>WOVY01000468.1:0-600000 GCA_013436015.1 Rhipicephalus annulatus | reverse complement strand
CGCAGCTGATAAGCACACAGCAAGCGAAGGTCACGAAACTGCCCATGCCAACTGACGGTCACTTCCTGCAAATACGAAACTTTAAGGCGCAACGTCGTACACATGTTTTCTGAGCGACAACAGGATTTTCTGTCGCAAAGGTTCATTCGTCGCTATCATGTTGCAGGTTTCTGGAAAAAAAGAAAAAACGCATGTCGCCCAGAAAAGATTCTGACAATTTTCACAGAATGGTAAAACCCCCGATTTTGGCTTTGCTTGTTATCTGCAGGTAGAGGAAGTTAAGTAGATTGACAGTTTGTTTTGATGCTTTGGGGGTATCTTGCTGCAATGCTGGTTATTTGCTACATTGTCAGCGGCGGCGGCGCGGTCGTCGTACGAGGTTGCCGCGAAGTTGGAAAAGTGCGTTGGTACAGTGCAGTCCACTTATAACGATATCGAGAAAACCTAAAAATATGATCGTTATAACCGGTGATCGTTATATCTGGACTGCCGCCAAAAAATTGTCGCCGGACGTACCTTTTGTAGCTCCAGGCTTCATTTCGCTATTTTCACCAATTAATAAATATTGTAGATAGTAGGATGTCAAAAACAAGACTTTATTTTTTACTCCAAAGAACGCATCACGAGTTCGCTGAAGAAGAGAGACTGACCGACGGCGGGGTGGGAGCAGTGGGAGGAAGAAAGCACAGCCAGAGGTACACAGCCGGAATGCCAACGAGGCCCTGCCCCGATGCCGCCGCGCCGCTTTGCCTTTCGCTTTTTTTTATTTTCTCTCTCTTTCTCGCTTTCGTTCGGCAAGCTACGAGTAGCTTGCCGGCTTGCCGTTGTTAGAAGGCGGGGAGCCGCGTAGCGCGGCGCTTTGCTTTTCGCATTTTTTTTTTAATTCTCTCAGCCTCTCCGCGGTCGACGCGCGGCGAGGCGCAAAACGTGACACAGCTCGCGCCATCTGTAGCGCGTCGCGCCAACTCGGCCGGGACGCGCTGCCGGCGCTGTGCTGCAGTGGCGGCAGATACGTACTCGCCTACGCTAACTTTTCGTCTTGTCTCGGCATAGTTCGTTTCACAGGAACTTATCAATCTAAATGTTACGATTATTCTGAATGAAACATGCCGTCCACGGCGAACTTTTCATCGTTGTATGCGATATGCGGTGGATAACATATCGTTATATATGGGTTTTTTCCCCATAGCCCCAAAGCATAAAATGAGACTGTTAAGTCGACCCATCGTTATAACCGATATATCGTTATATGTGGTATCGTTATAAGTGGACTGCACTGTAGTGCGCGTTCTGGGCGCCCCTTGAGATTACAGCAGATACCACTGTTGGTGTATTGCTAGAAAAGATAGCCACAAAACGCTTTTATGGCGTACACGGACAATTCAGGGACAGCTTGCAGAAGATAGCGCTATCAACCACCAAAAATGAGTGAAGTGCAACAAAGAAGCTGTCTGCAAACAGTGTGCGCTTATGTCAATAACAAAAAGCTAAGCAACCTAACTTTTTTATCTTGCATTATCACATTTATTGCTAATCCTGAAAAAGTTTTCATAAACTGTGCCTCGCATAGTAAATGCGCCCCCAACTTTGCTTAGATTTTTCAAGAAAAAACGTGTGTTCATTATGTCAGTAAATACGGTATATGGTGCATGGCAGCGGGTGAAGGGGGGGGGGGAGGTAGTGAGCTGAAGGGAGTCGGGCATAATAATAAAAAACGGAAGAGATCTAACAAGCAAGAAGGCATCAGGTGTCGGTTAGCGAGACTGCAGCGGACGAATGTAGGAGGTGCATTTATTACGCAGGGAAAAGAAAAATCCAAATTTTTAGAACTGATGTTGGTGGTGTGTTTATTACGCAAGTGCATTCATTGCGCGAGTAAATATGCTATACTGCATTTCACAATCTGTTGATAGTGAAGTCAATGGTATAACTCTCTCGTCCAATCAGGGCTTTAGAGGGGCACAGCAGATAGTCCCTGATTTTAGCAGTCCAGTTCCATCTTGCAAGCTATCCCCTCAAAAATTGAAGATATTGCTGCATCAAGTGCGACTGACCCAAATTGTCCGTTGACGCTCCCTACTAATAAGAACTTGCCAGAAGTGCATGCGGACGGTCTTTCTTTGATGACTTTAGTTGACGCTGGAGCTCGGGTGTCTATAATGAGTGATCGTCTCTGTCACCGCCTCAAAAAAGTACTCTTGCCTGCCGCAACACAAGCCGTCCGTGTCGTCGATGATGAAACTGTGGCCGTCATTGGAATGTGTACTGCTTGTATTAGCCTTGCCAGCCGCCACGTTCCCGTTTTATTTACCGTGCTTGACAATTGCCCTCACGACCTCATCTTTGTGATGGACTTCCTATCGACGCATTCTGCCCTGATCGACTGTTCCGCAGGCACTCTTTGTTGAGAACTTCTTCTTCCAGATTCTCGCGCCGAGCTGCCGAAAAGCCTCTGTACCACAGACTTTAGTCGGATACCGCCAAAAGCCCTCAAATTCATTGAATTGGCAACAACTTCACCCGTGCTTGACGGTGATTACGTTGTCACGCCTATTCCTGATGTTCTCCTGGCACGCGACATCACTGTACCAAACTCCGCCATAACCATGGCCTCTAACCGAACACGTCTGCCCATTATCAATTTCGGGTTCACGCAGCAAGTACTACCACACAGAATTTCAGTCGCCACGCTGCGACCCTTAACAGACGTCCACGTCACCGCTTTTGTGGCAGACGCATGCTCCGATCTTCCATGTCGCCCGCAGAATGCCACACCTCTCGATGCGGCCTTGCGCCCCATGATCGTCCCTAAACTCAAACCTGAACAGCCCGGCGCCCTTTTCCGCCTTTTAGCTTTCTACTGCGACATATTTGATACCGACAGCAGTCCACTCAGTCAGACTTCCCTCGTGAAGCATCGCATTAATACAGCTGATTCTCCTCCCATTCACCGCCGACCATACCGGGTGTCTGCCACAGAGTGTAACGTAATTCAAGAAGTCAACAAGATGCTAGCCAAAGGAATTATTGAACCCTCCTCGAGCCCTTGGGCATCTCCTGTTGTGCTTGTTAAAAAGAAAGATGACACGTGGTGCTTCTGCGTCAATTACTGCCATCTTAATCGAATCACGAAAAAGGATGTTTATCCTTTGCCCCGAATTGATGACACCCTCGATTGTCTTCATGGCGCGCGATACTTTTTTTCACTTGACCTACGTTCTGGTTATTGGTAGATTGCGGTGGACGAAAAAGACCAAGAAAAGACTGCGTTTGTAACTCCAGATGGCCTATACAAATTCAAGGGGATGCCGTTTAGGCTATGCAACACCCCAGCCACATTTGAGCGTATGATGGACTCGTTATTACAAGGGTTAAAGTGGTCAACATGCCTGTGCTACCTGGATTATGTCCTTGTATATTCGCCTACATTTGAGACACACCTCCAGAGTTTGTCAGCGGTTCTCAACATCTTCCGCACTGCTGGCCTTCAACTAAACTTGTCGAAATGTCACTTCGGTAGCCAGCAGCTTACAGTGTTGGGCCACCTTGTCGACGCATCAGGTGTGCAGCCTGACCCGGAGAAAATTCATGCCGTCATAAGCTTTCCTGTACCCCAGTCTGTCAGGGACGTCCGGAGCTTTGTGGGATTTTGTTCCTATTTTAGAAGGTTCGTGAAAGATTTTACAACGATCGCTCGACCACTCAACGACCTTCTGAAGAAAGACGTGACTTCTACGAGGGGTTCCGCTCAAGCCGCCGCTTTTTCTCACCTTATAACCCTCCTTACGACTCCACCTATATTGGCCCACTTTGACCCGTCCGCTCCAACAGAAGTCCGAACTGATGCGAGTGGTCACGAAATTGGAGCCGTCCTAGCGCAACGCCAGCGGGGACACGACGGAGTTATCGCCTACGCTAGCAGCCTTGTCACAGCTGCCGAGCGCAGCTATTCAATAACAAAGCGGCAATGTCTCGCTCATGTTTAGGCAGTCACGAAGTTCCGCCTATATTTATATGGCACAAATTTATCTGTAATAACGAACCACCATGGGCTATGTTGGCTTTCGTCACTGAAGGATCCTACTGGCCGGCTCGGGCGCTGGGCTCTGCGACTGCAAGAGTATACCTACACGGGGATGTACAAGTCTGGAAGCCTACATCAGGACGCAGACTGCCTGTCCTGCTATCCGGTTGCTGGGTCGAGCACTATGCCTGACACCGACACCGAGCTTTGTGTCTTTTCTCTTTCGCAAACGACATCCATTGGTGATAAGCAGTGCCATGATGCGTCCTTGCGTGCTATCATTGAGCGCCTCGAAACACCATTTTTTAATCAGTCCCATCGCTCATTCGTGCTCCATGATGGTGTATTATACCGCCAAAGTTTTGAGCTGGATGGACCGACCCTGCTGCTTGTCATTCCGAATCGCTCGGTCTTCCGTAACAATATCATTAGGCTTAATTTTTTCAAAACGTGTAGAGTGTGTTAATGACCAGAGAAATTAATGCAGAAAGCTTGCATGCATGCATTTCTGCGGAGGCTTGTGGTAAAGTGGTGATGCCCCGCCTTTCGGAGACATGGCGTCACCCAAGTTGGTTGTGTCAGTGCAAGATGTGTGACCAATGAGCCGTCCTTCGTTTTCCCAAGCAGAAGACTGACCTAGGTGCAAACTGTGTATCGGTGGAGGACGCCGACAAAGTCCAACTACCGAATAGGCTTTCTTGTGAAAAAGGCCATGATCAAATGAAAAAGCTGGGTGATTTTGACCTAGCTCTTTTGAATGGCTTTTCTGAGGAAGGCAATATTTCTACTATCACCAAAGTGATGCAGAAGACGAGACGCTACCGATCATGTCTACATCCACGGTGCAGAGGATGCTGAAAACACTTGCCTTCAAGCACAAGAAACGCTTTCTTCTCGTGGCACACATTGTCCAGAGTCGCCATATAGTGGAGCTGCAATGGTAGAGTAGGCCAATATTTCTCACCAACAAAATGTGGGTGGATGCCGGCCATACACATAGTCGGGTGTGGACTAGTGGCACTGTCCAGTCTACGCATGAAGCCAGTCGGGCTGGTTTGCAGTGGCACTTGTGAAGTGTGGACTACTGCATTGCTGAGGCTTCCGGTCACCTCGCTGTGCGCCCACCTCGCTGTGCGCCCACCTCACAAACACTGCCAGTTGAACCCCTTGGAGCTTGTTTGGGGCTACGTGAAGGGCTTCATAGCAGCGGGAAACAAGATGTTGATACTCTGACATGGCAAGCAATCAAGCAACTGACAGCTGAGAAGTGGAAATAAAGCTTCAAATTGTTTGATGCAATCATTTGTTTCTTAATTTATTTAGTGACCGAAGTAAATTTTTGTATACACGTTGCACAAATAATTAAAATGAGCTCAAACGTGCCAAGAACTTATGGGAACCAGTGACGATAACAATAAATAGAAAAGGATGGTCCACTTTCATTGAAATGCTTATCAGTTAGGGAGGTCGACGGTGATGTCACAAGCAAAACAGTACTTGTGAGTATTTCTGGACTCAGACACAACTGAGTTTACATGCTTTGTGACTTCGTTCAAAGGTGGAAAGTACGGATTCTTTGCCACATGCATCTGTGATGTAAGCGTTTTGCCCGACCGCAAACTCAACATATCACTTCACAGAAGCATCACAACTACGTTCGTGCTGCGGAAGGGCAGGACAACATCGGGAGTTTTTTTTTCACAGGGTCTACGAAGACAATGCAATCCGCGCAGAATGCCTGTTCATGGGATTTTTTGTGGGACACAACTTGCTGCTAAGCGTAAGTGATTATGCTGGACTGTTCTTTCGAAAAATGCTTCCTGAAGTGCGATGGTGCGAAGAAGTACATGTGCAAACTTAAGAGAGCAACTGCCATTGTCAGAGAAATGGTTGTAGATGCTGAGAAAACAATGCATGGAGGATCTGAAATGCTGTGCTTTCGTAGTTGCAGTGTACGGAAGCAACAATGGCATGTCGCAAATTTCTCAGCTTCAGTAATTCCTGATATGCAAAACCTTGCTGTGTTTATATTCATGCTGCTAGGTTGTCAGGTGTAAGCTACTTCAAAGCGCAGTCCCTCTACTCCAAAGTGTGCAGTTTTGCTCCAAAGCTGCTCCAATTGTTTAATTTTTTTGCTTCCAGACCTGCTCCAAAGCCGCTGCCATCCTTGTGTCATCACCCTGTCAATGTCTCAAGTGCTATAGCTCTTCTGAATATATAGATGCAGTGGGAGTAACGATGAATAAATGAGAGGCACAGATGAATAATTGGTGGAAGGCACTCGTAGCCATGATCATTAGGAACAACTGATACTTATGTAGTTCAACTGGTAGAGCATTGGGCATATAATTAGGTTCAGTTCCCAAGTTTGTTGCGATTTGTCTCAAGTTACAAGTTTGTCCCAAGTTTGTGAGGGCTACAGAAGCCATGACTGCCGTCTTGCGCAATGTGAAGTTACCACTCACAATGTCTGTTGTGACAGGTGATCAAGCGGGAGAGCCAGAATGTGGTGTTTACCATTCCCATCTCGGAGCCACTGCCACCACAGTATTTGGTACGTGTGGACTCGGACTACTGGCTTGGCTCCAGCCAGACCATCCCCCTCACTTTCCAGCACCTCATTCTGCCTGAACGCCACCCACCTCACACGGGTACGTACTTTCTATTATGGACTGTAGAGAGTCGTTTGTATTGTATGTGAATGGTGGCCCTCATCACGAAAGTTGTGCAAACAATTTCTAGGCTTGTTTCGATAGGTTTCTTTTCCTTTATTTTAGAAACTATTAATTTGCAAAGTTTTGCTAAAATAACATTTGGCATGGAGTGAGTGAGGCTTTCTAAGAAGGCGATAAGAAGATGCATTTCGTCGTCATTCTCTGTGTACACAGTGTCTCATTCTTTGAAAGGTGGGGCTTCAAGGTATTACGGTGGTGTTTCTTCGGCTCCTTGACAGTTTTCTCGTACTTAGGCTCTAGTGTCATCTGCTAAGACCACTGAATGTGAAAAAAAAAAACGCAATGCGGCTCATATATCTGGTGCTGTGATTTTGCTTAACTGCAGCAAAATGTACATTGGCCAAACTGGTTGGTGTATTAACGACTGCTTAGCAGAGCATGCCTCATCTATCAGAAAGGGCTCTTATTTTACTGCAAGGAATGTACCTGTAAACCATTGCTGAGCAACGTATGCATTTTTCGGAAAAGTGAAGACAAGACATTCACTTTTTGCACCATGCAGAGCTGCTTGATCTGCAGCCACTGCCTGTGTCAGCCCTATGCAACACCACCTACGAGCTGCTGTTTCGCTTCAGCCACCTGAACCCGATCCAGACCCAGATATTCCACACGCTCTACCACACGGACCACAATGTGCTCCTGGGGGCTCCCACTGGTTCGGGAAAGACCATTGCTGCTGAGATCGCCATGTTCCGCTCCTTCAACATTTATCCAGGATCAAAGGTTTGGCCTCTCTCTTTCCATGTTCCAAAGCACATGAGTTGGGATCCATTGGGATATAGAGCTTGCATTTGTTTATTTATTTATTGTGATGAAGACTACAAAAAAAAAAACAGAGAGCTAAGCAAGCCGCAGCGTTGGTGATATCCATGCAACTGGAGCTTGCTGCGTGCCTGGACTGGCTGCATCGTGCATGCAGTTTTATGACACCACTCTTCAACATTCCTTGACGTTTACACATCAATAAATGATATAACATTTTTAATTTGTTTCTATTTCTTTATGGGGCCATTATGGAAAGGAACAGGCGTAATTTGTCACAATCAACAATCGACTGACACATTCCCAACCCACTCATTTATTGCACATGCCACATGTCCCCTTCTCTACATCACGGATTACTCCATACTTCTTGTCCTTCTCCCAGCAACTACACACAGCCACCTAGACCAGCACTCTCCCTCTTCTCAGAGACGGACATAATACCTAATAACATTTGAAAAAAAAAAAAAATGGCATAGAACTAGTCATTATCGGAGTTGAAATAGACAAGGGAACTCATTCCTTGCTTCTTTTGCTGTCGATGCAAGGATTCTTTTTCATTGTCACAGTTTTTTCCTGTAATGCTTTGAAAGATAGGGCTTTCTCATCAGCGTTAATTATGTCATTCGAATTGTAGGCGACAAGGTGCTCCAGCAGCTCAGTGCTCTTCCAGTTCCAGTTGTTGACAATGTCTTCACTCACGGTACTTCTTTCGCCACAAATGGTCTTGAGAACAAGGCCGTGTCTGTCCCTGAACCGAGCACATCATCCTTCGAACATTCTGAAGGAATCGGTGTCCGCCATTGCTGCAAATATTTCAGCTTGCACCATAATAAGAGGTCCACTCAATAGCGGGTTTGAGGCAAGCTGACCACCCACCGCAGGAGGGCTTCTTCCAACTCTGAATGAGCTGCTGTTCGTAGCCCCTTTTTTTTTTGGTGTGCTGAGCTTCTGACCTTGAAATGCCTTCAGAATTTGCTCTTCATTTTTAACATGTGTACTGAGAGTACTTCTTCTATCATTGAACCTCTTTATCACTTCTTGTCGTGAGAGCTAATTTTTCAGGGCATGTAAAATTTCTGCTTTGGTGGTAAAGTAGAAATTTACTTTGGTGGTAAGTAGAAGAAAGTCCTTGGTCTTGTACTTGGGCCACTTCGCCAGCATTGCCATCAACGGAGAGAGGGGTCATGCGAGAACTTGGCACAAAAACACTAGCTACAATCAAGCTAAACGAGCCATACTGAACCGTTTTTCGTTGAAACAATGTTCAACAATGCAGCACACTAACGGGAACAAAGCAATAATATAGCACCGCCAAGCTTACACATGATAAAAAGGCGTTCGACCAATCTCAAGTCAAGATAATTGTTGGCCATGCTACGTTTCAGCTTCACTTTTTTTTTGTTTTTTGTATTAGACTGTCAGCAGAAGCTCGAAAGTTGCCGAGTTATCTGATTTGCGGTCAGATCTGTCTGAAGTAATGATTGCCCAGTCTCATAGAGTAATGCATATAATTTCAAGGATGAGATTTGTCGAATCTCGAAACGGAGAGAACGCCACGCTTTTGGAGCTAACGTACACAGTATACATGGTCAAAACAAACCGAAACAAATACAAGACGGTGTCACTAACGCCTGACTCACCACAAGGGCCCCCGGCAGATGGCCCGTGGTGCCGTGCGGCAGGGTCTCACCGCGAGAGATGACCGTTCACGCCAAGCGCCACCCGCCAAAAAGCCTCGCTCATATCTTGGGTGCTGCCACCCAGGCGTGCCGCCAGGCGTCACTGCCGGCGCTACGCACCAGCCATAATGATGATAGCGAAGGCCAATGCTCGCGAGCACATTACCACCTACTGTTCAATAGTTGTCACCCCTGAATGCGGCTTTGGCGCAAGACACGTGCGCTGTGAGGCGCAAACAACTTCACAGGAGGTATCAGCACCCCTCATAAATGATGTGTCTGAATTAATTGATTTTTTAAAATTAACGTGATTCGAATGAAGGAGATTTTGCTGTAGAAGCAAACCAAGATTATGTATGTCTCGTTTTATGCGGACCCACATTTTACAACTAATCTCCCGTAAAAATATTAAAAGCCTCATTCATAAGTTGAAATTTTATGCTGACCCTGAATCATGCAAGAATTTTTAGACACACCACCTGAGAAGAAATTCTCATTTTTTTTACTTGAATCTAACACCCACCAACTATTTGCTTGCAGTGCAAAAGAAAAACTTGTCCCAAGGTTGCTGATTAAAAAAAAAGAAGATTGTGACAGGCACAGTACAGTCTGAGAATGAAAAAATGATCCTTTAGGCGGCTAATTTTCTTTTGTAATTTATTGTTCCTCATTTTAAGATGGATTTTAGATATGCATCAATAGCAGATGTATCCCAACATCATTACCCAGACAAGCTTGGTCTGCGCTTAGTATGTTCAGCTACAGTCAACTGCCGATTTTTAGGACACCCGAATTTTCGGACATGCCTGAGAATTCGGAAATCTTCGCGGTACTGCCACGAGCCCCGAAGAATCAATGTATAAGGAAGTCTGAAATTTCGGACGCTCGAACCCCCCGGAGTCCAATTTCCCTGACTTTTTAACGCGACAGAAGGTCTGAAACCACCACTGACCTCCGGTGGAAACCACCACAACTGCCTCACAGGCGTTATTATGATCGCATAAATGAGCGCGCCGGTCTACTGTTGCGGCATCTGTTGCTGGGACTCGTTGATCGTTAGCGGAGAAACATATACGTCCTCCGAGATTTCTAACACTGGCCGTGTTTATCATGCAAGGGTGCTTTGCTGACAATCGAAACTATCCACCCAAAAATTTTTTGGCGCCAATAAAGTTCCTTTCGCTTTAGCGCTTGTGCTCGTGCGTGCCAGTCTGGCTTCCCGCGCAGCGCTTTCGCAAAGCGTTTCACCATTTCGAACTAGAACTAACCGTCACACACCGAATTGGTCTTACCACGCTGGCTATCTTGAATGTTTACCAGCGCCTTATCTAGAGTACCCGAGGCATCATCGCCTGGCGTTGCCCCGTTTTGTTTACGCAGCCCACATGGTGTTTGGCTAGCCTAGTGCGTGGTTGTGCGATCGTGTGAAGTGTGCTCTGCAACGCTAAGCCTAGGTGCTTCAACGCTCATTAGCAAACTCCTTTGTTCACATTGTGAGGATTTTGCTTGCCTGCAATGGCCCCCAATCCGCCTTCGTTGTCCTCGTCGATGACATTGAAGCGCGGAAAACAGTACCGTCGGTTAACGATGAAGAAAAAAGCCGCCATTATTAAGTTAGTGAAGAGTGGCCGATCGCAGGTTGACGTTCGTCGACGCTGACAACGAGCTCGACTTCTGCGCAGAGCTAACCGACGTCGAAATAGTCAGTCAGGTTATGGCAGATTCAGATGACTCCGATGCCGAAAAAGAAGAGCCAACGCCTGCGCCATCGACGACCACCAAATTGGTGCGAGCATTGATGATGCTGTCATCGGTCTACAGTGATGACATGACCCTTGCTCAGATCGAGGCGAATGTGATCACATGCAAGTGAAACGCCGTTCAAACAAGAATCAACAAGTTTTTCAAGCCACTGCAGCTCTTACACCGGCTGCCCTGACGGCACCCGCTGTTGGCTGCATGCATTTTTTTAACGGCTCTTTTCAGAGCCACCCCACTGATGCTTTGGCAGAGTTCCGAAAGTTTGGTACATCGACCTTGACCCCCTTGATTTGAGAAATATCAATGAAATGGTGCGTTTTTTTTGCTTGCATTGAGAAATATTAGCAAAATGGTGTGTTTTTTTTTTGCTTGAATTGAAAATTATCAGTAAAATAATGGGTTTCTTTTTTTGCTTGCATTCAATTCTTCGGACTGCCCGAATTTTTGGACGGTTTTTTGCTCCCTAGAGGTTCCGAAAAATTGGCAGTTGACTGTAGCTGACAAGCTCATCTTAGAGATGTGAATATGTCCACGTTTCTGGCCTGTGAAAACGTTCCCTGGTTGTCATGCGGCTAAAGATATGCTCAGTTTATTTTTTCGGCACCCACAATTCCAGGCCTTGAGTATGTGAAATAATGCCAGATAACATTTTCTTTGCATGAGCATTCATATTAACAGTGCCACATCAACTAATGTACTTCACAAGTGAACAAATACGATGTGCACAGCTCAGTCGCCCATGAAGTCGTACTCACACTTGCAGCAGGATGTGCTCTGTCACCACTAGGTGGTTGTGACCCTGCAACTGACTCCTGTGATGTTAGGTTGCTGCCCACATGATTTCGATTTTGTTTTTACACTTTTTGTGTTCCATTTTATGGGAAAGCAGATGCACTTGTTTTTCTTTCTGTAGCTTATCATCATACATTATTTCTTGAAGCATGAGGAGTATGTTTACGCTTCTTTACTTCCTGCACTCATCCATTTGTATGTGCAACGTTACATACCACAGACATACACCAACTGGCCCAGCAAGAAGTTCTTTTTAAATGTTACATAAGTTGAGAATAAAGACACCTCGTTTAGTGAGGTGTTTTGTTGTTGTTTTTAACAACAATGTAATAGAAGGGTATGAATGGACTGGAGCGTATTTGGCAGGCACTCCCAAATAATGTCAGGAAATCTGCATACTGCCAGATGTGACGTATGGGGCTGAAGCATGGAAAATAATAAAACAACTAGAGCATAAGCTGAGCACCATGCAGCGTGAAATGAGGGTAGAATGATAGGAATAACATTGAGAAGATGGCAGAATGAATGAGAGAGGAGCTTCAGATATCCTAGCTGACATCAAGCGAAACAGAATGGACTTGCATAGAAGAGTGAGAGCAACAGAAAACGCACTCTATGAATCTTGCAGGGGGCAGGGTGATCACCTTTGTTGGATTAGTGCATGGTTATTCTGCGAGCAGGCTGTCTGTACACTTTAAGTGCGATTCACACGAGGGAGAAATTACCGGAGCGGAAGCAAGGATGGCGCATCACATGACAACGACTTCACGGGTTAGTGTGTCGACGCAACCTCCTCGCAGCTCTTCGGGGGAGGCGGGGATCATTTCTCCAACTAGTCAAACGATCCACGTGCATCGAAGGATGTAGCGGAATTTCGAGTGAGTGTCTGGCCACATTATAGCCCTCTTTCCTGCAGTGCCTGCAGAACGTAACTGCTCCAGACTTGCGTACACCGTGATGGGGAAAATAAAGGATGAAGCAACTTTTTTTTCTTTTCTCTCATTGAAGAATATCCTCGCATCTGGGACATCTCTTCTGATTATGTAAAAGTAACCGTGAAGTAAGGTGTGTGGGAGACAATAGTCAAGCAGGTGATGGAGCGCTACCATCTCTATGAAGGGATATTTAGTTTTGTTTTAGAGCGGTTATTCTGATAAAAATTGTGACATCGCCCGCTTTTGTTGTTGTTACTGCTGCTGCTTCTGCTCTGCTTGTTCAGCCTGGTGGAGATGTCTTACTTTATAACGAAAATCCTTTAATGGGCCTTATTATTCAAGATTAGACGTTTAATATATAGGCAGCTATAAAATCCGAGAGCTGCTTCTTATTTTCAGAAACATGAGATACTTCACATTTTACTTTATCGGCTGCACTGATACAGCAGAATCTTAGGCTGAGTTCGTATAGCGAAAACAGAATTGGTCTTCTATTACCTTGTGTTTCGAATTTATGATGAAACGCTTGTACAGATAATTGTTAAATGTTAATAGGCTAGATTCTTTCTGTTCTCGGTTGTTCTCATGAGAGAAATGCTATGATAGCATCATTTCTTCGTTCACAGAAAGCCAACCGACATCGAAATATACTGAAATTCTTATTTACCGACTCAGTAGTTGTATTTGACGAGTCAAAGAGGCTGTGAGCAATTTCATAGTCGAACAAAAAAGAAGAAAAGACATTGTCAATCACGCTGCCCGGAATGTCGATTCGGGCGAGTTCGTTTTTGCAAAAACGAAAAGCTTGTGGTGGCAAGTCAAACCAAGAGCAATGCTATGTCTGTATTCTGCACAAAAACAAAGACATATAAACAAGAAAGTTTCTAAAAGCACCAAAGCGGCAGGGGGGGGAAGGGGGGCTGCAAAACGGGCACTTCCCTCAAACCACACCACCACTTTCCTCAGCTTTTCTCCTTCTTCAGTCAAAACACAACGTGGCTTTGACACCAACCCTCCCCTCCTAGACGAAAGCTTGCCGATATCTATCATCATCATCATCAGCCTGACTACGTCCACTGCAGGACAAAGGCCTCTTCCATGTTCCGCCAGTTAACCCGGTCCTGTGCTTGCTGCTGCCAATTTATACCCGCAAACTTCTTAATCTCATCTACCCACCTAACCTTCTGTCTCCCCCTAAACCGCTTCCCTTCTATGGGAATCCAGTTAGTTACCCTTAATGACCAGCGGTTATCCTGTCTACGCGCTACATGCCCGGCCCATGTCCATTTCCTCTTCTTTATTTCAACTATGATATCCTTAACCCCTGTTTGTCCCCTAATCCACTCTGCTCTCTTCTTGTCTCTTAAGGTTACACCTACCATTTTTCTTTCCATTGCTCGCTGCGTCGTCCTCAATTTAAGCTGAACCCTCTTTGTAACTCTCCAGGTTTCTGCTCCGAAGCTAAGTACCGGCAAGATACAGCTGTTATATACCTTCCTCTTGAGGGATAGTGGCAATCTACCTGTCATAATTTGAGAGTGCTTGCCGAATGTGCTCCACCCCATTCTTATTCTTCTAGTTACTTCAATCTCGTGGTTAGGCTCTGCGGTTATTACCTGCCCTAAGTAAACATAGTCTTTTACAACTTCAAGTGCACTATTACCTATCTCGAAGCGCTGCTCCTTTCCAAGGTTGTTGTACATTACTTTCGTTTTCTGCAGATTAATTTTAAGACCCACCTTTCTGCTCTCCTTGTCTAACTTCGTAATCATGAGTTGCAATTCGTCCCCTGAGTTACTCAGCAATGCAATGTCATCGGCGAAGCGCAGGTTACTAAGGTATTCTCCATTAACTCTTATCCCTAACTGTTCCCATTCTAGGCTTCTGAAAACCTCCTGTAAGCACGCGGTAAATAGCATTGGGGAGATTGTGTCCCCCTGCCTTACACCCTTCTTGATTGGTATTCTGTTGCTTTCTTTATGAAGCACTATGGTAGCAGTTGATCCCCTGTAGATTTCTTCCAGAATGTATATATATACTTCATCTACGCCCTGATTCCGCAGTGTCTGCATGACGGCTGATATTTCTACTGAATCAAACGCCTTCTCGTAATCTATGAAGGCTATGTATAGTGGTTGGTTATACTCTGAGCATTTCTCTATTACCTGATTGATAGTATGAATGTGGTCAATTGTTGAGTAGCCTGTTCGAAATCCTGCTTGTTCCTCTGGTTGATTGAATTCTAATGTTTTATTTACTCTGTTAGCAATTACTTTTGTAAATAGCTTGTATACTACAGAGAGCAAGCTGATCGGCCTGTAATTCTTCAAGTCCTTGTCATCTCCTTTCTTATGTATTAAGATGATGTTAGCGTTCTTCCAAGACTCTGGTACCCTTCCCGTCAGGAGACACCTCGTAAACAGGGTGGCTAGTTTTTCTAACACAATCTGTCCTCCATCTTTCAGCAGATCTGATGTTACCTGATCCTCACCAGCAGCTTTGCCTCTTTGCATGCTCTCCAAAGCTTTTCTGACTTCTTCTATCATTACTGCTGGGGTGTCATCTGGGTTACTGCTAGTTCTTATGGTATTAAGGTCGTGGTTGTCTCGGCTACTGTACAGATCTCTGTAAAACTCCTCCGCTATTTTAACTATCCTATCCATATTGGTAGTTATTTTGCCTTCTTTGTCCCTTAGTGCATACATCCGACTTTTGCCTATCCCAAGTTTCCTCTTCACTGCTTTGACACTTCCTCCGTTTTTTCAGAGAGTGTTCAATTCTCTCCATGTTATACCTTCTTACATCGCATACTTTACGTCTATTAATCAACTTCAAAAGCTCTCCCAGTTCTATTTTGTCTGTTGTACTTGACACTTTCATGACTTGACGTTTCTTAATTAGGTTCTTCGTTTCCTGGGAAAGCTTGCCAGTGTCCTGTCTAACTACCCTGCCTCCAACTTCCACTGCACACTCCGTAATGATACTCGTCAGATTATCATTCATTGTATCTACGCTAAGGTTGGTTTTCTCACTAAGGGCCGAGTACCTGTTCTGCAGCGACACTCTGAATTCCTGTACTTTCCCTCTCAGTGCTAGCTCCTTGATTGGCTTCTTGCGTATCAGTTTCTGTCGTTCCTTCTTCAAGTCTAGGCGAATTCGAGAACGTACCATTCTATGGTCACTGCATCGTACCTTGCCAACCACTTCCACATCCTGCACGATTCCTGGGTGTGCAGTCATTATAAAGTCTATTTCGTTCTTATTTTCGCCATTAGGGCTCCTCCATGTCCACTTGTGGTTTTCTCGTTTTCGGTAGAAGGTATTCAAAATCCGCAAATTATTGCGTTCTGCGAATTCTACTAGTAGCTCTCCTCTGGCGTTTCTAGTACCGATGCCATAATCTCCTACTGCCTGGTCTCCAGCCTGCTTCTTCCCTACCTTTGCATTAAAGTCGCCCATCACTATAGTATACTGTGTTTTTACCTTACTCATTGCCGATTCCACGTCTTCATAGAAGCTTTCAACTGAAGCGTCATCATGGCTGGATGTAGGCGCGCAAGCCTGTACTACCTTCATCTTGTATCTTTTATTCAGTTTAATTACAATACCTACCACCCTTTCATTAATGCTATAGTATTCCTCTATGTTGCCAGCTATGTTTCTGTGAATTAGGAACCCCACTCCCAGTTCTCTTCTGTCTGCCAAGCCCCGATAGCAAAGGACGTGCCCATTCTGTAGCACAGTATAGGCCTCATCTGTCCTCCTAACCTCACTGAGCCCCATTATATCCCATTTAACACCCTCTAGCTCCTCGAATAGTACAGCTAGACTTCCCTCACTAGATAAGGTTCTAGCGGTAAACGTTGCCAAGTTCAGGTTCCAATGGCGGCTTGTCCGGATCCAGAGATTCTTAGCACCCTCTGCTACGTTGCAGATCTGACCGCCGCCATGGTCAGTTGCTTCGCAGCTGCTGGGGACTGAGGGCCGTGAGTGATTTGACGTATGCATGTTAGAGGTAGTGGCCAGATACTGCACCAGGGTGGCCAATCCTTCCCTGGTGAGGGAGTGCGTTCCCGGCGGTGGTTACCGGTGAGGCCGCACCCCAGGCCTCTTAATGCAGTTCCATCAACATGCGGAATTTTTTTTTTCCGGTTGGGAACTGCGCGGCACCGGGATTTGAACCACGGACCTCTTGCATGCGAGGCGGATGCTCTAACCACTACGCCATCGCTGCATCATGGCTGGGGGTCATAGAATTCTTCAGTGCTCCCGCCCCATTATATGGTGGAGGCTCTGGCCACACTGATCTCTTCATTCGCTTCATCTGCATGAGTTCGCTTCATCTGCATGAGTGAGGGACATTTGGGGGGACTTATCCGCACCGGTTGACGTCACTAGGCTTGGCCTTTATCCCCCATGTGTTTCTCCCTCGTGCTAACCTTGCTCTTAGGGGGCAACATTGTTGCAAGGTCCCAGTCGTATAATTGGCATTCCATTGTACCATATATAGATCAGCAGTCAGATTAGTGTAAAATTCAGTAATTCAAGTATCTTTTGAATACACTTTGTATGGGTGGTGCAATACACTGAACATTATTTGTTACATTGAGAAGAATGTACAAGAAATAGATCGGAATATTTAAATATTTTCTAGTCTGTATTTAAAAAATAATTCTGCATTACAGCCATTATCGGACAAGCAGCACTCTACTGCAAAAACAAGTTTTCTGCACATGACTGAAAAAATGGTGTTTTAATGCAAGTTCTGGCTCCAGTGGACTTCACGGGCATAGAAGTGTGGCAGCTTGGGCTAGTTGGTATGGCATGACGATAGTTATAGCGCGAGAACAAAACGACGACACAGAGAACAAAACGACGACACGTGTCTTGCGTGTCTTTCGTGTCCTTGTCTCTGTGTCGTCGTTTTGTTCTCGCGCTATAACTATCTTCACAGGCATGTTACAAATTATCTTTTAAAAATACTAGTACTGCCCCAGTAGGCGAAAAACATTTCACATTGGTGCAAACAGAGGAAGACATGTATAAAAAATTTAACTTTGTTGTGAGTTCAGGTATTCCAGGACCAGGCTGACCTCACCTCAGGCTCTTCTCAAATTTCTGTGCTATCTTCCAAAGTTGCATGTATATATGTTGGTACTGGCACAATAACAGGATTGTTTACTCTTTGCTTTGTCGATCATGACATAAAGGATGCCAGCCGTAATGTGCATTTCCTTTCTGTGAATAGGCTTGTCTATCAGTATTCCACCTAGATGTCCTTGTGCGAGTTCCAGTTTCTGGCTGTCCCTCACAAAGGCTCACTCTCATCAGACTACCCTTACTCTGCCACAGTTTTATTCTTGTCACATTTTTTACAAGTTATTGATGTCATTGCTGAAATATTGTCCGTTAATTTTCATTCCTATTTCTTCCTAGTTTAGTCGTTTGAGCACTTCTTTTAGACAAGCAGTGACACACAGTAGAGAGATCCTAGATCGACTGCTTTTTTGATAAGCATTTTCCTGATTCTCTTGAGTATGAGCAGGGTAGTTATTGGCTGTGGTACTCACATATGTTTCAAGTGTTCTCCACATTGGAATGTATTTGAAGCTGCAGATGGCTGATCGCTCTCCCTCAGACTGTGGAACAATTTGACTGTGTGGCGCACGGGTGGAACAATTCCACAAAATCAGTCCTGGCCGAATGCCCTGTTAAGGAATGTACTGCAGCGACCTATAGAAGATATTTGCACTCTTCTTAAAGAATATAATGTTGTACATTTAAAGTACTGGTTCTTTTAAAAAAAACAGAAAGCATTGTAGTTTCTTAATATTTCTGTGTAATTCAGTTATTTTTGTGTAACTACTCCTTGTGCAGTTCAGTGAATCTGTCGCGCTACACACTCAGAATTCGTTTATTTTGTCGCTTCTCAGCGATCTTATTTGTTGATTGTCTATGCCATGATCCTTTTTTTGTGTGTGTGCTTGTGTATATGCGTGTGTCCTAGATAGTTGTGGTTCTTCTGTCTTTGCGTCTAATACTTTAGAAGCCACTCAAGCATGATAAATTGTGCTCCTTGTATGTTTATTGTGTCCTCGAATTTTTTTTATTTGATGCATGTTTTTCTTTCCTAATGTAGCAATACACATATCTTGCAGTGTGTAGTTGAACCCCTTTATAAGAGACATAAGAGACATCCTCTGGGCCGCTGTTCTTGTCTCTTATATAAGATATTTCTTATAAGCAGGGTACCTCGTATGCATTTTCTTATCAACGCATATTTTAATGTATGCACAACAGTGTCTTTTATACCAATTTGTTTCTTACATCAGTGTCTCTTATAAAGGGATTCAGCTTATAGCTAATTCAAAGTAGATTTTAAATAATCTTAATTGCAATTTCTGAATTCAGTGCTGTGAGTAAATTAAAACGCATATACATATTTGGTTTCTTTTCCTGCAGACAGTGTTAATTGCAATGAAGCGAAAGCTCCCTGAAGGGTAGAATGCTTGAGCCGTTGTGGCTGGCTGTGTGTACTCTTCAGGGAAGGCAATGCCTGTCGTGCAGATTGTGTACATTGCACCTCTAAAGGCCTTGGTTCGTGAGCGGATTGAGGACTGGAAGATTCGGCTCGAGGAGAAGCTGGGAAAGCGCGTGGCCGAGCTGACCGGGGACGTCACCCCAGACTTCCGCATGATCACCTCGGCAGATGTGATTGTAACGACACCAGAGAAGTGGGATGGAATCAGCAGGAGCTGGCACACCAGGGGATACGTCCAGCAGGTGTCACTCATCATCATCGACGAAATCCACTTGCTGGGTATGTGATGCCGAATTTAAACTTGCCTTACTGTGCCAAGACATGATCAACACTGCCTAGATTGGTTAAAAATTGTGAGCGAATAGAAACATAAGAAAGAATAAAATCTTTGATAATTGGAATGGTGAACTAGTAGGGCTGCAAAGATGGTTGCGATCAAATGCGCAAGGCACAAGGGCAAAACCTGATGGGATCACAATGCACTGCGATATTCGCACTATAAGTGATACGGTGTTATAGCCAAAACAACATTTTCCAAAGGCAGCACGCATGCATCTCAAGTTTTCAAATGTTGTAAGGTCCAAAGACCCATGCAAAAAATGAATACAGCACAAAGAAAGAAAGTGCAGCAAAGTGCTGTTACCCACTCTGTGGAATAGCACCACACAGAAACAGTGTCAAATGTTTTCATTTGTTCAAAGCCGGTATTTCTGTCCAACCTGTGGAGGAGAGTGACATCATTGTCTTCATCTTGTGGTCTGCTCTATTAGCAGCTGTTTTTAAATGAAGTCTTCACAAGGGAGCCACCCTTCACATGAACATCATTGGACCTGTCACATATTAAGGGACAATTTATGTCAGAGTTAAAAGTTCGAGATCACTAAATCTAATTGAGAAATTAAGGTGAATGCACATCATATGTGCCACGATTGGGACATTCTGAAATTATCACAATATCGTCAAAGGGCCAAAGTACGATTCCTCACTAAATTTGGCGACAACTTCTCTTGACAGCACTGTGGATACCACAGAACCAAAGCGCACCTGCTGCTGTGCCAAAAAAATAGTACTTAAGTTTATCGATAATTTTTTCATTTGCTTTGCCGAAATAAATATTGCGTTATTTATGATGAGACTGAAACATATGTCGAAAATTGTAGGCAAAATACAGTTGTTGCTTACCTTGCAAAGATGATTTCGTTTCTTTTCTATTTCTTGGACAGCAACACCTTTTCAACCACCTGTTTTTCAAGAAAAAATGGCATCCGTCAGCGTGGGGCTGCAAAGGCGCAGCTTATTTATCCAAAAAAAATATGCTTGTAATGGTACACTGAACAATGGAAATATTTCTCCCATTCAAAGTTTTTACGTATACATTTTTCTAAACTCGTGAACAATGTGAGCGAGCAAAACTGAAACTGGCCACAAGCCGCCACAATACTTGCAGAGCAACATAAATGCTTCCATAGCCTTCACTCCAATGTCAAGATAAGTTGTCACCAATTATAATAATCAAACCACTTGCAATAACAGAACCCTATGTGAATCGCAACAGGTAAAAAAAATGGTGTTTTTGTTGAATCATGGAAAAAAGAACCACTTCACACTGTGCAAGTGGTTTGCCTGGTTAGGCTAGATAGGTAGTGCCATCTAGCAGGGCCCATTTGAACCAGGCAAGTACAAACTTTTTTTTTGCAGAAACATGATGCCTTCTACTTCTGGTGTGGATACCTTGCTACGAATGAGTTTTAATCATTTTTTTTTCCCTCAATACCAATGTCCCTAACTGTGATTACACAAACCATCACAAGATGGGGACACCATTGTCTGGTAGCCCTATATTCCTCTAACCCTTTGCATAAACTGGGATTCTGCACACGCTACAACCTATATGATTTTGTTGCAGCAGTGGTTCAGTGTAATCTAAATTAAACATAATTTAGGTGCTGTTATGGTTTTTTTTTTTAAGTCATAAGTCATCAAGATTGTCTTTACCAGGTTTATTGAAACACCAAATGCTTCTTTGGTTTTAGTCACTGATACCAAATATGCTAATATTTTTAGATAAATCAGCTAGTTCTCAAGCGAATTAGGATTAATTAGCATTGTTTCCTGGAACAATGGAGCTACTAGTACTCATCGAAACCTTCCTTTAAGCTCGCAGCTAGATACTAAAAAATAGAAGCTTCACAAGGGTAAGAATATATTTTTTTTTTACATGTCAACTATCAGCGATTGTACAGCATATCTAAGATTTCTGTCCTAACTGTACTAATTAGTTTTATAATAAAGCAACAATAAAAAAACAAAACCGGAGTACAAAAATCTTTTCCTACTCTTGTGGGCAATACTACTCATGTAGCTCAGTATTGCAATGAGATTTGCAGTTCTAGGTGTTGCACTTAATCAGAAATCGCTTCCAAAAAGTTGCAAACAGCTAAATAATCAGGTCTTGAGAAAAATCAAAAAAAGAAACTAAAGCCAATTTTGAAGCTCATGTAATTAAGATGTTGAAACTTTTTTTAGTGGATAATTTGACGCCGCCAGGGATATAACCTGCATGCCTACGGCTGTAGCATGCATCATTTAGCAGCAGCATTGCATGAGTAAGCCATGTTTTTATGCTTTTTTTAGTTACAACCTAAACTGTTGTGATGTTTTAAATTGGCGTTATGTCAGTCCAATGTGTGAGAAACTTTGTCAGTACTTGTGTGCTACAAAAATGCTGTTTTCAAAAAAATTGATTTGTTTAGGATTTTGCTCATTGAAAAACTAGTGTCCCCCCTTATCATCACCATTCAGTGTTTTGCACAAATGGACAGCATCCCGTACTCGTATGTACATAAACAGGGTGCTCATACTGTACTGTAAACATAATGCGAACAAGCTAGAAGCCCTTAATGCCGTGGGCATGTGATATTGCTGGATACCCGAGTGGTGCACACACTCGAGGTGCAGCAAACCAACCGAGGTCACTTTCTTGGCGCAGCCATAAAGCAAACCCCTGTGCTCGTAGTGCCGTACCTCTGCACCAACATCTCTAGGTATGCTTCAATGGGCATTGTTGCTGCTGTGGCTTCCACTACTAGTGCTGGCGGCCACGCAGTAGAGGCCTTGGGCAAAGCAGCTGCCATGTGCCCATTCAGGCAAGTGATATGAAGCGATTTTATTTCAATGTAAGCGTTTACTTTGTGAGTTCTCAAAATGAGATCGATGCAAACGGACACAGCAGACCCAATCAGACCAAACCAAACAAGACATTTGTTCAACTACTTTTACATCGGCGATATCGCCAGCGGAATGAATACATCACTGCTGATCAATATGCTAAACACAACCTTATACAATATTCCATTACACTCAGTCAATAACGTGAATGCAGCGTTGCTAGGGCTCAACTCTCCAGAAGAGGCCCACGGGAGATGACCTGAGGCACCATTCATGGACCCACCCCGGGAGACAACCGTTCTTGCCAGCTGCCACACAACCTGAAGAAAACCGCTCATGTCTCATGTGCCGCCACTCAGCCTCATCACTAGGCGTCACTGCTAGCGTTAACCATGATGATGATGAACTTGCGTGCGAGCACTGCGGCCTATCTGCGAGATGCGTGTGCACCACTAGGTGCAAACGAATTTATAGAGGTTGATAGCACCCCCACAACCTTGACATGAAAATAGCACTACGAGATTTCTGGACTGCTATTTCAGCAATAAACATCAACTTTATATTTTCCTTTAGTGTCCCTTTAAAACATGCAGATTGACAGCACAAGTTCAGCAATTTTCATTTCTAGAGGAATGTGCAAAACGACTATTGGAAATTGACGAGATGGGAAAGCCATGACTATCTCTCTTGTCATTCTTATCTCTATATCTATTGCCAGAAGATTCTGGCTTAGAGGCACACACCAAAACTTGGGGGGGGGGGGGGGGTGCTAACACCCCCTGTAAAGTTGTTTTTGACTAGCGGCACTCGTGTTTCGCGCATAGGCCGCATTTAAGGTTCGCAACCATCGAGCAGTAGGTGGTGTGCTTATCACCACCATTGTCATTATGGTTAGCAGGGTAGCGCCAGCAGCAGCGCCTTGCGGCAAGTTTAGGTGTGCGGAAAAAACAGATTGGCAAGTCTTCTTGGCATTTGGCGGTTCGTGCGAACGGTTGTCTCCTATGGTGGGTTCATAGGTGGGCGGCACCGCAGGTCGTCTGCCGCGAGCTCTCATTATGAGTAGAATGTTAGAAACTCCGCCTTCGTGCTGCCTTGTGTTTGTTATGTTGATTTAGTGCATTGTAATATTGTGTAAGGTTGCTTAGCGTGTTGATCACTAGTGACGTATTGATTGAGCTGATGATATCATTGTTGGCGAAGCAGTTAAATAAACCAGTTGTTCTCAGCCACGGATGTGTTGGGGACCCCTTGTGGACTGATAGAAATGATTGGGGACCCCTTGCAGCAGAGGGCAGGGAGGGGGTTACGTAGGTAATTAAAACACAACTGGAGTGTGAAACAGGTGCCTTTCATTGCTACCAAAAACATCAAACAAACGTGCCACATCACCTCGTTTTGGACAGTTCATCAATACGTGGCACAGTCATGCTTAAAGAAAAATGCGGGTGAGAGTTTTGTGGATCATAGAAATGGCTTCGGGGAGCCCCATTTGAAAACCTCTGAAATACCGTATTTACTCGCTTAATGAATGCACTATTTTTCTAGAAAAAACGGAGCGAAGTTAGGGGATGCGTTTATTACGCGGGGTGAATTTTATGAAAACTTTTTTGGGAGAAGTAAAAAATGCGGTAATGCAAAAAAAAGTTAGGTCGCTTAGCCTTTCTCAATTTACATACATGTACACAGTTTGGAAACAGCTTCTTTGTTGCACTTTACTCATCTTTGGTGGTTGATGGCGCTATCTTCTGCAAATTGTCCCCGAGGGGCCACCACACTTGCCATAAAAATGCTTTGCGACTGTCTTTTCTCACAATCCTTTGACCGCAACACCAGTATCTGCTTGTGATCTGGGGGGGCGCCCAAAAACGTGCACTCACAGAGGACAAGAAATGAAGAGATAGTTCGTGTAAAGAAAAAAAAATTAGGCTAAAGAAAGAACCGACGTCGGTTGGCATGGGCAGTTTCGTGACCTTTGCTCACTGTGAGCTTTTCAGGATGTCTCTACACTCGCGTCGCTGGTAAATTCCGCTGTGGCGCACAGATAAGATGGTAGACGTGTCACGCACAGATAGAAAAAAAATATATAGGCAATAGGCACATGGCAACGGGCTTAGGGAGGGGAAGGGAGCAAGCCAAGGTGTTTGAGGGGGGTCGGCAAAGTAATAAAAAATGGAAGAGAGCCAACAGGTGAGGAAGTGCTAGGTGTCCGTTAGCTGGACTGCAGCAGATGAATGTAGGGGGTGCGTTTATCACGCGAGAAAAAAAATTCTAATTTTGATGACTGAAGTTGAGGGTGCGTTTATTATGCGAGTACTACATTCGTTACCCGAGTAAATACGGTAAATGTTTGTTTGGTTCGAGTCTGATCGCGTCTGCTGTGTCCATTTCCCAAGAACGTGGCTCATATTAACAACCCCACACTGACATACACATTGGGTGTCAGTGTGGTTACCTTGCTACTCAACGTAACGAAAGATCCCTGCGGGTTGAGGTTCAGTGAGTCACAGGTCCGCGTCTTTGTCGCCTGCTTACGTTTAGCGCACCACTCCACCTCGTGAGGTCTCGTAAAAGAGGCACGCTCTCGAACGCACAGACACAGCATACACAGTCGGACCCAAACCAAACATTTATTTAACTGCTTTCACAATGACAATATCGTCAGTTGAATTAATATATCACTAGTGATCAACACACTAAACAACCTTACACAAAATTCCAATGCACTAAATCGACATAACAAACACAAAGTAGCACGAAGGTAGCGTCGCTAACGCTCGGCTCACAACGAGGGTTCATGGTAGACAACCCGCGGTGCCGCCGATCTATGGAACAACCGCAAGAAACAACCGTTTGCGTCAATGACCACAGGCCTAAAAGACTTGCCAATCTGTTCTCTCCGCACAGCTGACCTTGCCACCAGGCGTCACTGCTGGCGCTACCGCACTAACTATAATGATGATGGTGGTGATGAGCGCTCGCAAGCACAATGCGGCCTATGCAGAAAACACGTGCGCCACAAGGCGCAAACAACTTTACAAGTCCTGTTAGCACCGCCACGTTTCCCCAACCTTAATTGAAACCATATACCCCACCTCCAAAGAAAAAAAGATCATACCAGCTACAAAAGCTTTAATAAAGGTGAGAACACTTGTCTCTAAAGAATGTTTGTGCACCAGGACACCGCCGTCAATCGACACTGCTGCATTGTCCGGCTCGACGATTTCACCTCAGTACCAGTCTCGCAACGGCAACGCTGCCGTCGGTGCGAGGAACCGTCACTTGTGCCGACATATCTTCTGGTGTCGCCCAGCACTCACGAAGGCACCTTACTGCAGGCAGATGCGAAGATCCTGGGCATGTCATCGCCCGATCTCACAACCACGTTCCTAGCCAGCGACGCAGATGACGTGCGGAAGACAGCCAGCCGCGAGTTACGCCACTCCCGCTGTGTAAAGTCGTAACACTTGACAGAACAATGCAGTTTGACAAAGGGAATGAAGCTTCGGGCTCCTCGGCTGTGTAGTATGATGGTCAGTACTGCTTGCAAACACATTGGCGGCGACTGAGATGCCCAACTCAAAGGCTGCCTTTCTTAAAGGGATACAGAACAAGAATTTGAAGAACTGACGAAACTTTGAACTTCTACTCGAAAGATGATACTGTTCCGATAAATGGTGTTTATTTCCCGTATTTTTGAACAGTTGGTTGTATTTTGATGTATTGTGAGCACGCTGTGACTGCTCTCGAGCGCGAGCAGTGACTTGAAACTCACCGTGGCGCATACAGGATGCACGTGTTCCTGTCCTCCTCTCCCTTTTCTCCAGCCGTCCTTTCACTCTAGTCTTTTCCTTCCACAAAAGCACTGGCTTTTAGCCCCAGCCAGAAGCAGTGTTCGCTGCTGTTGCTGTTCATACCGGTTCTGGGAACTGAAGGGAAAGGTGAACGAGTCGAGAGACGTGAGCAATGGCTGGTATTGTTGGCTTGCCAGTTTCCGGTGAGTTTGACGTCACTCAACGTCACATGCTCTAGTTCACGGCGCTACCGCTAGACGCGACAGTTTGTAAAAAACTCATTAAATTTATTATTTTCCCATGGTTTCTTCTTAAATTAAAATGAAGGTGGTCCCTATCAATTTCAGGATCCAATGTATAGATTTGGCTGAAAATATTGGCGGCAAAAATTTTGTTCAGTATCCTTGTATATATACCTCAGCAACTGCCTTACTGGCATCTGCCAAGATCCTGATGGCCAACAGCACATCGATCACATAGTTCTTTTCACTGTTAACGCATATAAATACACGATTCAGGAGGCACAATCGATGATGCACTTTCAATTTGATCACGTCGTAGTCTATGGGCTGCAACTCACTTGTCGAGTTTGGTGGCAAGAGCTCGATTGTGATTGCTTTAAGATTGTTTGTGTCTGTGGGCACCGCAGTTGTCGACAAACTACAGCACCTTGCAATTTTGCTGCTCGTTTCGACGACCGAGCTTGCGCACATACTGTTTGAAAAGGTTTTAGATAATCCACGCCTTGTAGTTCGCTTCATACCACAAAGAGAGTGATCTGACGGCCTTGAAACACCGTGCGTGCTTTGATTTCCCTTTGATAAGAAGCGGAAATTTTTCCGTACCCATCATGTTGCCCCCCACAACTACAGTCAGCCGTTCTTTGCTGTACTTGCCCCATGACAAGTTGGGAAATTTCGAACCACCGGGAAAAGTCATGGATTTTAACCATCAAGCAACATAGGTCAGGAAAAACGACTTCCTTGGGCCTCACACGCTTATAAGTAGTTTACACTCGGGGATCAGTTTTCTACGAGTAACAGCTAGCTGCCTACCTCAAAGGCATTACAAAAGCGTTAGCTGCAGCACAACTAACGCTGTAGCTAAACATGGTCGCCAGGACCTGCATCCGGCTCCGAAAAATTTGTAGCGCTTAGTGGTTGTGCTCACGGTAAAACCATTTTGTATTACACAATTTCGGGTTTTTCAGCCATGCTATACTTAATATTGATGGAAGCACAAAGATTATTCAAGGTATATGTATTTTGGTAGTGTAACTTCTATAGGAGCCGATATATCCAGTAGTTAGCGACTCGCTGCCACTGTCGCCATCTACTTTTGGAGGGGGCAACTAACATCTGACAAAAGTTAAAAAATAAGGTATGACATAACAACGGGAAGCTGTGGCAGTGTCGTGCATTTGTTGTACATGGCGATAAATTTAAATTTTTTCTTAGTTGCTGACCTTTTACATAGCAAAATAAATAAGCAATGTTATTGTACTTTATGGCTCACTAATTGGGTACGCGACAGAAAAGAAAGACCAACAAGAAAGGCTGAGAAAGCAAAGTTGTTTTATTAACCAAATGGTGTACTTGCAGTAATACACCGTAAAACTTTGCAAGTGAAATTGTGACACAACTGTTCATGAACACAATAAGATAATAGTTCTAAAACTCATGTTACCCAATCAAGGAAAACTACTGCAGCCAGTACAGCGTCTCATTGCTTAGCGTGTCACATTCACCGTCAGCAAAGGCGATGGCACAACGGCCGTGCGCCAGCGAAGGCAGTCACAGGAGCGGCTATCGACACATCCTGTGAGCTAGTTCAGCTCGGGAAAATCATGCCAGTAAACAGCACATCAATAAATGAATAAACTATGAAAGCTATGCACGAAACTATCACGCAAAAGGGAGCAATGCCTCGTTGATCCAGCATCGTGCTGATATAAACCGATGCTCCAATAGCAGATTGCCTCGATACGCCTCTACATTCATGACACTCGCAGGGTTGCAACAGCTGCGCCAGTTGCACCAATTTGATACAATTCCCCATTTTTGCGCCAAGTTGCGCCAAAACCATGAAATTTGCTGAAATTGCACCACTCTGAGCCAAAATGCACGACCAGCCCCAAATTTTTTCCCATTGCACTAATTTCAGCGAGAAATGGAGGCCACATACGTTGCCCATCTACAGTTTGAGTCATCAAACAATCCAAGCGCGCAGATTCTAACCTTAAACACAACAGTAACCTAACCACGCTAACCTCAATTCTATTAAGTCTGGGCATTCGTGACAAGCGATCGACCAGATAAAGTAACAAAGTCATGCGCCCATCGGTCCGCTGACTGCAATGGATACTTATCGCCGGGACGACACAACTTCAAGACAAAAATGGGTTGCCGTAACAACGAATGCTTCGCGGGAAGTATGAACTTCCTAGTTAGAAAAAGTGACTATGGCATGTTAGCAACTATAGCTGGGAGCGCATACCATGTTTTCCGCGTACAAACAGTCTACATGCTGCGAACACCGGCGTTGCCAGTGACCATGTTGCTTGCCATACCAACAGCACATAAAGCATTTTTCTGTCTTGAAGTTGCGTTAGTTGCGTCATCCCTGCGATATATATTTGGTGTTGTCGCCGGCCTTGTTCTTGTTGTGTTATCGTGTTTGTGCATAAGGGGACTGACACAGACGCGCTTCGCTATCAGCGGTGACCCGGACTTGGACTGTTGGGCTTCGTGGCGTCAATGCTCGGTGTGATAGTGGCTCGATCATGCATAAAAGCAACCGCCCCTTTTCCTTCCTGTTGTAAAACAGTTGGTTGTGTGACCGAATAAACATGTGTTGCACTTAGCCACTGTGTGCTGCCTGCCGGTCTCGCCCCTGTTCAGACGAAGATATAATAGTTCTAACCCGTGCAGAATGCTGCTTAAACTACTGTCGCCGCAATACACCGATGCCCTGCAGAAAAGCGTATCATGATTTGGAAAGGGCTGTTAGCACTACTCACGCGACAGCAAATTTCATTCAATTACACATGCCTGTATACTACCGCATAATTGGGAGCACTAGTATGATCGCTGACGTCTGAAAAAGTTACTGGCAATCATTTGGAGCAGTTTATGACACTTTTGCTGCCCTTTAAAAAAAAATCGCAAGTTTTTTTTTTTTTTTTGCCACCCCTACTCCTCAGTTTCCCGAATCCCTTTAATTTCAAGGTTGCCAACTTGGCAGACCCACATTTTAATTCACGAATTCTGTCAAAGGATTTGACAGACGGAGCAAGTGCTAATATGGACTTTATCATTGTTTCCTCAGTGGGGTAGATCGAAACAGTAGTTTTATTGAAACATCACTGCTCATGTTAACTTTGCATGATTTAGCTGATGTTGAATGGCTTGAACATACTTTTTTTTTTCTTTTTTTGTATATGTAAGCCTTCTTTGCTCCAAATATAGTCTTTCTTGATGAAAAATAGATGTTTTATTTCCCGTGATGTGCTCCAAATTTGTATTTTAGTGCTCCAAAAGTAAGATTCTGCTGCTCCAAAAGTTGCTGCAAATTTTATTTCGGCTGTGCACCCCTGCACTTGGCCAAAAATTAAGGCAATCAATCATTTATACAGGTGTCATGTAAAGCCTAAGATAAATTAATAATTAACTTTGACATTTGTAAAATTACGACTATTTTGAAAAAAATATATATTCAGTATTTAGTTCGGTTATTTGTCCCCTTCTCAACTAGTCACAGTTCGATCGTCGGCGGGTGTTCATGCCTGTGGCAACAGGTTTTTGACACTTTTCATTCCAAGTTTCGGGACCCATATAATTTGACCATGAATTATTATTGCACAACCTGAATGTCCTAAATGTACAGCTATCTACGTTGCTGTCAAGCCATTTTTGGTTTGTATCATAGCATCGGTACTTAGTACAGTTCATGTGATTTTGTATAATTTGCAGAATTTTAATAATTAAATTGCAATTAGTAGCACTTTTCTTGGCTAAAATACTTGAAGTGTCTTTTAACAGAGCCCTTCTCAAGGCGAACATAAAGCAATCAGTTTAGTATCAAGATCTGAAAAGATTTCCGAACAGTTAGCAACAGACCTTAAAGGGCCACTCACCAGGTTTGACAATTTTCAGCTGACAAGCGCAATGCGTAGACGAGGTGTTCATGATCACGTCTGCCAAAATTTGCATTGCTACGCGCCACGGAAATGGGTCAAATTTCAAGATGAAAGCTGCTTCCCCTCTCTTCTAGCGGCGCACACGTAGAGAATGAGGGCATGACGTGGGCGTTGGAATGGCCATACGTACACGGCAATGCGGTGACATTGGTCCTCTACGTAGACGACTGTGCTCTGACACCAACAATATACCACGTGACATAGCAAAAATTATTTAACACAACATGCGTAGTTTATGTATTTGTTGCTTATGGTGACCACGCTACTCACCGTAGCGGATGATCACCGCGGGTTTACTCTTAGCGAGTCATGGGGCCGCGACTCCGTCACCTACTCGCGTGTAACGCACCGCTCCGCGCGCGCTCATATCTAAGGCATTTAGCGCGGCACGGCAAAACAGACAGTGTTATAATACAGAAATGCACATTGCTTTATTGCCTTTGGTGGCCACCCAACAACAGTACGACGTCCGCTCCCGGGACGCGGAGAGCAAAGGCACCCGCACGCGGACGATCACAATAAGGGGAAAACGCGAATGCGTCGCAGCTGGCAATGGCCAGCTTTGACACGCCGGTCGGGAAAAGGTCTCTCGCGGCTATGCTGTGCACTCTCACGATGGCCACTGGGCCTGGTCGCGAGTGTTAAGGCAAACCTCGTACGCGTGGGCCTACGGCAAGTGCGGCTCGGTGTGGCACGACCACTTCAAGCACTAGGCACTGCTGTGGGCTTAGCGTACGGTACCGAAGCTAGCACTCAAGTAAACACGGCTGCCGAGGTGCCAAAGGCCACCCCAGGCAGGCTACAGTCCGGCGATTCCCAAAAGGGACGCGCACACAGGAAAACACGTGCTTACCCGGCGCCGACCATGGAGAAGAGAGCGGTCCCTCAGCGCGCATGTAATCCGTGCTGGGCCCGCCCATGGCGCCATCTATCGCCACGCGCCGTTACCAGAGCAGAAAAAGCAAAACGGTGTGGCCATGCGGCGGAATGCCCGCGAAATGGTCGCGGACGCGCCTCAGATTCCCACATTCTCCTCTCCTTAATTCACTCTATATACCGGTCTGCAAAGGCAGCCGGTCATCGCCCATGCACGCAAAAACGTCATGCAATGGGCAACAGCTAGCCTCAGCCTCGCTCTGCAACTGCTGCTAAAGAAAAAAATAGAACAACACAACAATACACTTGAGAAATACAATGGCACCGCAGAAGAGGGGTAACTGGAGTTCATAGTGCTCATGTAAGAGAGCGTACACAGCTCGGAGAGGAAGCGTCCCGTAATGTTTGGTTTGGGTCACCGGGTAAATGCGAGAGTGCAAGGCGAGAGTTCTGGCTGAGGCCCTTAAGCGAGGAACGAGCTCAGCATCGTCTCGTCGATGTTGACGACAGGTTCACGATTCCAATGAACACTGCCTTGGTGGAGGTTCGATGGGCCCCGTTGCGACAGCCAGCCGTTCTGCTGAAATCATGGTCGCCAAATCCACTGGCTGCGTGGCGTCCTGGCGTCGGTCGAGTCGTGCACAGCGTCTGCGACAGCTGGCCACGTGCCGGAGCCGTGATAGAAAGGCCAGTAGAGCTTATCAGCGACGGTCGGGAGCAGGGCACAAACGGGCTGCCTAACGACCGCAGGTCTCCGAACACCTCCAGAGTCCAAGGTGATGTAAGGGTCGGTGATTTCCTAAGTTGTCGTCGCCACACGCACGTACACACGCACACGCACCTCCGATGGTCGGGTCTCTCCAAACGAGCCCCCCAAAAGAAGGCGCAGAGTGTCCTTTGTCCCTCTCCCCACGCTACAGCACCAATTCAGGATCCCCTCCTCCGGGCGAGGAGAAAAAAGAAAACGCGAGAAAAAAAACATCACGTAAACAAGAACACTCAAATGAATATCAGCAGCAGCAACTGGGCGGAGACGACTTCTTTGCAAGCACTGGCTGTAAAGAAGTTAGCTAACTGAGACTAGACAGTAAAAATGAGGGCCTTCAGTTGCGGAAATAAGCCCGCCGTCCGGCGCGAAATCACTCAGGTGACCGCTTCCTCAGATTATACCGGTGCGTGGTCCAAATGCGGTCTGCCGCGCCGGGTGTGCACCGTTGCTTGCGCGAAGAGCCACTGGGCGCTGGCGCAGGCTCGTCAGACCTCGAGGCAAAGGCTTTCAGGTCTGCGACGTGGGCAGTTTTCCCGAAAGCGGGTCTTTCAGCAAGTACGCGAGTGAAGTCCAAGCTTTCTCCACTCGGTACGGACCAAGCCACTTTGGAGCGAGCGAAGTTGAAAAACCCTTGCTCATGTCGTTAAGAGCATGGTTGCGCTTCAGGACGAGGTCACCTACCTTAAATGAAAGGTGGCGACGTTTTCGGTCGTTCTGGGCCTTTTGCTCGGCCCTGGCCGATGCCAAACTCTGCCTCGCTCTAGTGAGAGCTCGACAAAGCCTGTCCCGAAGTGTTGAAGTGTAAGCAGAACAGTCTGCCAGTTTTTCCTCGTCCCCAAGCTGGCATTGCATGACACTGGTCACCGGATTTGCCAACTCTCTTCCGAAATTAAGGAAGGCAGGAGAGAAACCAGTAGAGCGACTCTCGGAAGTTTGGATTGCAAACGCGAGTTCACTCAAATTTCCTGCCCAATCCTTTTGACTTTCGGCAAAGGCCGCCAACATCGGTTTGAGTGTACGATCGGTTCGCTCCGTCAAATTAAACTGGGGATGGCAGGGCGAAGTGGCGCAGTGATCTATTCCTAGGGAACGGCACGTATCACCAAACACCCTAGCGGTGAAATACGATGCATTGTCCGTGATCAATCTTTTCGGAAAGCCGAACCGACAAAACACTTCCTGTAGCCTCTCTAGCACCGCTCGCGCTGTCACTTTCCGCAGCGGAAACAACTCCACTCATTTAGAAAAATGATCAACGACTACCATCAGATGTATGAACCCCTGCTTACTTCTGGGGAACGGCCCCTATAAATCGCAGGTGGCTACTTGCCACAGACGCTCACTGACAAGAGATGAATAAAACTTGAAATAAATAATGAGACACAATAAATATTGTGCGCGTTCTTCTTGCATTTTTTTTCCCGTGAAATGCTACGTGATGCGGGGCTAATGAGCCAGCGTTTTGCATGCGTTCGGGTCCCTGTGGTCAGTGCAATGAGCAGACGACCGCCATGTAACGCTCATATGCGTTTGCGCACTCATTGTGCTCATCTACTCTACCACGTCCAAGCCAGCGTTTCAGAAACATCCCACAGAAACAGGCAGAAGACCACAAAATAACGCTAGTCAACAAAGCAATGCTGCTCGCGTGCTCGGGGGTTGGACTTTCATGCGTACGTCGCCTTATGGTCGGATGATGCTGGAGAGGGTGGGGAAGAAGTTTGGCTTGCGAAGGCTACGTGGAGGAGTGGCAAGGGTTTCGAGCTCGCCTCCTCTCACCCTCATTTCGCGCCGCTTGAAAAAACCTGTTTTTTCCGCTCGTAATGAACCGATTCGAAAAATTTTTGTGGCAGAACGTTCCTCATCGGACCCCCAGCAACTTCCACTGTCTAACTAAAATTTGGTATGGGGCCTGGTGAGTGGCCCTTTAACCATAATGTGGACTTAGCAACAATGCATACTTTTTCTGGAAAGGTGTATTCATGGCATTGCATCCCTCTACTGCAGTGGATCAGCCTTTAAATGCATTTACAAGTTGACTACTATTCGTTCATTTAGAATACTTTGAAATTTCTACTAACTGAAATTTGAATCCGTGTGATTTAGAATACATTAATATTCATTCAAATATTCGAATGTTCGCACAGGCTTAGTTTTTGTCAATGTTCTCTCATGCTGGTGGCAGGTGAGGGCCGAGGACCTGTACTGGAAGTGATAGTGTCGCGGGCCAACTACATCAGTTCCTACACCAGCCGCAAGGTTCGCATCATTGGACTCTCTACCGCCTTGGCAAATGCCAGAGACCTGGCCGATTGGCTGGGCATTGGAGAAGTAAGTCGGGCACACCAGTGATCTGCTTTCTTTTTTTTTTCTGCATAACCCGCTTTAACTGCTGGTTTACAAGTGCCACAACCCATGTTGTATAAGGGTAGCAAGATCAAAGTTGGAAAAGAAATTTATATAAACCAAGTTTCAAGAAATGATAAGCATGGCTTATAGGCCATGCCACATGGAGCATTTTCAGTATAGCACCAATAATTCTCAGTAGATGACTCCCACATGCATTGACACCATTGAAACATTTCCATTTATGTGATGCAGCATTGAGTGACTGTGTTGAGTGAATGCAAATGTAGCATTCTTGGCAGTAATGAAAATGTAGTGAACGTCCTATTTTTCAGATTTTCTTGTGATCATAAAATTGTTTTAAAATTCAGGTCATCAAGAAAAACTCGTTCGGGCTTCTTTTAGTTCGCTAGAGTGGTTAGATCGCCACTGAAAAACATTTCGCAAAGAAGCACTTTGAAGGCATTTTCGTGCTCACACAGAATACATCCGGTGCCCTGCTTAGCCCACGGCAACTAACCACCAACTGCAAGCTTGCTCCTTATGACGAGTGCAAAGTTTCAAACAATAGTGCAGAGCACAAAGGCCGCATACAAAGCTCACACTGGTGGGGTGCTTGCTGTACGCATGCAATTTTCATAATTGTTCATTGTGCGTGCTCCACTACTGATCCCACATGGGTGAGCTGCTTTCATTCCCGACATCTGTGCAGCGCACTAAAGAGCTGTCTTACTCGAGCAGCATTGCTTTTTAGTCATCATTTACCAACATTCTGTGCTGTCTGCAATAAAAGACTTGCGTTCTCCTTTTTTCCAATAACACCTAGTATTATTAAAAACTCGAGTGATGGCAATGAAAACAGCATTCTGGCTGTGCAAGCCTTTGTTGCCCTGTGAGTATGGCGAAGCTGTTCAACATAAGAAAACCAACTGTACTGTGCCTTTTAATGAAGTAAGTTTGTAAGTTTTCTGTAAAAGATATTGCTTACATGTGAATTGGAAATTGCTGTACCTTTCAATGAAAATGAACTAAACAATAGAAGTTTATAAGTGAATTGCTTTTTCTATACAACAATATTTAGTGTATTTCAATGTTACAATGCACTTTTTTATCAAGCTGGAAGGATTGCATTTAGGTTACAGAGCGCACAAAAGTCACTTTGCTTTCTCCAGAGGCCCCGCCCCATTAGCGAAAAGAGTCACAATGAAATAACACCTGTGACAGTAAATTGTGTGGTGTGCCGACATAAAGATGAAGAAAGCATAGTGGCAAGACGCGTGGACTGAGTTTTGAGTATGTTCGAATAAAGAGGTCGAAGGAGGGCTTCGCCATGGAGATGGCGGCTCGTCTTTTTCTCCACACCATTTTGGTGCCGTGAAACCACGGAGAAAGGGCCCTTAGAGGACATCTCGACCGCATCTGCAGCTTGCAAGACTTTTGTTGAAGTCACCGTTTGGCGAATCTCATGTGTGAGGCCTAACCCTGCCCGTGACCCAGGCTGTGGAGTCTGACATGTTGAGGATGCCCGGAGCTTCATCATGCAATGCTTTCTTCGCCACGTAGCGTACTCATGTGTGAGGCCTAACCCTGCCCGTGACCCAGGCTGTGGAGTGTGACATGTTGAGAATGCCCGGAGCTTCATCATGCAATGCTTTCTTCGCTTCGTAGCGTAGTCGGCCAGTGATTTCCTACGTTTCCCGAGACTGCAAGGGATTATGGACGCCCTAATAAAAAGGCGTAGTCCCATGAAAAAGACCGTCATGGAATCCATTGCCAGCATCGGAAGTCTCCTGCATCTGGAACGCCCACAAATAAGTGAGTTGCGGAATATTTACCACGTTTTGACAGACCATTTCGAGAGAAGTGATAAAAAGGTAGAAGACACACTTGACATCGGCCACTTAGAAGCAGAAATCGAGGAAGCTGTGTGCGATAAGATTATTCTGGCAAAAGTCAAAGCTGAATATAGGATTGAAGATTCACTAAAGGCTCGGCAAGCTCACTTGGAGAGGATAAAGCAAAGGATTGGAACAATAGTTTAAGTAGAAGTGCTCTCTGTGGCACAACCATCTGGCCAATGCTTCATCGATTGTGATGTTCTCCCACAGAAGGTTAACTGCTCAACCCCACGACATATAGAAGAATGTGTTGAAAGAAGACATTTCCACAACAAAGAATACAACATGAAAGACCACTATCGAAGAACAGTCTGAACTTCTAGAGACTATTCAATGGCTTCAGAGCCCTCATCAATGTTTGAGACCCGTCAAGTTAACAAGAGAGTAGAAACTCGGGTGTATGTGGGTGAAGAGACTGCTACAATCGAATGTCGAGATGCTTTTGGAAATTCAGGATAGCTTGCACCAAATACCAAGAATAAGTACTTACCAAGGTTGACAATGTTCATTGTGAGGCAGTCCTCAGTTCCGTGCTTACATGGTACAGAAGGAATCAAATCGCAGCCACAGCAACAAGCCTACTACCTGTAAAGCTCATAATGTAGCTCTTCGGGAAAACTGCAGACATCAAGAAAGAGAAAAAAGCGAATTGTGCAGGCTGCATCACTGCCAATGCCCAATACCAAGACAGAATCACAAAAGCAAATGATGCAACCCAAGCTTGGGTGGAGGAAGAAGTCAAGCGCTCACAAGGTAAATGCAGCCAAGACGAGATAGCTAAGGAAAAGGTTCCCCAGGAAAGGCTTCCTAAGATTGTCATGTAACAGCCTTCATTGTGAATTTTCATCTCGAGGAGGACTCCTTAGAGACAGTGCAAGCTCAGCAAGGTCAACACGCTCAAAGGCACGAGCCTAGAACAAGCTTCAACAAGTTCAAGGAGGTGCCCGGATGATCCCTCAAGCAGTGACTTGGAACTCGTACGGACTTTTATAATCTCTGTGGGTTAGCGTTCCTTGGCGTGGCATGCCATTGTGGGTGCGTGTAGGATGTTGCCAAATTTCTAGAAGGATGATACAGATTGCTCAAGTACTTTATGCAAAGCTAAGTCAATTTGTCAGGGAGGAGGATGTTGGAAATTCTGTAGGGCGCCAACATAAAGATAGAAGAAGGGGTAGTGGGGCAAGTGCTGTTGGGGACTTTTGGACTGTGTGAACATACACCAAGTTTGGACGGCATTGCGCGCAGCGTCAATAAAGACTACAGAGGTCTTTTCCAGTGACATTTGCCAGTTCGCGCTCGTCCTGTGTATACCTTGTTTGAGAAGCACTTTAAGCGGGGGGGGGGGGGGGGGGGGCGAAACTTGGAAACCGAGCTTTCTTATTTTTTAAGATATCTTTGTGAAAGTTTCAGAGTATGTTTACTACAATAAAACAAGAAAAACTGCAAAGTTTCATGAAATGGTGTTCAGGGGTTCTAGAGTTACCGAGGTCTAACTGGGTGGTTCACTTATGTGCCTAAGGAAGAGCCAGAAGAAATCCCAGGACATACCGGAAGGCTGAAATGATTTGTCGTCATCCCTGGATATGTATCCTAGAGCGCTAAAAAGTCGTTTTTTTTTTTTCAATTTCCTCTCCAAAAAAAATTATGCAACTTTGAATTTGATGTAGCCAGTAGGTATGACATTTATCAAAAATTAATTGTTTATTAATAATTAGTGGTGCCAATTTTCAAGAAAAGAAGCTTGTTACACCCTGAAAAGAACTATCCAGGAGCAGAATAAAAGAAATGTTACACAAATATTATAAGAAGTTCTTGAGAAATCGCTTTCCCCAGCATCATAACTAGCTAAAAAGTTCATTTTGAGAAAACAGGCTTTGAAAGTTCACCACATGCGTTTTTTCTCAAAAAGCTCCAGCAGAGTAGCTTATAATGTCCTTGTGAACTCTTTTTCTTTTTTTGCCTTCCCTTCATCTTCTCCAAGTGCCATTAGAATTTTTTTTTCAGACGTAGGGCATCTCTTTCAAGAGCTGGCTGCATCAGTTCAAACTTTTTTCTGCGTCCCTGGCGTAGATTCGAGTTCAGCGTGAACAACGTCTCCCGTTCGCATCGATTTATTTCTTAGTATAGGAAATGCATCTGCAGATAAAGGGTCGACGGCCCATGCACGCTATTGGCCCTGATGCAGACGAAGTGCCTGGTCTGGCGATCTTAGCAACACTCAGTGTCACGCTCGACAGCAACGATTCAGAGCACGTGCTAAATCTGGCAATCTGACACACTCGATGCATTCGCGGCTACAGGTGCACACGGTTTGTCGGATTCTGGACTGGTGGCAGCGGACAGCACAGTTTCGCCGCCACAAGTATTTATGCACTGGGCGCTTGCCGCAAAAAAGCGGAACTTTGATTCTCGTAAAAGCCGCATAACGCGTTTCCGCACTCTGAACTAGCGCAGCGCCTTCAGCTTCGTTGCCAGCATCACCCACAGCAACAAAGATAAAGGGCACAAAACTTGTGCAAAAAGAAAAAAAAAAAGAGAAACTGATTGAAAATATAGCTCAAGGCATAAAGCGGCTCATAAGCAAACGGAGCAGAGAGCACAGGAGGGAGCAAATGGAGCAGAGAGCACTTATTGCTCTAACGAGCGAATTTAGCGGTAAGCCTCTTCTCCACCTTCTTCAAAATTCAGAAAAAGACGGACGGCATTCAATCCGACCATGACCTCCGCAGAAGAGGGCCGCACTGGTGCTTCGTCCTCCTCCTCATCATCGTCACTGGCAGCGACAGGTTCTGCATTTCTCACCTGACATATTACGTTGCCATCCGTGAGTGCACCACACACCACTGCACTTGAGTCCACATCGACGTAGTCCGCAAAGCAGACGTCTTACAAAACGTGCGTCATGGGGGCAGTGATGCCGTGCTCGAGCACTGATGGCTCGTCAGCTTGCAGAGCATTGGTGCTGAAGCCACAGTTGCGAAAGCAATTTGCTATCGTAAGCGCTGTCACTTGCTGCCAAGCACGCACAAGCATGTGTAGTACACTTAGGAGCGTCACTTGGTAGTTATTGCACAAAATAATTCGTTCCAACATATGACGCCGGTAAAATGATTTTAAATTTCTAATTATACCCTGATCCATGAGCTGCAGTACCGCTGTCGTGTTTGCTGGAAGGAAGGCCAGCTCAATGGCCTTTGTCTCAACGTTGATTTCATGAGCCGAACAGTTGTCCACAAGAAGCAGGACTTTGTGGCCACAGTATTAGAACTTTTTGTCAAGCTTCCCCAGCCACTGCACGAACGATTCCCCCATGATCCAGGCCTTTTTGTTGGCCGGGTAGTCTGATGGGAGAGACCAGATGTTCTTGAAGTAACGAGGATTTCTTGATTTGCCTATCACAAACAGAGGTAACTTCTCGGTCCCGGTCATGCTCGCAGCAATGATCACAGTTATCCGTTCTTTACTTTTCTTCCCTCCCGTGCACTTGTCGCCTTTATACGTGATTGTTTTGGCGGGCAGCAATTTAAAAAGTAAGGCAGTTTCATCGGCATTAAATATGTCCTGCGGAGAATACTTCTCCATGTAACCTTGAAGCACTTTGGTGCGCCAACCTTCACACATATTCATTTTGACGGCATTCATTTCACCCGACACAGCACGGAAAACGAGGTCGTAGTGCTTGCGAAAACGGTGCTACCACTCATCTGAAGCAGCGAAGTCGTTATAGTCTATCTGCGGGGCGAAGTCCGCTGCCTTTGCCAGTATGACTGAGCCACTCAGTGGTATGTCCTGCAAACGCATTTCCTTTATCCAAATGAGAAGCGCTTTCTCGAGGTCAGGATACTTTGCGGGCCGCAATCTCCTCCTTTTGCTCGCAACTTCTGCCTCTAAGGCGTCTTCAATAGTTCTCCTATTTTTTATATAAGTAGATAGCGTCGTTTTCGGTATCTCATGCTTTTTCACGATATCTTGCTTAGGCAAGAGTTCGGCGTCCACTTCCCGCAGGATATCAGCTTTCTCCTGAAATGTTTTGGCACGGTATTTGCCGCGGGCACACGGCATCAATCAGAGCAGCAGAATCGCGACACACGGGAAGCTACTACTGGCACTACCGCAACAGACGTTAGCCAAGGCCTAACACCAACACAAAGAATAGCGACAGCCGGAAGCTTCTCCCAGCACCAACAACGGAGATGTACGACACACGCCCGAGACAGACTGTACAGAAGACTGGGCGAAGCTACGACGCACCCGATTTGCTGTGTGCTGGTCATGCCATCTGTCGTCTAACAGCGACAACTAAGCAGGATTTTCAAAGTCTCCGAGATTGGCGCTTAAAAAAAAAAACAAATCTTGGAGGTTACGTAGGACGGAGAGCAGGTAGCCGCAGAGAGAGAGAGAGATTGGGGGGGAGGGTAGTGAAGAGTAAGTAGCGCTATTTTCTGCACTCTGACCTCCGTGCCAGTTTCTCCGTTTTTCTCTCTGCTCCCTGTCAACGCCGCCTCGTAACTCAGCAGCCACCCTATCCAGTGACTAGCCAAGCCGCCGGCGCGGTGGCGTGTAGTTCGAATTATCCGCGGCGGAACCTACTCGCGTTTGAATCAACGGACTTTCTTAATCATAGGCTTGTATGAAGCTTGGCCGAACCATAGCTTACAATTTGAATTATCCATAAATTCGAATTATTGAAGTTCAAATTAACGAGCTTTCACTGTTCATCGTAAAATTTCGTTGAAGCGGGAAGATTGAAGAAAAAGTGTTCGTTGTGGCGACAATATTTATGCATGGACTCCTATGGACTGCTGACGGGGAATCGGGAATTTTTCGTTGTAGGGGAAATTTTGTTGAAGTGGTGTTCGTTGTAGCGGAGTTTGACTATATAGCGTTCAGCACCACAAAGGGAAAAAATACCCAGAAGGGAGCATGCCCAGCGTTCAGAAGTCTACTACATCAGATGCCACTTCCTCGTGCTTCATGCTTTTGATAGATTCCCAGCATGCCTCAGTTCCATTTTTTTATAGTTGGGCTTCAAGACTGTCACAGGAAGCCGCCTCTTGTTTCTATTTTTCTCTCCATGTTTAGCATAATGTGCGACAATAGCATCCTGGTATCTAGTGCACTGGACATAAATCTAATTTCGCAATGCCAGCACACTTCGGATTACAAAAGCTATTTTTTTTGTAACAATGTTTAAAAAAGACATACAGCAACTCATACAATCTAAATAATTTGAATTGTGCAAAGATAGCTCTTAAAATAATTTTGTATACTTGCCAACATTGTGCATGCACGTTTCCACGTGGATGACACCATTACTGTGAAGTGCCTTCATACGAAAATGGAGCTGAAGCAGCAACTACATTTAAAAACATCATACTCGGCTCTTAAGGTGAATTCCATTGAGAGAACAGGAGCAGAGGGGCAGGGCACTGAGGAGTGGGGGGCAGAGCACCAACGGCAGAGCCACTCAACCTACCACTGGAATGAGCCGCCCTCCGGGAGGGCAGGTGAGAAGGTGACGAGTAGGCACTACTAGGGAGACCATGCGACTGAAACATTCCAAGCCCCCGCATACTTTTTATGGGGCAGCAGTAAAATACGAGTGAAATCGGTCAGCCACATATTCATCATTATCTTAATACCTGGTATACTTGTGCAATGACTCATTCGGCAAACGTCAACCTCTCATCGTAGGCATCCGTACAAAACAGTGGTGTCAAACTACACATGGTTGCTATTATTGCCTCGCCGCGCGCTCGCCGCTTGAAAAAAATTTAGAGGCTGTGACGTTCAAGGACCACGTGACTCGTCGTGCTGCGCCTACTCCACTTTTCAGGCGAGAGCACTGCAAACTGCTCCTGGCTGCTGTTGGCACAGAAAAAGCACTTTCACTCTACCAATGAATGACAGCGCTCCTGCGCCTGTTCGACCACTGAAACACGCCGGCTCTGAAAAGAGCACTTTTCAGTACTCCTGCTCTCCCAATAGAATTAGTCATTACACAAGCTACCAGAGTGGTTTCGGTTCCACTTGTAGTTATGCCTGCTTTTCTACATCGCATTTTTTGCCATGTCCAACACACTGGTCGCTGGGTCGGAAAAGGATATAGTATGTTAGCGCATGTACAGTTTTAATTTTGGTTTACGGAAACATAAAGCTGCAAAGTACAGTAAAAAGAGTTGTAAACAAAAGTTTCGCTGTCAGGGGTCTTTTAAAAAATCAAGTAGTGAGCCCTTCACAAGGCTCTAATAAAGAGAAAAATGTCTTGTTTAGATAACTTACAAGATAGCAGGTCATCTTCCAGCTGGCCAGTCTTTGAAAATTTACATTTATTTATTGCGATAGCAATTATATGGACACTCTTGGCTAGATTTTTTCACCAGCGTCGACGTCAAAGTTGGCGTCGCCGTCACTTACAGTATATGTATACGTATCTATATATATGAAAGAGCAAGAAAGAAAAATAATTCAGAAAAAGACTCCGGCGATCGGAGTCGAACGTAAGACCTCTGAAGTGTAGGTGCGAGCCGTTAACCACTGAGCTACGAAGGAGCACTTCCTCGAATGTTCAAACGGCAAGCTATTTATATCTACCACTTAACGCTGGTGACGGGCATCTCAGGAGGGGGGAATTAACTATCATGTTTTCAGCATTACCAGCAAATGGCGCAGTGAGCGTTCATTGCCACAGCGCCACGACACTGCGGAGCGTGCTCTCATTTCTCACGCGTACATTGCCCCGTGGAGATGAGGGGTTGGACACTCACTCGCGCGCCCTTATTTCTCGATGGGGAGGACCGTACATCTTGGCTGGCCCTGGTCGTTAACCGGAATGATTCTGTTGTAGTTACCGCGTGCACAAGGGTCACTAAGTAGTTGCATTCTCCATTTGTGAAACGCGTATGCTTTTCAGACACAGTGAAGTAACAACCGAGACGCTTATTCACGATCATCTGTACCTGTGAGTACGTTTCGTGCATCATTTATGCATGAGAAAAGTGGGGCACGTTTTGAACTGCTTGCCATTCTGCGCTTGACCTTCCAATTTGTTGCTATTGTGTTCGCTGTTTCACCTTTGCGGCAAAGCTGTGACTTTTTTGTCTTTTACACACAAATTCACAACAAGTATTGCACATTAGTTGATCATATTGTTACGGGGAGAGAATAACTTTACTGGAAAAAATACAGAATGAACTCGGAGCGCACAAGATGGCATCCAGCTTGCTCGTAGAGACAGATCATGTCGTCTTTTTTTTTTTGTCCCCTTCGTCGATTTTCTCCGCCCGTTACATGATTTTCTCCGTGGCTGGAGCACCCACCCAGTGCTAATTAGGAGGCACTAGATTGATATGGCTTGAGTTGCGTAACATGTACTATGTCAGTGGGAGGGTGAATGATGGCTGGGTCTGTAGGGATGATTTCGTAAGTGACGTCAGTTACTAGGTGTAAGACGGTTGCGTAACATGTACTATGTCAGTGGGAGGGTGAATGATGGCTGGGTCTGTAGGGATGATTTCGTAAGTGACGTCAGTTACTAGGTGTAAGACGGTTGCGTAACATGTACTATGTCAGTGGGAGGGTGAATGATGGCTGGGTCTGTAGGGATGATTTCGTAAGTGACGTCAGTTACTAGGTGTAAGACGGTTGCGTAACATGTACTATGTCAGTGGGAGGGTGAATGATGGCTGGGTCTGTAGGGATGATTTCGTAAGTGACGTCAGTTACTAGGTGTAAGACGGGTAGGAACCTTAGTAGCGAGGGTAACTTCTCCGAAAGTCCAAGGCGGCGCGAGGCGGACCAAAGCAGTACGAGATAGCGCAGGGTCACTGCCAAACAACAGAAAAAAAAAGCGGGAACTGAGCGGTGTTGTGTCTAGAAGAATTATACGCGAATATTACAAACGGTAATGTAGTGTCCCAGTCGCGGGGATCGGTGAAGACATACATGGAGAGCATGCCTGTGAAAGTGTGATTGAGGCGCTCCGTTAGACCATTTGTTTGTGGATGGCAAGCAGTTGAAAGCTTGTGTTTAGTTGCGCAGGAGCGGAGGAGGTCATCAACCACTTTGGAAAAGAAGTGGCTGCCTCGGTCGGTAAGGAGTTGTCGAGGGGCGCCGTGGTGTAGGGTGACGTCCACCAAAAGGAAATCGGCCACATCAGTTGCACAGCTGGTTAGAAGGGCCCGTGTGATCGCGTATCGGGTAGTATAATCGTTTGCTACTGCAATCTACCGATTACCTGCCGCTGACGTAGGAAAAGGGCCAAGCAGGTCCAAGACAACACAGTAGAATGAGTCTCGTGGGATGTTCACTGGCTGAAGACGTCCAGCAGGAGGGGCATTTGGTTTTTTCCGTCATTGACAAGGTTTGGAGGCTGCAACTTAATTGCAGAAATCGCAGTACAAGCCAGGCAAGAAGCACCGGCGAACTCTGTCGTAGGTCTGTGACATGCCGAGGTGACCGTTTATCGGTGCATCATGAAGCTGGGCAAGAACAGTTGGACGCAGTTGAAGGGGAACGATGAATAGTCTTTCTGGGCCGTCAGGACGCATATTGCAACGGTACAATACACCATCATGTAACTCAAACATTCGAAGGGAGGGGTCAGGCGTCACTGATGTTACCCTTGGGATAATACCGTCCAAGAAAGTATCCCATTGCTGTTCGATTCTAATGTCATGAAACGCTGATAGAGAGAGAACGTCGGCAGGAAGGCTGGTTGTAGAGGAGTCGTTGTCTGGAGGGTCAACAGGATATCGTGTCAAACAGTATGCATCTTGATGCAAGTGGCGGTTTTGTACAGGACTGTGTAGTCAAATTCTTGAAGGCGCAGCACCCAACAGCCAAGATGGCCTGAAGGGTCTTTCAGGGACGAAAGCCAGAACAAGGCATGGTCATCAGTGATGACTGTGAATGGCCAACCGTACAACTAGGGACGAAATTTCCCGACTGCCCAAACAAGTGCCAAACATTCGTGTTCAGTTATTCGATATTTTTTCTCAGCAGGCGAAAGAAGGCAGCTGGCACAGGCAACAACGCGGTCGCTTCCTTGTTTTTGGGCCAAGACTGCACCGATGCCATAGGCACTTGCGTCTGTACGAACTTCTGCTGGAGCTGAGACATCAAAGTGAGCGAGGATAGGAGGAAAAGTAAGCATCACACTAGATTTAGGAACACATCTGCTTGCTCAGGGACCCAGAAGAAGCCAGCGTCTTTTTTGAGGAGTTGAATGAGAAGGCGTGCAACATCGGCAAAGTTTTTAACAAAGCGGCAGAAGTAAGAACATAGGCCAACGAAACTGCAAACGTGTTTGGTACAGGTTGGTACAGAGAAATCTTTTATTGCCGGTGTTTTATCTTATCAGGGCGAATCCCTACAGAATCAACGAGATGTCCGAGCACAGAAATTTCAGGACGGCTGAAGTACCACTTTGCCAAATTGAGCTGCATTCCCGTCGTACAAGAGACAGATAATATTTTAGATAGCCTTTCAAGGTGCGTCAAAAAAAGAAGGAAAAAAAAAAAATGATGACGTCGTCTAGGTAGTACAGGCAGATGGACCACTTTAAGCCATGTTGCAGGGCGTCCACCATACGTTCGAACGTGGTGGGCGCATCGCATAAAGCAAATGGCATCACTTTAAACTGGTAAAGGCCATCGGGATTGATAAACGCCATCTTCTCACGGTTCATGTCATCATCGGCTATTTGCCAGTACCGGGAGCGAAGGTCGATGGAGGAAAAATATTTTGCGCCGTGAAGGCAATCCAGGGCATCGTCTATACGTAGCAATGGATAGATGTCTTTCTCCGTGATCTTGTTTGAATGCCGGTTATCGAAGCAAAACCTCCAGCTGTTGTCCTTCTTGACAAGTACAACAGGGGTGCCCATGGACTGCAGGAAGGCTCGATTACATTCCGAGACAGCATTTTGTCGACCTCCTGTTGGATGATGTTCTGCTCAGCATGGGAAACGTGGTAGGGTCGTTGATGGATGGGACTCTTATCGTCTGTATTAATCCGATGCTTAACAACAGACGTTTGGCCGAAGAAGCGGACGCCAAGGTCGAAGATGCCCCAAAAAAAATGCAAAAAGGGAATGCAAATGTGGGGATCTAAGGCATGCCTGCGACCATTTCGTGGGCATTCCGCCGTACGGCCGCTCCGTTTCTCGCCCGCTTCGTGGCGCGCTGCTTGCCTGGCCCGTGGAAAGGGTTAGCTCGTTGGCGCACTCACCCTTTTCTCCGCTCAACGGCTTCACTGCCGTTTCGCTCGCGTCGCTCGCTTGCGCAAAGGCACCGCTAGCGGTATTGCACCGGGATCCAGGCTCTTAGTAGACACTGGGGCACGAGATAGCGCGTCAGCTACCATGTTAGTGCTCCCCTTCTGTTAGTGCACTGAAGAGTCATAATGCTGTATTAGGAGAGCCCAGCGCGCTAGCCTGCCTGCACGCTCACGGAGCCGCATCAGCCAGCTGAGCGTACTGTGATCCGTTTGCACCACGAATTTCGTCCCATCAAGATAGCCGTCAAACTTCCGCAGTGCAAACACGATGGCGAGACACTCCCTTTCGGTCACAAAATAATTCTTTTCTGTGGGTATCAACATGTGGCTGGCAAAGACCAACGGCTGCAACACACCATCGTAGTTTTGTAGGAGAACTGCTCGTAATCCCAGATCGCTTGCGTCAGTCTGGACAACAAACGATCTGGTCAGGTCGGGGAGCTTGAGCTGCGCTATCTCCGCCATGGCGCTAGACAGATGGGAAAATGCCTCTTGCTGCTCAGTTCCCCATCGCCACTCAGCTGACCTACCGAAGAGCTTGGTCAAGGGTGCCTGCACTCGGGCACAGGATGGAATGAACGACCGGTAAAAATTGAACATTCCGAGAAATCGGCACAAGTTGCGTACGCCCTTGGGTGCGAGGAAATCGAGGATTGCTCGAAGTTTCTCCCGGTCTGGCTCAATGGAGCTTTCGTCCAGCATGAAGCCAAGTAACTGAACTCGTGTTTGCGCAAGTTAGGCCTTTGCGGGATTTAACATAATCCCGGCGGCTCCCACCCTCTCGAGCACATCTGCAATGTGGGCCAAGTGTTCTTCGAAGGTTCGTGAATAAATCACGATGTAGCACATGCAGTAAGACCACTTTGCTTCCCTGAGGACACGGTCCATGAGTCTCTGAGAAGTTGCAGGAGCATTGCAAAGACCAAAAGGCTTACGAGTGAACTCAAATAACCCTCTGTGGGACGTGAACGCGGTCTTGCACCGGTAGGTAACCTTTGGAGGCATCTATTGTTGTAAAGTACCGTGCAGTGCCGAAGTTTCCTACGATGGAGCTAATCGTGGGGAGCGGAGAGGCATCCTTACCAGTCACTCCATTCAGACGGCGGTAGTCTATGCACAGGCGATGACTGCCGTCTTTCTTAGGCACCAACACGATTGAAAACGCCTAGGCGCTGGACGAACGGCAAACAATGCCAGCTGAGAGCATCTCGTCCAGCAAGCCATCAATTACCTGCCTCTTGGCCTGGCTGACGGGCCTGGGGTTACACTTCAAAGGAAGCGCGTCGGCAGTTTCGATCGAATGGCTCACCGAATTGGTACAGCCTGGTTGATCAGTGAAGAGCTCATCGTATTCGCGTAACAATGCGGACAAACGAGTCTTCTGTGTGCTATCTAATTGAGTCGCACAGGTGATCAAAAGATGCGGAGCCTCTTCGTGTCATGTCGCTCGATCCTGATGGGGATTTTGAGCCGACGAGTGCATAGCGCAGGGGCCTGCCCCCGAACTTTGTACGTGACATGGTTTCGACGCCTCTACTGCACAGGCAACAGAAAACGCCAGCGGGCTGATGAACGGCTTTAGCTCGAAAAAAAGTCTATCGCGATAGCCTCCATTCGCAATGTCCACTACGATACCAGTTTTTAGGAGAAAGTCTGGACCAAGAATCACAGGAACACTGAACCCTGGCAAATAAACGAAACGCGTGCGTCTCATTCGGCCTCCCCATCTGACAATCAACCTCGCGGCGCCCGCCGACTGGGCCACGCCTTTCGCGAGGGTGAATGTCGTTTGGCTGTTCTGCAAGCGCACCAAGTGCTTCTGCAAGTGGGACTACACCTGTTTGCCAAACAATCAAGCGCTGGTGCCCGTGTCCAGCAACACCAAGAATTTGCGACCGGCAATGGTGACTGAAATAAACAGGGCGTGCGCACCAGCAAGACTGCTTGCCCGGTACGCAGAGGGGAAAAGCAAGGGTATGAACGGCCCGTGCTCCCGTTTCCCTGCCTCACAGGAGGCACAAAGGCAAAGCACTCCCTCGTTATGTGCCCTCGTTGATGGCAGCGGAAGCAGCGCCCTCACATCGCGGTCCCTTTCCCGAGACGGAGCAGCTTTGAGCTGCAGAGGTTGATTCGCCGCGTGATCAAAGTAACCGCTCTCACGACCGTCATCACCAGTGAGCTTCATCGATTTACACGTCTCGGACGGCTCCGGACGGCCCCGGACGCCGGCGCCGCAATTGTTTTTCTCGGGGACCAACTGAAAGCTCCGCCCACTGGTTCGGGATCACTCACACGCATGTTCGTTTTTCGCGTGCCTGGCAGCCTACGGGCGGCCCGGGACTACCCGAGCAATTTCTTTCCGGCAGCTGGCAGACAACAGCGCGGTGTGCATGCTGTGCGGCCATCTTAAGTGTGCATACTGTGCGGCCATCTTAAGTTAGACACGGGAAGTTTTCAGTGCGCTACTCTCTCTTTGCTTTTCTGTCCGCTTCTCACATGTTTCTGGATTTCGCATTGTTAGCGCACCCAGTTCTTGTCATCGGTATTCTGAGCCACGTCGAGCATGTGCGTATTCCCGAAGGTGGGGCAAACACGCGTAATACTCGCTAGGGCCCCGCAGGGGCGCCTGCACAAGTAGGCGTTTGGTGTGTAGAGACACCACGGACCCGAGCTAACGAGGGAGTTTCTACTCCCTCCCACGCCTAGCCGTGCGTGGCTTTGCAGTGTCCGGGGAAAAGGGGATCCTGGGGGTTGAGCCGACGCTGGGTGATTGGACCTTTAAGGCCCCCCGGCAGAGGCAACACACCCCTTTGGCCCCGGCTTCACGTAGACGGCACCCCTGGGCTGACCCACCCAGGGGAAATCGGCAGTCGCCTTTTCCTATCTCTCTCTCCCTACATCTTCGTCTTTATCTCTCACTTTTTATCTGTCCTGTCTTCTCCTCTCTTCTGTTTACTTCCAAACTTCGTAGCGGCTAGGGTTAACCCTGTGCAAATAGCCTACCTTGGTCTAGGCGCATTGGGTTATAGTAGCGTTGTACGGCTGGCGTCTGCAGGTTTTGGCACCTGCAAACTTGTAGCGTCCCCTCGTTGGGCTCCGTGGTAGGTGGCCGCCAACGCTTCTGAAGAAAATAAACTGGCATGCATAGAGCATTTCCATTATTAAGTGATCGTACCGCCTTAAAGCGCGTACGCACCGAAGACTTAAGATTTTTCAACCGATCAACTGAAAACTTCCCCCATTTTCATGTTATACGTAGTGAGATAAGCAGCAAGCAAGCCAGAACTGTATCCCTTCTTTCTAGGAGCCAGATGTCTCACAGAAACTCTAGGAGCCGGGTACAAAGTTACCAAAATGACCAGCGGAGACCTCCTCTTTGAAGTTCGAGAAAAAGAACAGTTTGAAAAGCTACAGAATCTTTCAACTATTGGTGACACTCCCATCACTGTAACGCCACACAGATCCATGAACACAACCCGTGGAGTAGTATCTGATGCTGATTTGCTCGGCTTGACTGAAGAGGAACTTCTGGAGGGGTGGAAGAGTCAGAATGTGACCAATGTACAAAGGATCACCATTAGAAGAGACAACAAGGTAACACCAACAAAACACCTAATACTCACGTTCGCTTCCAGTAATTTCCCAGAAAGTATTCAAACAGGGTACACTAAGACGTCGATCAGTCCATACATACCTAACCCACGTCGTTGTTTTAAATGCCAGAAGTATGGCCACGGCTCACAAAGCTGTCGTGGTCACCAAACTTGTGCACAATGTGGAATGTCAGGCCACAATTCTGACAATTGCGAAGAACCATCACACTGTGTGAACTGTGGCGGAAATTATGCCGCATACTCACGGTCTTGCTCATTTTGGAAAAAAGAAAAGGAAATCATCACATTGAAAATTAAGGAAAATATCACATTCAAGGAAGCAAGACGAAGAGTGTCGCCATTTTATGGCGCTACATATGCTGATGCGGCGCGTCAGGGGGCAACACAACACCAGCCCTCGCCACTCCTTCGGCCAGCACAGAGCGAGCCGACGGCTGTGGCACCTGCCCCCAAGGCGGCAGTAGTTCAGTCTACTCCGCCTCCCTGCGAATTGAGGCCGGAGACTCCAGGGTCCTCTGGTCTCAAGGCCTCCCCTCACCAGGCGAGGCCTAAAATCCGAACCACCAGCTCGCATGTGCGTGCACCCAGTGCCTCTGAGAAGGCAATGGATACAACGGTACCCTTGGTACCAAAAGAGCGGCGCGCCTCCTTGGGGCTTGCCAAGAAAAATAAAAAACCAATAACGGGGCCGGACGACCGTCCTGCCACCTGAATTAACTAGCTCACTCCAACACAGGATACTCTTTGTGCACACAGCAGCATCTCTCTTGTTTAAATATGCAGACAGAAATATTACAGTGGAACATCCGAGGCCTTCTTCGAAACCTCGATGACTTACAAGAACTCCTCCATGAACACAATCCAAGAGTGCTGTGTGTACAAGAGACACACTTGAAACGAACTAACACAAACTTTTTACGTAACTACATAATCTTCCGAAAGGATAGAGATGATGCCATGCTACCATCCAGTGGTGTAGCGGTTATAGTAAGTCAAGGTATAGCATGCACACAATTACCCCTTCAAACTTCCCTCGAGGCGGTGGCTGTCCGAGCAGTTATTCTAAACAAACTTGTCACTGTCTGCTCTTTGTACATACCTCCGCACCACCGTCTCAAAAAACTTCAACTCCAGTCTTTAATAGACGAACTACCTGAACCTTATCTGGTCCTTGGGGACCTGAACGCACATAATGGTCTGTGGGGTGACTCTCACTGTGATGCACGAGGTCGTCTCATTAAACGATTCCTCATTTCATCGGGTGCTTGTCTGTTGAATAGGAAAGAGGCAACATATTATAACCTTGCAAACAATGCTTACTCCTCCATAGACCTCAATATCGCATCTCCTTCACTTGTAACATTACTTCAGTGGAAAGTCATAAATAATCCATACGGAAGTGACCATTTTCCTTTAGTTTTGAGTACACAAATAATATATGAATGTCCGCCACATGTTCCCAAATGGCTGGTAAACAAAGCCGACTGGGAACAATTTCAAAAGATTACACACTTAAGTTGGACCGACATATGCGGGTTAGGCAAAGATGAAGCTGTGCAGTACTTCACTGCTTTTCTTACTGACGCAGCAACCAAGTGCATTCCACAAACATCTGGACTGCCCGGCAAACGACATGTTCCGTGGTGGAACACTGAGTGTCAGAATGCGCGAAAGGAACAGAACAGGGCATGGAGGTTGCTGCGGAACTCGCCGACAGCGGAAAACCTTGAGAGCTTTAAGAAAATAAAATCTCGAGGCAGGAGAACGCGTCGGCAGGCCAGAAAAGAAAGCTGGCACAAGTTTTTATCAGGGATAATTTCATATACACAAGAGGCTAAAGTCTGGAACATGGTTCGTAGGGTAGCAGGAAGATAAGTACCCTCACTCCCACTCGTAAACACACAGGGTGACAGCCTGGAAGGTCAAGCGAACTTCCTCGGTGCACACTACGAGCAGGTGTCTAGCTCGTCACACTACACTGAAGATTTCCAAAGACACAAAGCAAAGATAAAAAAGCAGAAACTAGAATTCAAGTGCACAAATTACGAGGCATACAATCAACCTTTCAACTTAGCTGAGCTACAAACATCACTAAACACTTGCAGTAATTCCGCTCCAGGCTACGACCGTGTCACATATGAAATGTTGAAAAACCTGTCGCTCAAAACGCGAAAAACTTTACTCTCTCTATACAATGCTATCTGGCTTTCAGGCACCATTCCTGCTTCCTGGAAAGAAGCTATTGTTATCCCTATTTTGAAACAGGGCAAGGACCCTTCCTCAGTTTCAAGTTATAGGCCCATTGCACTAACCAGCTGCCTTTGTAAACTTTTTGAAAAAATGATAAACCGCCGACTTTTACATTTCCTTAAAACACACAGTCTGCTCGACCAATTTCAGTGTGGGTTTCGGGAGGGTAGATCCACCACCGACCATCTGGTGCGTATCGAGACACAGATCCGAGACGCTTTCGTCCACAAACAATACTTCCTCTCAGTGTTTCTCGATATCGAGAAGGCCTACGACACAACATGGCGTTTTGGCATATTAAGAGACTTGTCTCACCTGGGTGTGCGCGGTAGAATGCTTTCCATAATCGAGAGTTACTTGTCCAATCGGAAATTCCGTGTTCGTGTGGGCAGTATTCTCTCGCAAACATTTGTGCAAGAAACGGGAGTACCACAAGGTGGTGTACTTAGTTGTACACTTTTTATTATTAAAATGAATTCCTTGCACCTGTCCATCCCCCGCAACATGTTCTATTCCACATATGTCGATGACGTCCAGCTTGGCTTTAAGTCATGCAACCTAGCAATGTGTGAGCAGCAGGTTCAGTTAGGTTTAAACAAGGTCTCCAAATAGGCAGAGGAAAACGGATTCCGGCTGAACCCACAAAAAAGCACGTGTGTCTTGTTCTCTCGAAAGAGAGGCATGCACTCAGAACTTGACATTCGACTGAACGGCCAACGTCTGTCTGTGAATGCGGAGCATAAATTCCTAGGCTTAATCTTGGACAACAAGTTGACCTTTGTACCACACATAAAGTATTTAAAAACAAAATGTTTAAAAGCCATGTATGTTATAAAAGTGTTGTCACGTACTACGTGGGGTAGTGACAGGAAATGCCTCATGAACCTGTATAGAAGCCTCATTCGCACCCGCTTATATTATGGGGCCATTGTTTATCAGTCTGCGACTCAAAGCGCTTTGAAGATGGTGGATCCCGTGCACCATTTAGGCATCCGCCTTTCTACGGGTGCTTTTCGCACCAGCCCCGTAGAAAGCCTTTACGTTGAGTCAAATGAGTGGTCGCTTCATCTGCAAAGAACTTACATGTCCTTTGTATATTTTCTTAAGGTGAAAGCAGACAAGAGGCACCCCTCATACTCTACTATTAATGATTTGTCGAGCTCCATTCTGTTTCAAAACAGGCCTTCAATGAGGCAGCCCTTCTCAGTTCGCCTGAAGGGTCTAGCTGAGGACACTGGAGTGTCACTCGAACACAGTTTAATGGCTCCTGTAGCATACCTTCCACCGTGGCAGTGGCAGACTATACATTGCGATGTGTCTTTCCTAGAAATTACTAAACATGCGCCTATTGCCCATATTGGAACATACTTCCTGAAACTTCAACGCAAATACACACGTCCTGAGTTCTTTACAGATGCCTCTAAGTCTAACTCCTCTGTGTCCTACGCTGCTGTTGGCCCTTCCTTTTCGGATGCTGGCCCTCTACATCCAGGCACAAGTATCTTCACAGCGGAAGCTTACGCGATACTTGTGGCAGCTAAACACATCAAAAAATTACAAATACAAAAAGCAGTAATTTTTACAGACTCCCTCAGTGTGGTAACGGCTCTGCACAGTCTTAAAAAACAAAAAAACCCTGTCCTCGTTTCACTTTACTCCATTTTATGCACACTCTACACACTCAACCAACATGTTGTAGTGTGCTGGGTGCCAGGGCACCGTGAGATTCAAGGCAACGTGAGGGCGGATCAGCTCGCTGCATCCGTCCACAAAAGCACTGCCCCTTCACCCATATCAATCGCGGCCCTTGACCTTAAGCCTTCTCTCAAACGAAACCTCAGGGTATACTGGCAGAGCAAGTGGGATACACACACACAAAACAAACTACACGTTATTAAGCCATACCTTGGTCATTGGTTGCCCGTATCGAAATCGCGTCGTACAGAGGTAATACTAACGAGTCTCAGGATAGGACACACATACACGACACACACATATCTTTTGTCTGGTGGCGATCCACCATTGTGTGACAGATGTGGTGAAGCATTGACAGTCCTTCACATGTTAATCCAGTGCAAACACTTAGAAACTCTAAGAAAACGACATTTTCCATTACCCTACCGACAACATATACCTTTACACCCTGCAATGTTCGTCGGTAGGGAACCGCTTTTTAGTCATAAATCATTGTTAGCGTTTTTAAAAGAAATTCATAATTTTCATATCATATACCCGGGCATTCCGTAGCACGACCTCTCTAGAGAGGTTTTTGCTGCGGAGGTTACACAAGAAAGCACTTGCCTCACGGCCCTTGGACGCAAGGGTATGAACGAGTGAGGCACTTGTGCTAATGCCATACATATCCACCATCGTCTTTATTATCACCAACTTTTGTCATCTATTCACACCACACACATCTTTCACGGCATGGTCATCATTTTATTACTTGTATGTTCTTACCCGCCTTATCGCGAGGAATTTTATGGCCCTTATACAGCCGCTTATCACAATCATTGTCCATATTTTTGAACTGGCGCTCTGGCAATCATTGTCTGGCAACTCATTGTCCATTGGCAATCATTGTCTGGCAATCATTGTCCATATTATGAACTGGCGCTCTTTGGCCAACAAATGGCCCTTGCGCCAAAAAACACCATACATCATCATCAATACTCGCTAAGGAAAACAGCGGTGGAACAACCGCGCCGGTCTACGATGTGCACGCGCTCGAGTAGTTCACTTACAGTAAGTTGCATCACAACAGATATAGGCATAATTCACTGCCTAACTGCTGTTTAGGTTGCAATTGAGTCAGCGCTGTGGCCCTTGTTTCAGCTATGGAGGGAGCAGACAGCATAGCCAGGCGTAGCAGACGCCACAGCGTATGCAGTCAGCATCAAGCGCGCAGATGGCCCGAGACCGCTCGAGCTGGCTCGGGTCTTTTAGATCTTGTGCATGTGACGTAGCCACCTGTAGGCCGAGGCGTCCGTGGGCCGTCTGCGAGTGATCCAGGAGTTAGTAAATCGACGAAGCTCAGTGATGCACTGGGTCGGATTTCGGCCCTGCTCGCAGGCGTCAAGTTGCGATGCAGCACAGGCTGTGTGCCTCCCGTACGTGTAGGGATGTAAAGCCCGATCGCTTATCTCCGACATGCGCCCACCTGTAGCGGTAGCCGCACAGGCAGCTCCCGTGGGCTGTTGCCGCTGGGGAAGGGTCATGGCCCCTCCCCACGCGCAGCGCGGTTGAAGGGCCTCGCTGACTGGCGGTGGCAGGCGATAGGCACGCACGGCGAGAATGTCGCCTTGAATGCGCTTTGCCTCGACGGCCAACTCCTCCAAATCACGGAAGCGAGTGCCGCGCAGGTACACTGAAAAAGTCGGGTATGCCTACCTGATCACCCGTTCGACGCACTCCTTGTTCAAGGCTCTGGGCTCAGCGATAGAAAAAGGGTCTTCCATCGCGCGTACGTACTCCTGAAGCGACTCACCAGGAGCTTGTGTGCGGAGCTCGAGCTCGCGCCGCATCCTACTCTCGTAGTCAGCAGGTAATAATTCGCGCAGGAAGGCCGCGCGGAACTCGTCGAAAGTTGCTGCTCGGTGGCCGGAAAGCCAATGCCACCTGGCCGCCGTGCCAGTCATTGCAGTCGGAACGACGCGTTCGAGCACTTCCTGGTCGTCTAGACCCATGGGTCTCTGGTAACGTGTGAGGGAGCCCAGGGAATCTCTTGCACTTTGCAGACCACCGTAGCGGCTGTAGGTTGGAACGGCCAGCATGACAGCAGGATGAGGCCATTTCGGAACGGCCGAAAGCATTTGGGCTGCCCCCGTGAGTGCCTAAATTATTTGGGCGGCATTTTGCAGCAGCGTTTGTTCACCAGCTTTAAAGGAAGCTGTCAGTGCATTAGCGGCGCGGGTGAGCAATGGGGAACTGTCTCCGAGCTCGATAAGCGGCGCAGTTTCAAAATGGATACCGGCCGTCGCAACACTGGGGAGCGCCTGTTATTCACAGCTGTCTCTTGGGGCAGCTTCACGTGGAATTGCTAGACCACTTGCAACTAGCGGTACAGGCGAGTGCTCGAAATGAGCCTGGCTGCTAGGTTGCATAGCTAGCCAGCAAAATTCGGCAATGGCTGAGGCCGCATTGCTGATCTGCACCCTGGAAATTCCCCTGAGAGCCGTTTTGGAGCGCTGTGACAAGGAACTACTATGCATTCCAAAGGGAGCTGTAGCAGTTCAACTTGCCCGTGTGCACTGTTCAATTTGGGCTATCGCCCTGGTCCCAAAACACGCTACCTCTCCAGTGGGAGCTGTTACGTAGCACCTCGTGTCATCCCGACTGGTGCTTGTGACAAGTGAGGGTGCGCAATTGTGAAGCTCATGAGGGGCACTGGCCCCTTTCTCGAGTAATGCGGTATCTGCTAAAAACGTCAGTGAACAAAACTTACTTGGAGCAGACAAAACGCGGGTAAATACGGCGAGCCTGATTCACAAAGGCGGGCTGACTCGGCTAAGACTAATCAATGGCTTAATAAGCCTTTGATACCGCGTTGGGGGCCAGTGTGGTGACCTCGCTACTCACCATAGCGGATGGTCACCGCGAGTTCAGGCTTAGCGAGCCACAGGGCCGTGACTCTGTCACCTACTCACGTGTAGCGCAACGCTCCGCACGCGCTCAACTAACAAGGCGTTTAGCACGGCGCAGCAAAACAGAAAGTGTTCGAATAGCAGAAATACACCCACTCTTTATTGCCTTTGGCGGCACCCTGAGCAACAGTACAACGTCCACTCCAGGGACGCGAAGAGCAAAGGCTCCCGCACACGGACGTTCATGATAAGGGGAAGCCGCGAGCACGTTGCAGCTGGCAATGGCGAGCATTAACACACAGGTCAGAAAAATGTCCCTCCCAGCTATGCTGCGCACTCTCACGATGGCCACTGGGCCTGGTCGCGAGAGTTAGGGGCAAACCTCGTACAGTACGCCTACGGCAAGTGCGGCTTGGTGTGGTGCGACCACTTCAAGCACTAGACGCTGCTTTTGGCATAGCGTACGATACCGAAGCTAGCACTCAAGTAAACACGCCTGCCGGTATGCCAAGGCTCCCAGCCAGGCTACAGTCCGGAGGAGTAGATGAAGTTTTCTCTGCACTCGGGATGCTGTCACAACTTTGAGTGCAAATATAGTACTCTGGTGCCAGAATGATTTCAGCGAGAGATATACTACAAGAGAAGACTTGTGTACATAGGCCGAAATTCACTAGTTTTTGGCAGGATGCGTTGGCCGTTATAGTGACGACAATCTGAGGAAAGGCAGTGTTGTGCGAAAGCGGGGCGTCAACATTGGGGGACACAATACAAACACCGTCTGGGACAGGTGAAACAGGGGAGACACCTATGTAAGCAACTGTTCATTGAGTGAGATGCAGGTGTTTTATGCAACAGAGCCGTGAAGGGTAACTTGGAGGATCAACAACAGTAGGTAGAGTGAGTTGCACTGTACCGGCAGAACAGTCTATAAAGGTTGAATGTTCAGAGAAAAATTCATAGTCCAAAATAAGGTCATGAGGGCAATGTTCTAAATTATAAAATAGCACTGATGTGTGATACCCGGCGACTGTTCCACCATCTGCAGTTCAGACCGCAGGAGTTCGGCCAAAAGTTAGGACTTTCTTCAGCCATGCTCTAAGGTCAACGTTCATGATGAACACGTGTGCGCCAGTCTCAATGAGGGCTGTAGTTGGTACACCGTTGACGTCAACATGGATAAGGTTCTGATGTGCGGGCAGGGTCAGTAGAGGATTTTGGCATCGGGTTGGTATTGCAGCATCAGCTCCAAGAGCTGCTCCAGTCAGTTTTCCAGAGGTGAGCGCCAGAAGGAGCTTGGGGACTGCGATCGATGAGATGAGGGCGAGCGGGAGGAACGGCATTGCGGCGAAGGGGAGCGGCTGGATCGAGGGCGCGAGAAATTGAGTGAGGCCACGGACCAGAATTTATAGTGACACGTATTCCGAAGGAGTACGGCCACTTGCGTGGGTCCAGTCTTAGCGAGCCGCAGGGCACGCGTTAACCGTCGCCGTGGCGAGAACACGATAGTGCTCAAAGTCGCAACACTTTATTGTCTGTGGCAACACCAAATGCAGTACAGCCCGTTGCAAAGGTGCAGCGGGAAAGCAAATAGGCTTATCCACGCCACGGGCATAAAAGTACTACACAAGGTGCGACGAGCACGTCTCCGTGGTAAAGGTGATTCATAGAGACACCGAGACCAAAGCCTGGTTGCTCGAGCGAGGGCTAAGGCGCTCGCGTTGACTTCGGAAGGAGACGGGTCGGCGTAGCGTGGCCGCGCACTAGGACACCGTACCGCCCTTTGGCTGAGCATACGCAGTGGGGCAACAAAAGGTGAGCGTTCGCCTCGGGTGCGAGGCGCCGTCAGCGAAGTCCGACAAGCCCCGAGCGACGAGAGTCAACGAACGGAAAAGATTGCGTGGCTCACTTTCTGCTGTCCCGGAGAGTATCTTCCCGCTCCCTACGCAGCGCGCGAAAACCTCTCGGGAGGCTCCGCGCGGGGCGCCACAGTCAACATTCGCTACCAGGTGAAAGTATAAACGTCACTCCACTCACCCAGTGCGGCAGACAGCGGAGAAGCGTAGAAATGTCGGAACATGAGAACGGCACAAAAGGCGGCAAAGCCCGTGCAAAGGCAGTGGACTAGCCTCAATTCCCACAAGTTGGACCAAGCACGGCAGTGGCGTGAAATGTGGCCTATATGACCACAATTGAAGCATATCGGCCTGTCGTCCCGGTACACCATTTCGCCGGGTTACGATAATGTGGGGTTACAGCAAAACGTCGGATGGACACAATAGTCGCAGGTGGATTTGGTGGGGTGCAGTCCGGACGATGAAAGGAGCAGATGTTCAAGCCGGCGCTGGCCGATTCTTGCCTCACGACGGTCTGGATGAGGGAGACGGCGGCAAAATAGCTGTCGGAGTCAGGGGAGGGTGACGAGAGTGGAGCCGCGGCTTCTATTTCCCTACGGACAATACGGACGTCACCAGGACTTTCTGAAGAAGGCAGGGGAGGGTCTTAGCATGTGGACGTTGCAGCCGTGTTTGGAAGGCGGGCAAACTGGTGGAGAACTTGGCGGCTCTTGGCTTTTTCAAAGCGCCGGCATTCAGAAAGAATGTCCTGGACCATAGGTGAATTCTTGAACACAAGAAAGTGAATGGCGTCATCTGCTATGCCCTTAATAACATGGCCAACCTTATCAGCTTCAGACATCTACGAGTCCACCTTGCGGCACAAAGTAAGCACGTTCTGAATGTACGTGAGGTAGGATTCGGCGCACGTCTGAATGCGGAGTGAGAGCTCATTTTGGACGATGCGTTACTTCCCACAGGCCTGCCGAATGGCTCTCGAAGCTTGTGCTTGCATAACTCCCAGCTGGTCAGCTCTTCTTTGTGCCTTTCATACCAGACCTTTGCAGTGCCTCTAAGATAAAAAATTACGTTCGCCAGCATGAGCGTTGGGTCCTATCGCATACGTACACCTACTTGCTCATATGGCTTCAGCCAGGTTTCTACGTCAACATCATTGGTGCCAGAAAAGGTACCTGGATCTCTCGGGGGCTCCAAAGGAGGGTTGACGGGCCAGTTAGAGAAAGCACGGTAGTGGTTGGAAAAGGCACGGTAGTCGGAAAAGGGTCGGCATTGTTTGTTGACTTCAGTCGCCATGGGCAAGGCCACTAGGTACCCGCTACAAAGTTCTGTCTTGCTTGAAGTGAGTACCCCGCACCTTCTACTAATGATATTATAGGGAGAATAACTTTACTGGACAAAATACAGAATGAACTCAGGGCGGACAAGATTGCGTCCAGCTCGCTCGTAGAGACAGGCCACATCGTCTTTTTCCTTGTCCTCTTTGTCGTTCTCGTCTGCCTGTTACAATATAGTGTACTAAATGAGTCTATGTAGTAGTGCTTTAACATTTTAGTAAGTAAAAACGGGCAAAACATTTGAGCTTTGCCTTTAAAATGAGAACACGTAATCAAGCCTCAAGTGCATAGCTTCATTTCTCGGTGGGCACTGTGCCACTAGAAAAGGAAAATCTTGTGTGGAATATTGACCGTTTATTATGCAAGGCCTACCGCTAAAACAGTTGCGCCAGTATGCATCCACAAAGCAAGACATGCAGCTGCACACTTGCTTGATAACAATGAATAAATACGACCATGCACTTTGTAATTGGTGGGCCTTTGAACTAATCATTCGTTCACACCTTTTGATGCCAAGTGTGATTCCTCACTTCTACAAAGGCTCCTCACACTACATAAATTTTAGCAAAACCAGCTCTAGTATCAAGCTGTTTCGTGTCAGTTACCACGTTCGTCAGATCAAAAATTTGTCAACTTGAGGTGTCACGGGATCCGGTGTTTAAACAAGCGAAGTTGACTTCTTCAAGGCTGCAAGTCCGCTAGTCGAAACACTGGCTCCAGCGACACCTCAAGTTCACAAATATTTCAGCTCTTCAAGCTTCCATCCTACCCTCTGCCTTTCTTTTTGATATTCATCAAACAATTGACTATTTCCTCAGACGTCAATGTTCGGCTAAGTCTACTTGCTATGCTGAACCCATTCCTTCAAGCTCTTTTATCCGCAACCACTGCACAATGTAGCCCTATGCGGCTGCTGGAGGAAGACAGAAAAAAGAGAGTGCACGATTCAGCGTACCAGTACGTGCCATCTAGTAAAGGGGTTAAGCTATGCTTTGGGAAAGGCATTACCTTTAGAAAAAAACCACGAGAAACCTTGCAGGCACAAGGCACATCTGTTCCCACTGGCGTGGTCTCTTGTGCAGTGCTTTTTGCTTGCCGGTGAAATGCCCGGCTTTTTGTTTTTTCAGGTTGGCCTGTACAACTTCAAGCCTGCTGTGCGGCCTGTGCCTCTTGAGGTTCATGTGTCGGGCTTCCCAGGGAAGCACTACTGTCCCCGCATGGCCCTCATGAACAAGCCTACATACAGGGGTGAGCTTGATCACTGAATACAGTCGAGCCCGCATATAACAGACCCGCAACAATTGATACCTGCGTCACCGTAAAAATAAAAATTATATCAGTGGCACAAAATCGCTCTTACAAAGAACGTCTGTGAGCCCTGCCTACTGGTTACAGTGAATTGAGTTTCACTGGGACCACTTACAGCCACCGATAATCCATTGGCGATGCTTGAGCTAAATGCTGAACCTGCCTCCACAGCTGTCTCTGCGTCTTTCTGCTCACCTGTGAGTGCTTTTTTTTTTTTAAACAATAGCCTTTCTTGGGGACCTTCGACGCAAAAATTTTAGTCTGTCTGTCTGTTCTTTTGTCTGTTTGTCCACCTTTAATGGTACCCTAAACAGCACCAAGGTGGCCAAACGATACTCCCAACGGCCGACCCCATCCGCAGCGCCCACCAATGTTGCTCAAGGTTCAGCGTTTATAGTTGTGCAATTGTCAATTAAAAAGCAATCATTGCACATATCCGAGGCACCATAGCAACACGTCAATATTATGTATGTGTATTTTTTACTAGAAAAGGCATGCATAAGTAATTTTAAGAGGTGAAGCGGGTCTTTGAGACCGAAAATCGCTAAAAAATACAATTTTTTGGTAATGCTAGATTTGGATTCTGCCACTATCGCTGCATAATCTCGCTAATTTTCACGCGTCCTAGATTGGTAATTTAGCCATGAGAGTAGTTTATGCGACGTTAGTGAGCTGAATTTTCGGCTATGGACGCGTAAAAAACGGACCTTTTCAGGGCCGCGGTGTTGCCGTACTCTGCTTGCTACAGCAACCGTCTTGGTCACATTCGAAAGAGCAGCCCTTTTTCTTTCATATCCTGCCGCGCTTGTTTTCGCCCACTCAGTATGCATGCCGTGAATCCGTGTAAAAAAAAAAAGCTCTGTCACGTGAGCCTATTGGTGCGGTGAGCACACGTGACTAAATCGCGGCTTCCGATTCGCTGGGCTTCCCGAGCTGTCTGCTGCTTGCGGCAGCCGAGCGCACGCGAAGCGGCTAGTGTATGTCACTTTTTACTCGTTGGCTTTCTGAACTCGCGTGAGCTAGCGAGAAATTAAAGCAAGCATCTCTGTATAGTCTCTACATTCGACGGTATACTGGTACGGCGCTGAACGAGCTCGACAAAGCCACCAGGACAGTGCGGTAGGCTTACACTCTCGGCCACGTTTTCCTGAGCTGTCTGCTGCGTGTGGCAGTAGAGCGCATGTGATGTGGCGGGTGTATCTCACTCATATGTCATTGTTCTCATTGGCTTTCTGAACCCGCGCGAGCTAGCGAGAAATTGGAGCAAGCATTTCTCAAGTCTGCACATTCAGGTATGCCACCGAACCAGCCCAACGAAGCGCACCGCAGCTACCGGGCCAGTGCGTTAAGCCTACGCTCTCAGCCACATGTTGAACCTGGCTTGAACCCTTCATTACGCCAAAGCCGTATCGCAAGTTCCGCACCGATCATAAGCTCGGAAAAAAGCGCAAGAAATTTTGGCAAAAAGAGATAATGGTGTGGGTATATCCGACGCACACCTAGTACAGGACGGCGTGGCAACGAAACACGATCTGTTGGATGATACGCCGACATCTTCGCCTGTTTCTCCGGCTGCCTCGGATGACGTCGGCGATAGGCAGCGCAAGGAAAGACACAACCTTTTTGAGGAGCGCCGATCGTGCACAACAGTAGAAAGTGAGTGCTGATAAGATCAGCAGCTTATCAGCAACTTCGGTGAGCGAGCGCAAGCTGCGAACGCTCGCGACAGCGCGCGAGGACTCGGACCCGTCGGTGGCTACGTACTGTATCGTCGACTTATCCGCGATAAGCATGCTTCTTGAAAAAACGGCCAAGTGTTGGACATGCAGAGGGACCATTTTTATTGAAAAAATTGAGCATGAATATAAACTTGTGATGAAGCTGATTTGAGAGTGCCGCAACTGTGGACTTGTTGACAATGAGTAGAGCTCTAAGAGTGTACCCAATCAGGCTAAATGCACTGCACTTGAAGGCAATATCTGTGTGTCTCGTGCCTTGCAAAGAACAGGGAATGGCCAGGCAGCCCTAAACGGCATCTTCTCTGTAATGGGAATTTCTCACAGAGGACTTCACTACAAAAGCTATCAGAGTCATTTGAAAAATAAACTGAATCCTGCGGCAACAAGAGCTGCAGACAAGGTTCTTTCCGATTGCGCCATGTAAGTTAAAACATTATACCAAGATCTGTGCTTTGACAAGCCAGGTAATGTGGCCGTCTGTTATGATGGCTCAGGGATGACCAGAGGCCACCTGTCGCACATTGTTGTTGGTGTTGTTATAGAGCTGTTTTCTGGCCATGTTTTAGACTATGTTGTCTTGTCAAATTTTTGTGCCAGCTGCAAGCGTGCACCACCAAAAGAGCACCCAAGTTACTTGGTTTGGGAGTCATCGCACATCTGTCAGAAAAATACACAGTGCAAATCAGGGAACATGGAAGTGAGGGCAGCAGTCACTCTCTTTGAGCGCTCAATTTCCCGTCGCGGCTTGCGGTACACAGTGAGAATATTTTTTATTTTTTATTTAAAAATACCTTACAGGCCCTTGTTGCAGGGCATTGTGTAAGGGGGGTTACAAAGGGTGAGTGTCTCGACAAAACCGTAAGGAAACATCAAACTTTGAAAGAACTCAACAAAAAATAACGCGTTATATGTCACTAAAGAGAAAATGTACAAAAAGTCATTTGAAGTTACACATCGGAACATTGCTAGTGGGAGGAGAACAAATATCCGCAACACACTTACTAAAAAACACCTAGCACACACGTAGCCAATAATATTTTAGAGCAGCGTGCAGAAAGCAATTTGTTCTTGTTTAAGAAATACAAGATAATAAAGGGCGATAAGAGAGTTTTTCTCGTGTGTATGAGAACATTATAAAGTAGGAAAATGCAGGCGGTCACAAAGTGTGAAAAAAAACGAAAAAAAAACGAATGAATATAATTACACTGAAACGATACAGGAGGTGCAACAAATACTTGTAAAAAGGAACCAATCGAAGTGTCTATGACTGAAAGAAAGAGTGAAGAAGTTGTCTGAATTTTTCGGGGTCTGATTGATATACAATGTCATTCGAGAGATCATTCCACAAGCGGATGACGCGAGGAAGAGCCGATGAGTTAAAGGCGTCCGTTGACCCATATAATCGCGTGAAACTTAAGTTATTATGCAGCCTACGAGATGTAATGCAAGGTTTATCGAGTTGGAATGGGAATGGTTTGTTACTGTAAACATACTTATGGAAGAGGCATAGGAGAGAAATATCCCGCCGAGTACTCAACAGTTGAAGAGAAAGGCAAAGTTTAATTTCCGTTATGCTGCTATTGTAGTCGTAATTTCGTGAGATGAATTGGGCTGCCCTATTTTGAATAGCTTCAAGCATGTTGATTAAGTAATTTTGGTATGGGGACCAGATCGATGCGGCGAATTCAAGTTGTGGTCGAACGAAGGTCTGATAAGCTAGCTGCCGAACATGAGATGGGCAGCTATGCAAGTTGCGGCGTAAGTAACCCAATGATTTTGAAGCTTTCGCACAAATGGTGGTGATATGGTGTAACCAAGAAAGATTTGGTGTGAAATGAATACCGAGATACTTGTAGGATGATGCGTACGACAGAGGGTAGTCATCAATTATGTGCGAATGGTTAGAAATATGTTGCTTGCGTGTAAAACACATAATTTTGCACTTCTGCTTGTTTAGCGACATAAGCCATTTTTTGCACCAATCATTAATCTTGTTGAGGTCATTTTGCAGTGTTATGTGATCATCGGTACAGGTTATTGAGCGATATATAATGCAATCATCGGCGAAAATTCGCATGCGAGATGAGGTGCTGATTGGCAAATCGTTAATATAAATTAAGAACAGCAGGGGGCCGAGGACGCACCCCTGCGGTACACCTGAGGTAACGTGGGAAAGAGGGGATTGGATATTGTTTATTACCGTGAACTGCTGGCGGAGCGAAAGAAAGTTTCGAAGCCAAGATAAAGTGAGTGAATCTAATCGGAGTGAAGATAATTTAGAAATCAGACGACAGCGGGGTACGCGATCAAATGCTTTTGAAAAATCGAGAAAAATGCAGTCAGTCTGAAGGTTATTGTTCATGTTGCAATGTAGTTCTGACGTAAATTCCAGCAGCTGTGTTTCGCACGAAAAACCTTTTCTAAATCCATGTTGTTGATAAAAAAGTAATGGTTAGATTCTAAGTGCCTGAAAACATGAGAAGCGATTATATGTTCCAGGAGTTTGCAGCGGATGCACGTGAGAGAGATGGGGCGATAACTTTTGGGTGAATGTTTATCGCCGGCTTTAAACACAGGGACTATTTTACCAATTTTCCAGTCAATGGGAAGCTGGCCTGTTGCTAATGATTGTCTGAGAAGGTGATACAGGATATTAACAGAAACAGAAAGGGTGTTTTTCAGAAGTTTGGAATTTATACCGTTAATGCCAGCTGAAGTAGATAGTTTAAGATTAGTGACAAGAAGTGCGATACCCTCAGGCGTTATTTCAATAGGTTGCATGTAATCTATGTTGAGATCGGGAACGTTCGGAACGTCGGCGTAGTCTTCCCGGGTGAAAACGGATGAAAAGAAGGTGTTAAACGCTGAGGTGCAATGACTATCTGAGAGGGGAGCATGGTGATCATCTAGCAAGGAAATCTGTTTAACATCGTGTTCCGCAGACATTTGATTCCAGAATTTTAAAATTTGATTTCAGAAGGGAAGGCAAATCATTTGAAAAATACTTTAGTTTAGCTGATTTAATTGTGGAACAGTATATTTTCAGAACATTTTTGTACGCCTCCCATGCAGAGGACGTACCAAGTCGTTTAGCCGCGCGGTATAGACGCTTCTTTTTATTTCTGAGATGCCGGATGGATTTAGTAAACCAGGGGTCTGTTTTATCATTTTTGACCGAAACAAGTGGAATATACCGGTTTGCCAGTGCGCATAATTTGTCTCTGTACAGCATCCAGTTATCATTGACGTCACGACTGGAAGAGGATGGCAGGAATATGTCATTGTAGAAGGTTTCTAGTTCGGAGTTGATTTTGCTGTAGTTAGCTTTATTGTAATCGCGGATTTTTTTATGTTCAATGCCAGAGAAAGGTGGTTGAATGTTAAGGGTTACTTGAAGAAGACAATGATCACTGAATCCATCTATGTTCAGCATGGTGTTTACTGTTTCAGGAGTAGAGGTGAGGATTAGGTCGAGGATGTTTGAACCACGAGTGGGCTGATTCACCATTTGCGATAAGTTAAAGTCTAAGGTTAGGTTGATAAATTCTGTAGACATGCGGCAAGGGGAAGACAACTGGTTCCAGTCAATCGCGGGGAAATTGAAATCACCAAAGATGAATATGGAATCAGTATGGCAGAGATTGATGGCCTCAGTGATGCTACTGCGCAGTTCTTCCAAAAATGAATGTTTACAGTCAAGAGGTCGGTAACAATTTCCGATGAGCAGTGTGGCGGAGTTTGTTAAGCATGCTACCCAGATAATTTCTATGTTAGAGTGTACTTTGATGGCATACGATTGTAAAGTTTTTTTTACTGCGAGAAGAACCCCTCCACCCCGCCTATCAGTACGGTCATTTTGATAAATGCTGAAATTTCTGCGATCAGGGAGAACTTCGTTATCGGTTACGTCAGGGTATAGCCAGGTTTCGGTGAGGGCAAGAATATCGCAGTCACAATCGTCAAAAAAGGAACATAACAAATCCCGTTTTGGCATCAGGCTGCAGATGTTAGTAGACGATAGCGATAATGTGGTGATGGCTTGAAAGGGCGAAGTCATATTCCGATCTTGCCCGCACGTGTTATTTAGCTATCTGTTAGTTAGTACGACATCATCACTGGCGACGTCATAAATGTAAACCTGCTTGTTAATGTGCAGGCGGTCAACTGAAATTTTGAAAGCCTTGTTTTGAGATTTCGCGAAGGTTACCAACTTGCGTCTTGCCTGTCGTGTAGCCGGGGAAAAGTCTTCGCCAATAGAGTAGGTTGTTCCTTTTAATTTGCGTGCACAAGACAAGATCTGCTCTTTGTCCTTATAGAATGTTAGTTTTGCTATGATGGGCCTATTTTTTCCTTCAGTGAATTTGCCTAGCCTGTGAACACGCTCGAATTGTGAACTAGTGGTCGTTAATTCAAGTTTTTCAGAGCAAAACGCTATAACTTTCTGCTCCGCCGCGGCTTATTCTTCCTCCTTCTTATCTTCTATGCCAAAGAATAGAAGGTTTGATCGCCGCTGCCTATTTTCGGCATCGTCGCATCAGGACGAAATGGCTGCCAACTGATCTGAAACTTTGAGGAGGGAGCTGTCAGAAGGACTATCTGCATTTCGCTGCAATGCAATGGTTGCCTCAAGGGCAGCGACTTTAGCATCTAGTAGCTTGATCTGATTTTTGGCAGTTTAATGCTCTCCACTTACTCGTTTCAGATCGGCTAACATTGTGGCATGCTCAGCCTCTAGCTTTTTAATTGTTTGCAAAACCGAAGCGAAAGCGTCCGCCTTAGCTTTACTCATCGGTCCCGGATTTGTTTCCACATCGCCCGCGAGCATGAGCAGTAAGTTTCGAACAGAAGAACAGAGATTGCATGAAATACACAACAAACGCTTGAGAACATCGTAAAACTCTGGTGGGCACGACACCGCAATGAAACAGGTATGACTGCACTTGATACAGGAAGCACCCTTCATGTAACTGACCTGTAACACCAGTGGCCGTAAGTCTCCCATCCCAAGTGCGGCGTCGTGCCCAAAGCTGGCGGATGAAGAGTGAAGCTTATATACGCCTCGGCTGATGTCACTAGGCGATATCGAAGTTCCATGTTGCCAGATGGTAGCGCCGATCTCGTCCAAGTTTAGCCATAGAAGGGTTCCATCCGGCCGGGGGAGAGGCAGGCGATCAGGGCTGATCGGCTCGCAGGATCTGGGGAGCCAGGAGCACACAGCCCAGGTTTCGTATATTGACGTGGAGAATATGATGGGGACAGTAGATCATTTCGTGCTGTTGAAGACTCGACAGTTATGGTTTCATACAGGTTCAAAAAGAGGACTGTATAAACCATGTCCAAAAACGAATGGGTACTACGCAATCTTGTTCAAAAGGCATAAAGGGTCTGGTGAAACACCAAGTGGAAGAGGCCGCTTGACAGGTGATGTCCTAGAAAAATTGTTGAGATACTATGGCTGGGCTTTGAAGTCCAATATTGGTGACGTAGATGCAGTGCATCGCGCAGCCATGGCCACATATTATCATGTGACATTGACTGATGAAAGGTCCAACCACACATTGTGCCCAAGTGGCAGCGACTCATGGTGCAAGCAGAATGCTGCTGCTGCAAGAGGATAACCGCTGCCAAGACACACCTACAACTTCCCACAAAATATCCGTGATGCACTACTTCCAGTCTACGAGGGACTTTGTTACAAGGAGCTGCTAAAACGTTGCCAAAGAGGCAAGACACAAAATGCAAACGAGGCACTCCATTCTGTCATATGGTTTCTAATGCCTAAAGAGAAGCATGCTTCACTCATAGCTGCTGAGACTGCAGTTGCTGAGGCCGTGATGCGCTTCAATTCAGGAATGAAAGAAGCCTCCACACGTATCCTCAAAGAACTTCAGCTAGAGCAAAACTCCATGAGCGAGCGACGGGCAGAAGAGAAAGATTCTCGTCGGATCATGAGTGCAGAGCGAAAGCGTTCAGCATCTTCCAGGTTCTTGCAACAAGCAAAGCGGCGGCAACGGCAAAAGTGTGACAAAGACTACTGCCCTGGTGCTTTCTGAGGCATTTATATGCAAAGAGAAGCATTTTTGTTTGTGTAGAATTCCTTGAATATACAGAGCTTTGTTTTTTGCCATTTTCTCAGTTTCAGTTTTTTTGCCACCTTTCATTCTTCTGACAAGCGCTTCTCAGCTTTGGTATACTGGAATTTGATAATTTTTGTCTTGCTGAGAAGCTGGATGCTTAGTGAGTGCAAGAAAGTGCCATATGCAACTATAGGACACCATAAATTTTTAGAAAAAATAAAATACAAAAATTTTCGTTCTTTGATAATGGAAGGATGAACTTCTAAACTTCATAACTTTTGTTGTAGGAAAGCTAGAGCCATGAAACTTGCTTTTTGCACTCTTTGCTAATTGTGATATGAGACGTCATTTAATTCAGCAAGATCTGTACAGCCAATTTACTGAAAAGGTGATCAAAAGATATCTTAATAATGACTAATTTTTAAAAAAAAAGTCAAGAGGTACATAAAAACTGAGTTCATATTTAACATCTGCGCACGTAAATACACCATCTGATACATTTTCATCACCCTAGCTTAAATATTAAGATGCCTGATGGCTAAGTGCCTCTTCCCTCCGTAAGAGCAACTCAGCCGTTGTTACTAACACAGTGGAACTGCAGAGGTCTCAAGAACCACAAGAAGCGGGCTCATTTTCGCCTCTATCTTGAGACCTTTGAGTTCCTCGTTGCCGTGGTTGCCCTTCAGGAACCCGGCACGGACGTCAAACTCACAAATTACACTACATTTCAACACAACCCGGAGACATGTATACTTGTTCACAAGCAATATACCGCCCAGGAAGTCACACTCCCCACAACACTGCCTTTCTCATACACGATGGTGTCGGTGCTGCCTATAAGGCGATCTGACCCACCTGTTCATATTTTAAACATTTACTGTCCCCCAAAGCTTAAGAACGTCACGTTCAGCACAACTTTCATACAAGCTATGCAGGTGGCAGGATGGGACCCCTTCCTGATCGTCGGCGACTTCAATGCCCCAAGCAGGTTAATGGGTTACCCACGAGAGGACACGCGTGGAAGGAAGCTTGCGGAACTTTTTTCTACACTTGGACTCACCCTCCACACTGATCCCGCCAGCCCAACACGTGTAGGCAACTCTATTCAACGAGATACTTGCCCGACCTCACAATTACACGCAACATACGCCATGCCGACTGGCTGAACACACAGGACACTCTCGGTAGTGATCATTGTGTATTAAACACAACCGTGTACATGCGTCCCTTAAAACGCCCCCTTACACAAGCTCACATCCCAGACTGGACAACTTTCCGCACCACTCTATCTATTGTAGACCCTCTCCAGTCGGGATACGACATTTGGTCTAAATCACTGATGTCTACACTGAAACAACACAAACAGCTGATACAGCTCACGGAAACTCAAACGGACGTAGACAACCACCTCCTCCATCTTTGGCAGGCCCGCCGCAGCCTCACCAAACGATGGAAAAAACAGAAACATAACAGACGCCTCAAGAAACGCATCCTAGAACTCACGGAGCAAGCTGCGGAATATGCTGCTCAGCTAGCCGACACTAACTGGGTGGACAGGTGCAACACGGCTGCACGCCAGATGTCTGGTCACAACACGTGGCGCCTGTTTCGCGCTCTCATCGATCCAACACAAACACGCACGGAAACTCATTGTCACTTACATAAGGTCATGCACAACTTTACAGGAACGACAACACAGCTGGCAAACACGCTCAGGGATCGATACCTGTGCACCACCACGGACCACCGGACGGCCACATACTCCTACGCAGGCAAAAAGAACACGCAGTTGGGCACCCCGTTCCAGCTCCACGACCTCCAGGGGGCCTTACGCAAGATGAAGCGTGGCACTGCACCAGGGCGTGACCAGGTTACGGTCAAACTGTTGGCCAATCTTCCCGACGCAGCCTTTGCCACACTCCTCAAATACATCAATAGCATTTAAGACGGAGAAACTCCTCTCCCTCTTGAATGCAAATCAGCTCTCGTGACCTTCATCCCGAAGGCAGGTAAACCTATTGACGTGGAGAACCTTCGCCCCATCTCCCTCACGTCTTGTGTCGGCAAGCTGATGGAAACGATGGTGCGCGACACTCTCCGAGTTTCTAGAAACACAGCACACTTTTGCGGACACCATGTTTGGATTCCGCCCTCAGAAGTCAGCCCAGGATATACTTCTACAGCTCCACCATGACATATTAGATCCTGTTGAATGCCCCCACAATGACAAGGTAGTCCTGGCCTTGGATCTTAAAGGGGCATTCGACAATGTGAAACATGAGGTAATCCTTGACCACCTCAGTCAGACCAACTGTGGTTATAAAACATTCAATTATGTTAGACAGTTTCTTACAGACCGTCAAGCCTACATACGCATACAAGATGAGGAACATCTTGTATTCAGCTTCATCTTCCCCCCCAAATTGGCTTCTTTACCAGGGATACATCACGCTCTTTACGCGGATGATATCGCGATCTGGGCCACGCAAGGTAACCTGGGTCACATGGAGTCATGCCTGCAAGCAGCAGCGACTGTAGTCGACGACTACGCAACCTATTGCGGACTCCAGTGTGCCCCGGCTAAGTCAGAATTTGTGCACGTGCGTCCCTCCCCTCAGGACACAACTCAGCTCCATATCAGTCTTTCCTCGGGACCGATCCGTGAGGCCAAGGAGATCCGCGTCCTTGGCCTCTTCATACACCACCAACGCAAGGCTGACACCACAATAGCCAAACTTCGCACGGTGGGAGACCAGGTGGGCCGTATGGTCCACCGGGTCTCCAACAAGCGGGGCGGATTACGAAGCAGGGATGCAATGCGGCTTGCCCATGCTTTCGTAATAAGTAGAATACTCTACTCGACTCCCTACTTGCACCTACGCAAACACGAGGATGATCAACTCGAGGTCATCCACCGTAAAGTTATCAAGCGGGCTCTCGACCTCCCTATGACCACGTCCAACCAGAGACTTCTGGCCCTAGGCGTGGTGAATACCTACCGGGAACTTCGAGAAGCCCACCTCGTTAACCAATACACACGCCTTGCACAGACCCATTCCGGTCGCCGCCTCTTGGACCGAATACACATCAAACACGATTACTATATTGAGGAAAGGGTGAGAGTGCCAGAACCTTGGAGACGCGCCCTCCGGGTCCGACCCCTTCCCCGCAACATGTCCAAAGAAAACCACAGTGGTCGCCGCCAGGCGCGCGCGGAAGCGTTGCAGCGACACTTTGGTCAAGAGGAACACGTGTGCTACGTGGACGTTACCGGCCCGCACCATGGGGGGTGGTATACTGCCGCAGTCATACACAACGCAAACACCGTAAACGGGCTCATTTTCAAAGCCTACAGCGCAACACACGCGGAAGAGATTGCCATCGCTCTGGCTCTCACCTATCCCTCTTCTAAACATATCATCACCGACTCACGAGGGGCCTGTCGGAACAATCAGCTAGGGTGGGCTTCACCGCTTGCTCGGCGCATACTAGAACCTAGCTGCCGATACGTTAATCCAATTCCGCGAAATCTGGTTTGGGCACCCGGTCACCAAGGACTCAGGGGTAACGAACAGGCCGATCAGGCCGCCCGCGCACTCTCTTCCCGGGCTATCTCCCTGTCTTTGGAAGCCTACTCACAATCAGACAATTCGGCCCTCTCATTCAAAGATATTGTTACGTGGAAAATAACAGTAGTCGGTCCGCAGCCACAACACAGCTCGCTGACAACGTCCACTTCTTTACTCTCAGTCTGAGGCACCTTACTTGGGTATGCCCCACTATGCCCTCTTTCAGTCAGACGAAATCACGTAACACGACCCCCGGCGGCAAAAGCGCCGACCCGGCGAGTTTACGGGGCCACAGCAGGAGCAGTGTGGTAACGCTTGAGCCTTGATACGTGGACGATGTCCCTTGACAGCAGAGCGGAAGAGGTTGATGGATTATCAGGGACAATTTCATATGTAGTGTCGGTCACTCGTCTAAGCACGCGGTATGGGCCCGTGAAACGAGAGAGAAGTTTTTCTGACAGGCCTGCATGTCGCGTAGGGGACCAAAGAAGAACGAGGGAGCCTGTTGGAAAGTGTTCGTCGCGATGCCGCTCGTCGTAACGATGCTTCTGCGAGTCTTGGGACGCCATTAACCGGCTGCGGGCAAGCTGACGAGCATGGTCAGCTCGGGTAATAGCGTCGCGTGCATATTCAGAAGTAGACTGCGCAGCGGCTGGCAGGAAGGTATCCAACGGCAATGTTGGTTCGCGTCCAAACAGAAGGTAAAATGGCGAGTACCCGGCAGTGTCATGCCGGGAGGAATTGTATGCGAACGTCACGTAGGGTAGTGCAAGGTCCCAATCACGATGATCGGCCGAGACGTATTTTGATAGCATGTCTGTCAAGGTGCGGTTTAAACGTTCTGTAAGCCCATTTGTCTGGGGGTGGTATGATGTCGTGAGCTTATGTTGGGTAGAGCAGGAACGCAGGATATCGTCAACCACTTTCGAAAGGAACGTACGGCCTCGGTCTGTCAGCAGTTGACGAGGGGCTCCATACACTAAAATGAGATCGCGTAGTAGAAAATCAGCGACGTCTGTAGCGCAGCTTGTTGGCATGGCTCGCGTAACTGCATAACGGGTCGCGTAATCCGTAGCCACCGCGACCCACTTGTTTCCGGAGGCGGATGTTGGGAAGGGACCGAGAAGGTCCAAACCAACACGGAAGAATGGCTTCGATGGGATGTCGATGGGCTGAAGATATCCGGAAGGTAGTCTCGACGGCTTTTTGCGACGCTGGCAAATTTCACAAGCGTTGACATAGCGACGTACAGAACGTGAAAGGCCAGGCCAGTAGAAGCGGCGGCGCACACGGTCATATGTGCGAGAGACACCAAGGTGACCCGCGGTTGGCGCGTCATGGAGCTCGCGTAGGACTGTAGAACGCAGGTGCTTTGGTAGGACCAGAAGTAGGTCGTGACCATGGGGCGATAAATTACGCCGATATAAGGTGTGGTCCTTTAAGGTAAACATGCGAACGGAAGCGTCTTGCGGTGAAGATTCGAGCTGTTGTATTAGGCGGCTGATATCCGGATCGCGACGCTGCTCGTCCCCGAGATGAAGCAGCTGGGAGATGGAAAGGACGCAGCCCACAGAATCAGTGGTCGTAGGATCGCAGTCGGCCACAGGGTAGCGTGACAGACAATCCACATCTTTGTGCAGTTTTCCTGATTTGTACACTACGGTGTAAGAATACTCCTGGAGGCGGAGTGCCCAGCGGGCGAGACGACCTGTGGGATCTTTGAGGGAGGCGAGCCAGCAGAGAGCGTGGTGGTCGGTAAGAACTATAAATGGTCGGCCGTATAAGTAAGGGCGAAATTTCGCGACTGCCCACACCAGCGCTAGGCATTCGCGCTCTGTTATGGAATAATTACGCTCCGAGGTGGACAGCAGCCTGCTGGCATAAGCTATCACACGATGCTGCCCACGTTGTCGCTGAGCCAACACAGCGCCTATTCCGTAACCGCTGGCATCGGTGCGCACTTCCGTCGGTGCCGTAGGGTCGAAGTGAGCCAGCACAGGAGAAGAAGTGAGCCAAGTGGTCAGGTCGGAAAATGCTGCTGCTTGCGAGGGACCCCAGGTAAACGTCTCATCCGGTTTGAGTAAATCTGTTAGGGGCCGAGCGATTTCCGCGAAGTTCTTGATGAACCGCCGAAAATAGGAGCAGAGCCCCACAAAGCTGCGGACATCTTTGGCGGTTTTCGGCACAGGAAAGTCCTTCACAGCTCGAACTTTTTCTGGGTCAGGCTGTACACCGTAAGCGTCAACAATATGTCCAAGTATTGTAATGCGACGGCGACCAAACCGGCACTTAGATGAATTCAGCTGAAGGCCGGCGAGACGGAATACATCAAGAATTTTTGACAGTCTTTCAAGGTGCGCTTCAAAAGTGGGAGCAAACACAATCACGTCATCCAGATAACAAAGACACGTAGACCACTTGAATCCATGGAGCAGGGAGTCCATCATTCGTTCAAAGGTGGCGGGGGCATTACATAAGCCGAAAGGCATGACTTTGAATTGGTAGAGGCCATCGGGTGTTACAAAAGCCGTCTTCTCTCGGTCCATGGGGTCCACGGCAATCTGCCAATAACCAGAACGAAGATCTATAGAAGAAAAGTAGGCGGCACCATGGAGGCAATCAAGGGCGTCATCAATGCGGGGCAGAGGGTATGCGTCTTTCTTGGTGATGTTGTTAAGGTGGCGATAGTCCACACAAAATCGCCACGATCCGTCCTTCTTTTTAACTAATACCACCGGGGATGCCCAGGGACTGGAGGATGGTTCAATAATGTCCTTCGCTAGCATCTTGTTCACCTCCTTCTGAATTATGCTCCGCTCAAAAGCAGACACTCTGTAGGGACGGCGGTGAACAGGGTTGGCATCACCTGTGTGTATGCGATGCTGGACAAAGGACGTCTGCCCAAGAGGTCGCTCACCAAAATCGAAAACATCCTGGTAGGCCTCGAGAAGATGTTGTAGGGCTTCAACTTGCGGAGGTGGAAGATCAGTGGCGATCATGTCTACAATTTGACGGCTGCCCGAATGTGTTGCGAGTGATGTGCGCTGCGGTGAAGCAAGTGTGTCTAAGGCAAGCACTTCAATTTGTGAATCGAGCAACGGACACAGGTGGGCCACAGAAATGCCTTGTGGAAGCACACGATTCATGTAGCCGAAATTGACAAGAGGTAGACAAGTTTTGTTATCTGTGATGCTGAGCACCGTATAGGGCACTGCAACATTGTGCGCAAGGAGTACGTCGGTGAGAGGCGTAGCGTAATAGTCACCGTCGGGCACAGCTGGTGAGCACAGAAAATCGACGTACGTCACAGTTTTCGAGGGCAGGCGAACAAAATCGCTGCATTGTAATCGGCATGTAGGTTGGTACGGGGCGGCACTGATTTGTGGTAGTTCAAGGCGGAGCACACCAGCGGAGCAATCAATCAGAGCAGAATTGGCGGCAAGAAAATCGAGGCCTAGTATGAGGTCGTGGGGACATGTTTCAAGCACGGTAAAAAGGACGACCACTTGATGACCGGCTACGGTAAGTTGAGCTGTGCACATACCGACGACAGGGACTTTTGCACCATCTGCAACTTGGACGACACTGGTCAAGGGCGGCGTGAGGACCTTCTTCATGCGACGACGAAAACGCGAACTCATAATACAGACGTGAGCGCCCGTATCTATCAAAGCTTCAACAGGTGTACCATCAACATATACTTCTAGGGTGTTCCGGTTCAAACGTAAGGGCAACAGAGGATTTTTGGGTAAGGTCGACAGGGCAGCTTCACCTCCAGAAGCTGCACAGCCTAGTTTTCCGGGGACGCGCGGCGGTTGAACGATGGCGAGGGAGAGCGGCGACGCGTGTTTGAACGAGAAGGGCGGCTTTGAGGCGGTGGCGACGACGGGGCAGGGTGGCCGTAGTCCTCAGGGGCAGTAAATGCTGTAGACTGAGTGCGGGTCGGATAACGGTGGTTTGGTGGACGGAATGAGCTACTGTAAGCGGGGTACGAGCCAGAAGACATAGATGGCCATTGACTGCGGCAGTAACGAGCGATGTGTCCTGCGCGACCACAGCGGAAGCAGATTGGCTTATCATCAGCTGTTCGCCATTCAGACGGGTTCCTTGTTTGAATAGAGTACGGACGGCGACGTCTCATGTCCACAGAAGCTATCGAGGGACCAGTATTATCCAGTGTGGATGCAGTGGACAGGATACCAAGGTTTGCGAATTCCTGGCGGACAACAGCCTGGATCAAGGCGACAGCTGGCGTTGAGGCGTCGGGCAACGTCGGTAGTTTGTTGGCAGCCGGGTAAGCGGCCTCGAGTTCACGTCGGACGATGCGCGTCACGTCTTCGGTTGTAGACGGATGACAAGGAGTGGCTTCGCAAGACGACGTTGCCGCGGTGTTGGGTAGGCGCTGAAACTGCTGCAAAATGCGTCGACTCTTCGCCTGCTCGAGACGGCGGCACTCTTTGATCACGGCGTCCATGGTCGTTACGTTGGTGAATACAAGCAGACTGAACGCATCGTCGGCGATTCCTTTTAACGCGTGCGAAATCTTGTCGGCCTCAGTCATGTTGGGATCGGCCCTTTGACACAACGCTAAGATGTCTTGAATATAAGTCAAGTAGGGCTCAGTGGACGTCTGTGTACGGACAGCCAATTGCTTTCGGGCATCAAGTTGTTGACCAAACGGGTTGCCAAAAAGGTCGCGGAGCTGTTGTTTAAACATTTCCCAGCTCGTGATTTCGTGCTCGTGGGTCTCAAACCAGGTGCGAGGGGTCTTGTCAAGATAGAAAATGACATTCGCAAGCATAACGGTTGGGTCCCAGCCATATTGCTTGCTGATGCGCTCGTACATGCTAAGCCACTTGTCCACATTCACGTTGTCCTCTCCAGTAAAGGTACCGGGATCACGGGGTTGCGTTAGAGCGACGTACCGGGTTGCTGTCGTTGCTGAGGTAGGTGGCGAAGCCGTATCTTCACCCGGAGCCATGGTAGCAGACTTAAGGAGGCGTCCACTGCGTAGCTCCGTTGTCAGAAGAGTACCCAGCACCTCCACCAAAATGTTACGTGGAAAATAACAGTAGTCGGTCCGCAGCCACAACACAGCTCGCTGACAACGTCCACTTCTTTACTCTCAGTCTGAGGCACCTTACTTGGGTATGCCCCACTATGCCCTCTTTCAGTCAGACGAAATCACGTAACAATATTACCAATTACTACAAGGAGGAGCACCGGAGCTATCCAGACCCTTGTAAGGGACTGCATCGTGCTGACGAGCGCCTCCTTTTAAAACTGTTTACCAATACTGTACTGTGCCCGGCGGTGCTAAAACATTTCAATTCATCCTTTGATGGCACGTGGCAGTTCTGTGGTGAGGTGGCTGACACCTTTCACATCGTCTGGGCATGCCAGTCTAATCCATCTATCCCCCCCAACCCCAATCCCACGAGAGAGGACTGGGAGGCGGCCCTGCTCGGCTTTCAAGACCTGAAGGCCCAAGAGGCTCTGGTTCAACGGGCGCGGGCAGCGTTGCTTGCCAATGGAGCCCCGGAATAGGGGTTCCACCTAGTGCTGTGAGGGTAGGAGGCCAATAAGGCCCCAACCCAATCACCTCTCTGTAACCATTTAATGGTTATTAAATGTTTTCACCACCACCATCACCCCCCCTTAAAGAAATCGTCAATTACCAACTGCTTCTTTGCTATATGTGCCTTCAGTACAAAGCTCTTTATACCAGTTGAGAAGTATCACGGTTTACCATGTGGGTGCTTCGCTTCAAACGTTTGTTCACTCGCAAAGCCTTTTTTCTTGAAAGCATAAGACGCTTATTTTTCATTTTTGAAGTGTTAGGATTACATAAGCACTTAAGTTTTTATATAGTAGTAGGAAAGCAGCGGATATTTTCTAGTGTGAAACCGCAAAAAGTATGGATCGACCGAATGATGGAGTTTGAATTAAGAGGCTTTTTAATACATTGAAAGATTAGTGGGCCAACCACAAAATTGAATTTTGTTTAAGTTAACCAAAGGTATGAATTGTCCGAGCTTTAATTATCGGGAGTGTACTGTACTTAATTACTCTAATGACAGCTTGAACACAAGAAAGATGTGCAATCATTTCAGTATACGGCCTTAATCAATTACAGTCCATTCTGTCATGCCTATCACACCACTCCTTCTTGCAGAAAACTTGGTTTGAAATCCATGCTTGTTCGTTGTAGATCACAAACGGAGGTTATGAAAAACAAAAAAAAAAATGGCAACAAAGGCACTCTGGGCAGAAGCCACATGCCTGAGAAGTCAAATATCTCAAAACAAACCTAAGATCACAATTTTTAGGTCATTTAGAGATGGAAAGAGAAGGCAAAGCTTTAAACGCAGTTTTCTCAGTACTGATTTTTTCGGCATTATGCTCAACGCATGGAACAGATATCTTGGCAACCACTTCACATACCTTGATTCCATTTATTTTGTAACGCTCCTTGAACAGTGCTTTAGGGGGCTACGCTCTTAGTTTTTCATTTTACTCACTAAAGAATTTTTCGTTAGGCTTTTTGTTTGTAGTGCAAGTGTGCTCATTGCAGGGTCGCTGGAGAAAACGTTAACTACAAACGTTGTTGTTGCAAAAAGATTATTCTAAAAATGCAGCCCCCTTCAGCATACATTTGGCTGTGCACACAGTAATTACAAACTATTCTTGTCATTTTATAAATCCTCCAGCCCCTCTACAAGGTTCCATGAAGAAATGATTTATCTCTCATTAATTTTCGTGGTATCCTCTCAAAATTTTTACGGAAGCATTGTGTGGCCGTTTTTAGTCTCTGTGCCAATATTCATCAGTATCCTACCAGAAACAAAAAAGTTCGTTTCGAAAGGCACGTCCCCTCTTAATGTCATGATTAATCTCAGGCATGCTTGCAACAAATTGGATTGAGAGACACGAGAGATGTGCATGGCAAAACAAACTTTCTTTATACAAAGTACGGATGAAGCAAATACACAAAATTCGCGTTAAAGCACTCAAAATTAACTAACACTATATGTACACACCAGTCTACAACGAACTGAAAACAGAACGGATGAAGCAAATACACAAAATTCGCGTTAAAGCACTCAAAATTAACTAACACTGTATGAACACATTAGTCTACAACGAACTGAAAACAGAACTAACGACAACCTGCATTAGGGCCAACTCTAGCCCTGACCGGTAGCTATCCAAGATAGCGTGTCAGTACTGAAATGTTCTTTCACTTTGTCGTGTTGCCAAGTCGACTCGGCGTCCTCGCCGTGTCGACAATCTGTCAATTCTGTCGTCGAAGTCCTCCACAAGTTCCTAATGTCTTGGGCTGTTTCCTCCGAACTAGCCGCTTGACCTCATTGCCGGTGTCCCAGTCTTCGTTGTCGTCTCCGGCTCAGTTAGGTTACACCTAATTCATCGATGGCGTCTTGACTGTGGTGCTTGCTGCATCTGTTCTGGCTCGAAGTGGAAGAGCTGTAGTCCCCCCAGGAATTGTGGTGAAAGGTTGTAGCAAGACCAGGCAGCCTTACTCAGGATCTCGGAGGTCAGCGACCACTTTCTGGGCCTCCTCTTACGCCAACATCCTTCAGAGAACAAGTGGCTCTACTGCTTACGTCGGGGTAGCGACGCTGACTTTTCTCATCTTCGCAGCTCAAAGCCGCAATGCACAGTGACAGCACATCCTTCAAGATTTTCCGTTACAGTTCGGTTTGCGCGCCGTGAGCCTTCTTGTCCATTCTCATTAGTGAATGAGGCACGTATGCCTATTATCGGGGGTCTCGCGCACGTGCACCGCATTCCAGCGCCCGGCACGTGCCTTGTGTGCCCTCTTACCGTGTGTGCGGTCAGGAGGGTAGACGGGAAGTCTGCTAAGGATGATGCCAACGTTGCTGAACTGTGCACAGATAAGGGCATCGTGAATAAAGTGCGTGGCAAAAGCGATTTAGATGACAACAAAATTTCAGAGCCAGAGCCCACAAACGTACATGAAGCAATTGGCTACAAAGGTAGCCCCTCTACGCCAAGGGCCTTGGCAAAGAGCACGATGCTGCTTTACATAAACTGGAGACTGCCCTTATCGTATCCGCACTGTTGAAAGGATGTGCATGGTGGACTTCTATGCGAAAAACAAATTTTGTGTTTTCGCTTGAAACTGTATTAAAGATGTGTTTCATATACTACAAACTTTGGGATACAACGAACGGATGCTCCTCAGGCCTGTTGTAAATGGGCTCAACTGTAATATATTTTGAGCGCTACGAAGAAGCTGACCTCAGCTCATACGCACCCCCGTATTCACAAACGCTCCTCGACTCGACCCTTCACTCAAAACGCTCCTTGAGTGACGTTTTTCCATTCATAAACCGCCCTTAACTCGAAACGATTCCTTCACTTGAAAAATCTCGAGCGCTTCCTCGACATTGTCAAGGAAGCGATCGAGCTACCTTGAATCGTCCCTCGAGTGAAGTTTCTGCGCCAACATCGCGTCCATGGCGGAGCCCGTCTCGCTTTGACGGCGTTTAACGATCAATTTGGCTGCCACCGCCGCGTTCTTTCAACAGTGACGGTGCACGTTCACTATGGAGCTGTCTTGTAACGGTTCGACAATGGCTGCTGTGGCGCTGGGACAGGCGGGCCTGGTGTCAAGCGGAGCGCTCACCAGTGCCGTGATGTGTTGTGTTTCGTTCATGAGCCAGTGGATTACCTGCCTTCGGGCGTGCGTATACTCGTCTTGCGAGTGCTCCAAGGCTTACTTCGGACGCCAGTGCTTTCAAGTGTTTCGATGAAGCTTGCACACCTCACCATTTCCAGCGTGGCGCGAAAGTTTGACAAACAAGCTGAGAGGAAACGTAATAGCAAACTTTCGATGCGCGGCATTCATCATACTCCTGAGCCGCTTCCTCTCCGGTGAATTTTTGCTACCCTAGCCGAAATATACGGCGAAGCACACTTTCGTTAGATGAACGTCTGTATCTACGAGAGGGTAAGTTCTCTTTTTCTTGTTTTTTTGTTCGTTCCCCCCCACCCTGCTCAGGTCGGATCACTATAAGAGACAGTTTAAGAAGAACAAAACACAATGCGATTGGGCCCAATAAGTGTGCTGTTGTTGCTACTACACGTGAAACATAGCTTCGATATACAGTGTCTATGCAGCTCACAATACCAATGAACAACCACAGCCAGCTTTAGGGAACCAAGCAGAGGCTCGTGCTCTGTGAAACGTGCAGGCATGCAAGAATGCATGGAGTGTCGTATAAAAACAAATGGCAGATAGAAATACAGCAGATACATTATAAGGTTGCTTATGATGGTTAAACCCCCCCTCCCCCCCCCTCCCCCGAAGAGATATTGCTGGCTACGCCATTGATTTTGTGCAATTAGGTTATCGAATGACATAACCATATGCCTAGAGAGCTGCCCAAGTGCCTGAGCCAAACATGTGTCAAAATAGGCAAAGCTCAATAACTAAACCACGTCGGTTCTTTAACGCAAGAAATATGATGAATGAGTGCATCCTGAGAAATAAAAAAAAAAAATGCGGCTTTGGTGTTCAAGCTATTACGTTTTTCTATTATTATGTCTTGCCTCTCTTGTGCAGGGGCCAGGCTGTCGACGGAAGAACAAAGAGTAAAAGTTTCCTAAAACGTGCCGTATTGGCAATGCATTGCAGAGTTTGCACTACTGTATACAAAAGGACAAAATCTGCAGGGAATGCTTGCAGCTGCACTGCATAACACACGCTATGGGGTCTACTGCCTTGATCTTTTTTATGATGTCTTACAATCTCAAAATTTATTTCGACAGTGTATCAGCTGCATATGCTTGATTATTGCACACTTTGCAGTTGCACGCTTGTGTTTGTCACATGGCTCTTCACCAGCCAAATATAATAAAGGTTCACTTTGCCATTCGCAATTTCTACTTTGTTCAATTTTGGAATACATATTTATCGTCATATTCGTCTTTTCAGGATGAAACAAAATCACAAAAATCTCTTCTCCGATGCTACAGGAGAGGAGCTTTACAAAAATCAAGCTTGTTTTATATACACCAGCACCACTCCCCTTCCATGAAACTGAGATGGCGTAGTTCCAGCGTGTGGACATTCTAATGTTGCAACAATAGCGGATATTTTATTTACAGGAGTTTGACCACTTATATCCGCGATGTCTCCAATACTCTTGAGCATTTTTTACCACTTTGTTGCACTGGTCTTCGTTAAATCAGCAGAGTAAAATACTCTGCTTCTTGACGACATTTTCTCCAAAGTTGAGTTAATCACCACGGTCGTTTTTAAGACAGAACAACACCAAAAGTCGGAAGCGTCTTCAATTTTATCATTTCCAAAAGAATAAAACATCTCCTATAAATTATGTACTGATGAGGCTTTAGAATGAAGCACAGAAAACAGGATCATTTTCAAGAGATTTTCCCGGCAATAATATTCTACAAATAAAAGCCAAAGCATAAGTGCAAAGGTCATTCCTGCATTAACGAATGTGCTTCTGAGCTTGCAGGTAAAGAAGACGCGACAAACGTTTTAAGATGGGGCCGCTGTGGGAACTTGGAGACGGAAGCTACAGAGATTTAAAGGTTACGTCTATTCGAATCTGTCATATTAGAGCATCCACAAATGCAGAGCGAAAAGAAGATATAAAAATAACTGCTTACTCAGGCATTCTTGGAAGACTGAAATGATCAAATTGAAACACGAAAACACAAACACACATTGTTAACGAACGATATATGCTGCTAATTGAAGAAAATAACAACTTTAAAATGATGTTTTCGCCATTAGTTGAAGAAAGGCACACGATCGCTTTTCTTAATTCGCATAGCAGTCTTATTCAAACACTCAGCCACGAGTGTACCATGCCTACTTTTTAACGCTACCCTGCGTCTCTCATAATCAAATGGTGGTTCTGGGACGTTAAATCCCACATATATATCAAATCAACGCTACTCTGGTGTAACCTTGAATAGAAGTTGCGAGCATTGTCTTCCAAAATTTCTATTACATGCAGAGGAACAACTACGAAAGTGCCACGTTGTGATTCGCAGTAAATGAGAAAAATGAACATAGCACAGTCCCCTGAAATCAGGAACTGTTCACGTACTCCCGCAGCGAAAACGAATTCACGTACAAGTAATTTTTGTCGGAGGTGAATTCTAAAAGCACACCAATGTAATGTGATATGAAGTTGAAATTACTCACCCCACCACCACCGTGTTGCACGTTCGATGGCTACACTAGTTATCAAAGGCTCTCAGCAAAGTGAAAGTAAACAAAGCAACAAACCATATGTTCTGCTTCCTACCATCACCCACGTAGTTTGTTAGTCACCCCCGCGAAAGCAGGGTCTCAAACAGCCACTCAGACACTACCGTAAATATAAACAGCAAATAATAGACGCAAATGAGACGAAATAAACTAAGCACGTAGAAACGTTCAGCAGCAGACGAAACGCTATCAGCTGCTGCCAGGGCGCAACTGTTGCGAGACTTGAAGCGGGGGTCTCGCTAACTCTACCGGCTCAAGGCTTACGGAAACCATGCTACCACTCTAAATGCATGTATTTTGCTGTAATGTCAATTTATAAAAAAAGAATGAGTAGGAAAAGCATTCATTTATTATACAAAGATAGCCATTTATTAACAGCAATTACGAATACTCTCGTTATCAGGCGCTTTTCTCGGCCCATGCAGTTCACTCAAGTGGAAGGAGCATTTCCGAGGCCTCCCTTGGCGAAGGAAGTGTGGAGGAGCGTTCATGAAATGCAGCGGCTCCTTGAGTGGAGGAGCACGCTCCGCCTTGACTTCGTCAAGTCGAAGGGAGCCCTTGAGTGAAGGAGCGTTTGTGAATACGGGCCAAAGCTTCCTTTGTACACCACAATGGCTGTGTGCCGGTTTTATACATCATGGCCTGCATCTACAATTTAAAAGAAGTCATAATGGAATGCATCTGCGCAATGTCTGTGTAGTGAGCGAAAGCCGAGGAAAATAAGCAGTATAGTTATCTCTTTAATTTGTGGTCTAATGTTAAATAGAATGTGTCGTGCATTATGTATATAAAAAAGCATCTACATGTCGACCATGTCGCCTAAATCTGAGCTATCCTAGTAATCTGCTTGGACTCCGTTTTGTTTGGAGAGAAAAGTAGCCTGCATCGGAGAAGAACACAATGTCTTTGTGAGAATGGAAATGAAACTATCATGGCCACAGCCCACTGAGCCCTCTACTTAGTACTTCCGGGACTGTGCCCATCTCTATGAATAGTATGCTTTCGATGTTTACAACTTCAATATTTGCCCTGTTTTGAAAGCTCTTGGACCCCTTGCGCTATCTAATGCATAAAAGACAAAGTATTTTATCAGTTTCGCTTTCGTGTTGCCCTTTTTTTCATCGTGTGGTGATTTTAAAGCACCTTTCTATGCCCGCTAGTGAGCGTGCATATTTTCAATCGTGGCGTCAATGTCACGTGTGACCGCTTCACAAAAATGGCAAATTTCAGGGGATTCTCGTGCATCTGGGCTAGAATATTGAAATGACGACAACAGCGTAGGCTCGGAAGACAACATCGACGCTTTTGATTTCAGTGCAGACGACGAGAGTTCGTCGAACCGCTCCGGAACATCAGCAGTCATCTACCGGTGAGTTTAGCTTTGTGCTCGAACCGTGTTATTGCCAACACGCGTCGGTGTAAGTTGATATGATGTGCTCTGAAGGTTAGGGCTCTTATCTTCTGGACGTTCAATTCCTTAGAGTGGGACCACTTGCTGGTGGCAGTGCAGAGAGTGCAGTTTCGTGCGCGGAGGCAGCCAAAAGGGAACTTTGGAACCGCGTTACATAGGGACGCGGGTCACTTCGTGAGCACTGTCAGCTTTGTGGGGGTGCTGACACCTTCTGTAAAGTTGTTTGCGCCATGTGGTGCACATGTCTCGCCCCAAAGCCGCATTTTGGGTGACGACCGCCGGGCGATAGGTGGCGTTGTATTCGCGTTGAGCACCACTATCGTCATCATCATCATGGGGTAGCGCTGGCAGTTACCCCTGGCGGAAACAAGCCTTGATGGCGGGCGAGAGTTGATCGAAACTCTTCGGTGCGTGGCGGTTGCCGTGAACGGTTGTCTCTAGCGTGGGTCCTCGGCACATCGTACCGCGGCCCGCGCGTCGAGGGGCCCACGTGGTAAGTCAAGCGTTGGCGACGCCACCTTGGGTATGTTATTGTGTGTTTGGTGTGTTACTGTGTTATGTTGTTTGTATGGTAGCATGTTAATTATAATTGATGTATCATTCGGCGGACAATATCGTCGTCTAAAAGTTAAATGTATGTATGTTGTTTGGTTTGTACCGACTGTTCAACGGTCTTCTTTTACTCCAAGAGCGTGGTGGTGGCGCTCGCTCGCCACATCGAGACCCCACGCTTGCGCCCAACGTGAGGCTCTTGGAGTATCGGACGAGTTTTTGCGGTTCGGTACAAGCTTTTGTTAGAGCCGGGGTAGAGTATGCCTAGGGGGACTTCTTTGCTAGCGGCAGTGGTGTTTTTTTGAGAGTGAGAAGATGGGTATTTGTGACGTGTTTGAATTTGTCGGCAGGTTGAGTTTTTATTTTTTTTTTTGCTCGTAAGTGTTGTTCTTTTTTGTTGGTGTTAGTTTTCAAAACCGTTTTTGAATTGGGACATGAGCCATGCGGTGTGCATCCTGGGTTGAGTAAGGCCTAGAGCACGTGGTTTGTAGGCCAGGCCCGAAGCGAGTGAGCACGGAAGCCTCGTGGGTGGTTCGATTTTCTGTAAATAGCTTTTTCTATCTCTTTGGGCTCAGGGAGCCGGCCATCGTTGCTGACTTGTATTGCGGCTCGACGCGTCGTGACACCGCCCGGGGCGATGGACGCCGGTTGCTCGGTAAGCTGCTGTGTGCGGCGAGCGATAGGGCCACCTCACAGAGTGAACGTCTACTCGCGGCTGCATCTCCTGCGCCTAGGCTGGGTGCTGGGTGGATGCCGGTTGTTGCCGAGTGACTCATTAGGCCTAAGGCCCTGCGCAGCCACCTGTCGCACGTGGCACAACTAGGTGGATCGTGGCGTTGAGGTGTTGCGCTCTGCTTCCCTCACTTATTTTTTTATCTTGCGATGCACGAATTAGGAAAAGTGACCTGTATTTTATTTTTTATGGGTGTCTCGGCCGCCGCCGATGTAATAGCTAGCCGTACTGACCATTCTGCCATGTGGACGAAAAGCCCGAAGCTCCCTTTCCTAGGCCCTGCTCCCTAGTTTCGATTGTTTGGAATATATGCAGCGGTAGTGATGTGATCCATGGCCGGCTGTCTTGTGCACATCATCAGGGCCACTGGCCAGAAATTCGGTCCTGAGGTTGGGTGATGGAGACGCCTGAGACCTGCGCAACTGCCTGCAGTCCGGCGCCCTCGTGAGTACTGGTCGCAACTGGAACACGTGTCGGCGCTAGCGACGGTTCATCGCGCTGACGGCAACGTTGATGTTGCAAGGCCGGTACTGAGGTGAAGTCGAGCCGGACAGTGCAGCAGTGTCAACCAGCGGCGGTGTCGTGGTGCAAGGACATTATGGACATGTGATGTCATTTTTTTTGTAAAAGCTTGTGTAGCTTATCTTTTTGTTTTGGGGATATGGTTTGATTTAAGGTTGAAAAAATGGGGGGTGCTGACATTCCTTGTGAAGTTGTTTGCACCGTGTGGCGCACGTGTCTCGCCCCAAAGCCACATTTCGGGTGAAGACCGCCGGGCGATGGGTGGCGTTGTATTCGCGTTGAGCACTACTATCGTCATCGTCATCATCATGGGGTAGCTCCGGCAGTGACCCCTGGTGGAAGCGAGCCTTGATGGCGGGCGAAAGTTGAGCGAGTCTATTACAATAAATGTATCAATACAGTTGCAATTACAGTTAATTACAATTGATTATCATTCGGCGCACAATATCGTCGTCTAAATTAGTTAAATGTATGTATGTTGTTTGGTTTGTACCGACCGTGTCAACGGTGTCCTTTCACTCCAAGACCACGGCGTGGCGCTCGTTCGCCAATTCGAAACCCCACAACTTTTTGTTCTTTACTGTTCAAGGTGTTCAAGAGCTAGGCAAAAGCGCTAATAAATATGCTTAGAGGCATATTTTTCAGAAGCTGACGTACAGCGAGAGAGATGGTTCTTTGAGGTCCTACAGTTCATCTTGGTGCTCCTACACGAAACGCTCCTCAAGGCTGTGGGCACCAGCAAAAAAAAAAAAGATATCAGGAACTGTGAATTATGCTGAACAAAGAAAAGTTGAACAGAAACAAGTGTTTTTCTGTAAAACATGCACAGCAAACCTGTGGTTTACCGCATTGCGAAACTTCTTCGCACAGTGGCACGAAATACACTATGTGTAATATTGTTTTATGTACACAAAAACTTTTGTATTTACAGCACTTATATCTACCGGATAATTCTGTGTGCTTCTTGCGCTTAAAATGTATAGTATTTCGATTTCTTTTCATGCTTAGCCTGTTCAGAGCTGTGTGTTGGCTCTACGAAATTTCTTTGTTCATGTTTACAATGTTTTTCGTTTAAAGATGTTTTTCGTACTATTCCTAATAAATTTGTGGTTTCAAACTCACAATGTTTGAAAGATAACTGCTAGCTGTACAATTTAACACCATAAACATTAGCATCAGTAACTTTATGTGCCATAAAAAAATAAGATCTTTTGGACTACCCAATAATAGCCAAATTTCTCGCAGTCACAAAAGTGTTAAGTCATCTACGGTGAGAATTGAAACACACCTGCTAGTCCCATGTGGAAAAAAATGTGTAGAGTCTTCCTTTATTTTTTCTTGTTTGCATGGCTGCACATGATCAGCATTTTTTTTTTATTTCACTGCTCAGAAATCGAAATATTTTTGTTACAGCCCTTATCTCGTTAGTATAAGGGCATGAGGCACGGGCCAAACGCTGGAATTCGGTGATTGTGCGCATAGGCGCTACGTTCATGTGTGAGACAGGAAATCTCGTGGCATGAGTGGTGCTGGAAAATCCCACAGGATGAGCTGTCACTGTGCTGTGCGGCTTCGAGCTGCGAAGATGAAGGAAATAAGCGTTGCTTCAGCGACGGAAGCAGTAGCCACTCAATTCTGAAGGCTGTCGGCGCAAGAGGCCAGGGGAGTAGCCGTCGATCTCGGAAGACCTGAGTGAGGCTGCCCAGTATTGTCACGCCCTTTCACAGCAGTTTCTGGTGGGTCTACAGCTCGTCCACTTTGCATCAGGACGGTTGTTGCCCGCACCTAGTCGTCAGAGGGACTCATCAGTCATCAGTGGGGCCATTTACGAGTTGAGCTTAAGGAAGCCAGGCTGAAGACGACGACGGCAACTGAAACACATGAAGACAAGCAGCTTGTTGGGCGGAAACAACAGACGACGCCCATAGGAGCTTGTGGAGGATGCGATGACTGACTCGGCGAGCCATCAACACGACAAGGGCACAGAGTCGACGTGATGAACTGTAGGAACATTTGGTTACCGAGTCGCCATCTTGGCTCGATAACGGCTAGAGCTAGAGACGACATTAGCGTGGCTTATTGTTAGTTTGGGTCTTGCTTTGCAGTTAAGCAAAGTTAAACACTCGTGGCACACACTGTGATGTGCCAGAAACACTTGAGCACATATTTTGTGTCGGCCCAGCATACGCACGTGAACGACAAACACTGATTTCTTCTACTGAACTATATCGCAGTAGGTCATTAATTGATGAGACCATGTTGGACCCTTGGCCAGACAAAAACATTGCAACTGCGGTCACAAGAGCAGTTATAACCTTTTTGGAAACAACTGGACTATGTGCGCGGCTATAAAATGTGTCTCAGCTAAAAAAACAGTACATGCTCACCTCTCTATCTCACCATCGTCATCCATTAATCTTTCTTTTCCCTTCCCCCAGTGTAGAGTAGCAGGCTAGAGCAAGCTATCGCTCAGGCCGACCTCTCTGCCTTTCTGCTAATAAACTTACTTCCTTCCTCCTGCTTTGCTGTACAGCCTAGTATCATTTGCACACATTATTAATGAGTTAATTTTGAGTGTTTGTGTTTTCTACTTTTTGCTTGATAAAGTGTCTTGCCACACCCCTCTCTGTCTTTCTCAATCTAATCCTTAGCAAGTACTTCTCACATATTAGTGACACCTTCACTGTATTATACACCCAATATGGTGACATAACTATGCAAGTTGAAAAAAAGACAATAATTAAAGATTGTAGGTGTGTTATCTGTCTCTGCAAAACGGTTTGCGCCTCGTGACACACAGGTAATTTGCGGATAGGTGGCAATAAGGGTTTACAACCATCGAGCAGTAGGTTGCGTTATGCTCGCGAGTGTTTATCACTATTATCATCATCATGGTTAGCGCGGTAGTGCCAGCAGTGATGCCTGGCGGTGAGGCTGGATGACGACACATGGCACATAAGCGAGTTTCCTTGGCGCCTGGCGGCTGGTGCAAACAGTTGTCTTCGGCAGTGGGTGCATAGGTGGATGGCACCGCGGGTCGTCTGTCATGAACCCTCATGGCAAGTCTAGAGTTGGCGATGACACCTTCTCGATTCCTTGCGTTTGTTCTTAGGTTGACTGAGTGTATTGTTGTTTCAGCGTGTTCATCACTATATTTGATTGGGCTGACTAGATCGTCATAGAAAAAAGCAGTTGTGATTGGGCTGACTATATCATCGTAGGAAAAAGCAGTTGTGATTGGGCTGACTATATCGTCGTAGGAAAAAGCAGTTCAATAAAAGTGTTGTTTGTTACGGTTTGACTGTGTCAGCTGTGTTCATGAGAGATCGGCATGCTCATTTAGATCCTCCACACTCGACCCCAACATGCACGCCAATTTTACTTTCGTTACACACTAGGCATACTACAATCGAACCACTTTTTATAAGAGGCACTGATGTAAGAGACTCTTGAGTATAGGAGACACAAGTGTGCCTCATGTCTCTTATGCCTAATTAGGGTAAAATTGAGGCCAAACGATGAGAAAAAAAATGAAGAGCATTGTGCATTCTATGTAGCACTTACGTAATGTAAAAGTATCTTTTTCGTAGAAAGTTGACCTTGCATAATGATTGCACCCCTTAATTAACAGCGATAAAAATATGCTGTGTTCAAGTGAATATGGGTAGATTTACCATAGGCAATGCATGATAAATCTTGGTAACACATGCTTTATCTTTAGAATTCATTGTCTGATCTTTGTGCCAGTGCGGAATGCACGTCTCTCTTTTTTTTTTTTTTCAAATGACTTGATTTGCATTGAAAGGTACAGCACTCTTGTAATACAGTGTAGCTGTCTTTGTAACAAATGTTATTTTACTCTGCCACTGGACACATGGGCTGCTTCCCGGGATTTCCCTTCACTTGACGGTATTTTGTGCAGTAAACTAGAACACTTTCTTTTCAACTTTTTGTGATGGCACCATGAGGAGTGTTGTGTCGCCCATCGGAGTGTGGTTTGTTTCAGCTATCCAGCAGCATTCCCCTGACAAGCCTGTGCTGATCTTCGTCTCATCACGGCGACAGACACGCCTCACTGCTCTCGACCTGATTGCATTCCTCGCTGCTGAGGACAACCCACGGCAGTGGCTGCACATGCCTGATCACAAGGTGCGTGCTTTTAATGGGATAAAGCTGTAGAACATAGTGAGGGTGAGCATTGGTCTCGGCCTGAAGAAAACGAGACCAAATTAGTCGCTAGCAGGGCACTTTAGGTGCCAACCTGGGTGTAGTTGTTGCAAATACAGATACAGTCCAACACGTATGTACCGAACCCGCATATACACAGCTTTTGGCTATATCGAATGAGTGAATCATCCCCTTGAAAACAATGGTTGAAAGTATACAAGTTTGTATGTTTATATGACATGGTATTTTACTTGTCATTGGTTATATCCAATGACTTGCAAGCTGAAAAGTCTGATTCAGTACTAGCTGCACCCCACGACCTGTGTAGCACCGTGCCTCCACAGCCACTAGAAAGACTAAAAAATGGGTCTACTGGGCATGCTCTTCGTCTCTTTCTCATGCTTTCATCGCTGAACTGTAGTAATCGGTGGGAGCACAGAAGCCAGTAGCCTCCTCCTTCAGCTTCCATTTTGTTCCTGTCTCGCGTGCACCTTCCATATTTATTGCAAATGGGTTCTGCGGAAACCTGCAAGGTGGCGGAAGGGTTAGGGAAGGGAAAAAAGACAAGCTCTGTTTGTAGTAGAAAGCCACAAGCTTTTCCTTCTGAGAAATCCGTACCGTGTGGCTTCGTGCTACAAACAGGTGGTTGTCTTTTTTTCCCTTTATTAACCTTGCGTATTTGCTCTGCCAACCACAGACCACCCCTTTTGTGCATCGCTTTCTCCCTTGGAGATGGCCATCATGAGCATGCCAGCTTACTTTGTTGGCGGCGTTCGTTCGGTCGTAGGAGGGTCGTCTCGTGCCAGCACACCATCACATTCTCGTTTGGGATGTGCGCTGTGCTGGATTTCTGGGTGATTCTTAAAAAAAATGTCTTAGCTCAAAATTTGACCACTGGTGATTCTATCAAAAACACAAAAGTAGAGCTGGAAGGTAAGTGCATGAAAGTGATTTTGGTAAAGTATTTCTAGTTTTAAAAATTCTTTGGTCGCGTGACCACCCTTTATATGTTCTGGCTAAAAATAAAAGTTAGGTGGGAATTAATTAATTTTATTTCACTTTGAAATTAACTAGAATGACTAATTGAATTTTAAAGAATTTTGTTGTCATTATACTTTCTTGTAATGTCACAACTAAAACCGTCTATTGATTTTTTGGCTTAAATAGGCCTGGCAAAAAAACAAGAAAATGAGAATTTTGTCGCTTTTTGTAAAAGAGGGCATTGTTTCAGCTGCGAAATTTTGTTAGGTCTTTTACCAGTCAACATGGTATTTCATAAAAATATTCTCAAGCTATCTAAACAAGCATTTATTGAGAAATGGGCTTGCAAAGTCAGCAAAAATTTACTTTTTCGGGATATTCACTTGTAATTTAAGCATCAAGCCAATCACAATAAAGATATATGAGAGCATTCACGTGATACTAATAAATTGAATACTGAAAGCCGATTTTACTGTGTCAGTTTCACAAAATGAGTCGGATCAGTGAAGTACAAAACCAACAGTGCAATGCTGGTGGCAGATTTAGTGGCCACGCCATTGGAACGCATTCTAAACCCAGTGGGTGCACTTATTTTGGGCTCACTGCATGATGGTCTGTCATATTAGTAGTTCCCAGAGAAGGAGACTTCATCAAGGGTGCTCATACCAAAGAAGAGCCATTTCACACACTGTGCACATCGTGACTATACTGCATGCCTGCGTCTGTCAGTGGGAGGAGAGAAATCTTGAGCAGCGTGTTGGCCAGGAATAGTTTCTTAGAATATCCAGATCTCAATGACAGGCGTCCTCAGGCAGTTCGTCTAGACAAAGCTTGTCAAACACCGCATGACCATGGCATTTCCCGAATTGGCCTCAGAGCCAGCAGAATAAGTTACATTAGGATATATTGTGCTTGCCTTTTTTGTGGCATACCTTACATCCTGTAAATTTAAGAAACACAATTATGCATTTTTGTTTAAAATATGAGAATGGGGCATGCGTTACGTTAAATAAAAATAGTATAAGTAGGTGCTCTACTTTACATATTTAAAAAACTATGCACTTTTGGTGCATGATGATCAACATACCTTGTCCAAAATGTGTGGTGACAGTTTTTAATCTTTCGATAGGTCAGTGTTTGCAGGGAGAGTTCGGGATTATGCGTGTCCTTTAGAAGCACTGCGATTTCATTTTAAGAAAACAGTATTATTATGTTTATTTTCTTGATGTTCGACTGCTTTGAATAGTAAAATTACAATGTAAATCAAATCGAATAGCAAATGCTATTCTAAAATTATTTGAAAGCTTTAATATTTGCTTTCCCTTGATGCTATTCCATCCTTGTGTGCTTTGTTCGTGGACACTGAGCACTCCATTCTATCCCACTAATTTTGACACTATTTTAATTTTTGCTAACTGCTTTCAAAATATCCACACATTTACTTCTTGTACAAGCATTCTTTCTAGATATTGTCTCCTTTCTGTTCTACACGTATGTATCGAATTTTTATTTGCAGATGGACTCTGTGATCCAGGGCGTACATGACCAAAACCTCAAACTTGCCCTGGCCTTTGGCATTGGTCTTCACCATGCAGGCCTGCAGGAGAAGGACAGAAGAATCGTCGAGGAGTTGTTTGTGAACCAGAGGATTCAGGTAGTCATTGGGGACCAGCTTCCTTAGGTGTCTCGAGGTTGAATGCTTAAGTGTTACTGAATTATATATTAGTCATACAGTAAACCTGCCTCCACATGATAAATTCCCCAATATTACCAGGTTTTTCTATTCCCAACCGTCACTCCATAAAAGCACATGTATTTGCAACCTCTGTGCACAGCCTGCCGTGTCATTTCCCGAACAAAGGCGTGAAAGTAAAAGTTGACTGACCGGCCACGACTGGAGGTGAGGGTGCACCTGCTTGCATCATGTAATCCCACTAATCCTCCCTAATTCGGGACATCTTGCCAATCAGCGTGCATCAAGACTGCTTCCATGAAGGAGTCCATTCCTGGCCAACCCAAGAACTTTTCCTCAAAGTTTGTACATTTCAGTAATCAATTATGCGTTTGTGAAGAATTATTACTGATAACTGTCCGATTCACATTATACTTACATATATATCATGGGAAAAAATACGTCACAACGTGCAAATAAATGCGCTCAGCATACCTTCATAAATAAAATACACATTAACCTTTGCTGTTTAGTTGACACTGAATTTAAACCCACTGTGTTATTCCCAATAACAGTAATAATGCATTGTTGAGCGACATCAACACGAAGAGCTTGGAAAATATGGGCTCGTGCATAACTGACTTACCGCAGGCATTCACTTAACGTACAACACCGGCGCGCATCTAATACAGTCAAATCTCGATAATTGGAACTCGGAGGGGCCCGAAAATTTGTTCGAATTAAAGAAAGCTTAATGGAGGAAGGGCTTACTACGCAGTGGCGCATGTGCATTGAGCTAGCACACAAGGGGGAAGTTTCAGAAGACTTACATCTATTCACAAATCACAGGACATCCGTCATTAATTCAAGCAATCGGTGATGCACGTATGCACACATTTGCTTTGCAGCGAGTCAATCAATTTCGCACGCAGTTAGCAAAGCATTTCTACTTCAGCTTCAGCGTTCTCGTGGCAAGAGAAGTTGCGCGCGGCAATGTCCAGCACGGACACTCTCTAAAGACAATGGCAAAAACTGCGTCTCTGCTGCTACCCTCTGCGCCGCAGCTCCGACAGCCGTAGAGTGGGCAGCACATGACGAAAAAGCAGAAGCGTACGCGGAGAGAGGCAGATCGGCATTTGAGAGAAAACCAACACTAAGCGGCATCTTTTTTTGCTTTTTGCGTGCGTGTCATTGAAAGGAGATAGTTCTTGTGGGGGCGGGGGGGGGGAGCATTGAATTTGCGCATTCCAGATCAGCGATAGAGAGAGAAAGCCAACAACCAACCGCCCAGCCACGGTAGGGATAGCCAATATCCGGAGCGAGCTTTTTCAACTCCCTGACAACGGGAAGCCGCGAGGCTCAGTAATCTCACCACTGCTTTTCAACATGGCCCTCCTTAAGCTCCCACGTCTCTTGGACGCTGTCCCTGGGATTCATCACGGGTTATACGCTGATGCTATTAATATGTGAACAAGAGTTGCAAGCACGGGTGAACAGGAGGACCGACTTGAGGAGGCGGACAACATCACTGACGAATATCTCACCTGTGGCCTTCAGTGTGCTCTGAAAAAGGCAGAACCTTTAGTACTCCAGGCACGCACCCGGAGTAGACCATCAAGCTACGACGCACCGGACCTACAAGTCTTTCTATTGATAGTACGCGTTGAGCGTTGAGTCCACTACGCGTTTATTAAAAATGAACACAGGTCAAGCGCTCAACGATCCAAATCGGAGCTGTCACGAGCACGAACCATGGTCCTCTTTTTCGTCGTTTGCAGGCACTGCTAAATGCACTCTATCCACTCTACAAATCACTCCCCGGCTGAAAAGGAGCCATCCTGGCGACCTAAGGCACAGGTAAAACTGGTGGGTCATAGTGCGGCTTAAGTCGGTCGACGTGAACAGTCTCACGGCCGCGACGGCGGCGGTCTGTGGATGACTGTACTTGCTCGACAATGTAGTTTACCGGGGATGCTTGACGCAGGATGCGGTAGGGGCCTTCATACTTAGGCAGCAGCTTTGAAGAAAGGCCTGGAGCTGAAGAGGCAACGCGAAGCCACACCAATGTTCCAGGCGAATATGACTGGGGATGCAGGTTGGCGTTATGACGGTCCTTTTGGTGTTAGTCTTGTGTAGTTAACGAACGTGCTAGCTGCCTGCATTCTTTCGCATAGGTGGCGACTTCTGAGAGAGTTGCACACTCTGAAGTATCCGGGCGATACAACAGAATAGTATTCATAAATGAGGAGGGTTCACAGCCATATAGAAGAAAGAAGGGAGAAAATACAGTCGCGGACTGAGTGGCGCTGTTGTACGCATAGGTGACAAATGGTAGTATGCGGTCCCAGTTGGTGTAGTCAGCAGATACATACATGGACAGCATGTCGTCTAATGGGCGAGTGAAGCGTTCAGTCATGCCATTGGTTTGGGGATGGTACGCACTGGTCGTTCCATGAACAACATTGCATTCACGCAGGAGGTCTTGTACGGCTTCTGAGAGGAACGTGCGTCCACGGTCGATGATTAACTCGCGAGGAGCGCCGTTGCGAAGAACAAGTTTGTGAAGAATAAATAAGCCGACTTCACGTGATGTAGCCTCTGGCAGCGCGGCAGTCTCAGCATACCATGTCAAATGATCGATAGCGACAACCACCCAGCGATTCCCATCAGGTGTGTATGGAAGTGGGTCGTATAAGTCAATTCCGATGCGATCAAAAGGTCGGGATGGGCAGGGCAACGGATGGAGCGGTCCAGTGACGGCATGTGGTGAACTCTTCCGGCGTTGACATTTTGAGCATGAACGCACGTAATCGCGGACAAATCGGTACATTCCACGCCAGTAGTACCGCAACCGGAGGCGTGCATACGTCTTTATTACCCCAGCGTGGCCGCATTGGGGGTCTGCATGGAACGAGGTGTAAATATCAGCACGTAGATAGGGAGGAATCACCAACAACCACTTGCGACCTTCACTGAGGTAATTGCAGCGGTAAAGTAGCCCATCGCGCATGGTGAAATGGCGAGCTGTGCGCCGCTGCGAGCGACTGGCGGTACTCAGTGGTGGCTTCGATAGGAATTTCATTAAAGACACTATCCAAGGGTCTTGACGCTGCTCGGATGGCATGTCAGTGTGTGTGAGGAAGGCAGCATTGTAGGTAGAAAGAGGCGCATTTGCACAGTCGTGGGGAAGTGGAGATCGAGAGAGAGCGTCGGCGTCTGAATGTCTGCGCCCTGACCTATAGACGACGCGGATGTCATAGTCTTGGAGTCGTAATGCCCAACAGGCTAGGCAACCAGATGGGTCTTTTAGAGACGACAACCAGCAGAGGGTGTGATGGTCAGTGACGACATCAAATGTCCAACCATATATGTAAGGTCTAAATTTAGCGATTGCCCAAGCGATGGCTAGACATTCTTTCTCCGTGACCGAATAATTTTCTTCAGCTGTGGTCAGAGTGCGACTCGCGTAAGAAACGACATACTCATCGAAGCCAGACTTCCGCTAGACTTCCAGAATTTCACATTATTATAGATGCGAAATTACGAATAAATCGTCGAAAATACGAGCCCTATAAAGCTCCGGAGTTCTTTGAGTTTCGATGGCTTAGGAAACTCGGTGACGGTGCGGAGCTTGTCTGGGTCTGGTAAAACGCCGTCCTTGCTGACAACGTGCCCTAAGATTGCGAGCTTCCGTGCGGCGAAGTGACATTTCTTCAAATTTAGTTGTAGCCCAGCCTGTGGGAGGCATTCTAGGACACTTGCGAGGCGCTGGAGATGGGTATTGAAGTCTTTTGAAAAAACCACAACGTCGTCCAGATAGCAAAGGCACGTATGCCACTTGAGACCTCGAAGTATGTTGTCCTGTTGTATGTTGTCGCTCAGCGATCCAAATCGGAGCTGTCACGAGCACGAACCACGGTCCTCTTTCTCGTCTTTTGCAGGCACTGCTAAATGCACCCTATCCAATCTACACTATAAGGAGTCAAAGTACCACAAGTTGACACATTCCATGTCCTTGGACTATATATACATAAAGATGGGTCTTGATCCGCTGCACTACCCCGACTGCAGAATACCATGACATAGCTCGCTCACCTAATTCAAAGGGTGGCTAACCGCCGCAGTGGCTTCAAAGAGCACGACACCATAAAAATGGTACAACCTCTCCTTTACAGCCGCATAACGTACAGAACTCCCTACCTCAAACTGAAGACAGCAGAGAAACAAAAAATTGGCTCCGTATCTGCATTTAATCTGCGAATGTTGTCGAAAGACGATAGTCTTGTGTGTGGAGAGAGTGAACAAAACACTTATTTGATGTTCTGCTTAAGAAAATTTGTGAATGGTATTCTGGAGGCGCTGCGTTAGATGCCTCAAGCGTGCAGCAGAGGCGAACGAGCGCATCAAGTCACGTCACACGTGAGACATGAGCGCCATCTGGCAGTTTTTTAGGGGCGAAGCTCCTTATGGCGTGGCTTGGGTGTCCCTCTTATGTAACCACCAGTGGCACATACCCGAAATAGGTATAACACTTGACCTCCAAGGTGGTGCCAGTGAGAGATTTCTTCTGTGCGTTGTTTAACAATAAAAAATAGTGCTCAATGTACATGCCAATGGCTGCTAATGGGGAATGAGAGACATGAGCATTCGGCTTTTAGTCAACGCGCATGCTTCGATCCCCATTAGCAGCCATTGGCATGTACATTGAGCACTATCGGACAAGAAAGGGATGCTACATTATACTCGCTGGGTGTAACCTCCTTAGCTTTAGAAAGGTTTAGCGAGCGTTGAGCCGCAGTGCCATCAATACAATGAACTTTTATATACCATGAATGAACTCAAGGTGGTTAAAAATGAGAAGTAGATACGAAGCGCAAGCCGTAAGAAAGTAAAAGCCGAATTCTCCTGTCTCTCATTTCTCATTAGCAGCCATTGGCATGTAAATTGAGCCCTATCTGACAGGGAAAGGTTGCTACGTTATACTCGCTGGGCGTAACCTCCTTGGTTTTCGAAAGGTTTAGCGAGCGTATGGTTGCAGTGCCATGAATACAGTGAACTTGTATATACCATGAATGAACTCAAGGTGGTTAAAAATGAGAAGTAGATACGAAGCGCAAGCCGTAAGAAAGTAAAAGCCGAATTCTCCTGTCTCTCATTTCTCATTAGCAGCCATTGGCATGTAAATTGAGCCCTATCTGACAGGGAAAGGTTGCTACATTATACTCGCTGGGCGTAACCTCCTTGGTTTTCGAAAGGTTTAGCGAGCGTTTGGTCGCAGTGCCATGAATACAGTGAACTAGAATATACCATGAACTCAAGGTGGTTAAAGGTGAGAAGTGGACCCAAAGCGCAGGCCGTAAGAAAGTGTGCGTGTGCCACCTCTCGTTTAGGCCTTGGAATGTCCGCTGGATGGCGGTGCTTCTATATGGGGAATATATGATAAAAAGATGCGAGATGGTGGGACTTGGAGTGTTGAATAGATGAACGAACGGACACACAAACAGATGCATGGATGGACGCATGAACGGACGCAGGGGCGGATGCATGAAAGAACGCAGGGACGGGCGCACAAACAGACGCATGGACGGTCACACAGACGGACGCAAGGACGGACGAATGCTTCGCCCCACTCTCCATCATTCACTCCGTGGATATGCTGCCATTTTTTTCAAAAACAAAGCGCCTGGCTTTGAGATGGGTATGCGCGCCCATCTCAGAGGTGATGAGGTGTAGAACGCAAGGCGATGTGTATGTGCCACCACCATTTCGTTTTAGCAAAACGTTGAAAACACTCACCTTTCCGTGCAAGCGTTGCATGGTCAGCGCAGCGTGATGAGCGCTACGGTCCTTAAAATTACTTATGTATGCCTTTTCTAGTAAAAGGTACACATGCAAAATATATACCTGTTGTAATGGTGCCCAGACATGCACAATAATTGCTTTTTAATCGACAATTGCACAAGTATGAACGCTGAATCTTGAGCAATGCAGGTGGGCGCTATGAATGGGTTCGGCCGTTTCAAATACCAGATACTGTTAAAAGTGGACAAACAGACAAAAGCACAGACAGACCAAAATTTTTGCGTCGAAGGTCCCCAAGAAAGACTGTGGGGTCTCGAAATGGCGAGCGCCTCACCATGCTCTTGGAGTGAACGGACAGAGTGGAAGACGCGGTTGGTACAAACGAAACAACATACATTAATTTACCTAATTTAAAATGACGATATCGTCCGCCGAATCGATACATGAGTAATGAACACGCTAGGACATCGTTACACAATAACGCGACAAACACACAGCATGACACACCCAAGGCGGCGTCACCAAGGCTTGACTTACCACGTGGGCCTACCGCAGGTGGCCCGCGGTGCCGTCCACGGCAGACCCACCGCAAGAGACAACCCTTTGCGGCACCTGTCACGCGCATAAGAGACTCGCTCAACTCTCGCCCGCCACCAAGGCCTGCCTTCCGCCAGGGGTCACCGCCGGTGCTACCACTCTACCAACAGTGGTATTCAATGCGAACACAACGCCATCTATAGTTTGGCGGTTGTCATCCCCGAAATACGGCTTCTGTGCGAGACACGCGCCATGCGGCGCAAACAACTTTACAGGGGGTGTCAGCACCCTCACAAGATTATCGTCTTTAAAACTGAATCTGCTGATACGAAAGGCTACAAAGCTTGCCCTAGGACAGCTCCCAGCCTCCTCCACTGACAGATTACTTCGCATGGGAGTTCACAATATGTGGAAAGAACTTGCTTATGCACACCTCATCAACCAGATCGAGAGACTCGAAGCTGTCACCCACAGGACAAGCCGTCCTTCGACGCACAGGGTACGAAACCACCCGAGAACGCGACGAAGAATGCAAAGGCAAAATATCGTCACAGCTTTGAGAATGCCTTCAAATTCAGCAGATCCATCGAAACATGCATCCTCAACATCACCAAGCAAGGTGGCTCGCACGGGTTAACATGTTCAGGAATAACCATTACAATGACCCGCTGGCACGATACGTGTACGCATCAAAGTATCCAGACGTAACGCTTTCGCGATTATTGTCACAGGTTACAAGGGCATAATACTGGCATCAGCGACTATCCTCACGATACTTGCAGAAACAGATGAAGAGGCTGCTATAGCACTCGCCACCCAGACGAGTGAGGATCCCATCGTGGTCTTTACTGACTCACAAACAGCGGCATGGGACTTGGGACTACCTGAAAGGCAGAGTCTTCACGGTGGCAAATAATTTACTAAAACGTATGGACAATCCTCCTCCCTATTCATGCATTGTGTGTGTTCCAGGTCACGAAGGTCTCAAGGGAAATTGAGCAACACACACCGCAGCCCACGAATGCGTCAACTGGGCATTCCCGCATGAGATCCGAGGCACCCTCAACTCAAGAACAGAAACAGAGGCAAGAGAACCCATACCACTAACGTGTCATGCATTACTGCAACATTATCGGCCCGAACGCAGGTCATATGCTCCGCCACATTCAAAACTCACAAGAGACGAAGGCACCGTCTACAGGCGCCTTCAAGGCAACATGTTCACTCATAGGGTACTATTGCACCGTATGAGTCCAACGTTGCATAGCTACGTCTGTCCTTACTGCAACGTGGCAGACACTCTGGCGCACTTCCTACTGCAGTGCAAAGTAAGCATCCCAAGGCTTCAAGCAGCAGCATCAGATGCGGACCAAGGCAGCCTCAGTGAAGCGCAGCAGGCTGTGATCTCCCAGGCGGGCCTTGTTGATCAGCATCAACTCGTCGCTCGAGCCTGGCGGGCTATCCAGGTTAGAGGGTGCCTGAGACAAGGGACCCTTCCACATTCACTCAAAATCCTTACTCAATAAATGTTTTGCCTCTCCTCTCCTCTCTCTTTGTGTGCGGTGTTGAAAGGGGAAGGGTCTCTATGTGGCAGGGACGGAAAAGGGAGAAGTGTGGCACAGGCACATCGCAGATCAGCATTTGAGAAAGAGCAGACATTCCGCAGCAGCCTTTTCTAGCCTTTTCTTCTGTTCCTCCTTCGGGCGCTGCGTTGAGATGGTGGAAGTGCCGCAGCGGGATGGGGTGTGAGAGCATTTTCGAAGCACGGTATGTTCGAATTAACCGTTGCAAGTGCTTGCGCTTTCAAATTACAGGGCGTTTTCGCCCATTAGAATACACATAGCTTTAACGGGACCACAGCGCGAGTTCGATTTAAGCGTGTTCGAATTGATGAGATTCGACTGTAGTAGGCTTTTTTTTTTTGAGTGAAACTTTTACTACCGACAATAGTAACATACAACTGGAAGTCAGCAGAACGTCAGGCTGGTCCGACCACTGTCAAAATTAACTCATTGTCCTTTCTCGGGCTCATTATCTTTTTTTTTTTTCATGGAGGCACATGCAGTTCCGCAAGCAGCAATATTTTGTAATAAAAGCTATTATCCTTTCATTTTACTGTAAGGTTAATTAGTGCAGTTTTTAACATGGACAAGAAGTATAAGAAGGACACGACACTCACTACACTCGCAACTAAATTTGTTACAGAAAAATACTTTATATATATTGCCACGTTCTTTTCCTCAAGTTATGTTATCGCCTCGTTACACCACATTCAGCGCAAACTGCGCCTATGATGTTCGAGAAGCTGCGAGGCTGTAGTAGATCGTTCTGTTAAGATTATGCCCACTTCGTGAACATTACAGATTATTTTGGAACCATTGTCACTGCTAGCGATAATGCTAAAATATTCGATGGCAAGGGTATAAATGCCAACACGCTTCGCCGCTTGTCAGTTGATTGATGGCCGACGCCCTGTTCGCCGCTATAAGTGCCAGCTTCTTGCTGTAATCTGAATTTCCTATCATGTGGCCACAAGGTCGGCCCGAATAAACAGGTTATTATTCGACCTACAGCCTGCTTCCATCGCCCACGTCACGACCCCGTGACATCTGGTGGAGGTGCTTCTCGGCCCATGTACCGAACGCCTCCCTCTAGCCGTGAGCTGTGACCACCCTGTCAAGGGGACATCGCCAAAGCTGAGCAGGGAGCCAGCCGCCAGCAGCAAGGGCTCCCGCCATAGTTTGGGCCTCTACCTGACCCAACCCGAAAGACTAAAACCCTGAGCTCGACCACTGCAACGATGACAGCTCCTGCACCACCTGTACCCATCGTGCTCCAGCTGCCTAAGGAGCCTCCCACTTTCCGTGGATCATCGTTTGAAGACCCAGAAAGCTGGCTGGAGACTTATGATAAAGTCGCCATCTTGAACAGCTGGGACACCGACGAAAAGCTGCACCGCGTCTACTTTTACTTAGAAGACGTCACAAAAACATGGTTCGAGAACCGGGAACCTATTCTACGCACTTGGGATGTCTTTCGGACAACGTTCCTGAACACCTTCACGAGCGCCATTCGCAAGGAACGTGCTGCTAGTGCCTTGGAGACACGGATTCAACTTCCCAACAAAAGTGTCAACATCTTTGGACAAGAGATGACCCGGCTGTTCCGTCACGCCGACCCCAACATGACTGAGGAGAAGAAAGTGAGCTTCCTTATGAGGGGTGTAAAGCAAGAACTTTTCGCCAAACTGATCAGAAACCCGCCAAAGACGTTCGCTGAATTTGCCTCGGAAGCATCCACAATCGAGAAGACGCTCGAAACATGGACATGGCAGTACAGTCGCAGCTTCTCGGTTGCAAGCTACGCCGAGATCCAAGCACTGGGAACCACTGACCTGCGTGAGATGATCCGAGCCATCGTGCAAGAGGAGCTGTGGAAATTACTACCTTCAGCGCAGCCTCAAGTGAACTCAGTCGAGGACGTCGTACACCAGGAGATCCAACAATTCCTGTACGTTCCTCAGCTTGCACAGCCACAGGTGCAAGCCATGAGCTATGCTGCAGCAGCCCGCAGTCAGGTCCCTCCTCCACGCTCCTGCCGAGACACCGCATCACCGCAGTTTCGCCGTGAGACAACATTGAAGCAACCAGCATCGTCATACCGCCCGCCAGCCGGCCAGCGATACATGCCGAAGAAAACCATTGTTGGCGGGCCCCCGGCCATCGCCCACTATGCTACCACTGCGGGGAAGCTGGCCACACCTACCGCCGCCGCTCCCAGTACCGACAAACAGAGCCACGCGGTTTCGACGTGAACGCGCCGTGTCCACAGCAGGGTGAACGACCTCAAGATATTGCTGACTACCTCGCAGGAGCACAGTGGACACCCCGATGACCATACCGTTCCCCGTCGCCAGGCCGCTACATGTTACCGCAACGCCGACAGTACACAGGCCCTACTCGAGGCCTTTCCCCGAGCCCACACTCGGAAAACTAAGGGCAGCAACTGATGGAAGTGTGATTGCTGTACGACGAACTACTAAACATCCTCCGCCGTCACCGCAACGAAATCGCAAGCACCCGCGGCAAGACGGAAAGGGTCTTGACGTCGAACCTTCTCATCATGAAGATAGTACGATGCAACGTGGAAGCAGTGGAGCAAATAGACGTAGCCGTGACCCAACGCCGCGACCCAACTGCAGCGCACAATAAACCAGCGACCTCGATGTAATATTCAACGGTCACCTCGTCACTGCTCTCGTCGATACTGGAGCCGATCACTCCGTCGTCAGTGGGTCTTTCGCGATGAAATTGAAAAAAGTGAGAACTGCATGGCAAGGCCCCGAAATCTGGACCGTTAGAGGTCACTTAATAACACTGACTGGAGTCTGCACAGCTAGAGTCACCATGAATAACTAGACTTATCCTGCGAGTTTTGTCATCTTGCAAAATCGCTCCAGGGATGTGATACTTGGAATGGACATTCTAAGTCAACGCAGCGCTGTCATCGACCTGAGCTCTGAGTTAATCCCTCTAACCTCAGAAAACACCCTGCCGACCACTACAACAAGTAATCACGCATTGAATGTGCTAGAAGAGCAGGTCACCATGCCGCCTTGCTTCAGCGTCGTCATTTCCGCTGGCACTGCAAAAGCCGAAAACCTTGAAGGTATCGTCGAGGGCGATCAGCACCATCTCCTGGACCGTCAGATTTGCGTCGCAAGAGGCATAGCTGAGCTGCGTGATGGCAAGGCGAAGGTGGTGCTGACAAACATCAGTCACGAATACGGAGATAGATGTCGAACCACCTTGCTATGCGTCTCTGACTGATGGGCTGCCAACGCTCAAATCAGCGCCAAGTGTTTAGGCACATGCTGTTGAAGGCGACGGTTGTTCGACAAGCATGGGTGGTCGGCCCGAGCAAATGTTTCTACATACTGTCAGTTGGGTAAGCGTGCGCCATCGCAGCGGCGAGGAGCGGCCCCCTTCCGTAACTCGCGCAGCGGTCACGCGGCTGTCGCTTTGGGATTGCTGAAGGAGCGTCGTCTGCTATCTCTGCATGCGAAACTGTGGTGAATTCGTTTTCGCGTACGTGGAGCTTAGCTAAAGCAGCTAGATGAGTGTCGAATGAATACTACTTAGCAATAAATAAGGGCTGCGCTTGTACCTAAGAAATGTGACTATTTCGTTGCCTTGGGTGGCCAGCGAGTGGAACACGGACCTGTGCCGTTCCCCCTCTCCCCCCCCCCCCCCAGAAAAATTTTTCCGCTATTACTTACAAAGCAGAAAGTGACACTCGACCGCACTTGCCTGTCCGGCACCCTCTAGAGCCCCTAACCACCGAAAAAAAATTTCTGCTTGCACCTCTGCAATAAATAGGGTTCATCCCGCCTTCAGGTTGTGGACGATTCTAAGTGAACGTGCCTGTTGTGTTTACACATTGTATAAATTATGTGTAATAGTTTATTTAGTAACGGTTGTGCTTCTTGTTGAACAGCTAAGAAAAAATAGACAGGCCACACGAACAGTCTTGTGCGAATTAGCGCCACAATTTTGCTGTGCTTTATATCGGTGAGCTTGCAAGCCTCACAGCTGGCACAGCTGACTTAAGTGATATGATTATGTGAAGATGCATTTCATGCACAAATTCCTTGGATTGAAGCTGTAATTATAAGAGCAGTTTGGAGAAGGGCTTCCAAAGTGATGGAAGAAGTATTTAAGAAAAAATAAAATGCAGTGCAATAGATGACATACAGCCAGTATTTAATTAACTGTTATTTGGAAAAGCTCTTTTGCGATTCGTATTTCACAAGTGACAGGACAATCAAGCATGCTTGAGTGAATTAGCAGTAGGATAGTAAACATGCAGACCTGTAGCGCGCCATACTGTCGATGCAGCTATGCCTCCGAGGAAAACACTTGCGATCGGCGGCACTTCTTGAAACTCCAAATAACCCTGCAGTTCTCAAGGCCTGGACAGCTGCTATTTCACGAGAATCCGAGGACATATCGAATCCGAGGACCTATTTCCTTGCTGCGAGCACATGGTACGCGGAAACATTCTCAAATTCCACGTGGTAGATTGGCACGCCAGTAGCTGTTCTTCGAATTTTCCAAAATATTCCTGCACACTTGTCTAAATCAGCGGCATAAAAGTGCAAAAGGGAATCTCCGAAAGTAGAAGAAACCGTGAATTTCCAGCGCGGTGTGTCGGCAATTGGTGGCACTGTGTCTCGCATTAACATGGAGTACAGCAATGTTGACGAAGCTACTAGCGTACCTTCGGATCCAGAGTTATGTACAGAGGTAGCAACTTGGTTGCCTGCAGTACAAGACCGAAGAAAGTTTCAATCCAGGAATGTCGAGCTTATTCAGGAAGAAGGTTTTTTTTTTTTTTTCAAAGTTGCTCAAAACAAAGGTATTGTCCAAATTGACCAGGCAGGAGTGTTAACAAAGTCTTCACCTTTGTCCTCAGTTGTAGAAGCTTTTTCCCTCGTGCGCATAGAGCAAACAAATTTGGGAAGCCAGCTGAAACTCACAAGCTTGTAGATGGTATCAACTTTTCTCAGTTATGTTGATCACCTGAAGATATGCACGGGCTGTCATAGCAGCTTATTCCCTTCAGTTTCGACCGCAACATCAGCCATTAAGATCAGAGACGTGTGGAGGAGAACTTTCGGGCTGTCCCGAAAGACTTATGCCCACCATGCAAAAATGCAAGGAAGAATTGGCGAGCTCGGTAGAAGAAAAAAAAAAGAAAAATCCACAAAACCAAAGAAGCTTCACCAAAAATTATGCTCGACTACTAAAAAACTAAGAAATACGGTTATTAGGGCCACAGTTTTTCAAGAAAAAGTGAAAAACGACATTCGGAAAATGAAAACACAGCTTTCGAAAGGTTCTACCAGTCCAGTCGACTAACTGATAATCTGCCTTCCTCCAGCACAAGAACCGATGCTGCTAAGCAAAACCTCTTTGAACCCGAATTCGCACGGCATTCTCTTAATAATTTATTTGTTTAAGGCGGGATGATGTCGACAGAGGCAGTATGTTCACCTTTCACATTAATCTATAAGCAGCAGCAAGGCTCGATATTTTAAAGAGCGGGCATGTAGTCAGCCACTCAGTTCTGTAGCGCAACCCTCTGGCTGATAATATATGATAGCGCAGACAAAGGACACGGACAAGAAAAGGCACATTCAAGACAACACAGCACTATGCTGTCTTGAATGTGCCTTCTCTTGTCCGTGTCCTTGTCTGCACTACCAGATATTATCATGCTACCATACCAACAAGCCCAAATTGCCACCCTCTGGCTGACTTTGCTTTAAAGCTTTTAACGCAGCACAAAAAGCGAACTTGAAAAAAAAAAAAGAACTTCTTCCTGGATAAGCTCGGCCTACCAGGATTGGAATATTGTTCGGTCTTATAATGCAGGGAAACGAGTTGCTACCTCTGGACGCAACTCAGGATCGGAGGGGACGCCAATAGCTTCGTCGACATCGCCGCCACTCTCCGACATGTGGCCCTCGAAATTTGCGGTTTCTCTGAATTTCGGTGCTTTCCTTTTGCGCTTTGATGCTGCTGGCTTAGATAAGTGTATAAGAATATTCTGGATAATTCGAGGAACAGCACCGGGCTTAGGTGTCCACCTGCCACATAGACTTCTGATGTTTCCCCTTACAATGTGCTCGTAGCAAGTGATTAGGTCCTCGGATTAAAAATGTAAGTCGGATATGTTGGTGGCAATGTATCTGACATCAACATGGAGTAGAGCAATGTTGACGAAGCTACTGGTGTCCCCTCTGATCCAAAGTTATGTCCAGAGGTAGCAACTTGGTTGCCTGCAGTACAAAACCGAAGAAAGTTCTAATCTAGGAATGTCAAGCTTATCCAGAAAGTCCTGTCTTTTTTCACAGTTGTTCAAAAGAAAGGTATGGCCGAAATCGACAAGGTAGCGGTTTTAACAAAAGACTTCCCCTTTGTCCTTGGTTGTAGGGAGAAGCTTGTTCCCTCGTGCTTGTACAGCGAACATGGTTTAGAAAGCCAGTTGAAATTCACGAGCTTGCAGATGGTGTCAACTTTTCTCAGTTATGTTGATGACATGAAGATGTGCACGGGCTGTCATAGCAGCTTATTTACTTCAATTTTGACTGCAACATCAGCCCTCAAGATACTGGACGTGTAGAGGAGTACTTTCAGGCTGTCCTAGAAAGACTTATGTCTTTGCTGTCGTCTAGAAGGCCTTTTGTGCAATAGCAGCTGTTCAGACGTTGAGAACTGCAGGTCAATTTGGGAGTTTGAAGAAGTGCCTCTGATTGCAAGTGTTTTCCTCAGAGGCAGAGCCACTTCGACATCCCGGCGTGCTGCAGGTCGACATGTTTACTATGTTAAACGGCGAATTCACTCAAGCATACATGATTGTTGTGTAACCTGTTAAATACTATTTGCGATGTCCAAAATCTAACCTTCAAGCTCCCGCCGATGTGGTATGAGCAATCAAACTAAAAAAGAAAAACATTCAACGCTAGCGCGAGAAGCCTGCGGCGGTAGCGGCTTAATCTCAATGCCATCTATGCCAGCGCCGTCCCACCACTCGGCACCAACTCGGATACAAGCTGGTGCCGCCTCCGCAGCGGGCTTTTCCGACTGACAGTATCTAAAGACATTGGCCCGAGCGGCAAGATCACAGGCTCATTGCACCCCGCTTGCTGGGAGCAAGACACGTGTTTGGGTAGTGTATGTGTGTATGTTTGTGGCGGTGCTGGCATAATGGCCCCAATGAGTGCTGTGGGACTTGTTATTGGACAGTGCAGTATGAACCTATTTCCCGATTTAGGGATCTGGGGAAATGAGACTGTTTAAAATCAGCCCTCGCGGACTGCTCAGAGTGCTTGTTCAATGGAGAGCTTTTCAATGTAGAGCTTTGAGCCAGAGAGCTGTCGCCATGCACATAATCTAAATAAGCTCTCTCTACTAAGTTCAACTTCCTGCTGCTTCGTCATTTCCTGCTCCCGGATCTCCGGTGCCTGCGGTAGGTCGCAACAGCACCCACTTTGACCCCCAGCGACACAGATATTAAATAACAGGCACCAAAAACTCGACAAATTATTGAGCACTGAACGGTAAAACAATTACGGCATGTGTAGAAAGGAGCTTAACATACATGCTTTTTTTTACCTACGAAACACACTGCGCGTAAACTCAAGCGATAAAAAACGAAGCATGTGTAGCCTATGCACTTCAAAAAAATAAAAAACATACAAAAATTTTAAAAAATACGGTTCCGGGTAAGGTGCAAGACATTCAAATACAATTCATAAGTGCTGAACACGGAAGTGTGCTACAAGAATCAGTGTTACAAATGTAAACCTATGTACTTTCACTTAGTCTTTCCAGAAAAGTGGCTTCCCGATGACTTAATGAAACCGGCAATAGGCTAATGCAGCAGTCTTTTCTTCTGTTAATGTGAAATGATTCAACTATTTCCCTGGTTAGTTGGTTTACGTGATGAAATATCACTGTGGTGTCATCAAATAGTAGCACGCAGCCACACTGAGAACAGCATTGTTCTGTAATAAATTTAGTTGCGAGTGTCGTGTCTTTTTCGATTGCTACTTAACCCTATAGTAAAATGATGGATCGCCATCTAGCCCAGTTATCAACCTTATTGAACTTCATTTCTATTATGCTTGTATTGGTAGGCCTACTTCAACAATGTCTCCAAAATACATCAAAATCTACGTATTGTCACGGGTGTAGAAAGGTACCTCAGGCACTGGCACCGAAACGATACAGAAGGAATGAAGACGACAATGTTGTTGTGGGGCTGTGTCTGGGCTGCCCTGTTGTCTTGCATCCTTGCGTGCTGTTGCAATGTCAGCCCAACCGGTGTTAACTTATTAAATACGCCCCGTTACAATATGTAGCCCACTATTATGAATATTTACGGGTAAAATTGACTAGCTGTGCAAACTTAAAGGAAAACGAAAAGGGAGACAGGTCTGCGCTCTTTTCTGTCTCCCTTCTCATTTTCCTTCAAGTTTGCGCAGCAAGTCCATTTTCAAGTATGAACCAATTAGTCTGCAAGAAAGTATTGCTTCACGGGTAAGTTTGGATTTAACTGGGCTTGAATTAGCTCAAAAGAACGTATAAATTGCAGTGAATGAACGATATAAATACAATACAAATCTTTGTTTTTAATAGTATAATTTTAATAATGTATGAAATTTTGCATCCTGAAACCACGATATGACGCCGTAGTAGAAGGCTCGGAAATTTCGACCATCTGGTGTTCTTTAATGGGCACTGACATAGAACAGTACACAGGGCTCCACCACTTCCCCTCCATCAAAATGCAACCCCCGCAACCGGGATTGAACCGGTGGCCTTGGGGCCAGTAACCAAGCACCCTAGCCACTGTTGCACTGAGGCGTATTGTTCTTGATGGTGATAATAATATTATCTGGGGTTTTGCATGTCAAAACCATTATGAGCCTTGCCAAAATGCAGAACTTAGGATATTTTCAACCATCTGGTGTTCTTTAATGTGCAATGACATTGCATAGTTTAAGCACTGCAGCCGGGATAGTCTTCTTTCCTGTGCTCGTCGTATTCCTTGTGCTGATATGTGTCACTCAGTCCTGGGCCACTAATCCAGCTAAAATCATCCAGCCTGTTCACGGGAGCATGTTCAGAAACACATGAAACTACCAGCGCAGATAGCTTGCAGGAGCTTCGGGAAAAATACCTGTGTCGCCAATAGCTAGCGCCAAAGAGGTGAGTTGAACGGGAACTAGCGATTTCACGGGCAAAGATGGGCATCCGGTGGCCCGCATCGAAGGGGAAGATTAAGTGGCCGTGCTCTATGTAATAAAGTAACAGTGCGAAAAACTCTTGATATATTGAATTTTCACCACGGACAACCTAAGGATGTTGTCCCGGATTTTGTCATTTGGGCACAAGCGTGCATCTTCCGTGGCCCTGGCAACTTCAGGGCCAAAGCTAGCGCTCGTTACTGCATGCAGGTGGACCTCGCACTATCATGTGCGGATGTGCCTCCAAACCCCAAAAAAATTACTTTTGCGTTGGCAGTGCCACTCTTTTATGGCTGCAGAAGTGTGTGAATTGCACTTGTTTAAGTGCATAGGTGATGCCGTTTGAAAAGAAAAAAACTTTTTTTTGCGTTGCAACGCTTGCACTTAGCGTCACATGTAAGGCCGCGCTGCATATACGGAGCGCTGTACTGAATAGTATTTTATGGTGTCTGTGTCATTTGCTCTTCAGTTTCAATGCCATGCGGACGTGCATGGTTTCACTGCGCACGTGGAGTGGCCCACGACGATGTTCAACTTTGCTTTTACAGTATACTCGCGATAATTCAAGGTCTGATAAATTATACTTTCAATTAATTCAAACAAAGTTTGCAATTTTTTTTGTTGGCCCTCTATTTTTTCAATCTATTTAAAAGCTTCTTAATTCAAACTCCATCATTCGGTTAATTCATACTTTTTGCAGGTCTATATCAAAAAATATCTGCTGCTCTCCCACTACTATTTAAAACTTTGTGTGCGTATATAATCCTGACAGTCTATAAATGAAAAATAATCATATAAGGCTTTCAAGGAAAAAAAGGCTTTGCAAGTAAACAAATTTTTGAAATCAAGCGCGTGCATGGTAAACCGTGATGCTTCTCAACTGGTATAGAGAGCTTTGTGCTGAAGGCGCATACCTATAGCAATGAAGCACTTGGATATTCACGATTTCTGTAAAAGGTCTGATCAGCAGTTAATGGCCAATAAACTTGTGTACTTTACACATTTGCTTTCTGTTCACTGCATGCAGTTAGGGCTTAAAAACACCCAAAATTTTTTAATGTGATAAAATCAACACCTAATCATAATGTGTGCTGTCACCTGACCCGGAGTCATCTACTAGAGAGATTCTGATAATTCAAACGAAATTCAGAAGTTCCTCTGAGTTTGAATTAACGAGGGTCGGCTGTATTTATTTTATGCGGACAGCTGCGTCGTCACTACCGAGGAAAGGTTCGATCATGACTGCGCAGCACTCACTTGATGTCCGCTATATAGGAGTCTACTACTCTCAGCACCCCGAGGGCAAAAGTTCTACCATGCAGCTTTTGAAATAGACATGCCGCAAGGTAGTTGGGCTCGAACCCATTTATGATGATGTGATTTCGACATTGGTTACTATGCATAAGGTGCCTTAGTCCTGCGTATCTCGCGGAAGCATATCACGAGCGACAGTACTAAAAATGAAGCTGTACGGTTATGCTAACAATAAAACAAAATTGAGAAAAGCTTCCGCTGCAGTTAAACCTGGATATAATAAAATTGACAGATTCCTGGGAAAGCCCATTATGAAAAAGATCTGGTTATATGCAGGTTGTTGAGTCTCGAAATGAGGCAACCCACTCTCAGAGCACGCGGATACATTTTTACTCGCCTTGTGGCAAAAGACTGGGCCATCACCGAGTCGATCTTTTTTGTGTTTTCCCTCCTGTGCAGGTTCTGATAGCCACAGCGACGTTGGCTTGGGGTGTCAACTTCCCGGCCCATCTGGTTGTTGTAAAAGGCACCGAGTACTATGATGCCAAGGCTTCACGCTATGTGGACTTTCCGATCACTGGTTTGTTGAGCACACTGAGCCTAGCTTTGCTGGACTATCACGCTTTGTTTATGCTACATTATCATTTTTAGTATGGGCGGTAACAGCGCACAAACTCACCGGACGAAAAGAAGGGACACAAACAAGCGCCGTCTCTCAACTGAAGATTTATTGAAATAAATAAATCATCTGAACACATAAGATGAAAATGCGGAGCATGTGCAGAGGGGCCAGCGAGCGACCGATTTTACGCTATGGGTAACTGCGCAAGTGCTACAAATTCAATTCAAACAAACATGCTACTGATTAGGATTTTTTTTTTTTCATGTAAAGATATCGATGTTTGACTAACGCAGGACTCCCCTTCCTTTTTGATTTAGGATGCTTCCGTAAGTTCTCTTGTGGTCTGATCGCTATGTTTGAAGAGCACTGTCATTTCATTGAACAAAGGCCGGCACCCACAGCTTGAGCTAATGAAATGTGTGAAAGAATGCATTACGGAGGACAACGACGAGTGAAATTTCCAAAACGAATGTGGTTTGAATGTAGAAACAATTCTAGAGTTATTGATGTTCTATTTGCGATCAACTTTTATTGTTTGGGAAGGGAAAACAATGGTTCAAAAAGTGGGGGTCTGTATTAGGTCTTGGGTGGCAAGAGTTCTCAGCGACATCTTTCTCAGGAAAGTGGATTCCAGGCTGAAAAGAAGTTTGAGGGGAAGGTGGTTCATGACGCCCGTTACGTGAATGATTACTTGATAGCAGTTCCCAAAAATAAGGAGCACATGAATGTTGAAAAGGTTTTGCAGATCTTTGAAGAAACTGAGATGGGGCTAAAATTCACCAGCGAAATACCTTCACAGCATGCCTTACAGTTCCTAGCCATAAAGATAACTTTTGCCAACCACCGCTATTGTTGGGCGTATAACCCAAGATCAGTAAAACCTTTTCTTAATTACAAGTCTGGTAGTGAAGAAGGGCATCGCTACGTCTAGCCTTGGGGCTGCGATTCTGAAGTCGTGCAGACACCAGGTGGAAAAAAAGCTTTCATGAACAGGTGTGTCACCTTCAGGTAACCAGCTTCCCGACGCCTATTATCACTTCTGGTTGTGAAGGTCTGATACGTCAGAACAGAAAAGAGAGAAAAAAAGTGTTAAAAAACAAGAAAGGTCAATGAAATGTGCCGCTATGCCCTACAAACATAGATTAGCCCGTGGACTAAAGAATGTGGCATCACGATACGATGTACAGTTTCTATTCCCAGCAACAAACAAATTAGGAAAATTGTGCCCTATGGTGAACAAAAAGCATAACAAAAAGAGCTCTAGCCAAAATTAATGCAGTGCAAAACACAGGGACGTTTCACTACTTTGTGTACTAGGCATGGTGTACCGAGTTCCCTTAACATGCGGAAGGGTTTATATCGGGCAAACAGGGTGTTGTAGTTATGTACGGCTAAAAGAACACTCTGGAACCTTCAAGACCAGCACGTACGCGAATCTGCCTTCGCACTGCCACACAAATGGGTGCCGGCCTTTGTTCAATGAAACGACAGTGCTCATAGCAATCAGATCACAAATGAACTTGTGGAAATATTCCAAACCAAAAAGGAAGGAGAGTCTTGCGTTGGTCAAACAACGATATCTTTACATGAAAAAGAAGAAATCCTAATGGGTAGCATGTTTGTTTGTGTTGAACTTGTAGCGTTTGCACAGTTACCCATAGCGTAAAATTGGTCCCTCACTGGCCCCTCTGCACATGCTCCGCATTTTTATCTTATGTGTTTAGATGATTTGTATATTTCAATAAATCTTTAGTTGAGAGTCAGTGCTTGTTTGTGTCCCTTCTCTTCATCCCGTCAGCTTGTGTGCTGTTACCGCCCATTATGTATCACCAACTAGCCCAACTATCAGTCTTGCTTCATTATTTTCAGCCCGTTTTCATTTACTGCTGGACAAAAAGATCTCTCAATGATATCCAGCTTACCCTTATCCTGTACAAGCTGATTCCATTTTATCCCTGCCAACTTGTTTATTTCGCCTTTCTCGTCTCTTAGTAACCTTTCTGTTCTGACTGACAATTGGTTGTTTGTTGTACGCATGGTGTTGCCACTCCTGGTCCATTTTTTTTGCATGATGTCTACTGGTATGTGTGTCACCCTTGTTTGTTCCCCGACCCATCCTCCGATCACCTAGTATTATTCCTATCATTTTACGTTTCATTTCCCACTGGGTCGTTTTTGTTTTCTCCAGTGCTGTTATTCTCTAAGTTTCAGACTCGTAGGTATGCAATGGTTGTATATTTTTGTAGGCTTGTGTGAATAGTAAAATTCAAAGCAAATAATGATGTTGGTCGAATGATTTTAAATCATATTTGGCTTGTATATATCACATATTATGATGAAAAATAGACTTATGTCATGACCCAACTAACTTGCACAATTTTTTTTATTGAAACGAGGCTTGTGAAAAGGCCATTCTTTCACAGCTTAGCACCCCTTTACAGCAGTGAAACCACCTTTACAAGGAATTATTTGTCCATTTTAAATACTTCAACATTTTTGACTATTTAAATTCTAATTGAACTGAATTCGAATAATATTCGAAGCACTCAGACATTTGCAGAGGCTTCACTTTTTAACTTTATTGATATTGACAGTGGTAGATTTCCTGACATTATTAGGAAAGGGTTGCTGAATGCACTCCAGCCCATTGATATTTTTTAATGAATTATCTTTCATGATTAGTCTCTCCTATGTGTACATTATCTTGTGTACACTCCAATGTACGGGTGTCGATTTTAAACTCACTGTGTTTTGCCAGGCTATTCTGCATTATCGTTTTTTTTTATTATATACATTTAGGCCTACTTCAATACCTTCTCGCTATAACTCTTTCATTACCACACATATTCAAATCAATCGCCAGTGATTCATGCTTTGAATCATTGATTTTGGCTTGTTGAATTTGTTTCTCATGTACCTAGAACTTTCTGATAGTTAGTCCAGCCACAGGACTTTCAGAATCAGTTTGAATTTGGATGTTTTGGCAACATAGGTAATTTTGACAGACCTTTAAACAAACCAACGTTTGTATGTTAAATACATGCTTGGCTGACATACTCGAGAAAAAGATTGATTAAACGTTTATTAGTATTGTCTTTTCTGGTAACTGACTGGTAACTAAAGTGGTTCTAGAGCTCCACTGGCTGTAGCGGCTCGCCGGACCTAATCCAGGGTTGTCAGTTGGCTTCCCTAGGCCTAATCCGAGAGTCGCGCCTCCCACGACTGATGTTGTTACGTGTGTGCTTGTATGAGTATTGAGATTGCCACAACAGGATGCAAGGGACAGCCTTATGTAATATGTGTAAGTGTTGGTATCCCTCCACACCCTAGGACTCCACACCATGGACACACAAGGGGACGCCCAAAGACTCGTAGATGGTTCGATTATGTCCTCAGCGAGCATCTTGCCGACTTTCGTTTGTATGGTGGAGCGCTCAGTCGTGGAAAAACAGTAAGGACGACGATGAATGGGTCTTGCACCCTGTTTTCAATACGATGAGTTACCAGAGACGTTGGGAGGAAGCGAAATTAATAACATAGCACTATGACAACAACAAAAGGCATAGGTCCTTGCTTTGGGAAGGTGAAAAGTGCAGGGAAGTCATGTCGGCAACAGGTCATCAGGTGCTGCTAGGCCGGCTTGATGCCGGCTGTGGCACATCGATGGCCAGGCCGACAGGGTCGTCTAAAGGTATCCAAAGTGATACCTTCGAGAAGAAGTTGTTCAGAGCAGGCAGGCATGCATGCTTGTTTTGCAGAAACAGTCACCAGTGAGTGAGGCAGAGCTACACGATGCGTCAAAAGAATGTCCAAAGAAAGGGTACTGGAGGGTCCAGGGTGAATGAAACATGCGTCGCGTCTGGACGCAAGTGAACAAACTGGACTACGCATAAATGTTGGGGAATCGTGATGCTGGGGTCAGGCATATCCAGAAGCTGTACACGACCATAAGAAAAGATCATAAGCGCAGAAAGCGTGCTCAGAAAGTCATGGCCGAGTATGAGGTCACGATTGCAGTCGTTCAGAACAGCAAAATGAACAGATCTTGCGGTAAGCGAAACTCTCACACAGTACACATTCCAATAATGCAAGAAGTACTGCCATCGGGGATATGGACAACAGGCGGTAAGGCGAACGTAACGAGTTTGTGGAGGCAAAGACAAAAGTCTGATATAACTGTTGATTGGGCTTCAGTGTCGAATAACGTCTAAACAGGCATGCCATCTACTTCCACATCCAAAATGGGTTGTTGAATAGCCAGAGTCAACAGAGGATTTCCGGATCGGTAGCCAATGCAGCATCACCTTCAGGAGCTGCACTTGTCATTTTTCCGAGAAAGGACTGCGAGAGTACAGGCACAGGCAAGGAGGTTCTATAGAACCTCTGGAGTGGCAGTTCTGGTCACCGCCGATGGGAGCAAGTGAAGCCGTCGCCGGCCATATTGCTACAGGAAAAACGGGGCGGAACCGCCATAGACCGCAATGGTATACGTGCGTTGCGCGCGTCTGTTTGCAGTTCCACGATAAAAAAAAATGAGCTGGAAACCACTTTTAGGTTACACATACGAATAAATGACTCTTCTTGTTTATAAAACAAATTATTTCATGCACCCATTGTCAGCTGCACGCTTTCAGATCAATCTGTAGTCGAGGGTTGCTTCGCATATCGAGCTTGCTGACGCACTATTGCGGTACAAAAGGGTTGTAGTATATATTGGGTGTTTTAAGAAATCTGCCTGCACATACTCAAGATCAAGGGAAAAGCGACATTTGCTTGCCTCTTTCATATATGTGCTTGTGTGTCGGCTGATTACCACAGAATATATATAATAAAGAAGTTGAAGTAATTAAAGCTAAAGTTAGAAAAGAGAGGTAATTAGGTAAACTGGGAGTCACCAGTAATTTTTCTAGAGTTGTCGAATTCTAACCAATTTACAGGCGGAACCAAAACCAAAGCAACGATGTCACGTGCAACCGACAAGCTCCAAGAGAAGTACTCCAGAAGACGTACCCCAAATGAACCGTTTATAAGAACGATTGCAGTGGCGTTAATTCTGAATAATATTTACCATCTTCCGTTGGCGACGTGTGCTGTCATGGCAAGCGCAGTCTTCAGAGCCTAGAAACGAGGTAGCTCAATGTTTGATATAACGCCACTCACTCATTTTGGCAGCTTCGTCTATTGGCATTTTGGTTTCGGTTTCATTGGCAAGATAGAATGGATTTAAAAGGTGTCTCATCTTGTTTTAGATGCAGTTGTTTATTTTCGTGACTATATTCTATTGAAGCTACGTCGAAAAGGTAGAAACTAACAGGTTTTTGCAGATGCGCTCGGAAAGCAGGAAAAATTGAAGGTGCACTGCCAGGCCATAGTCTGGTTGTCTGCCCCATTCTGTCGAAGCAGCATTCTTCGAAGTGAATAGAACAGAGGTGGTCACCGTTCGTAGCCCTCCAACTATTTCTTCGAACCGCACGTTCCTAGGCAGAACGCAGCGCACTGTTTTTCAAAAACCTGTAACACGGATAATCACGGCATGGAATTTTTCTCTACGCTTGCGAATTTCTCTATAAACATGCACCAAATTTGATATTCTCTCACCAAAAAAATATACATTCAAGTCGTCAGTCTTGTCTTGTAAGACAACACCAGAAAACTTAGAATTCAACGGGCATTCTGACAACCTACTTGTTTCAATTGTTTGATATGTGCAGCCATAGACAGCAAATGTTTCATCTATAAACTTCAAACTCATAGGCAACATCGTGTCATCGAGCATTTAAAACTTCAAGTTACCTTCCATGCAGCTATACGCATGTATTACACGCATGCGCACTTTTCATATTGTTTCTAATTTAACAGCATACGCAAAAAAACAGGCGATCGTCAGCGAACGTAGCTAGTGTGAAGAGGTTTATTAATCGTTAATGACAACGGCAAGACAGCGTGATGAACCGTCCAGCAGAGACCGGCACAGCAGTGAACCGAACCACGAGCTGAGAGAGCCTGGCGTTGGCGGTGCTGCTCGCTGCAGGCAAATCTTCTTCTTCACAATCACCCCCGCTGAAAAAGGAGCCATCCTGGCGACTTGAGAAGTTTCAGGCAGAGGCTCATGGTACGGTTTCAGTCGGGAAACATGAACAATTTCACGTGCACGCCAGCGCATGTCGTCTGATCGGGAAACTGGTTCAATTAGGAAATTAACCAGAGAGGTTTTCTCCAAAACGGTGTAAGGCCCCTCGTACCGGGGGCCAAGTTTCGAGGAGAGTCCCAGAGTTTGGTATGGGGTGGCAAGCCACACCAGAGACTCTGGGGCATAGATGGGATCCGGAAGAGAGGTGCTACAGTTTTCTTTCTGGCGTTGTTGTTCTTCCGAGGTGAATGCACGGGCGAGCTGGCGGCACTCTTCGGCTTGTCGAGCAGCATAGGAGATAGGTGGACACTCGGAAGCATCAGGACGGTAGGGAAGTAGCGTATCAATTGTATGGAGAGGCTCGCGTCCGTAAAGAAGAAAGAAAGGTGAGAATCCCGTGGTGGTTTGTATTGCGGTGTTATATGCGAACGTTACGTAGGGGAGAACGCGGTCCCAGTTGTTATGATCAGATACCACGTACATTGAGAGTATATCACCCAGCGTGCGGTTGAACCGTTCCATTAGTCTGCGGGTGGTATGCTGTCGTTTTCCGATGAATGACGTGGCATTCCAAAAGCAGAGTTTTGACGACCTCGGAGAGGGAAGCACTGCCTCTGTCACTAAGGAGCTTTCGAGGTGCACTATGTCGAAGAATAAAGTGTTGTAAAATGAAAGAAGCGAGATCCTGAGTTGTAGTGCTCGGCAAAGCGGCTGTTTCGGCGTAGCGTGTCAGGTGGCCAACCGCCACTATAATCCACCGATTATCATCTGGTGTTAATGAAAGGGGGCCGTAGAGGTCAACGCCGACGCGATCAGATGGCTTGGCAGGGCATGGAAGTGGCTGCAATGCGCTAGTCACACGTGGCGGTGTTGATTTGCGTCGCTGGCAGTCACGACAGCACTGCACGAATTTGCGTACAAATACGTGCCGCGCCAGTAATAGCAATGGCGAAGGCGTTCATATGTTTTGAACACCCCGGCGTGGCCACATTGCGGATCGTTATGAAGAGAGGCGCATACTTGCGATCGTAAAGTGCTTGGAATGACCAGTAGCCACCGGCGGCCATTGGGAGCGTAGTTGCGTCGATGAAGAAGTTGATCATGGATGGCGAAATGGAAAGCTTGGCGTCGGAGGGATCGAGATACTGGAAGGTTGGGCGTGCCAGATAAATATTCGATAAGAGAGGCGATCCACGGGTCACGACGTTGTTCGGTGGCAATCGAGTCGAAATTTAGTGATGACGAGGTCTGGAGGCAAGTGTTTCCACACGTTGAATCTGGTGGTAAAGGTGAGTGGGACAGGGCATCAGCGTCAGAGTGTTTGCGTCCGCAACAGTATACGATGCGAATGTCGTACTCCTGGATGCGGAGTGCCCATCGCGCAAGGCGGCCAGAAGGGTCTTTCAACGTGGAGAGCCAGCAAAGTGCGTGGTGATCAGTTACTAGATCGAACGGGCGGCCGTATAAGTACGGCTGGAACTTTCCAAGCGCCCACACCAGAGCCAAACACTCTTTTTCTGTCACGCTGTAACTAGTCTCGGCTTTCGTCAGGGTGCGGCTAGCGTAGACTACAATGTATTCTGAATAGCCGGGCTTTCGATGAGCGAGGACAGCGCCTAGTCTGACACCGCTGGCATCGGTGTGCACTTCGGTAGGAGCCGTCGGGTCGAAGTGGCGAAGAATAGGTGAGGAGGTGAGCAGACGGCACAGAGTAGTGAAGGCAACGTCACATGCAGGGGACCAGGAGGAGAAGTTCACGTCGCCGCGAAGAAGCTGGTTTAACGGTGACATGATAGATGCAAAATTGCAAACAAAGCACCGGAAATAGGAGCATAGGCCTACAAAACTGCGAAGTTTTTTCCTGGTCGTCGGCTTGGTAAATTCTGCGACTGCTCGAAGTTTTACTGGGTCAGGTAATACGCCGTGCTTGGACACGATGTGGCCTAGGATAACAAGCTCGCGTGCAGCGAAGCGGCATTTTTTCAGGTTAAGCTGCAGGCCAGCGTTGGTCAGATAAGTCAAAACGTGCCTGAGGCGAAGGAGGTGCGTAGGAAAGCCATGGGAGAAAACCACGACATCGTCGAGGTAACAAAAGCACATATTCCATTTGCGGCCACGTAGCGTATTATCCATAAGACGTTCAAACGTGGCAGGCGCGTTACAAAGCCCAAATAGCATGGCGTTAAATTCGTATAGTCCGTCTGGTGTAATAAATGCCGTTTTTTGGCGATCGGCTTCAGCCATTGGGAGCTGCCAGTATCCAGACCGCACATCTATTGACGAGAAGAATTCCGTTCCATGAAGGCTGTCAATGGCGTCATCAATGCGCGGCAAAGGATAGACGTCCTTGCGGGTTATCTTATTCAAACGACGATAGTTCACGCAAAATCGGATAGATCCGTCTTTCTTACGCACCAGGACGACGGGAGACGCCCAGGGACTGTGAGATGGTCGAATGACGTCTCTACGAAGCATATCTTCGACTTGATCGTTGATCACGCGGCGCTCTTCAGCGGAGACACACAGTGGCTGGTGTAGGCCGGTGTCAACATGATGTATGACTTGTGAAGTGCGGCCCAGTTGAGGTTGCGACACATCGGAAGAACTCCTGAACTCATGCAGAAGATCCAGCAGGTCGGCATTTATTTTTTTATTTATTTATTTTATTTATCATATACTGTGAACCATTTAAGGTCCAAGCAGGAAAGGTACAGCAAGTTCAAAGGTAAAATAAAGGTACAACAAAGTTACAACAAAATTGATACTGGTATACACGAAATGTAAGAAAAACATAGCAATCACCATCAAATTATACTCGTTTCCAGAGGGCTGAGTACACCCACTGCAACACAATCCATAAGCAAAGCACCACATTCTTAGGCACACAACAAGTTGTTAAATCAAACAAGTATTGTGAAAGCCAGGAAACACAAGGCGCATTTCATGGTGAAAAGGAAAGAAGAGTAGAGTTTCGGGGCAACATATTCCACTCAGAGATTGATTTTGGGAAAAAAGAGTGTTTGTATAAATTAGTTCTTGCGAAAATTGGCTTGATGCTACAGCTGTGTTTGTGACGGGAAGGCCTGGAAGAATCCTTTGCCATGTAGTTTTCTGGCTTTATTTCGAGTTTAGACAAATATATTAGACGGAGTAAGTTAAGTCGAGCAGCTCGTCGTCTGTCCTCAAGAGGTTCAAGATTTGCCAACTGCAACATCGCAGAGGGGGAATCGCGGCATCTATACCTACTGTAAATAAAACGGGCTGCCAGGCGCTGAATTTTTTCTATCTTTTGTATATTGCTTTTTGTGTGAGGGTCCCATACTACGGAGGCGTACTCCAAGGAAGGCCTTACCATTGTTTTATAAGCTTTAAGGAACTGGGGGCATTAGCTAATCGATGCTTTAGAAACCCTAGTTTTTTACGTGCGGAAGAGCATGTATTTACTATATGGGTTGTCCAGTTGAGGCTTGAGGTAATTGTAACACCCAAATATTTATATTCTTCGACTTGTGTAAATATCATATTTAAAGTGAAACTTGTTGATTTTGTTGGTGATACACAAGTGAGCAGTTTTTTCTAGATTAATTACCATGTTCCACTCGGAACACCAAGTTTCCAAGTTACCGATGTTTCTGTTTAAAACTTGTTGATCTGCCGCTGAGTTTATGACTTTGAAAAGAATGCAGTCGTCTGCGAACAGTTTAACTGATACGCTGGTATCTATTGCTTGAGCCAAATCATTAATATAAATGTTAAATAAAACAGGACCGAGTACGGACCCCTGCGGTACTCCGGAAAAAACGTCTAAAAAACGCGAGCGCAAACCCTCAATCTCTACGTATTGTTTACGGTTTAGTAGGTAAGATGTGACCCAATTTGTTATATCTGAAGGAACGCCAATTGACTTCAGTTTATTTATTAATTTTTTATGGGGAACTTTGTCGAACGCCTTCGAGAGGTAAAAAAAAATCAAGTCAACCTGGCTACCAGCATCTAGAGCCTTCGCAAATTCATTAATTGTAGTTAATAACTGCGTAGTAGTAGAAAGACCTCGTCGGAAACCGTGTTGGTGCTCAGTGAGAATATTTTGGGATTGAAGAAAGTTATTGAGGTATTTTGCGATAATATGTTCCAGTAGTTTACAACAATGACAGGTGAGAGAGATGGGCCGATAGTTACAAAAATTGAGACGGTTACCCTTCTTATACACAGGAGTCACACGTGCAATACGCCAGTCATCAGGTATCGCACCAGACGAAACGGATTTCTGCAAAATGACTACAAGGAACCTGGCTAACAGTGTAGCATAGCGTCTGAGAAATGCGGAAGGGATATCGTCAGGGCCTGTCGATTTTTTTCGGATCCAATCGCAATAGCAATTCTGTGACACCTTCCAAAGAAATCTGAATGACACCACAATCACCATTTTCACAAACAGCCCAGTTTAAAGGATCTGACGTTGAAAACACACTTTGGAAATACTCGTTAAACACCTCCGCCACTTCTCTTGGATCGGTAAGTACCCGATCACCCTTGGCGATTTGATCAAGCCTCGTGCCGCCTAATGGGTTGGCGTTGTCAGTCATGATGGGCGGTAGCGTGCGGCTTCGCAGCTACAGGGTGTAGCGACGGGGATAAACAGCACCCTCGACCAAATGTGAAGAGGTTTATGAGTCGTTAACAACAACGGCAAGGCAGCGTGATGAACCGTCCAGCAGAGACCGGCACAGCAGCGAACCGAAGCACAAGCCGAGAGAGCCTGGCGTTGGCGATGCTGCTCGCTGCAGACATATCTTCTTCTTCACACTAGAATATTTACATGTGAAAAGTGATTTCAGACATTTTCTTGATGCGATTTGTGCAGCCATAAGCGACGCACGAAGTCACCATGGCCTTGTCACCATGGCCTCCAAAGGCCACTGTGAGGGCGGAGCTATGCAGCGCACTTTGTCATCTGCTTCCGAGTCTTTCCTTTTCCGATATGGCGGCGACTGGCGTCACTTATGAGGGCGCACCTCCACTTCAGAAGACATAGTATAGAACCTCCTTGGGCACAGGTGACCAAGAACATTGCTGGCCCTGTGGGGACGGCGAGCGGTCGTAACATGGAGCTGAGGTTCGGGGGTCCTCACGGGTGCGATTCGGTGAAGATCGAGTGTCCTCAACACGATAATACGCACAGAGACACGATGGTCGACGATTGCGACAATAGTGAGAAATACGGCCTACCATATTGCACTTGAAACATATCAGCTTGTCACTATGCATACGCCACTTTTTGGAATCATGGTATCAAGATGAGGTCGGTCGTGGCCTGTAGGATAGCATAGGGCTGACCGTGGGATGACTTGGGTCACATAAGAGCTGTATCAATGACACTGTCAGGTGGGCCTTCTTATAAAAACGAGCCAACGGAGCACATAGAGATGCTGTGTCAATCTCTTGCTGCACAAGGCGTGGTAGGTTTTCAGTACTGGGTGGGCGGCTAGCTGGACGTCTTGGCACGACGACGCGTCAGTGGTGTTAGGGAGCCAAGCAAATTGCTGTGTAACTTCATGACTCTTTGCTTCTTCGAAGCGTCAGCACTCCCTGAGGATGTCGTCAATGGTGGAGCAGTCTCTGTACGCTAAAAAGTGGAAGGTATCATCCACTTTTAAGGTAAGCTAAAAGGTAAGCTAAAAATGGAAGGTATCAGGTATCTTTAAGAATATGGCTGACTTTGTCAGCTTCGGGCATGTGATCCTCAACTTGACAATACAAGGCTAAAACATCTTAAATGTGCACCATGTATGGCTCTGTCGAGGTTTTTGCACGATGCGATAGATTTTTCTGGGCTGCTCATTAGCATGCGATGGGCTTTCAGAAGAGGTCTTTCATTTTTTGTTTGCACAAATTCTAATTGGTCAGCTCCTATTCCTGGGTGTCGATTCACACACTGGCTGTTCCCCCCTGAAGTAGTAGCTGACGTTTCCCGCATAAACGTTGGCTGGCACACTTGTAGTCAGCCAGCCACTTTTTGACATGCACTTTATCAGTTCCACAAAAAGTGCCAGGGTCTTCTAGATGAGTCACAATGACGGGACTGGGTTCAGTTTGCATAGTAGGGGGTGGATCGACAGAACAGCCTATCAACAGGATGGATCGTTCAAGAAGACACCTGCTGCGAAGTTTCGTGGTGTGCGTCTGATGTACCCAGCGCCTCCACCAAAGGTGTTAGGAAAGATAACAAAAGACAGGTGTATTTAGGATATTTAAACAATCAAAGTTATTGGGGCAAGAGCAGCGAAGATTGCATAAACTGTACAAAACTTGTCCTCATCTTCTTCGATCTCTAGGTCTGTTGCACATAACAATATAAATCTGCATTTAGTGTGAAAAATAGAGTTCTAGCCAATACGATTGATTCATAGTAAGACGGTATTTGGGCCAGTTAGTTAGGATCCATCGTGAACCTACTTACAGCGCAACACCAGAAAAAAATACAGGACAGGGAAGGAGCAAAAGAGAAAGAAAAAGAGAAACAGCGCCATCTTTTTCTTTCTCTTTTGCTCCTTCCCTGTCCTGTATTTTTTTTTGGTGTTGCGCTGTAGGTAAGTTCACGAACAATTGATTCATGGTCTGAGTGGTTATCCGTCTTTTCTGATGACCTGGGGATGATGCTGTTGTGCCACTGCAGATGTCTTGCAAATGATTGGTCGAGCTGGCAGACCACAGTTTGACGATCAAGGTGTGGCAGTGGTGTTGGTTCACGACCTCAAGAAAAAGTTCTACAACAAGTTCCTCTACGAGCCATTCCCAGTGGAGTCCAGGTAAGGTCGGGCTTCGCCTTCTTTCTATGGTACAGAAAGCATTGATGCGAGGTAGGAACCAATATGTTCTTTTGTAGGAGCCTCGCATCGGTTGGTGTTCAGTGGTTGTGTTTAATGTAAACAGCTTTTTTATCCTTTGTTTTCCCGCTGCGGTGGTGTGATAACTGTGCCAAATGTTCTTCGTGCAGCCTTTCGGAGAAAAACAATACTGCACACATATGATATGATCAATTTATCGATAAATGTAAGTTTAAATACTAAAGGTTCATCAAGCATTGTAGGAAGCCAAATTTAATTACAAATATCCAGTTTATTATGGGCAACTCTTATGTGGCTGATGGTCAAAAGACTGTAAAAAAATTTATGAATAAATGATTTTATAAATTTTATAAATCAGTATGCATATACAGTCGAACCCTGTTATAACAACCTTATTTAGGTACATTTACGATTTTTCTATGCTACTCTTTGAAACTGGGTTGGCATACAGCGAACATTTTTCTAAGCCATGTACTTTTATAGTGAGCAAACACTTTGGACGCGGTCGCTGTAAAAATATGGCCCATACAAAGCGCATCAGAAAAGAGCAATAGCAATCCATGGTGATAAGGGCTGCAGCACGAGCGCGAAGGTGCTAGAAGAAACGTGAAACGAAAGGCGAGGCAAAAAAAGCAAAGAGGACAACACGAGCTCTGAGCAATAGCAATTTGGCCAGTGGCGATGAGCGAGCCATTTTCACTCATCGCCGGCAACGTTATCACAGTCATCTGCAGATATCTGCTCGGTAGTTATTGGCGGTACAAGGGCGTCGTGCCGCCGTTCGCCAGTTCGCCGCTGCCACGTCGTGTGAGGCTGCTTGCGTGTGTTGTTTACAAAAGCTGTTTTCGTTGTGTTGGACTAACAGGCCACTCGCCGTACCCGAGCATGACCTCGAGTGAAGCATGCACGAAGAACACACAAACGCATGCGAGCACTGGAGTGCAAACAGCCTGGCATGCGACAGTAAGAGCCGACAGTTAAGTGACTGTCACGCGTATATGTGCTGAGGCCTGGTTCGCTCGTCGGGCATTGCGAAATGAACTATAGAGGCTGATGGTACCAAACGAAAACTACCACTTCATTACCATGAAAATCACAAAACAAAACAACACAAACACGCACACGTTGAAAAACACAGAAAACGAGATGTCTTAATGACGCGCGTTTCAACGTCCGATTCTGTTTGCGTTCTCGAGTTCTTGCGCTTACAGTTGTGGCATGGCCTCCGGTCCGCTGGGAGTCCTTCTCAAGCGGGATGACACGCCATATCGATGCTCAACGGTGGTGACGATGGTGAAGAACCACTACAGCGGTAGCTCCAGTGATTTCTCGCCGAGGCAGGAGCTCGGGCGGGATACTCTGCAGACCAGGGTAGGCGGTGGTTCCGGAGCTGCTCGCCAAGGTCGGTGCTCGGGCGGGAAGCTGCAGCCCAGGATCGGCGGTCGTTCCGGGGCTGCTCGCCGAGGTCGGTGCTCGGGCGGGAAACTGCAGTCCAGGATCCGCGGTTGCTCTGTGAGCTGCTCGCCGAGTCAGGTGCTGAGGCGGAAGCTTGGAGCGAGACCCAGTCCGAACTTCCGCAGCCCTTGGCCCCTCGAACGCCACGTCCCGGCTCTCACGTTCCTCACTCGCCCTGCGCCCTCTTGTTTTTCCTCCTTCCTCTCTCATTCCAGCATTTTAAATTACCTATTCAAAACAACTTTTTTCTCTTCCTCTTTTCTTCATCTTGTCATTCTTGACAATGGCCCTCAATTTTTTTAGTTTTCGCTCCACGAAAACTGTCGTCCCCACTAGCACCATACACTTCACTGTACAACACAACACTTCTCTGCACGACACAGCACTTCACTTCACGGCACATCTCGGCACTTCCTTTCACCACACAACACTTTACTTCACTCCACATCAGCCATGAAACAATAATACTAGGTATGTGTCTGCACGGAGATTCCTCTGTGGGGCACTGGTTTTATAGGTCCTACAATGTCCACTGCGGCTCTTTGAAAAAGTTGCTCAATAATAGGCGTAGTCCTCAAAGGTACCTTTGAGACCAAACCTTTTGGTGTGGTTCTCTGACATGTGTCACAGGATCGCACAAACCTTTTAATGTCGCTTTGCATGCACGGCCAAAAAAAACTCTTCAGCGACCCTGCTAGTTTTCTTTCTTACTCCCTGATGGCCAGCCATAATGGTGTCATGTGCCAAGTCTAGAACAGCCCTTCATAAACTCACCGGCCCTGCTAACTGTCTCTTTTCTCCTCCCTCATGGGTCTTGACTATTCTGTACAACAGCCATGAAAGCTTCTCAAACTTATGCACGACCCGACTCCTCTTACAATAGGTTTATTTGCCCTGAATCTCAAAACACCGTCGCAGCGTACTGTCCGCTTCCTGCATTCTCCCCATTTCTGCTGTAGTTATGTCCATGGCTGCTACTGAGTTGTTCTCCTTGATGCCCTCCTTTTCCTTTTCACTCTTGTTCCTCGTAGCTTTCTCCATGGCATAGGCGAAATCTTCCCTAGTATGCTGATCAACACATCTCTCGTCACGTTTATCCATAACCTTATGAGGTTGGAACTCCGTACCTTCAGCGCGCGTTGTAGTAGGCAATCTCCAGAGGGGATCCGGATTGTCAACTCCTCTGACCCCTGGCATATTACCGAGAATTACGTCATAAAGAGGGTCTTTGACACATCGGGCTTCAATCGAACCGCAGTAATACGGTGACAAAATCAGTACCCTAGCAACTGGCATCGGTTGTACTGTTCCTTCAGCCAACCTAACCGGCTTTTCTGTACCCGTGATACCCGTTTCTGGCACCATGGATTCTCTTACAAGTACAATGTTGTAGCCCGTGTCTCGAAGTACCGACACTTTATGTCCGTGTAACATCCCCACGACCACTGGCATAGCATCTTCGGCTTCTCCCGTCTTGACAAATGCCGTAACAGCACTTGTCTTATCCTTGTCCTTCTGGTCACATTGTTTTTCCCTGTCAGCATCAGCAGAGCTTTCATCTGCAACCATGCAAGCCGTTTTATTTCCTGACCGATCACGACAGGTTTCTGTTGTGTGCCCACGCTTTCCGCACAGGTCGCATTTCGACGATGAACTGTGAGTGCGACCCGCGGCACAATTTGCTGCTCTATGCCCAGTCTTGTCACAGAGGTAGCATTTGATTGCACTCAGGGTTTGCTCTTTCTCCTCCAAACCTTTCTCATCTTGGGCTTTCCCTAGATTCCTTTGACCTTGAGCTTCCAAATAACGGTCGACGTGTTCGGACAGCTCAGCCACCTTCTTCAAGTTCCGCTCCTTCAGGAATATTGCCACTCCCTTGTGACACGATGCCAGGAATTGTTCCGCAATCATGTTATCTCTTAGATCCTCGAATGATCTCTCTATGTTAGCCATCTCCAACCACCGATCAAAGTAATTGGAGATTCGAGCAGCGAACTGCTGGCCTGTCTCATTTTCCTGTGGTTTCGAGCTCCGGAATTTCTTTCGGAAACCCTCAACAGTTAATTTGAAGCGTTGGAGCAGAGCCCTTTTTACCCTGTCGTAATCTAGCGCATCCGCTGCTGGCATCCGGCTAAAAACAGCCAATGCCTCTCCCGCAAGGCACATGCTGTATCCAGTCGCCCAATCACTCCTCTGCCAACCTTGTCTTATCGCTATTCTCTTGAACCGCTGTATATAAGCGTCGAGGTCATCTCGCCTTTCGTATAAAGGTGCGATTAACTTACGCGGACTCACTTTTGGTGGCTGGGGTACCATCTCTGACCTATCTGGTACTTCCACATTAGTGCTTGCGCGCAACTGCAATTTTTTTTTTTCAGTGAGCTCTTTTTCCAGCATTAAGTTTTTATAAGTTCGCTCGTCTGCGGCTTTCGCTCTCTCTTCAGCGGCTTTCGCTCGCTCTTCATCTTCTTTCGCGGCCTCTCGTGCCTCTGCACGCTCTTCATGTAATCTTTTCAGTTCTTCATGATAGAGCGTCATTATAGCCTCAGCCGATAATCCTGCAGCACTACCGGCTGTCATCAAGCGTTCCAGATCCATTTCACGGCTCTCGACAGACCTAGGCGTGTGACAAAGTTACATGGATCCTGGCAGGCTCGCCATTGTCACGCGTATATGTGCTGAGGCTTGGTTCGCTCGTCGGGTGTTGCAAAATGAACCATAGAGGCTGATGGTACCAAACGAAAACTACCACTTCATTACCATGAAAATCACAAAACGAAACAACACAAACACGCACACGTTGAAAAACACAGAAAACGAGATGTCTTAATGAAGCGCATTTCAACGTCCGATTCTGTTTGCGTTCTCTAGTTCTCGCGCTTACAGTTGTGGCGTGGCCTCCGGTCCGCTGGGAGTTCCTCTCAGGCGTGATGACACGCCATATCGATGCTCAATGGTGGCGACGATGTTGAAGAACCACTACAGCGGTAGCTCCAGTGGTTTCTCGCCGAGGCAGGTGCTCGGGCAGGATACACTGCAGACCAGGGTCGGCGGTGGTTCCGGGGCTGCTCGCCAAGGTCGGTGCTCGGGCGGAAAACTGCAGCCCAGGATCGGCGGTGGTTCCGGGGCTGCTCGCCGAGGTCGGTGCTCGGGCGGGAAACTGCATCCCAGGATCCGCGGTTGCTCTGTGAGCTGCTCGCCGAGTCAGGTGCTCGGGCGGGAAACTGCCGTCCAGGATCAGCGGTTGCTGCATGAGCTGCTTGCCGAGTCAGGTGCTCGGGCGGGAGCCTGGAGCGAGACCCAGTCCGAACTTCCGCAGCCCTTGGCCCCTTGAACGCCACGTCCCGGCTCTCACGTTCCTCACTCGCCCTGAGCCCTCTTCTTTTTCCTCCTCTTTTCTCTCATTCCAACATTTTAAATTACCTATTCAAAACAACTTCTTTCTCTTCCTCTTTTCTTCATCTTGTCATTCTTGACAGTGACGCGCTGCATGCAACTAGCCACAAATGCTTGGTTAGATGTGGGGGTACCACACTTCAGTAGAAGCGGCGTGAGTTCATTGCGAACATGATTTTATTCACTCGTGAGCACACAGCAAACATTGCTTAATTCGCGAAAAGGCCTAAATTGTCAGCCGAGTGGTAGTTAGTACTTTTCTATAAAAATACACAAGAAGAATAGAACGTGGCCGCTAAGGGCATGTTTTTATAGGCTAGTTTATATACAACGAACTACTGATATAATGAGCACTTATCGTGGTGGCTTTGAGTTCGTTGTAAATGGGTTCGACTGTTTTCATTTTATTAAACGTGGTTCAACTGCTCAGTATAAAAGAAATGATTATTTGCGTTTAAAATGGGGACTTGTGCTTGCTGTTCCACAGAAGGCTTTTATCTGCTCTTCCTAAAGGTGTGCTTCAATCAATCGCATCATTGCCACTGATATACTATAAGGAATCTTAAGAGTCTTTCGTAGGGGGATGCACAGAGGTGTGGGCATCACATGAAAACCCTGGTAGGAGTTGTGCAGCTTTTCTGCTGTGGGGACATTCCTTCCACTTTTTATTCCCCCATGCACAGGTGTCGTGAGGAGTTACAATGAAAGGCCATTGCAAAAGTAGTCTCAAAACAAAGCGGGGGGTAAGCATCTTTTACGAGACATTAACGTGAAACAATGAATTAGGTAAGATTGAGAACTAATATTGATTTCACTAACACAGGTTAATAGAGCGAATTTCTATTTTTTTAGTTTCACATCGTGGTGTATTTTTCGTACATTGGCCCAATAAAATTTCCGCAACTCAGCGCGCCTCACCCCCAAGAGGACAATGTGGGTTTGTGACATGAGGTGCAGAAACTTGATGATGATTTGGGAATCTTCTTTCAGCAGTGGTAGTGCTCTTCACAGCGGTGGTGCTTCACCAAAGGATCAAATCCATCCACAGCATTTCAATGTAGATGAAATGCTAGAGGCCCTAACATCGCATCAAAGAATACCACAAGTTTATTAGTTAAACACCTTGAATAATAAATTATCTTCAAATATCTGTCCTAAGCATAAATTGTAGTACAAAAAGCATTCACATTGTGAATAGTTTTACTGGCATTTTTGAGCTAGGCTAACACAACACCAAATTTCGGAAAAATTAAGTGCTCAAGTTAATTAAGTGCTAAATCTTCTTTACCCTTTTTTTGTATATGAAGCATGCAGATGACTGTAGCATTCGCCATTTTGTTGTTTCTTTCTGTTGTTGTTTCAGTTGACATAATTATTATTGCAAACATGGTGACCTTTGTTTACAGCTTGATTGATGTTTTGCCTGACCATGTGAATGCCGAAGTGGTTGCTGGAACCATCAGATCTACACAAGACTGCTTGGACTATATGACATGGACATACTTCTACCGAAGACTCCTGCAAAATCCAACGTAGGTATTTTTAACTTGCATGTTGGCACATTGTGACCTAAAAGTGAATAGATGCAAGCTTGTCGGTTCAGAGCCATCTGTAAAAATAGCATTAGTTCAGACGCTGAGTAAGAAATATCATGCGAGGATGGGCACTGACTGTCAACAAAGCTTTTATTGTGCTTGCACAAATGAAAAATAGTGGGGCAGAGTAGAAAGGAAGATAGTGCAGTTGCATGGAGTACTGATGATAAAAGCATCAAAGGGGTGCATCGTTACAGTTCCTCTTGGAAGCTGTATTGCTTGTCTGAAAGGTGTGTCAGCACCCCATCATACATCCCTTCAGACAAGGCAAGTACAGTTGAAATGTTAACAAAAAAAAAAAACATTGGATAATAAAATATTTTGTGAAAGGTTCGCACGAGCTTACCTTCATCGCCATGACAACACAATCGCATCCAACCCAGCGTGTTCAGTTGAGAACCTTAGTTCAACTGACTTGCAGATACTATGGTCTCGAGAAAGTAGAGCCCAAGCTAATGAGCAGTTTCCTGTCAAATCTTGTCAGCAAGTCGGTGCGCACATTGCAAGACTCCTATTGCCTAGAGGTGGACTCGGTAAGTGACTCTTTTTCTTTTGCTGTACTTTGTGTGTAGAGTGGCGTTGATGAGGTTTTACATAGCCCACTTATTTTTGACCAGCTTAGAATGTTTTTGCATGAATGCTCATAAGAACATCGTGCCTCTCTTTTTTTTTTTTTTCCTCCTTCTTCCGATTCAGTTGTCCTTGCAGTACATCCCTCATACATAGTGGCCTTTGAGGTCCTTTAAAATCCTGGAACTTTAGAATAGTATGTTCAGCACCGAGAAAAACCTTTAATATGTTGACATCCTTAAAGTTCATCAAAACACTTTAGTCCAGTCAATTTTTAGCACATGCTTTTTGAATAAATTTAAAATTATAACAAACTGACACCCAAGAGCTAGCTCAGCATTGTATTTGCTGCTAGCCCATATTCAGCACGTATGAAAAAAACTCTGAAGGCCTCCTTGCTGGGGAAATCGGGAACTCAGTTGCTGGCTGAGCCGGGAGGGTGGGAGAAGGCAGTGTGACGAGAAAGTGCTCTTGTGGGAGCACTTGGAGAGACAGTAGCTGCCACTAGCACCGCCTAGTACCGTACGTACACGATTGTACTGTATGAACTCGGCATCTCAAGTCGGGCTGTTGACTTACTATTGAAACTGAAACTAGTGCTTCCAGTTACTCCGGGACAACATTATTCCTGCATTCCTGCTCTACGTATGCAATAGAGCGTACTCTCTAATATATAACTAACACCCTCAGCAATGATTTGTGAGAAATTTTCTAAAATTGATTCCCAGTTATTGCCGCAAAGCTAACTTTCTGAATAGCTCTAAAACACCACCGTGAATACACCTTTCTACGCAAGCATTGACGTATTTTGTGTTGACTTTAGCTTCACAATTTGTGTGTATTTTGTGTGGATTAAGCCAACAAAATATGGTAATATTCTGCATGCTTGTTATAAAGAGTTTTCTTTTTCAATTTTTAAGAATCCACTGCTCACTTTCGGGCCTGCTGCTGCCATTCCCGTCTGCACCGGCATTCCTAGTGACACCTTTTGTTTTTTTTAATGTATTTCTGTTTATTTATTATATGGTGTTGTTTTCTTTTAATGATGGCCACATTTAGCAATCGGGCACAAATTTAAATCTTTGTGCCTCCACATTGTCATCTTGAACTGGGCAACTTGAGGCACTTTGGGTAATGAGGCCCAGCAGATCCACGTGCCAAATTTTTTTTACCTATCCTAAAACCATTGCCCATACACCTATGTTGAGATGCTTTATTGTCATGGGTTCCCCAGGCTAAAAATCATTCAATTTTCATACATAGCTGCATTCAAGGGTGCTGCTAATGCATTTTGCATGCCAGAAAAAACTAACAGTGTAAGGGCTGAGCGTTAAGGCCGGGGCGTGAAGACGAAGGCTTCAGGTAACAAAAGATTTCTTAAAACATAGGGGCATGAGAAGGAAAATATTACGATGCAGCCTGCAGACGCGGCGGCGGACAAGAAAGCGAAAGTTTAGGCTTCACTTGGGCTTGGCATTGCATTGTCGTATTAGCGCTGCAGAGGTCTTCAGTGATGAGCTGGGCGGCTGTGGGCCCTCACATCCCACCCTAGTCCGATCGACCAAGTCTTGTGGTCAGTGGGTTTTGTACACGGTCACACGCACAATAATATACTCACGCACACATGGGAAAACACTGCAACTTCATTTGAGCACAAAGTCGTCGAGGTGTCTCTGTAACCAGCGAGTGCGTTAGGGTCGCTGTGGCTGTTGCTGCTCCATAAAGGTTACATTTGCTCCCGAAGCGGGCATGATATCTGCATGGGCGAGGGGTGGTTGCGCAATCACTGGAGAAACTGGTGGCACATAAGGCTTTAGCTGGGACAAGTGCATTGTTTGTGGTTGATTAAGAAAACGAGAAGACAGATGGAGAGCTCTAAATCTGGCTGGTGTAAGCTGCTAATGACGCAGTAAACACCATTGAAGCGTGGTGGCACTTTTTTTTGGCAACAGAGCCTGTCATCTCACCCAGACAAAACCACTTACAATAAATGTATGCGGACAATGGCCGTGATCATAGCGCTCTTCGTGTGCACTTTGAGCTGCTTACGAACTGACGGCTGCTTCACTGCACTGCATTGTTGTCTCGAGGGTGCGCCTGGCAAGAACGGATGTCTGGTACGGATGATGTTGTTGGAGTGTAATTTTCAGTACGTACCCGTAGCTAAGCTGGAATGGCGTAAAATTCGTGGGAATAAAGGCTAGCCTGCCACCTCTACACCGGCTTTGCCGCCTCTTTCTGACATGACTCTCCTCTCCACCGCGGTCTGTCACGCTGGGGGAGCAGGAGTAAGTATTAACCTCTCTCACTCGGTAGCGGATGTCGACTGTTGCGGTGCGCGAAATCTCTCGGAATGTCCTGCGCGCGCGCGCGCCGGCAGTTTGTGAGAATTTATTTAGGACGACATGGGGTAAGCATGCATTTCTTTTCTGTCCATCTGCTCCCTTTGTTTGGGGCTCGTTCAAACTTTGCCAATGGCGCCTTGCGCCCAAGGCAAACGCCTGCCTACCTTTTGTCGTGCCCCCCCACCCCCTTCGAATGCTTGGCCGAAGAGCGGTATGGTGTCCTAGTGCGGGGTCATACTACGCCGACCCGTATCTCTCAAAGCCAAAGCGAGCGCATTTTGGTCCTCGCTCGAGCTACCGGGTCCTTTTGTCCCGGTGTCCCCGTGAATCACTTTTGCCCCACAAAGATGTGCTCTCTACACCCTGTGTAGTACTTCTCACCCGGGGCTAGGTTAAGCCTATATGCTTTCCTGCCGCCCCTGTTGCAACGTGCTCTGTACTGTCTTTTTGGTGTTGCCATAGGCAATAAAGTGTTTCGACCTTGAGTAGTAACATGTTCTCGCCACGGCGACGGTTAACGCGTGCCCTGCGACAATTAATGCATGCCCTGCGGCTCGCTAAGACCGAAGTCACGCTGGTGGCCGTACTCCGTCGGGGTACGTGTACACTACAAGTTCATGCTTGCCTTCATGGACTTGTTTACTGCGAAAGCTGCCTCTTGAAGTTTGGTAGGCCTTGACAATGGTTCCATTGCACAGAGCTTGTGGAGAACTGCCAGTAAAGTTTCATTGCTTTTCTTAACCAAGCCATGAGGACGATAGGCAAGGCTTGAGGACGATAGGCAGTTGTGAAATGGAGTTCCACTGAGTGAAGCTTCATGCAGCGCTAGAACTCATTGGACTCGAAGAAGGCGGAGCCATAGTCTGAGAGGCAGTGGTCTGGCGTGCCGTAAGTGTAAAACACGTTGTGCAAATGTTTGATAACTTCGCGCATAGACGTAGATGATACTGTGGTGGGTACTATATAGCAGTTGGCAAAATAAACTACGTTGACAATGTAGCGCTTCGAGTTGGTGGGTGGCATGGTTACATAGTTAATTGCTATGCTTGAAAAATGATTGTCTGAGTTGAGCATTCTTTCAAGAAGACCTACGTTGCATGTGGTAGAGCAGTTAAAATGTTAACACTGGCAGGTTGGCACATAGGCTGCGACTGATTATTTCATGCTTGGCCACCAATAACGAACCTGAACCTTTAGTAACGTACGCTTTGTGTCAAAGTGCTGTGCGCCATCGTGTAACGCTTGCAGAATAGCAGGGCGCAGTTTGGATGAAGCGACTACTGATGTTCCCGATGACAGTCGGCAATACAGGGTGTCATCCAACTTGGTGTACTCGGCTGAGTCCTTTTCACTAGCCATGCAAAAATGAATCTCAGTGCACTAAGGATCTTCTGGTTGCATCATAATCATTGACAGCGGAGAGTGCGTGACAGCACATGCCAAGTGGGGCAAATGGTCGGCTACAACGTTCGGACGTCAGCACAGTAAAATTGAACTGCACTAAGTCCATTAGCATAGAAGTGAACCGACGAGATAGCTGCACGTGGGATGTTAAGCAGGCAACAGTCCAGTTATCTGTGACTAGAGAGAATTTTCTGCCTAGGAGGTACTGACGAAACTTGACTGTGATTGCACAGTGGACTGCAATACACTCCCAAATATTGCTGTAGAGCTTAACGTAAGTTCACAGCAGGCGTAAGCAATGACACATTCTGTGGTGTCGTGAACCTGCGATAACACCGCTCCAATGGCTTCCTGTGAGGCGTCTGTGGTTAGCGTCGTGGTTGCCATGGGGACGAAGTGCGCCAGAAGTGGAGGCTGGTTGAGGGCGGCACATATTGTCTAAGAGGCCTGCTCACATTCAGTGCTCCAAATAAATGTGGGTGCCTTGATGAGAGCTTGCAAAAGAACTACCACTTTCGCAAAGCCCTTATTAAAACGAAGATAGAAGCTTGCTGTTTGCGCTCAGGAGAGCACTTGTTTCTGGCTTCGCAGAACTGGGATGCAACACATAGCCGCAGCCTTATCAAGATCTGGAACGTAGCCTTGACTGGAAATAATAAAGCCCAGAAACCTAACAGAGGGTTGGCCAAAATAGCATTTTTTATGAGGCTTTCAGTCCGTTGGCCTGCAGCAATTGTAATACTTCCTGTGGGATGCTTACTATTGAGCAAAATTTATTTATTTATTTATACATACTGCAGCCCTATTCAGGGCTATCGCCCTGAATAGGGCTGCGTTATATAATACTAGGCAACAGAGAAAAAATACAAACAATACAAATTGTGAAGCAAGTACACTCGTAACTAAGCAAAAGTAAAAATGAAGTTAATTACACGTCAGTAAGATATTCATTGACAGCAACTATGAAGTCGGTTAGTGGTAAGGAGCGAATGCTACCAGGCAGGGAATTCCACAGCTATATTGCACACGGAAAAAAAGCTGTATTTAAAGGTATTAGTACGAGCAAAGAAAGGTGTTACATTCAAAGCGTGGGAACTGCGGGTACAACTATCATCAGTAAATGTGATGAGGTTACCATGACGAAAACAGGAGGAGGAGTTAATAATTCCGTATAAAAATTTTAAAACTTCGTTTTGGTATCGCGAGAGTTGTGATGGGATGCTTAATGATTGAAGGGCTGTGGTCGACGAGAAGTTGCGGCTATAGTTATGAAAAATGAAACGGGTAGATTTCCGCTAAATGTTATCTAGCAAGCTTATTTCACAGTGTTTGTAAGGGAACCAAAGTACGGATGCATATTCGAGAACAGGGCGAATGAGTGATTTATATAAAAGCAGTTTAGTATCTCGAGGGGCGTTAGGTAAAGTGCGGCACAAATAACCTAATTTCTTTAGCGCTTTACGACATACGTGATCAATGTGGCTAGTCCATGAAAGGTGTACGGTTAGAATTACTCCTAAATATTTGTACTGTGAAACTCTATTGAACTAGGTGCCACCTAGAAAATAGTCAAAAGAGAAGGGGTTGCGCCTATTGGTAAAAGACATTACGACTGTTTTAGTGTAGTTAACGTTCATTTGCCACGTGTCACACCAGTTGCTAAAAGACGTGATTGCGCGAGATGGTAATGATCGTCAATGGAGTTGATAGTTTCATAGAGGACGCAATCATCTGCGTAGAGTCTTATTTTAGATGAGATGCTATGAGGTAAATCATTAATGAAAAGTAAAAATAATAAAGGGCCTAGAACGGATCCTTGAGGAACACCGGATGTGACGTCAATAAGAGGTGAATCTGTCGAGCTGAAAGAAACGAATTGTGAGCGCGAATGAAGAAAACTAGCTATTCAAGAAACAATGCGAGGGTTACCGAGAATGAGGTTTAGTTTTAACAATAACTTAGAATGAATGACGGAATCAAAAGCTTTGGAGAAATCAATGAAAATTGCATCTATTTGGTTACTTAGGTCTAAGTTATAAGCAACGTCATGCATGAAATCGACTAATTGTGTTACAGTACTATATCCGCGACGGAAACCATGTTGAGCTGATGATAGGATATTATTAGAGTCAAGGAATTCAATTATATGTTTGTGAATGATGTGTTCTAACATCTTGCAAGAATAAGGTGTAAGAGATATTGGTCTGTAACTAGAAAGAATGTGTTTATCGCCTGATTTTTGCAAGGGAAGTACTTTGGCAGATTTCCATGATCGTGGTACTACACCAGAGTCCAAAGATTTCTGAAAAGTTAAGGTAAGGTATTTTGCTGTCCATAAAGAGTATCGTGAGAGAAAAGAATTAGGAATGCCATCGGAACCGGTACATTTTTTAGTATTAAGTTTCAGGATAAGGTTTAAGACACCATCACAACTAATTGCAATATTTTCTAGTTTATTATTCTGAGCAACATACCTAAACTCCGGAACTGCATGGTTATCGAGGCTGAAAACAGATTGGAAGTATGAGTTGAAAGCATTCAAAATGACATCAGGGTCGTTGGTTATAGCATCGTTAATCTTAAAACAGGTACTGTCAGTCGTACTAGGCGATACTGACGTCCAGAACTTTCGAGGATTTGATTTTAGTAGTTGAGGAAGTTGCACTGAAAAATAGAAATCTTAAGCATTTTTAGTAATAGTGCGAAGTTCATCCTTAGCTTTTTCAAAGGAGACGCGAGCCTCGGGATTAGATTGTTTAATTTTACGCAGCTTGCTAGCACGTCGTGATAGGTGCAAGATATCGCGGTTAATCCAAGGAAGTTTATTGTTTATCTTTTTTGTTTTCAGTGGAACGTTGCAAGTTACGCATGACCTCACTAGTGATTCAAAGTAATTGACAAGAACGTCAACATGACACTCGGTACTGAGCGACATAAAATGATCAAGATTATCTGCCAGGGCGTCAACAATAGCTGTATCATCAGCCTTAGAAAAATCATATGTGGTATAGCTGAAACGTTCATGTGGAACGGGGCAGATAATGGGCACGATGACTGCATTATGATCAGAGATACCTTCTAAGATCTCGTATGTGACACCTAAATGAGCAAGACTGTTACTAACAAACATTAAATCAAGAATGGAGTTCTGCCGAGTATTTTCATGAACTAGTTGTATTAGGATATGTGACAAGGAAAATGTAACTAAATCCCTACAGACAGGGGCACTAGAAGCGTAATACGTAAGTGAAGGCCAGTGAATGCCGGTGATGTTGAAGTCCCCTAGAAGTATCAAATTCGAACTATCCAGGTGATGCTCATGTATGAAATGTGAGAGATCGTCGAACAGATCGTTAGGGCCATCAGGAGGGCGATAAATACCACATATGGTTAAATTCTGCTTATTTATTATTAGCTTGCACCAAACTGATTCAACGTTAGGGGGACCAGATAGAGCCTTAAAACTAAAATCTGAGCGTAAAAGCAAGGCGACACCACCCCCTTTTCTATTCTGGCGATCACAACGGAGAGCAAGGTAACCAGGAGGCATGAATTCAGAATTGTGAATTTCATCGTGAAGCCATGTTTCCGTGATGCATATAACTTGAGGAGAACATGAAGAAACTAGCGAAAAAAAATGGGGGAATTTGTTAGTAATGGTTCTGGCATCAACATTCAAAAACGCAAGATCGGAGGCGGGCTGATAGGACGGCCAAGGCAGTCATGCAGATGCGTTAGTCATTCTGGCATTGCTGTCAGAACCACGAGCTATTATTAGTCTGTTTGAGGGGCCATCCCAATTATACCGAACGTTATCGATAAATAAATGATCATACCTCGTCTTGACAATTGATCCGTTATTACGATGCTCAGCTGAAGCGTCCCATAGCTTTTTACGTACAGCACGTACTTTCGAGGAAAAGTGTTCGGACAGTCTTATATCAGAATTTTTCAACTTTTAAGCATTCTTTAGTAGTAATAGTTTGTCATTGAAATCTAGCAATTTCAGAATGACAGGCCGAGAACGTCCAGGACGTGTTCTACGTAACCTATGGGAACGTTCAACGCGTGGACAATCAATGGCAAGCCCGTTGAACACGTTCACTACCTTGGAATGCAGTGTGTCACGATTCTCATCCTTATCTTCTGGTATACCATGAATAATGATGTTGTTCCTTCGCGAACGGTTTTCAAGGTCGTCAAATTTAGCCGTTATGTCAGCCACTGTGCATTTTAAGCAAACGAGTTCGGAACGAAGCTGCTCGGAATCTTGCTGAGTCAGGGCTTTGGAGCATGTGTTTTCGAGAGCAGTCACACGCAGTTCCAAGGCGTCAAAACGTGTCTTCACAGTATTTTTTATTTCGCATATGTCTTGCGATAAATTTTTCTGGCAAGCAACTAAATCGGAAAGAACCTTCACGAGGGAAGGGTTATCACAATCTGACACTGCCAGCTCAACCGACGACTCAAGAGCGCTTAGGGAATATTCACGTGACTCGTCAGGTTTACTCAATTTTGAAGCAGCCACTTTCTTTGGGCCTGGGTTAAGCTCAACGTCCCCGCTCAGGAGTAGGCGACTGAGGCAATCAACGTCATGGGAACAGTAGCACAAAAGACCAATACGCGAATAACCATGTGGGCAACACAGCAGCAGCAAGAATCGATTATCAGACCGGATACAGCACGAGTTGTCGAGGTAACATACCTGTGCAAACAAGAAGATGCATTTAGGCAACATGCCGAGGCTGCTGCTGCTATGACTCGGCATAAACGAGAATGTCATCCAGATAGGCACGGACTACACATTGCTCAGGCCTGGGCTGCAGGTCTTGAAACACGATTTGCATAATTGCTTGAAAAGTAGCTGGAGCATTTTCCTGTCCAAACGGCATGCACGTCCACATGTATGTGCCATAATGTGTAATGAATGCTTTCTTCTCGTAGTCTTGTGGGTGTAAACCCACTTGCCAATAGGCACATTTTAGGTCGAGGTTAGCAAAGTATGCGCAACCTGATATGTCCTGGATGATGTCGTATACCTAGGGCAACGTGTGCACTACGGTGATTGGGCGTTCATTCAATTAGAGTTCACACATAAACGCTGGTCAGCACAACAACCGGAAAAGCCCCCAGGAACCTCAAGCCGGGAGGATGGTGCCTTGGTGGAGCAACGTCACCTGCGTTTTCAAAAACTGTCTGTCTTCTGCAGAGTACCCGTATGGGCTCCGACTGTATGGTAACGCATCAGGTAGCAGGTCAACGCGGTGTTGCATACCAGTGAAGCGGCCAAGAACCTCATCATGGTGAGCGAAAACTGCGTTGTGCTTGGCTAATATATCTTTTATAGCTGACTGCTGGCTTAAAGTGAGCTGGGTGCCAATGCGGGCCAATAGAATTTGGGGGTAAATATGCTCGAGCACAGTGTCAGATGCGAAGGTAGTTGACACTTGAGGGGCATTACTTGAGGGCAACATTTGTGCTGTTAATGCTTGCCATAGCTGTTGCTCCGGCAATGGCAAAGGATCGTTGTAAGCACTCTTTAGAACTGGGCTTGGCTTCAGGAAAAAGGACGGGCCTTTTTGGGAGCCCTACGTTTGCTATTCTTGGGACTAGCTTTTGATTTACGGTAATGATGATGTTCGTGGCAGTGTCCTGCAATTGTGTTGGCTTTGGTGGCTTCAAAATAAGACGTGCCTGAGCTGTTGTGAACCAGTCCTCACCAAGGATGCGGGGGAGCACATTATTTTGTAAAACAGCTGCTCCCACCACTCCAGTTGGTTGGACCAATAAAGATTTTTAAAAATACAGTGCTTCTTCTTACCACGGTCGGAGGGGGCTCTGTCCATGGGCTGATCATGCTCACGGAGAGGCTTTAGTGATGAGAGTCACCTTAGAACCAGAGTCGGGAAACTCTTCATGCTCACCGACTCCACTAAGAATTGAGTAGAAAAAGGGGCATTGCTACTGTTCGTCATCCAATGTAACGGAGGCACTGTCCAAGACAAAAGGGTGCTCTGTCTCGGGCGTGGTTGGACACCCTGACTGTAAGCAGCTAGTGCGTGTAGGGCACTTAGATGCGAGGTGCCCCTAAAGCACGACATTTATAGCAGACGGACTGAGATGGGTCTTGGCCACTACGAAATGCTGGAGCACCGTACTGCGCCAAAACAGTTGCATAAGAAGCTTCTTTTTGCTAGGCTGGCAGCTCTGAAATGCGCTTTCTTGATGCGGCCTCTCGGGTGGAATGTGGGGGTGCTGTTTCTGAGCGAGGCTGCTGATGCTTTGCAGGCTTAGCGACAAGAAGAGGTTGCGACTGTGGCAACACAGATCCGGCTAATAGCAAAAAGCTTGCTGCGGCATGCCGATGTTGCGCACTCTTGTAAAGGCTAACACAGGCTCAAATGTAATCCGCTACCGTGGGTGGCCGGTTGGCTACTTTGGCAGCGAGGATGTGTTGTTCCTGTACACCATGTCGCAGATAGCCAATCTTTTATGCATCAGAGGGGTGAACAGAGCAGCGCTCTAGAATCCTTAACTTGGCAAAGGCATACTGGTGCAAGCTTTTGGATGGTGCCGTGGTTACCCTCATGAGTTGCTCTTGCAACTCGATGAGGGACACTTCAGTACAAAAATGTGTCCTTCAGGGCAGCACTCCACGTAGCCCAGGAGCTGTATAGATTGCCAAGCGCGAGATGCCAGTCTTGTGCCGTGGCTTTGAGCTTGCTAGTTGCGATCAGACGCTTGGTGGCGTCGTCTAAGGATGCGAGCTGCTGGACTCGCTGTACGTCGTCGAGCCATATGTTGACACTGTGGCTGGGCAATCCGGCAAATTGTGGGATCGAAGATGAGAGGTCAGGCAGTGTACTCACCATTGATGCAGATCGCGGTAGCTGCTGGAACAGCAAAGCGAGGCTCTGTAGAGTGGCTGGGTCCAGCGTCAAAGGCGTGCCAGCGTTCAAGGCAGATGCATTCGTTTCAATTTTTTTATGCTGCTCCTGGATGTCTGCTTGCAAACGCTTAACAATCTTTTCTTTTGAACCTGTGGTGTCCAACTGTCAACAGGCCAATTCTTCGCGTATGAGGTCGACACCGAGACACGACATCGTCACCGGGTCAAGATTCTGCCACACAATTTTTGGCATGACTTTCCGCAGAGCCAGCTGCACGTTGACGTTCACATACAAAACACGCTATTGCTCAATGAATTCATCAGAAAGCGCACGCAGGCGAGCATGTGGAAGCGAGCACATGGGGAGAAATGCTCAGGTGGGGACAAAAAAAGGAGTGGCAGACTTTTTGTAGCATCTGTAACAGAGTATAGTTAGGCTTTCTTACCGATGCGTAGCTGCGTGGCTGCGGTTGCAGAAAAGCTTGAGCGTCGACGGCGCCAGATGTAAGGGCTGAGCGTAAAGGCTGAGGTGTGAAGGCAAAGGCTTCAGCTAACAAAAGATTTATTGAAACATAAAGGCGTGCAGAGGACGCAGCCTTCAGGTGCAGCGGCGGACGAGAGAGCGAGAGTCCCGCCTTCACTTGGGCTTGGAATTGAATCGTGCAGTGTGAAGCAAGTTTCAAGTTTTTTGACTGGTGGTGCAGTTGACCACATTTTCACTTGTTAAGCTAGGCATTGGGGTTTTCAGGGACAAAATTGTGGACACCTTTTCCACTGTGCCATCTGTCTCACAGTGGCACATGATATTGTCATGCAAGAAGTCTGACTACACGTTCACCTAAGAAATGGGAATGTCAAGGGCCCACTTAACAGTCAGCAGAGCCTGGGTATCATGAAAAGGACTAGCTTGGCAAGTGAACACGTGCAGTCAGTCTACTGGTGTTATTAATGAAATGTGCTCACTCTTTATTTTTATGTGAAATTTTAGAAGACCAATCTATATTCGAGTCGACTCGCGATCATGCAAATACAGTACTAAAAGAGCCGCTTGATCCTGCGCTGCCGCTGCAATTAGTGTAGACAGGATGACCATTGGTTGAAAATGTTATGTATGGCACATCCTCCTCTCCTTAATTTCAGTAAAAAAATTCGGATCATGCAATCAGCAAAATGCTAGCTCAGCAGTTGCTGCTGCTACTGTCAATCACACAAACACAAAAGATGAAGGAAACAGAACTCATTGGCAGAGTATAAAATGAAACATTTGAAGATTCTCAAGATGATTGAAAGGTGGGTACAAAAATATGCAATTGTTTTTACTCTTTCTCGGGATAATATACACAGTGCAGAGCAAAGGTGGCATGTAAGTTACTGCAATGGCACTTTTCTACTATTCGAGCCCAATGTGCTATTGTGGAGGGCCTGGCTGATGGTGGGGAACTTCAATGTCACAGAAGCTATGATGGACTGCTGGGCATCCAAAGCCCATTCAAGGCACAAAACTGTCATGACTTCAGGCATGAAGCAGGACTGATGCTTGCCAATAAGGCTTGCTTGTCAGATGTATGCTAACAAAGGGGAATGCTCGCTGACCTCAGAGTTGGGTGTCAATCCAGCTCTCATTTTGTGTGTAAAAAGGTGCCTCATCATGTGACTAACATCTTGTTTCTAGCTGTTGCAATTACAGGTAAAAACAAGAGTTTTGTCTGAGTATTTAGGGACACAGAGGACTGCATACGGAATGCAATTCATTTTGCAACGAACGTCATTGCATGGGCCGTATGCTGCAAAGAGTAAGGTCCTGCGTCAAAAGAAGTAGTTGCTGCATTTCAGTGGTGTCTGTGTGTGATTTCTTGGATGGCTTGCTGTTTGACAAAGGTGATCTCCTATAAAGGGGTTTTGCATGCTTGAAGGGACTACATTTAGAAGCTTCAAATGCAGATGGGTTTTCTACCTAAATAGCAGTGATAACATTGCATCGGAAGAAGCTGCTATATGTGCTACTGTGACAGCGTCCTGCGCATGTTTCATTGAGCATTACCTTTCAAAAAAGTGTTTATCTGGTCTTCTTGGTCGTTCCCGTTGTTTGACAGGACGAACGCACACTGATCTCAACTGCTGTGGGCAAGATTGCATCCTTCTACTACTTGAGCCATGAGACCATGCGCCTTCTCTATGACCAACTCAGTGTTGATGCGTCCATTGAGAAGATACTCTACCTTCTCACCCAAGTCAAAGAGTACTCTGAGCTTCCTGTGCGGCACAATGAGGACCTCATCAATGGGTGAGCGGTGTGTCACATCACGGGCTGGAATAGCATGAACAACCATCACCACTCCTAACCAGCTAGTCTTACTTTCAAACTGACGGTAGCCACTGCTACTGGATCCTCCATATTGGTGTGAAACTGCCTATACAGGGATGCAGAGCATTTTGGTAGCTGCTTCGATTTATATGCTGCATTTTTTTTCTAAATTTAAGTTCATTATAACTGAAGCTGGCAAAAACAAAGTTCTTGCTTCTGACAATATGGTTGGTCCTGCTTTAAAGGCAAATGCTACTATAAAAACACAAGTTTTTTTTTCCCTGAATGACGTATTCTTTGTTTTTACTTGCTTTTACAAGTTTATGGCATCTTCGGCTGAGGTGCACTGGCATCGTGATGGTGGAAGGGAACTTACGTTGAACACCTGCCGAGTTTCGCGGCCCACTACGGGTCAGTGGAACGTGTGAATCACAAGACTCTAATCCGCTACAGCAGCGCTGTCTGCAAGAGGCGCCATTTAGCACCATTTAGCGCATCAGACGACAATTTTCATCATCCTGTTGGTACTGGTTAGAAGAGAGCAACCAACAGAAAACCAAACAATGAGAGACACTTGGGAGACGCTACGTGTCTAGTGGGTGTGCGTCTGTTCTCCGGGCAGTTGTGCTGCATCAGTTCTATACCAACTCGATGAGGGTTACGGTAAATTTCACATCGCTTTCGGTGTCCAGAAAAATCCTGGCGGCAAGAGTAGCCTTGTGCAAGCGGGTGATGTACGCGCAGGCAAAATTGGGTACAAAATGTCGGAAGTATGAGCAGAGACTTAAAGAAGCTTCGTAACTCGTGTTGCGACAGCAGTTGCTTAAATTTACTCACTGTGGGGACCTTCTGTGGGTCTGGGCGTTGTTGGGTCTCGACGAGGCGAGCGCACTCCACGCCACGCTCTCGGACACAGCAGACACGGTCATCCCGGCTGCGGCGGCTGCATTTCCGATGGAGGTGGAAATGTTGTAGGCCCGTGTGCTCAGATTTGGGTGCACGTTAAAGAACCCCAGGTGGTCTAAATTTCCGGAGCCCTCCACTACGGCGTCTCTCATAATCATAGAGTGGTTTTGGGACGTTAAACCCCACATATCAATCAACAGCAGACACGGTCGGTACAAACCAAACACATACATGCATTTATTTAACTAACCTATAACGACGATATCGTCCACTGAATGATGCATCAATCGTAATTAACCTACTAGGACATCCGTACACGCTATTATCATGCACTTCATGACAAACACAATAACACGAGAAACATACAATAACATGCCCAAGGCAGCGTCGCTAACGCTTGACTTACCACGTGGGTCCCCCGGAACGCGGGCCGCGGAACCACACGCCGAGGATCCACGCTAGAGACTGTAAGCGGGCCTGCAGTCGGGTGATGAACAACGTTTATTGTGGTTGAAATGAAGTAGATATAGGCAAGAATGGTGACGTAACAGGTCACGTGATTTAAACGAAATGGTCGGTGACGTCGGAGTGACTCAGCCTTGCTACATCTCCCTTCTTAGGGAAGCAAATAATTACACTGGTCTTTCTGGCTGTGGGTAACGGCATGGCTCCTGGCGTGGCCTTGTGCTTCTCCGTAGCTCTTGAGCGGGCTGGGCGTCTTCTAGTAGTTCGGACTCGTCACGAGGTGTCTCTTCGGGATGTGTAAGTGCGTCTCGCAGATGCTCGCGTGTGCGTCTAATTTCCTGGCCCTCTTCGGTCTTCACCACCACGGAGCGCGGCGTCTTAGCTGGCCTTAGAACGACCGCAGGTGTTCAGATCTTTTCATGGGTATCGTATGTAGTCATCCTCTGGCCAGGTGATACAGGTGGCAGATGCCTGGAGCGGCGATTGTAGTAGATCCTCTGGCGTTAGCGGATTTCCTGGAGACGGTTATGGACGGTTCGGTTGGGCACAGTTTCCAGCACCAGGTGGCTTGAGGGTACAGGCAGCAGGGTTCTCGTCTGCCTTCCCATCAGTCTCTGCACAGGGGATTTCAAAACAGAATCTCGCGGTGTATTACGCCATTCAAGCAGAGCCATGTGGAAATCAGGCGTTCTAAGAGAGCACTCCTTTAATAGCTTTTTTGCTTCTTGCACGGCCCTCTCTGTCATAGCATTTGAGCGTGGATGATATGGGCTTTACGTTACGTGGGTAACGCCGAGCCCATATAAAAAGTCTTTGACTTCTGTGCTGTTAAATGGCGGTCCGTTATCGCTGCACAGTTTAAGTGGTAATTCATGAACCGAAAAAAGTTCTGTGCACCAAGACTTCAGCTGATTAGCAGTGGTATGGCGAAATTCCCTTATTTAAAAAAAAAGGAATAGAAATCGACAATAATGGCAAATTGTCGGCCCCCGTAAAAGAATAGGTCCATTCCTACAGCTTTCCAGGGCAAGTTTGGAATCACATGGCTCAAAAGCGACATCTTTGCGTTTTGGAGCTGATGCTTTTGGCACATTTTGCAGTTTCGGCGAAATTGCTTCATGTCGCTTGCCAGGCAGGGCCAGAACATGACGCTTCATGCTTGCGCCTTCATCTTATCGGCTCCGGGGTGTGCGACGTGCAAAAGAGCCAATATTCCTGCTTTCATCGAACTTGGTATGATCATCTTGTTGCTGCGAAATAGGAGCCTGTCTTGTGCGTTTATCTCCTCCTGATAAGACCAGTATGGGCGGATGGCTTCTGGAACCTCGTGCTTCTTGTCAGGCCAACTGGTCAGCACATATTCCTGCAGCTTGGAGAGAACGGTATAGCTGTTGGCTGCTGCGAGAATACTTTTTAGAAGGGGTTCCGTTGTTGAAACAAATTCCAGCACATTTACTTGAAACTGCGCAGTTTCCTCGCACATGCTCACTGTGCTCGGAAAACGCGACAAAGCGTCAGCAAGAAAAAGATCTTTGCCTGGTTTATAAACAAGTTTGATCGGATAGCGCTGCAAGGTCAGCCTCATGCGTTGCAAGCGAAGGGGACACTGATGCAGCGGCTTGTTAAGTATTGGTACTAAAGGCCTGTGGCCGGTCTCTACAATCACTTCTGCCTGACCAAAAACATAGTCATGAAACTTTGTGCAATCATGCACTATCGCCAACATTTCCTTCTCAATTTGTGCATAGTTTTGTTGCGCCTCTGTAAGTGACCGGGACGAAAAAGTGATGGGGCGGCCGTCTTGCATGAAAACTGCACCGACTCCTAATTGGCTTGCGTCAACCGAGAGAATAAAAGGCTTTTTAGGGTTGAAGAAAGCCAAAACGAGTGCTTTCGTCAAGGATTGACGCAAGGTCTCAAAACTCTTTTGCTGCCCGTGTGCTCAGATTTGGGTGCACGTTAAAGAACCCCAGGTGGTCGAAATTTCCGGAGCCCTCCACTACGGCGTCTCTCATAATCATATGGTGGTTTTGGGACGTTAAACCCCACATATCAATCAATCAAACTCTTTTGCTGCGCCTCTGTCCAAACCCATGCAATGTCTTTACGCAACAGTGTTCGAAGCGGAGCGCTTACCTCTGACATGTTGGGAATGAATCGCTGCACGAAATTCATCGTACCAAGAAACACTTGCAGTTCTTTCTTGTTCTTCGGTTCTGGTATTCCAAGTATGTCTTGTATCCTCTCCGGATCAAGGCATAGGCCTTCTGTCATGAGTATGTGTCCCAGATACCGGACCTCCGGCTGCAGAAACGCACTCTTCTTGGGGTTAAGTCGGAGGTTGTGCTGTTGACACCGGGATAACACAAGTTTTAAGCTGCAGTCGTGCTCTTCTTTAGTTCTGCCCCATACGAACACGTCGTCCATCACAACCGCCACACAGGACAAGCCTTCCAAAACGCGGTGCATTGCTGCTTGGAATGTTTCTGGGGTCGAAGCTATTCTGAACGGCATGCGAAGGAACCGATAGCGACCACATGGAGTGCTCATGGTGCAAAGTTTGGAGCTCAACTCGCTAAGCCGAATTTGCCAAAACCCTGAAGCTGCATCAAGCGTAGAAAAGAATCTTGCTCCGGCAAGCCTGGGAGCGACATCCTCTAACGTTGGCATGGCACAGTCTTCACGGAGTATGGCTTAGTTGAGCGATGTTGGATCTAAGCAAATTCGAACTTTGTCTCCTTTAACAACGGTAACCATATGGCTGGACCATTCTGTAGGCTCAGTTACCTTTGTTATGATGTCCTGATCCTCCATACGCTGAAGTTCCACTCTAGTCTTGTCCTCCAGGGCCACGGGGACTCTTCGAGCTGGTACGACGACACCCACGGTGCCGGGCTTGAGTTTTATTTCGTACTCGTAGTGCTTGAGCTCACCCAGTCCTGTGAAGACATATGCGAAAGGTTGGGCTGGCTGGTACAGTTGATCAACATCAATGTGCTGTACCTGGCAGTGAATTCAAGGCGTTCGGCTACTGAATCACTCAGAGTCACTGGTACACTTTGCTCTATGATGTAGAATGTTTCGTAGACCATCCTCTCATTGGCTGAAAGCCGCAGGTGTACTTTTGCTTGGGCGGTTGCCTTGTGGCTGAAAAATGCTGTTAGCGCGACCCGGCAAGCCTGCTGTGGTAGATTCGGTAGCTTTGCAACGTCCCTCCTTGAAATGATGCAACAATTAGCCCCCGTGTCTAATTTGCAAGTCATTGGTTGGCCTTCAACGCCCACCGTCGCGCTCCAGTGGTCTGTGTTGACCGTGCTCACCGTTAATGTTTGCAGAAAAAAATCGCCGTCTTCTGCGCATAGTTCCCGTAGTTCTTTCTTCTTGTGAGGAACGGTTCGCAAAGGCATTGTCGATTTGCATGCTCGGGCAAAGTGGTTTAATCCTCTGCACTTATTGCATGTTCTACCAGTGGCAGGGCATCTTTCGCCGCGGTGTGCGTGATAGCTGCAGCTGCCGCAGGCATCCCCTTTCTTTGCGACTGCGTTAACTGCCGTGTCCTGCACTGTCTCCGCGGCTTCACCGATTTCACGAAACTGCTGTTTCCCTTGCTCTTGCGTGCGACAGATATCGATAGTCTTCTTGTACTAAGGGTTTTCCGCAATCAGTTTCTGCTGCAGTTTCTTGTCACGAATACCCAGAATAACACGACTGCGCAGCATGCGGTCTTCCATTACCCCAAATTCACAGTTTGTGGCTAACATTCGTAGCTCCGTCAACCACTCATTGAAAGGTTCGCCTTCCCTTTGGTTTCTGGACCCAAATAGAAATTCATGATAGGTCAAGTTCGTTTCTGGCTTCTAGAACTCTTCAAACTTGGCAATTAAGACATCTACGTTATTTTTATCTTCTTCAGCCTGAAACGTGAAGGTGCTGTATATCTTCCTTGCCTCTTCGTCAATAATCACTAGCAAAATGGCTGCTTGCACTTCTTTCGCTTGTTTTGTCAACTGGGTAGCAGTGGAAAATAGCGTGAACTCACTCTTCCAAGTTTTCCATACAAGCCAGGTGTTGTCAGATGTGTCCAGCGGCTTTGGCGGCGGCAAGATTGTTGACGGCAAAATCGGTGGCGGCGTGGCCATTTCAGCTAGGCACCGCTGCCACCATGTAAGCGGGCCTGCAGTCAGGTGATGAACAACGTTTATTGTGGTTGAAACGAAGTAGATATACGCAAGAATGGTGACGTAACAGGTCACGTGATTTAAACGAAATGGCCGATGACGTCGGAGTGACTCAGCCATGCTACAGAGACAACCGTTCGCGGCAGCCTCCACGCGCAGAAGAGACTCGTTCAACTCTCGCCTGCCACCAAGGCCTGCCTTCCGCCAGCGGTCACTGCCTGCGCTATCATTGGAGTGACTCAGCCTTGAGTTCAGTTCGGGCTGTCACGGTGGATGGACGTGTTCTTTGAGTGCTCCGGAACAACGGCGCAGATAAGTGTTTTTGCATGTTTTGAGCTTATCTTTATAATTATAAGGCAGCGGTTGAAATCTTCGTAGCATTTATTTTATGGTACAGCTTTTTCGGGGGCCAGTCACCAGGTATTTATTAGTTAGTGCAGGTGTGTGTTTGAATTTTTTGTTGTTGTTTTTTTTTTGCCACCCCGTGGGGGAGGTGCGCGTACATTGAACACGCAAATTTTGTAGTAGAGCTTAGACCTTCTTTTTTTTCTTAGTGCAGGGCTTGAGTTTAGTAATTATTGAGTATAGGGACAATTGGCGTCAGAAAGCCATGGTTAAAAAGACTGTAAAGTGTTCAGGATGTGGAGTGGGTTTGAAAGTGGACCCAAGCGTAGAAGCGGATGGAGAAGAGGCTGACGCGAAGTGTAGGCAATGTGAGGTCGAGGAAAAAATGGAGAAAGTGATGGTTGCCCAGGGTGAACTGCTGATGAGAATCGCCGAGCTTGAGACTGAGTTGGCGACAGAGCAAGAGAAAACGAGGGCAATGGGAGAAAGACTGAAGTCCGCCGAGGAAGCACTAGCAAAGCTGAACAAAGAAGCGGCCTACGGAGAGAACAGTAGGGAACCGGCAAACAGAACGGTGGAGAAGGAAGAGCAAGCAAGTTTGGAAAAAACAGGATTAGCCGGTTCAACTGTCGCAAGGCCAAGCTTCAGCGAGGTAGTGGTGGGGCTGGGAGGGGACAAAGCAGCCGGCGTCACAGGTGCAAGCAGCCCCCAGGTGCAGGACGCTCTCGCTGAAAAGTAACAGCATGTGATAATCGCCGGGGACTCGAATTTAAATTGATGCACAGAAGCCATCAAAGAGAGGGTAAGAGGGGACAAGAGGTTTGCAGTAGGGGCGTTCCCAGGACGCATGCTGGAAGCAGTCATGAGGCAAGCGAGCGCAAAGCTCAAAACGACAGCTGATAGCGAAACCTCGTGATTATTTCAGGCGGTTTAAACGATGTCCTAAATGAAGATGCAGCAGGACTAGCAGCCACACTGGCGAAAGGTGTCGATGACATGCGCGCCACCTCTCCTAAGGTACAGGTAGTGATATGCACGATACCGGAGGTACCGGTGCGTGATAGCAACCTGCAAAGAGCGGTTGTCAACGCAAACCAAGAGATATGGTGGATGAGTCGAGAGAAAGGCTTTGAGGTGGTGGATATAAACAGAGAGGTGCATAGGTGGGGTGGTTTTCAACGAGACAGAATTCACTTCGATGGGCAGCTAGGTCATGAGGTGGATTGGCGACTTGCAGGACGCGCAGTAGCTTTTTTGGGGAGCAAGCGAGCCCTTCGGAGTGCAGGATAGCTAGTAACGAGGAAAACAACCAGGGAGACTCTTCGACAGGTGGTACGGACAGATACGATTCCAAAGTGGCACCAATATCTAAGAGAGGTAGAGTCCGGGGCATAAATAGACGTAGCCACGAGCACCGAGCCAATTCAGGCATAGGGTATATTAATATGCAGGGTGGTAGAAACAGGCTCAAGAGGGAAAAGATAGAAGAACAGCTAAGGGAAGAGAGGCCGATGGTATACGGTTTTGTGTAAACACATCTCAGGGACATGGAACAACATCCGAACAATCCGGACTACGCGTGGGAATATTGTAATAGAACAGAAGGCAGCAGAAAGGGGGATGGTATAGGGGCATTCATTCATAAAAATACAGACTGGCAAAGGGTCAAGCAGGAGTGCAAGGAACATTTATGGCTAAAAGGGAAAGTGGCAGGTCAAATGACCTGTAAGGTCACTCCTTGGTTTCGTGTACTTGTGGACGGGAGCAAAGGCCAGAGAGGAAAACCAGGCAATGGTAAAGTGTATATCAAAGGACATTCAGGAGTTAGGAAGAGAGTGCGAGATAATTATACTAGGAGACATGAATGCGCACATAGAAGATATAGATGGGTATACCGACCCGACAGGCAAAATGATCATGGATATGTGTGAAAGGCTTGATTTGATCATTTTGATTTGACCGAGATATGATTTGACCAAGAAGTGTGAAAGGCAAATAACATGGGAGGTAGGAAGGCTGCAGTCGACGATAGATTATGCACTGATGTCACATAGGATGTATGATAAGCTCAGGGGAATGCACATAGATGAAGGTGGCTCGAGAAGTCTGGGTAGTGATCACAAACGTATCAAGCTAAGTCTTGGAAGGGCAGTGAAAGTGGGAAGAAGACAAGATGAGCAACTACAAGAGAATTTTTATCCAGAAAGGCAAATTGAAATAGCCACTAAACAAATTGAGAAAGTAATCACGGAGGGTAATAAGACAGTGTGGACATACACGAATCTAATTCGACTCTTTGAGCTAGAGCTTGCTAAGACGCGTGACAAGTCACCCCGGAAAAGAAGACACAAACCCAAAAGTTGGTGGGATTAGGAAGTTAAGAGAGCCATAGCAAAACGTCAGGAAGACTCTAGGGAACACAGACATGCTAAGCAGCGGGGTGAACCGACAGATGATGTTGAAAGAAAATGGGAAACCTTTCTAAGCTGTAGAAGGGATGCATCCCTTCTGATCAATGAAAAGATTAGAAGAAAGGGAACTCAGTGGCTGGCAGAAGTACATAAAAAATATAGGAAGGCAGCTGCGAAATTTTGGAATTATCTAAACTCCCTAAGAAATGAGACGAGCCTAGAGCAGAGTTTTATAACTACAGCCCAAGGTGCTAGGCTAGAAGGGGACGGAGCTATTGAATATATAAGAACAAGGGTGACAGAAAGATTTCAACAAAGAAGTACTTTATGCACCACAATAGACAAGGACGAATCAAGTGGTGCAATGACTCCATTTTCACAACAAGAGTGGGAAAGGGCTGAGAAAAGGGTTCCTAGTAGTACATCAACAGGCCCAGATGGCATTCCAATTAGACTGATAAAGACATTAGGTCCGAAGTCTAAGCAGGCTTTGAGAGAGGCAGTGAGGACAATAATAATCGATGGGGAAGTTCCCGATGGATGGAAACTAAGCAGGATGAGCATGATCTATAAAGGAAAGGGGGACAAAGCTGACATAAACAACTACCGTCCTATAACAGTGACATCAGTGGTCTACAGGCTGGCGATGCAGATTATAAAGGAAAGACTGCAGGCGTGGATAGAGGATGAGGGGGTGCTGGGGGAACTGCAGAATGGGTTTAGGAAACACAGGAGGTTGGAAGACAATCTGTTCTCACTGACGCAGTGCATCGAAATAGCAGAAAAGGAACACAGGCCCCTGTGGCTAGCATTTTTGGATATCAAGGGAGCGTATGATAGCGTGGTTCAAGAGGAATAGTGGGAAATACTGGACACACTAGACGTGGAACATGTAGTCACTAATCTTTTAAAGGGCATCTATAAAGGTAACAAGATAGTTATAAAGTGGGAAAAAAAAGTATCCAAGCCTGCAGAGGTAAAACGGGGGCTTAGGCAGGGTGTCCCCTGTCACTTTTACTATTCATGATGTACCTGCAAGGATTAGAGGCCAAATTAGAGGGAAGTGGACTGGGCTTCAACCTTTCTTTCGTCAAACAAGGAAAACTCATTGAACAGGCACTACCAGCATTGACGTACGCAGACGATATAGTGCTAATGACCAACAACAAGGAAGATTTGCAGAGATTGATGGACATCTGCGGTAATGAAGGAGATAGGTTAGATTTTAGATTCAGTAAGGAAAAATCAGCAGTCATGATTTTTAATGACAACGAAGGTAGTGAGCTTAGAATACAGCAGGTCAGGCTAGAGATAACAGATAAATACAAATATCTAGGCGGATGGATAAGCAATGGGACCGAGTACCTGAGGGAACACGAAATATACGTGACGACTAAAGGTAACAGGAATGCAGCAGCGATGAAAAATAGGGCACTGTGGAATTACAATAAGTATGATATTGTGAGAGGAATATGGAAAGGGGTCATGTGGAATTACAATAAGTATGATATTGTGAGAGGAATATGGAAAGGGGTCATGGTTCCTGGGCTGACGTTCGGCAATGCGGTCTTGTGCATGAGATCAGAAGTTAAAGCAAGATTAGAAATTAAGCAACGTGGAATAGGTAGGCTTGCTTTAGGAGCTCACGGGAATACACCAAATCAGGGAGTACAAGGTGATATGGGATGGACATCATTTGAGGGCAGGGAAGCTAGCAGCAAGATAAAATTTGAGAAGCGATTGAGAGAAATGGGGGAGGAGCGTTGAGCTAGGAAGGTATTCAGCTACTTGTACATGAAGAATGTCGATACAAAATGGAGGAAGCGAACCAGGAAATTGACTGGTAAATACCGAGAAAGCAGCAGGTGGCCAAACAAAAAAAAAAACTATCGGTTAAGAAGCAAGCGAAGGAAACGGAGACTGACATGTGGAGAATGGGCATGATTAGGAAGTCCGCACTAGAGATGTATCGAACTTCTAAGCAGAAAATTTCCAGGGAAAGGATCTATGATAATACTCGGGGTAGTTCTCTACTGTTTGAGGCTAGGACGGGAGTACTGCCAACCAAGACATATCGGGCCAAATACGAAGGGGTAGACACAGTATGCAGTGCGTGTGGAGAGGAAGAAGAAACTGCCGAACACTTGATAATGTTCTGTGAAGGGCTTCACCCTATAGTTCAGGATGATGGCGCAGATTTTTTCAAAGCACTGGGGTTTAGGGACTGGGAGGGCAAAATAGACTTTAAGCGGGTAGACTTAACTAGAAGGAGGTTATGTGATTGGTGGCTGAAGTCAAGGCACGAGTGAAAATTAAATTCTTCACTGCAAAGTACGAATCCTCAAACTCACTTTTTAAGGAAAAAAAAAATATAGTTTTTGGTTCATTAAGTATTACGGCTTGGTGGCGCTAGCCACGGCCCGGTCTAAGGGGTACAGCCATATCCATCCATCCTCTGCCAACAGTGGTACTCAACGCGAACACAACGCCATCCATCGCCCGGCGGTCGTCACCCGAAATGCGGCCTTGGGGCGAGACACATGTACCACACGGCGCAGACAACTTTATAGGGGGGGGGGGGTGTCAGCACCCTCATACCGTAAGCGGTACTGGTCCACTAGATGTCCGAGTACATGCTCCTCTTGTTGGCCAAACTGGCATTTTTTTGAGTTCAGGGTAAGGGCAGCCTGTTCGAGGCACATCAAAACAATGTCAAGTCTCTAATTGTGTTCTGCAAAAGTGCGACCGAAAGTTATGTCACCAAAATAGCTTAAACAAATCTCCCATTTTAGGCCGCGCAGAACGGTGTCCATAAATCTTTCGAACGTTGCGGGCACGTTGCACAAACCAAACGTCATAACGTTGAATTCAAACAAGCTGCCTGGTGTCACAAAAACTGTTTTCTCTTTGTCAGTGGAATGCTTAGGTATCTGCCAGTAGCCCGATTGGAGGTCCACAGATGAAAAGTAGGACACCGAGTGGAGAGTGTCAATGATGTCGTTGATATGGGGAATTGAGGCGCCAGTAGTCGACGCAATACCTCCAGGATCTGTCTTCTTTTTTCACCGGTATGACCGGCGCAACTCAAGAACGAGAAGAATCTTGAATTACGCCCTTGGGCAGCATGTCATCTACCTGGTCAGCGATAACCTTACGCTCCGACGCGACACGCGGTAAGGCTTCTGCCTTATTGAATGCACTAACCTGGTGTCGATCCTGTGATGATCCCTTGTGTTGGATGCACTTCCTTAGCTTCCTGGCTGAAATCAAACAGTGATGCCTGCTTCCTTATGACACTGACCAGCACTTGACACTTCTCAGAGGTCAATGACTTGTTAACCATATTCAGGAAAATTGAGGAGTCTTGAGGAACACCAGGGCCAATATCAGTTGCTTGGGCTTTTGCGATGTGTCATTATTTAAAGCTGCTATATATACTTTGGTACCATGAAATCTCGGTATAACGAACTTCAGGGGGCTGTGGCAATTCGTTCATTATTTTAAAGGGTCATTATTGTGAAAATTCAAAAATTAACCATAAATACTTATTCTCCACCAATCAAAACGACTTACTTTTGAAATGGTGGGTCCTTGAACTCTTTTTTTATGAGAAAGAAAAACAAATGCACTAGTGAACATTAACAAATGCACGTTTACTTTAAGAAGTCTGTGATTTGGTTTGATTTTTTTTTATGCGTGCAGCACAAGCTTTGCAGGGCAAAGGCCTCCAGTGGAACCACGTTCCTGTGGTGCGATTTGGTGGTTCCATCCACTTTCCCGCTTAGCGAAAACTGCTTCCGTTTTTTTGTCGCAAGCTCAAATGAACATTGTAGTAGCTCTGCAGCACGATTGCCGACTTGCTTTGCGGACGCGATAAGTAATCACCGAAAATAGATGAACACGACTGGCAAGCCCTCTTGGAGCACATGTAGAAGAGACAAAGATAAAAAAAAACCGAACCATATGGCTGTCATCGCCTCTTCCGAAGAAAAGAAAGAGCTAAAAAATAAAATTCCTCGCTCGCATGGGGAAGCCGCCTCAGTTCGAATTAACAAAAGTTCGAACTAACAAAAGTGAAGAACAACAATAGTACACTGCGAGTAGGGCATAACAATTTATTTTTTGAAAAAGTTTGTGATCCCGGTCTGCCTTCCTCGCTGTCTCAGGTTTTCCGCTCCCATGCTTCCTGCTCCGCAACTCCCACTCTGCCGCTCTCCTTTGTTGCCCTCACCCCTCACCTCAGCGCTTGTAAACCTGCAGCGTCAGCGTTTTAACAAAAAGATAAGAAAAAAAGTCGTCCTTTTGTTTTTGTTTCGTTTCCCTCCACACTGTCTCGCGTGTTACGAGAAGCAAGGCGTTTGTTCGGTGTGTCGTCTGCTTGCATACCGCTCCGGTGGTCAGTACAAATTTCAGAACACGAATTCACTGTACTGAGGCATTGTTAATGTAATGCAGAACTAAATTGGCACTCATTATTCTGAATAGTTCGACATTCTGAACTATGTACCTAGTACAGTAAAAGCTCATTAATTCGAACCGCATGGGGAAGCCGTCTCAGTTCGAATTAACAAAAGTTCGAACTAACAAAAGTGAAGAACAACAATAGTACACTGCGAGTAGGGCATAACAATTTATTTTTTGAAAAAGTTTGTGATCCCGGTCTGCCTTCTTTTCTTGAAGGCGACAGCCAGCACTTATTGCTCTAACGAGCGAATTCAGCGGAAGGCCTCTTCTCCGCCTTCTTCAAAACTAAGAAAAAGACAACGACATTCAATCGGGCCTTGACTTCCCCAGCAGAGAGCAGCACTGGTGCTTCGTCCTCCTCCTCATCATCGTCACTGGCAGCGACAGGTTCTGCATTTCTCACCTCACATATTATGTCACCATCCGTGAGTGCACCACGCACCACTGCACTTGAGTCCACATCGACGTAGTCCGCAAAGCAGACGTCTTACAAAACGTGCGTCATGGGGGCAGTGATGCCGTGCTCGAGCACTGATGGCTCGTCAGCTTGCAGAGCATTGGTGCTGAAGCCACAGTTGCGAAAGCAATTTGCTATCGTAAGCGCTGTCACTTGCTGCCAAGCACGCACAAGCATGTGTAGTACACTTAGGAGCGTCACTTGGTAGTGATTGCACAAAATAATTTGCTCCAACATATGATGCCAATAAAATGTTTTTAAATTTCTAATTATACCCTGGTCTATGGGCTGCAGTATCGCTGTCGTGTTTGCTGGAAGGAAGGCCAGCTCAATGGCCTTCGTCTCAACGTTGATTTCATGAGCCGAACAGTTGTCCACAAGAAGCAGGACTTTGCGGCCACAGCATTCGAACTTTTTGTCAAGCTTCTCCAGCCGCTGCGCGAACGATTCCCCCGTCATCCAGGCCTTTTTGTTGGCTGCGTAGTCTGATGGGAATGACCGGATGTTCTTGAAGCAACGAGGACTTCTCGATTTGCCTATCACAAACAGAGGTAACTTCTTGGTCCCGGTCATGTTCGCAACAACTATCACAGTTATCCGTTCGTTACTTTTCTTTCCTCCCATGCACTTGTCGCCTTTATACGTGATTGTTTTGGCGGGCAGCAATTTGAAAAATAAGGCAGTTTCATCCGTATTAAATATGTCCTGCGGAGAATACTTCTCCATGTAGCCTTGAAGCACTTTGGAGCGCCAACCTTCACATGTTTCCATGTTGACGGCGTTCATTTCACCTGACACAGCACGGAAAACAAGGTTGTAGCACTTGCAAAAACGGTGCAACCACCGATCTGAAGCAGCGAAGTCGTCGTAGTCTAGCTGCAGGGCAAAGTCCGCTGCCTTTGCCAGTTTGACTGGGCCACTCAGTGGTATGTCCTACAAACGCATTTTCTTTCTCCAAATGAGAAGCGCTTTTTCGAGGTCAGGATACTATGTGGGCCGCAACCTCCTCCTTTTGCTCGCAACTTCTGCCTCTAAGGTGTCTTCAATAGTCCTCCTATTTTTATATAAGTAGATAGCGTCATTTTCGGTATCCCATGCTTTTTCACGATATCTTGCTTAGGCAATAGTCCGGTGTCCACTTCCCGCAGTATATCAGCTTTCTCCTGAAATGTTTTGGCACGGTATTTGCCGCGGAAACACGTCATCAAGTCGGAGCAGCAGAATCGCGACACACGGGAAGCTACTACCGGCGCTACCGCAGCAGACGTTAGCCGATGCCTAACACTAACACAAAGAATCGCGACAGCCGGAAGCTACTCCCAGCACCAACGACCGAGATGTACGAAGCACGCCCGAGACAGAGACTGCACAGAAAGCTAAGCGAAGCTACGACGCACCCAATTTGCTGTGTGCTGGTCATGCCATCTGTCGTCTAACAGCGACAACTACGCAGGATTTTCAAAGGCTCCGAGATTGGAGCTTAAAAAAAAAAACAAATCTTAAAGGTTACGTAGGACGAAAAGCAGGCAATCGCAGAAAGAGAGAGATTGTGGGGGAGGGGGGGTGAAGAGTAAGTGGCGCTATTTTGTGCACTCTGGCCTCCACACTGTGCACTCTGGTCTCCACGCCAGTTTCTCTGTTTTTCTCTCGGCTTCCTGTCCACGCCGCCTCGTAACTCGGCAGCCGCCTTATCGAGTGACTAGCCAAGCTGCCGGCACGGTGGCGCGTAGTTCGAATTATCCGCGGCAAAACCCACTCGCGTTCAAATTAACCGGCTTTTTTATTCATAGGCTTGTATGGAGCTTAGCCGCACCATAACTTACAGTTCGAATTATCCATAAATTTCAATTATTGAAGTTCGAATTAATGAGCTTTCACTGTAGTGAGATAATTTTACATTAAAACTATAAGCAGTCGGCGCAGGATTTTTTAAAAGTTTGTTAATCTGAAAAGTTAATGTGGGGTTCGTTCTATCAAGATTTCACTGTATTCACTTTAAACGATGCTAGCCTCATACCTCTGAATAGCACAACAGACTCACCAGATACATTTGACGCCCACAGTGTGGTTCTTCAGTGGGCCAAAGAGATGAGGCATCGAGGTACGAACACACTTTCCTTCGTTACGATCGAAGACACAGGCTCGGCTTCCTCTGCTTGGCTTGCCACACAGAGGAAGTACGGCTCGACTTCGCACGTTGGCATCCCAGGATAGTTCCAAGATCCCCTACGATTCACGGAACAAAGACGTGTCTTATGACAAAGGCAACATAATATGGCTCTGGACGCTGTTTCACGTCAGTCGAACTCTTCCCGCACCACTTGGGGAATAATCGACGCGAGGTCAGACGGGGCTGGAGCAACGTCAATGCTGACAATAGTCGTTACGTTGGTCAAGCGGCCGAACCTTGGTATGATGCGCCGAGCTCTTAAGGTTTCAATGTGCGGCAGTGCAGGACGACATCACTCACGGACTCCTGAATGTCTTTTGCATTGAGGTACTGGTAAACATCTTCTGCAATCCCTTTCAGAAGGTGACCCACTTTGTCCTCTTCCGTCATCTGAGGGTTTAGGACAGGTGACAACTTGAGCACTTCTTCAATGATCGTTGTGCAAGTTTCCCAGGAATTGAGCGCACTGCATCAGCGTTTGCTCGGCACGCTTCTTTTTGGCCGCTGAATCTCCAAAACACATCCTAATCTCGTCGACGAACATCTGCCATGTTATTAAGCTCTTCTGTGGTTTTCATACCACACAGACGCGGTTCCCTTAAGGAAGAGGCCGACATTGGTGAGCTGACCGGTGGCATCCCAACCATTGAACTTACTTGCTCATTGGTAGGAGCTCAGTCATGCATTCACATCCTCACTAGCTTTTTCTGCGAAGGTTCGTGGCGAGATGTAGGGTTGCCATGGGTGAGTGGAGGTGGCCGGTGTTGGGGACCGGAAGCAGGTGCCAGATGCTCGTTGTCTGTGTCCGAATGCATCTTTGGCGGCAGACCAGCAATTCATCTACTTCGGCGAATCACCACTCATTGCATCTCTGCAGTCGGAGCGTCGTTCGTAGGGAACGCCGTTGTCATACCCAGCACCTCCACCAAACTATTACGATGAAAGATGTTTATTTGAAGATGGGCTGATGGAAATGGGCTGAATGGCTGCCACCCGGCACCGATCCACTCGCAAGACAAGCGCTCTTCGTCCTCCCTGTTGCGTTAGCGTAGCAATGTCATTGTTGTTTTGGCTTCTGTACAGCTCTCTGTCGAACTCCTCTGCCACCTCGACTATCCTATTCATATTGCTTATGACATTGCCTTCCTTGTTCCTCCCCCGCAGGGGCGCCTGCGCAAGTAGGCGTTTGGTGTGTAGCGACACCACGGACCCGAGCTAACGGGGGAGTTTCTACTCCCTCCCACGCCTAGCCGTGCGTGGCTTTGCCGTGTCCGGGGAAAAGGGGATCCTGGGGGTTGAGCCGACGCTGGGTGATTGGACCTTTAAGGCCCCCCGGCAGAGGCAACACACCTCTTTGGCCCCGGCTTCACGTAGACGGCACCCCTGGGCTGACCCACCCAGGGGAAATCGGCAGTCGCCTTTTCCTATCTCTCTCTCCTTATATCTTCGTCTTTTGTTCTCACTTTACATCTTTCCTGTCTTCTCCTCACTTCATTTTACTTCCAATTTTTCCTGGCGGCAAGGGTTAACCTTGTGTGGCTATCCAAACAAGGGTAAACCATATTGGGTTATAGTAACTGCGTACTGCTGGCGTTGCGCAGACATGCCCACATGCTCTGCCACGTCCCCTTGTTGGACTCCGTGGTGGGTGGTAGGCGCTGTTACCGAAAAATCCACATTTTCCCATGGGATCCTCGACCCCCTCTCTAACTGATCGTGCCTCGAAAAGGGTACGCACCGACGCAACTTTACTACTGTGGCCTAAAAACAGAGAAACTTTCCCAAAATACCATGTCCTACACTGCGAACAATCATCTACAAAAGCTAGAGCAATCTCACCCTTCCTTGTAGCCAAGTGCTTGAGAGAGACTATTGGAACCGGTTATAAGGCCACGAAGATGGCAAGTGGTGATCTGCTTCTCGAACTAAAAGACAAAGAACAGTACAATAAACTCTCGCACCTTGTAGCCTTTGGTAACATCCCCGTCTCGGTGAGCGCACATCGTACCATGAATACAGTGAAGGGCGTGGTATCGGACGAAGACTTGATGACACTGAGTGAAGAAGAGCTTCTTGATGGATGGAAGGACCAAGGTGTGATACATGTCCAGCGCATCAAAATCAGACGTAACAACAATGAAATAGCAACAAAGCACTTGATACTCACCTTCAATTCAACCACTTTACCTGAAAGTCTCGAAACTGGCTATGTAAAACTCCATGTCCGACCTTTCATTCCAAACCCGAGGCGTTGTTTCAAATGCCAGCGATTTGGTCATGCATCCCAGAGCTGCCGAGGACAGCTGATGTGTGCTAAGTGTGGCACAACCGGCCACAGCGTTGATGAATGTAGTCATGACGAGGTCCTCTGTGCTAACTGCGAAGGTAGTCACCCCGCATACTCCAGAGCGTGCCCAGCCTGGAAAAGAGAAAAAGAAATAATAACTATAAAAGTTAAGGAAAATATCACATTCAGGGAAGCAAGACAACGGGTCTCATTATCATTAGCACTAAAAACACCTTTTGCCGAAGTGGTGCAACGAGGGGCGGCGCCACAAAGGCCCTTGGCAGTTGCCCGGACCGCGCCTAGCGTGCCGAGGCAAGCGCCACAAGCCCCCATGGGGGGAGCAGCCTCAGCTGCCCCACCCTCCTTGAATACAGCCCCACCGAAGGCTCCTGTGAACCTTGGCAGCAGCCAGGGCACCACACAAACTAAACAGGTCCCATCGACCTCTAGCCCGGTGGGTTTTAAGGCTCCGTCTGTCACGACGAAGCCTACAACGAAAACATCATCTGTCGCCTCTCCTGAGGCGATGGACACATCAACTGCACCGGCGCAGACTGCGCCAAAAGAGCGGCGGGGTTCCCTCGACCGCTCTAAAAAAGACAAAACGGTAATTACAGGGCCTTCCAAAGGCTCTGTAAGATAAGTCACTTCTCTCTTTAGACACCAGCCACACTCATTTCGTACACACAGCACTTCTTTACTCCCATAATGGAGACACAAATTATACAATGGAACGTCAGAGGACTACTTCGAAACCTCGACGATGTCCAAGAACTTCTAAACAAACATTCTCCAAAAGTGCTGTGTGTACAGGAAACACACTTAAAATCCAAGAATACAAATTTTTTGCGTCAATATGTTGTCTTTCGAAAGGACAGAGATGCTGCTGTGGCATCATCTGGTGGTGTAGCCATTATTGTTAATCGAGGAGTAGCATGTAGCCATCTACCACTACTAACATCCCTAGAGGCAGTGGCTGTTCGAGCAGTTCTATTGAATAAGCTCGTCACCATCTGCTCTCTATACATACCGCCGCAACACCGCCTGGAAAAACATGATTTTCACTCTTTAATAGACGAGTTACCAGAACCTTATCTGGTTCTAGGGGACCTGAATGCGCACAGCGGTTTATGGGGTGACTGTCGATGTGATGCACGAGGTCGTCTCATCGAACAGTTCCTCTTTTCATCAGGTGCTTGTCTGTTGAATAGGAAACAGGCAACATATTATAACCTTGCAAACAATACTTACTCCTCCATAGACCTCAGTATCGCATCTCCTTCACTTGTACCATTACTTCAGTGGACAGTCATAAATAACCCATACGGAAGTGACCATTTTCCTTTGGTTTTGAGTACACCAATAATACATGAATGTCCTCCACATGTTCCCAAATGGCTGATAAACAAAGCTGACTGGGAACAATTTCAAAAAATTACTCACTTAAGTTGGACCGAAATATGCGGATTAGGCATAGATGAAGCTGTGCAGTACTTCACGGCCTTTCTTACTGACGCAGCAGCCAAGTGCATTCCACAAACATCTGGACTTCCCGGCAAACGACACGTCCCGTGGTGGAACGCTGAGTGTCAGAATGCGCGAAAAGAACAGAACAGGGCATGGAGGTTGCTGCGGAACTCGCCGACAGCGGAAAACCTTGAGAGCTTTAAGAAAATGAAATTTCGAGGCAGGAGAACGCGTCGGCAGGCCAGAAGAGAAAGCTGGAACAAGTTTTTATCAGGGATAAATTCATATACACAAGAGGCCAAAGTCTGGAACATGGTCGGTAGGATAGCAGGAAAACAAGTACACACACTTCCACTCGTAAACACTCAGGGTGATACCTTGGAAGACCAGGCAAAATTCCTCGGTGCACACTTTGAACGGGTATCCAGCTCGTCCCACTATACTGACACTTTCCAAAAATACAGAAGAAGAATAGAAAAGCAGAAACTAGAACACAAATCCACTAGATGCGAGGCATATAACCAAGCTTTCAGTCTAGCTGAGCTCCGAACATCTCTAAACTCCTGCAGTACTTCTGCCCCAGGTTCTGACCGTGTGATGTATGAAATGTTAAAAAACCTACCAGCCGAAACACGAAAAACCTTACTTAGTTTATACAATGCTATCTGGTTTTCTGGCACTATCCCTACCTCCTGGAAAGAGGCTATTATTATTCCCATTTTGAAAGAGGGCAAGGACCCTTCTTTAGCTTCAAGCTATAGACCTATTGCACTTACAAGCTGCTTGTGCAAAGTCTTCGAAAAAATGATAAACTGCCGACTCGTACATATCCTTGAAACAAACAATTTGCTCGACCCATTTCAGTGCGGATTTCGAGAAAGTAGATCCACCACAGACCACCTTGTTCGTATCGAGGCACAGATCAGAGACGCCTTCGTCCATAAACAATATTTTCTCTCTGTGTTCCTCGATATCGAAAAAGCTTATGATACAACATGGCGTTTCGGAATTCTAAGAGACCTGTCCCACCTTGGTGTGCGCGGAAGAATGTTTCATATAATCGAAAGTTACCTGTCAAACCGGACATTCCGTGTCCGTCTGGGCAGTGTGCTCTCCCAAACATTTGTCCAGGAAACAGGCGTGCCACAAGGTGGTGTGCTTAGTTGCACACTTTTTATTATTAAAATGAATTCTTTGCACTTGTCCATTCCCCACAATATGTTCTATTGTACATATGTCGACGACGTTCAGCTTGGCTTCAAGTCATGCAACTTGGCCATGTGTGAGCGGCAGGTACAGCTGGGTTTAAATAAGGCCTCCAAATGGGCAGATGAAAACGGATTTCGACTTAACTCACAAAAAAGCACGTGTGTCTTGTTCTCTCGAAAGAGAGGCATGCACTCGGAACCTGACATTCGACTGAACGGGCAACGTCTGTCCGTCAAAGCGGAGCAAAAATTCTTAGGCTTAATCTTTGACAACAAGTTGACCTTCGTACCCCACATAAAGTATTTAAAAACAAAATGTTTAAAAGCCTTAAATGTTATAAAAGTGTTGTCACGTACTACGTGGGGTAGTGACAGGAAATGCCTCATGAACCTGTATAGAAGCCTTATTCGCACCCGCTTAGATTATGGGGCCATTGTTTATCAGAGTGCGACTCAAAGTGCTTTGAAGATGTTGGATCCCGTGCACCATTCGGGCATCCGCCTTTCTACGGGTGCTTTTCGCACCAGCCCCGTAGAAAGCCTTTACGTAGAGTCAAATGAGTGGTCGCTTCATCTGCAAAGAACCTACATGTCCTTTGTATATTTCCTTAAGGTAAAAGCAGACAAGAGGCACCCCTCATACTCTACTATTAATGACTTGTCGAGCTCCATTCTTTTTCAAAACAGGCCTTCAATGAGGCAGCCCTTCTCAGTTCGCCTGAAGGGTCTAGCTGAGGACACTGGAGTGTCACTCGAACACAGTTTAATGGCTCCTGTAGCATACCCGCCACCATGGCAGTGGCAGACTATAGATTGTGATGTGTCTTTCCTAGAAGTTACTAAACATGCGCCTATTGCCCATATTCGAACATACTTCTTGGAACTTCAACACAAATACACACGTCCTGAGTTTTTTACAGATGCCTCTAAGTCTAACTCCTCTGTGTCCTACGCTGCTGTTGGCCCTTCCTTTTCGGATGCTGGCCCTCTACATCCAGGCACAAGTATCTTCACGGCGGAAGCTTACGCGATACTCGTGGCAGCTAAACACATCAAACAATCACAAATACAAAAAGCAGTAATTTATACAGACTCCCTCAGTGTGGTAACGGCTCTGCACAGTCTTAAAAAACAAAAAAACCCTGTCCTCGTTTCACTTTACACCATTTTATGCACACTCTACACACTCAACCAACATGTTGTAGTGTGCTGGGTGCCAGGGCACCGTGAGATTCAAGGCAACGTGAGGGCGGATCAGCTCGCTGCATCCGTCCACAAAAGCACTGCCCCTTCACCCATATCAATCCCGGCCCTTGATCTGAAGCACTCTCTCAAACGAAACCTCAGGGACTACTGGCAGAGCAAGTGGGATACACACACACAAAACAAACTACACGTTATTAAGCCACACCTTGGTCATTGGCTGCCAGTATCGAAATCGCGTCATACAGAGGTTATACTAACGAGACTCAGGATAGGACACATATACACGACACACACATATCTTTTGTCTGGTGGCGATCCACCATTGTGTGACAGATGTGGTGAGCCATTAACCGTCCTTCACGTGTTAATCCAGTGTAAACATTTAGAAACTATAAGAAAACAGCATTTTCCATTACCCTACCGACAACATATACCTTTACACCCTGCAATGTTCGTTGGTAGGGAACCGCTTTTTAGTCATAAATCGTTGTTAGCGTTTTTAAAAGAAATTCGTAATTTTCATATCATTTATCCGGGCATCCCGTAGCACGACCTCTCTAGAGAGGTTTTTGCTGCGGTGGCTACACAGGAAAGCACTTGCCTCTCGGCCCTTGCACGCAAGGGTACTAACGTGTGAGGCACTTGTGCTAATGCCATACATATCCACCATCGTCTTTTATTATCACCAACTTTTGTCATCTATTCACACCACACACCTTTCACGGCTTGGTCATGATTTTATTACTTGTATGTTTTTACCCGCCTTACCGCGAGGAATTTTATGGCCCTCATACAGCCGCTTATCGCAATCATTGTCCATTTTTTTAGTAAGATGAACTGGCACTCTTTGGCCGTGAAATGGCCCTTGCGCCATAAAACATCAAACATCATCATCATCAATTGTGCTAATGCCATACATGTCCACCATCGTTTTTCACTATCACCAACTTTTGTCACCTATTCACTCCATGCACACCTTTCACGGCATAGTCATGATTTTATTACTTGTATGTTTTTACCCGCTTTACTGCAAGGAATTTTATGGCCCCTATACAGCCGCTAATCACAACCATTGTCCACATTCCTGTCTCATGAACTGGCGCTCTTTGGCCATCAAATGGCCCTTGCGCCAAAAAACACCATATATCATCATTCCTTGTTCCTCAATGCATACATCCACTTTTTGCCTATGCACAAGTCTACCTTCACAGCTTTTAGGCTTCTGCCACTTCTTACAGCTTGTCAATTCTTTCCATGTTATACCTCCTGACGTCGGCTACCTTATGCCTATTATTTACTTTGAAAGCTTCTCTAGCTCTATTTTGTTGGTTGTATTTGAGGCTTTCATGGTTTGTCGTCTCTTAATAAAATTTTTTTGTCACCTGAGATTTCAATTCAATTTCAATTTATTTATTTACCAGAAAAACAATCTGGAGAGACATCTGGGCAAAAAGCTGTTGGAGCAGCTTGACGAAGGCCCAGTTTTTTTACATGGCAATCGCACATATCTGACACATGTCACAGAGTGTTTTTTACATAGCATTCGCATCGAAAGCATTGTACATACAGATCAGCATACATCACACGTACACATAAAATGTAACAATAAGACTTCGTACAAGAATGCAGGGCAGTGACTTATTATAACGATGAAACGTAGTCGCAGAGATGTTTTTTTTTTAATGTGTTTGAGTATTGTTGCAATATAATGAGTGATTGCAACCTGCAGTTGTTCCGGGACCAAAGTACCTTCTATTCTTCAGGGTTTCATGTGTGTTGTGTGTTGTGTGGTTCAAGCTTAGCAAGTGACATAAAGTAATTTTTAACATTTTTGGATGAGAGATAATTTCTTTTAATGATCTATATTTATATAGCCTGTCAACATGGTGTATTTTGTGTTTGAGAAATATACCATGTGTGGCTGAAAGTTCATCAACGTTTTCAATATAGCGGACAATTTTCTTTTGAATTGTTACGAGTTTTTGCATGTGGCCTTTTGAAGTAGTTGCCCAGACAAAGTAACAGTAGCGTACATATGATAAGAATAGAGCATAATAAATTTGCAGCTTTTCCTCCGAATGCAAGAATGCGCGGCACCGCGCCATAGCCTCGGTAACTACAGATAGCTTACCACAAAGATAATTGACGTAGGTATCCCATTGTAAACCCAAATAAAAGTATACTCCAAGAATTATCAACTCTTTGACCAACTGAATACGTTGATTCTGAAAGTAAATATAATTATGAATGATAAGGGGTTTATTTTTAGCGCGAAACACGATAACTTTTGTTTTCTTTGAATTTACCCTAAGCCTATTTGCCTGAGTCCAGTTGGACAAACTGACCATAATTTCATGGCATTTTTCGACAAGTTTATTGACATCGGTACCTGACACATACAATGTGCAATAATCCGTTTACATTATAAATTTCGCATCATTGGCTATATTTACAATGTTGTTAATAAATACATTAAACAAAAGTGGTCCAAGAATACTGCCTTAAGGCACACTGCATACAACAGGTAAATACAGTGACTTGTGGTTATTGATGAAGACCCATGATTTTGTTCTTTATCATAAAATTAAAGTAATTCTAACAGTCGTTTATGAAATCCACATAAGGAAAGTTTGTAAATAAGGATGTTGTGATCAAGGCTGTCAAAAGCTTTACTAAAATCTATGAATATACCGGCTGTGTAGCAATTATGTTCAAAGCTCTGTAATACATATTCCTTCAGTTTTAGGAGTGCCATTTCTGTCGACCTGTTTTTTCGGAAGCCATACTGTGATTCTGTAAGAATGCTTTTTTTATTTAAGAAGTGTGTCATTCAGTAAATACGAATTTTTCTATACCCTTCAAAAAAAACAGGGACTACAGATGTCGGTTGGTAGTTAGACGCAGAATTCCAATCACCGCCCTTATGAATAACTGAAACCTTAGCGTACTTCATTGCGCTTGGGTAAATTGCACTTTCTAAAATTAAGTTGTACGTGTGCACCAGTGGAAGAACAATAAATCATAAAACATATTTCATGGGCTTAATCTGCAAGTTATTTATATCTAAAACTCTACTGTTCTTCAATATCATGTACACTGTATACTTCATCCTCATCGGTAGGCGCAAAAATGCACTTTCGCGAATAACATTGCAGCGGGCCGTTTCATTCACGCTGACATTGCTTCTAGTGACACTTTGCGCAGTCACGAAATGATGATTGAAGTGATCGGTAAGGGCCGTGCCTGCTATCTCACGCGAGTCTAGCGATCGTAAGGGCCGTGCCTGCTATCTCACGCGAGTCTAGCTTTATCAATGTTAGGGGCGTAACCTCTTTAAGGCGACCAGAAACGAAATTAATCGTTTGCCATGCGATCTCTTGTCATTGCCTGGAGACATTTGCGAATAATTCGTGGTAGTAAATTGCCTTTGCCTGTCTAAGTTCAGCATGCGGTCTGTTTTTAAATTTTTTTAATGTCTGCAATGCTAAGTCGAACAGTGTACGTAAGAAGGAATGGTAAAGATTTTTTTGTTGTTGTTTTTATCATTTTGGCAAACTCATGTGTAACGCAAAGCTTCCTAATTTTTTCCGAATGGTTGGCTGTTTTCATTGAAAAAGTCCTAGCATATGTTTTGATAACTGTTCCAATGAAATCGTTGTATGCATCATTTGCATCTCTTTTTTTCGAAAACATGTGGCCAACTGTGCTTCATGACATCAATTTTAAATTGCTCTAAGTTTGCTTGAGTGATGCATTGATAAGTTGCCTTTTGACATACGTGAACTACGTTTTTCGAGTCACCAGGTTATATTAGATAGATAGGGCAATGGTCGCTTAGATCACACACCAATGTGCCTGTACTGCACACAGTAGTAGTAATATTGACAATTAGAAGGTCAAGTAGAAAAGACATACGACTTGTCATTTGTGTTGTAATGATTGTATTCATAAAACCTGTAGACTGAAGACTTGTGTTCAGTGCAAGGGATGAGTTGGCTTGTTCATGCATATTGTACTGATGCTGAGGCAGACAGGCAAAAAACAAGCATCTTTATCAGGGCAAACTTGTGCCCACAAGTCTAATGACTATGGTCGTCGAGTCCGAGTAGCCGAGTTGCAAAGATTCAACTATCTTCCTCTTTCTCATTGCCCGAGCACATGAACGCGTGGCGCATGCCAGCCGGGTCTTGCTGGTGCTCGTGCCACGACGATTACAGTGGGCTACTTGAACGTGGCCAACCTGTCACGGCATTATCCCCCTCCTCAGACGCATCGTCCCAATGCTTGAGACAGTGAAAAGATACACGTGCACTCTCACTCGTTTTCCGACGATCTAACATGATAGGGCTTCATGCAGACTACGTGTACCACTTTCGTGGGATTGCGGCGTCTTGAGCTCGCGTGTCCAGCGAATCTGACTTCATAAGTGACGTCGTTGATACGGGTGAGTACTTCATAAGGGCCCAAGTATCGGCAAAGAAGCTTTTCAGAGTCCGCGGCGACGCACTGGGATCCATGTCCACACTTTGTCACCGGGATGATAAAGTGCATCACTGCGTCACTTGTTGTACCGACTAAAATCCACGCGCTGTTGGTGGCATATTCGATATCTTGCCATTTGTCGTGCTTCTTCGGCTCTTTGCAAGAAGTCTTCCAAGTCAGATGGATAGCTGCTTTCGTCCTGTAATGGTAACATGGCATCCAGAGGGGTGGTGACTCTTCGGCCGAATACTAGTTCAAAAGGGGCAACGAGGGTTGTTTCTTGAACGGCTGTATTATATGCGAATGTTACATAGGGTAATATTTCATCCCACTGTTTATGTTCAACATCGACATACATTGATAGCATGTCGGTGAGAGTTCTGTTGAGGCGTTTGGTTAAGCCATTTGACTGAGGGTGATACGCCGTTGTTCTTCTATGATCGGTATTTGTCATGCGCATCAGGCATTGCATAAAGTCTGCAGTAAATGCGGTGCCCCAATCCGTAATAAGGACGATGGGCACACCATCTCTGAGCACTATGTTGTTTACAAAGAACTTGGCGACTTCGGCAGCTGTCGCATTGTACAGAGAGTCAGTCTCAGTATAATGGGTCAGATAGTCTGTGGCTACGACTATCCATTTCTTGCCTGCACACTATGTCGGGAAAGGTCCTAGGAAGCCCATGCCGACTTATTGGAATGGGGCATCCGGAGGGTCTATTGGCTAAAGAAGGCCGGCTGGTTTTACGGGTGGAGTTTTGCGCCGTTGACATTGACAAGTTATTTTATTTATTTATTTCCAATACTGCCAGTCTCACTTGGAGACCAAAGCAGGTGGGCATACAGATAACAACGTGAGTGTTACGTAGCGCTGCACTGATGCGAGCAACTTAGGCCAATAGTACTTCAGGCGAACCCTGGCGAATGTTCGGCTCACACCCATGTGTTCAGATGTTGGCTCGTCGTGGCATGCATGCAGAATTTTCTCTCACATGGCTGTGGGCACGACTAGTAAAAACATTTCGCCATTAAGTTCAAAGTTCCTCCTGTAAAGGACACTTCCTCGAAAGCAGAACTAGGAGAGCCCTCTGGAGAATATGCGAGGGTCTTGAACGTCGAGACCCTGCAGGTGCTGTATAAGCGCCAGCAAATGCGGGTCATTTCGTTGTTGTTGAGCGATTTCGGATGCATCGACAATGCCTAGAAACTGACAACGCCAGGAAGTCTTCCTCTTCAGGTACACTTGAATCGACGAAAGAGCGTGACAGGCAGTCGGCATCGCTGTGTTTCCTTCCAGATTTGTATATGACAGTAATGTCACTCCTGCAGCCTAAGGCTCCATCATGCTAGTCAACCTGACAGATCCTTGAGATTTGCCAGCCAGCATAGAGCATGGTGGTCACTGACAGCTCTGAACGGTCTACTATAATGGTAGGGTCGAAACTTGTTTATTGCCCAGATGACTGCGAGGCACTCTTTTTCAGTTGCAGAGTAGTTTGCCTCAGCTTTTTTAAGAGTTTGCGACGGGCATAGGCTAACACTTTCTCTTGACCATTTTGCCACTGGACCGGGAGGGCGCCGAGGCCGACATTGCTGGCATCTGTATGGACTTCATTGTCAGCTGTCTCATCAAAATGGGCAAGTATTGGTGAACCCTGTAGCCGTTTCCTTAATTCATCAAAAGCTTTCTATTGTTCGCTTTCCCATATGAAGGGCACGTCGTCCTTTGTTAGTTCTGTAAGAGGTTCCGCAATCTTTGAGAAATTTTCCACAAATTGCCTATAGTAGGCACATAAACCCAAAAATTGACGCACTGGCTTTTTGTCTGTGGGTGTAGGGATCCTCTAAACAGAGGCTGTCTTTTCGAGATCAGGACGAACACCATTAGAACTAATGACATGTCCAAGGAATCGCAGTTCTTCAAAGCTGAAGTGGCATTTTTCGGGTTTGATTGTCAAGTTTGCTGACCGGAGGGCTTGCAATACTGTGCGTAGTCGCTCTAGATGTTTGTCTAACGTTACAGAGAATACTACCACGTCGTCCAAATACACTAACCATGACTGCCATTTCGATCCCGCGAGGTCAGCGTTCATCATTCGCTGGAACGTCGCTGGCGCGGAGCAGAGGCCGAATGGAAGCGCTTTGAATTCGTAGAGGCCATATGGTGTTACGAATGCCGTTTTGTCACGGTCCCGCTCGTCGACCTTTATGTGCCATATCCGCTTTTCAGACCCAAGGAGGAAAAAACTTTGTGGATCGCAGTCGATCTAGTGTATCATCGACACGTGGCAAGGGGTAGACATCTCGTTTAGTTACACTTATAATGAAGAAATGATGACAACACCAGGGAACAACAAGCATCATCGCAGAGTAAGGCACCACGAGATCGGCGCTCGAGCTCCATCATCTTCCTCGTCCTGTCGATATCTCGAATCTTCCACCTGCCCGTTAGGTTCGCCCTATAAGCCTCTTTACATTTGCTGAATCGTGCTGGGTAACCACATCGCCTACACCCTGGAACTCTGATCTCGCACCCTGCCATCGACCATGCAAGTTGACGCTGCCCAAGAAACAGTACCTTTTGCGGCCGCTACTTGCCCCGGCCCGGTTCACCAGCGACACCCCCCGATCTTTGCGGGCACCGAAGACCAGGATGTTGAGGTCTGGCTGTCGTGGTACGAGAAAGTCAGTGGACCCAACAGGTGGGATGACGCTGCTAAATTGGGCACTGTCAATTTTTATCTTACCAACGTGGCCAACCTATGGTATACGAACCACGAAACCGAGTTCGCGAACTCGTGCGCCTTCAAGGAGGCGATATATGCCATTTTTGGTCGCCCTGCCTTATGGAAGCTACGCATTGAATAACATCTGCGCACACAAGCACAGGAGCCAGATGAAACTTTCGCCTCATATATAGAAAATGTGATCGACCTCTGCCGGCGCATCGATGCTTCCATGAGCGAGAGTGCAAAGTTAGCCCCGCCGCGGTGGTCTAGTGGCTAAGGTACTTGGCTGCTGACCCGCAGGTCGCGGGTTCGTATCCCGGCTGTGGCGGCTGCATTTCCGATGGAGGCGGAAATGTTGTAGGCCCGTGTGCTCAGATTTGGGTGCACGTTAAAGAACTCCAGGTGGTAGAAATTTCCGGAGCCCTCCACTACGGCGTCTCTCATAATCATAAGGTGGTTTTGGGACGTTAAACCCTACATATCATCATGAGAGTGCAAAAATACAGCACATTATAAAGGGCGTCGACGACGACGTTTTCCAGGTGCTTCTCGCAAAGTCTTCTAGCACTGTGGCCGAAATAGTGACTTTGTGTCAGAGCTATGATGAATTGCGGAGGCAACGAGCTTATTCCAGACAATCCAATCAGTGACCGCACTGGATGTCATGAGTGACCAGACAAGCCTTCTCGCACAATTGAAAGACTTTGTGCGAGAGGAAGTAGCACGGCAGCTTTCTCTACTGCCTCTTGCCAGGAGCTCTCGCATGTGGAAATAGGTTTGCACTAGGCTTACCTACTAAGCGCAACCGTGTTGGGATGCAACGTCCTCCACTGCCGCTGCGTGCGAAGACGCTGTGGCCGGGTTCGTCGTTTTCTCCGGCACAGCGCAGAAACCATGCACAAGGCACGATAACAACAACGGGTTTACTAACCAAAGATGCAGCACAGTGCGACACTCACGGGCTTGCAGGCCGTATAGGGAACTCCGCAAGACCGAGCAACTACGCTTGCCTAGGGTGCGACGACTCCCCCACAAGGGCCGAAGTTCAACGCACGAACGAGAAGCCGGCTGCTAAGCAGCGCGTCAACCGCTCATGGAGGCCTGAGAGCATCTGCCGCGACGAGCGAATCGTTGGGCGCAACACAGCTCGTAGGAGAGAAGGATGTCACGCGCGCCCAAAAGGAAATGGCGCTGCGTTGTGATGTAGGCCCACGCAGCGCGCCAGCGTAGCGTGCCCAGGCATGCCAGCACGGGAAGGAGCCAGCCGATAGTCGACTCGCCCAGACCAAGAGGCACCCTGGCAGCCATTTTGGCAGATGCCGGTGCTTATGCGCCCCCGAGCTACGCTGTCAGCGCGCGCGCGGCACCTGGGGAACGAGGCACCAGGTAGGAGGGCGCTCTGGATTCCCACATCCCCCCCTCCTAAGACCAAGGCCGCCCTAAAGACGCTATAGTAACAGCATCCATCGACATCGAAAAAACTGGGGTCCAGCCCAGTGCCATTCACGAGATCGACAGGGGCCCCGGTGTCTTCGTTCGGCAGCGCCTCAGCAGGAACCTGGGGCCGCGGGAGGGCGGCAAACACCGCAGCAGCGATGGCCGACTTGAATGAAGAGTCCGTGACGAGCGCCGCCACGACCGCCTGAACAGGGTCGGTCGACAGGCAGGTCGAAGGCCCGGGCCAGACGGCACCGCCGGAGCAGACAGGACCGCAGGGGCACCGCCAGACTTCGCTCGGGTGAACCCGCGAACGGAGGTGGGTAGCCTCGTGCACCAGCGGGACACCACAAGCGTCGCAGTAGGAGGCCTCGGGAACAGGCGGCATCGAGGCACCTCCGGAAGCGTCGAGCAGGTCTAAAAGGGTGCGTCCGCGGAAAGGACGCGGGACGAACTCGGGGTCTAACCCCCACCCAGACTTTGTGTTGCTTGGACCAGCAACGAGTCGACACGAAGGCGACTGGGGCCTCAGTGCCATGTTGGAACGTCCCTGTAGCGACTTCACGACGAGGCGGTGTCTTGTTGGCCGGGGCCGGGGGAACATTCGACGGAGGCGGCATGGACGCGGCCGGTGCCTGTGGAACGACCGAGCGCGCAGCTGGTCTCCCGGGCTTTTTCTTGGAGGAGTGGGCCATCGAGGAGGACATCATGAACGCTGGGGTGTCGGTGAAAAGCAGAAACGCAACTGAAGGTGCGGCCCCAGAGGCGCGACAGGCTGGCCCAATAAAGAGAGCCTACTCCGTCGTATTGAAGGTTGCGTGAGCCAATAGCACACACGCTTCCCTTCTTCTGCCGACTACGCGGAAGATACCCAGTGAGATAGTGAGCGACCGGGGAAAGGGCTTTTCTCTATCGAGCAGCCGGGAGCGCTAGGAACTGGGTAGATATTCCGCGCGCAGCGCGTGTAATGGTGTTCCCAGGAAGAAAGTTTGCCAGGTAGCCGTTACTGTTGCTGCTGGATGGGCTCTCGCACAGCAGCTATAAATCTACGCTATCTTACATGGAGGGGATAACGTCCCGCTACATGCTGGAGGCGAAAATCAGCCTAAGTGCTTTTTCGCAAGTCGTACCGGTGGCGTGATTTGGAACCAGCCTTATCCAGGTTTCCCTGCGGTTCGGTGACCTCCTCCCCCTCCCTGAAGTCGTTGCTGCGGGCAACGAAAGGTTTGAGGTCGGAGACATTAACTGGACCGCCGGCTGGTCGTCTCCCTTGGGAGTCAGCCAGCTTGATTTCCAGGGGCGACACTTTGGTGTGCACTCGGTATGGGCCCAATCACTTGGCCGAAAGGGAGGCCGAGATGCCTTTGGCGGCGTCACTCAAGACGTGATTGCGCCTGAGGACGAGATCGCCGACATCGTAACGGACATCCCGATGCGACCGGTCGTATTGAGCCTTCTGACCAGCTCGTGCTTTTGCCAGGTTGGAACGCGCCAGGTCGAGGGCCACGTCAATCCGTGAGCGCAGTTCTGCCGCGTAGCCAGATAGGCTGACCTTCACAGCGCTTGCCCCGCCACCGCCCCATAGGACGCGGTCCATGGGATTAGGCAACTCTTTCCCAAAGTTGATGAAGGCGGGCGTGTACCCTGTCGAGAGATTGACCGTAGACCGCAAGGAGAAGCCTATCTCGTTGAGACAGTCATCCCAATCCCTGTGTTGCTGCGCAAAGGCTGTCGGCAAGGGCATGAGGTTCCAGTTGATCCGCTCGGTCGGGTTGGCCTGTGGGTGATACGTGGTTGTTTTATGGTGCTTAATGCCAAAGGCAGCACACGCATCCACAAACACCTTGGCCGTGAAATAGCACGCATTGTCCGTGATCAACTCCGCCGGAAAGTCAAAGTGGGTAAAGACCTCGGTCAACTTGTCCCAGATTACACGTGCCGTTAACTTCCTAAGAGGAAACAGTTCGACCCACTTCGTGAAGTGATCTGTGACAGCCAGGAGAAAAACATGGCCTCTCTGGCTTCTTGGGAAAGGTCCCATAATGTCACAGGCCGCGACTTTCCAAGGTTGTTGGCTGCCGATCGGCTGCATGAGCCCGGGAGGCTTGCCCCCGCAAGGCTTCATGCATTGGCACACGCGGCAAGAGCGGGCGTAGTGAAGGGCGTCGCGCTACATGCTAGGCCAGGTAGTGGAGCGGCACAACTTTTGAAAAGTCTTAAGGCCACTCGCGTGTCCGGCCAACCGCGAGTCGTGGAAATAACCTAGGGTGGCTTTCCTTAGACTGCAGGGTATCACCACCTTGAAAGACTCCTGGGGAGCTTCTTCAGATGGGACGTAGCGCAGGAGAACGCCGTCTGCATCAAGCAGGTACGAGTCCAACGTGCCCGCAGCAATACCAGCCTGTGTACGGCACTCGGCGCCGACAGCAATACCAGCTGTCTGTTTGCGCCCGGCGGCTTGACCGCCCCGCTCCGCTTGGGAGCTCAGCTCTTTGAGCTCATCAACGATGTGTTGACAAAACGGATCGTCCTGCTGTGCCTTGAGCAGCTCTTCTCTGCTAAAGACGATACCGGTGGACAAGACAGGGTCTACCAAATATGCGTCCTTACCCGAGGCTGTCGACTCGAAAGTCACTTCGCCATTGGGCTTCGCGCCTTTTGACCCTTTGGAGCCAGAGGGCCCGGGGTCTACTTGATGCGATTGCTTTCGGGAGTGGCGGACACATGTGGCGAACACATGTGTCGGACGCCGAAACGCGGGCACGTGACAAAGCGTCAGCCACAACGTTCGAACTCCCTTTCCGGTAGCGCACAACAAAGTTGTACTGCTGCAAGGTCAACGCCCAGCGCACGAGGCGGCCCGAGGGCTCGCGCAAGCGCTTACGCCAGGTGAGCGCCATGTGGTCCGTTTCCACCACGAATGGCACACCGTCGACATAGCAGTCGAACTTCCGGAGAGCAAAAACTATAGGAAGACATTCCCTTTCTGTGTCGCTATAGTTACGCTCGGCGGCGTTAAGTGACCGGCTCGCAAAGGCGACTGGCTGGAGGAGGCTCTCAGCTCCTGAAGGAGTACCGCGCCGAGACCCAGGTCCCTCGCGTCCGCTTGGACAACGAACTCCTTGTTCAGGTCGGGCAGCTTTAACTCGGCTATGGCCACTAGAGCTTCGGAAAGCGCCTTGAAGGCTCGCTCTTGTTTTAGCCCCCAGCTCCATCGTGCCGACTTTTTCAAGAGTGCGGTCAAGGGTGCTTGTTTGGGATGAACTGTCTATAGTAGTTCACCATGCCCAAAAAGCGCCTCAGGCCCTGAATGTCTGTCAGCGTCGGGTACTCCAAAATGGCACGTGCCTTCTCCTCGCACGGCAGATTACGACCGCTCTGAATGGTAAAGCCTAATAGTGAGATGCAAGTCGCAGCTATTAGAGCTTTCTTCGGGTTCAAAGTCAACCCAGTGGCACGCAACCTCCCGAGGACATCCTCCAAGTAGTGAAGCTGTTCCTTGAACGTTCGAGAGATGACAATGCCGTCGAGGTACGCCATGGTGTGTTGCCATTTAGCGTCCCCTAAAATGCGGTCTATCATTCTCTGGAACGTAGCTGCAGCTCCAGAACAACCAAACGGCATGCGGGTAAACTCGTACAAACCTCTGTGAGAGGTGAACGCAGTTTTCTCCGCGTCAGCTTGCTCCATCCTACAAACCTCTGTGAGAGGTGAACGCAGTTTTCTCCGCGTCAGCCTGCTCTATCTGAACCTGTAGGTAACCGCGGCCAGCGTCCAAGGTGCTGAAGTAGCAAGCACCGCCTAGAGCAGCCACGATCGAGTCAACGTTAGGCATAGGATAAGCATCCTTCTTTGTGACCTCGTTCAGCCGGCGGTAGTCCACACAGAGCCGGTGAGAGCCGTCTCTTTTGGGGACCATTACCACCGGTGAACCCCAAGGACTGTTTGAGCGTTGGACAACTCCGCTCTCAATCAACTCATCTAGTGCCTTGTCAATTGCTTTCTTCTTTGCCGCGCTAACGGGGCGAGGATTGCATTTCCACGGTTGTGCGTCGCCTGTGTCAATCTGGTGCCTCACCAGAGAGGTGCAACCCGTGCGTTCCGTGAACGTGTCGCTGAAACGTGTCAACAGCGACGACTGGCGTGCTTTCTCGTGTTTCGACAAGCTGTCCGGCAAAGGCGGCAGCGAGCCATTCGAGTTGCTGCTTAGCGTGGGGGGTCACCCGCATAACCGAGACCTCGTTCACCGCGGCAGCATTATACTCGAGGGAAAGCTCTACGCACGGACCGTTTTCCGCCGCGCCGGCCAGAGGACCAGTCTTGGCATCGAAGTGGGAGACGCGGGCCGCGGGGGCAATGCTTGGTCTTCTTTCCTTATCCTCCTCGTGGCGTCCGGTGACTTGCTGGCAGCCGAGACCACGGGAGGTGCAGTGAAAGGCCGTAGGGCGCCGGAAGGGCCGTCTCTGTCGCCTCCGCTTGCGACGTCAATCACGATACCCTTGCACGCGAGAAAGTCCCAACCGAGAATCACAATAATACGGAAAGACGGGCTAGTTGGTACTGCTGCATAATTGAAGTACTTACCTGGTGTCGGGGTTACCGTGGTCAAGATGGCGGTGCCCCCAGGGAGAGGCGCGGGCATTGCACTGCGCTCGTGCTGACCCCTGCCACTACCCCAAACTGGGGCAGATGGGGCATGCAATTTTTGGCGTCTGATGCCAAGCGTGCAGGTCATCAGGTGGTTGAGTGCAAAAGAAAGGTAGTTTATAAGACCCCTTTCAGTTGTGGGAACTTTTATGTCGGTCAAACTGGCCGATGCTTAAATGTGAGGTTGAAGGAGCACATGACCAACTTGAAGGGGAGGCCAGAAACACATTTAGCAATGCACTGTGCGCGTTGTTCTTTTAGTGCATGTAAGCCGTTGTTTGATCAAACTAAGGTTGTGTATGTACACCCAAATCAGACAACAAGAGAAATAGTAGAAGCGTGGCACATATCTAGACTTAAAGATATGTGCATCAGCCATCCGTCGATATCGCTTAGTGAAAAAGAAATTGAATTGCTGAACAACATGTGATATTTATGGTTTTTTAAGATTGTACGATGCCGTTTTTGCTCATGCGCGGTGATCATGGGGTGCAAGGAAGCGTATATATTCTGTTTTCTTACTTAATAAAAATCAGTTGTTAGTCTGCGCTGGTCCTTGTGTTCCCTTCTTCTGTGTCCTTGTGTGTGTGCGCAAAAACTTCAATTACGAGAATCACAGGCACGAAAAGACTAGGGAGATGCACAAAGCGCTGTCGGCGTGCGCGATTCCCTCAACGCACAACCAACCGCGCAGCGCCGCACGAGGTGGCGGTACCACTGGCGAGGTGGAAGGCAGTGTCGCAAGCTCGAATGCGGACAGAGCGGTCGCGCAAGTGAGCCCTAACCTCTTCGACGAACAGCGAGATATAAGTCCCGCTATCCAGCATCGCCGCAATCTCTTGACCAGCGATCGTAAGGACGATGAATGGCGCCGACGTGGCTGGAATGTCATGTCCAGCGAGACATGCCATCGGTGCCAAAGGTTGTGTTATACTCCCAGGCTCTCTTACTACTGCAGCCGCCGGCAAGGGATAGCTCACCGACGGCTCACCTCGTTTCCCGACGGGTGAGCAGGCCCTTGTGTCGGTTGAGGCGCGTTGCACTCTCGCGCGGTGTGACCACGCTTACGGCAACGAAAGTAGACCACGCCTTTTCCTCCAACAGGGGGGGGGGGAGGGGTTTGGCGATGCTTTAGAGCTATGAGGTGTCCGTTCACTAGCCGCAGTGGGAGCTCCGCGATCGGATATCTCCTCGTGCACTGGAGCACGGGCTTTCCGTTCTTGTTTACGCTGCCAAGCAACGGTGGCCGCCCGGGCGTACGAGTACGGGTCCAGAGCGCGGTCCGACACATCGAGCGTATCTCGGTCTCTCGCGGCAGGGGCCGCTTCATGGTTCGGGGAACCCCAGTGTGACGAGTCACGACCAGCCCACGCTCAACGAGGCTCGAGAGACGCGGACGGCGGTGGCGGCGGGCGATAGGCTCGCGTCGCGAGTATGTCGCCCTGAATACGTTTCGCATCGGATGCCAGCTCGTTTAGGTCACGATAACTGGCGCTTCGAAGGTAAGCGGCGAAGGTTGGATGAGCCTGACGTATGGCTCGCTCCACCTTCTCGGCGTCTGATGCCGTAGGATCGGCAAGGAGGTAGAGCTCCTGCAAAGCCCGAATGTACTCGAGAATAGATTCGTCAAGATGCTGTGTGCGAAGCTGTAACTCCCTACACATGCGGTGCTCGTATTCAGGAGGAAAGAATTCGCTACGGAACAGCGCCCTGAACTCCTCCATTTAGCGAGCTTGGTGGCCGACGAGCCGGTACCACCTCGCCGCTTGGGCTGTCAGCGACATGGGCAAAACAGAGCCTAGCATAATGCTGTCGCTCAGCCGCGTAGCCTTCTGATAGCGGTGCAGCGCCTTGAGGTACTCTGTGGCACTGATGCGATCCGAATAACCGCTGTACTCAGGCAGGGTACCCTTAAGCTACTCAGAACGCTTGGCTGAGGGGACTCGGGGTCTCCCTTTAAAGCACAAGGCTGCGAGCGCACCGCTTCTAACAGAACGTTTAGGAGCTGCGCCGCAGTTGCGTGCAGCGGTGACTGCTCCAACGCGGGCACGGCCGTAACAGGTGCGCGCGCCTGTTCCCCAACATGCGCGTCCAACCGAAAAGGGCCAATACATGGCATGGAGGAGGGTAGGGTTTGCCCTCCGACTGGTGCTTGAGGCCTCACGCGACTGGCAAACGGGTCGACAGCGGAACACGGTAGCCCACGTCTGTCAAAAGTGTCGCCCATGCGAGTCTCAGGCCAGCGAACGTCGGTGAACGCGGCGACGTTGTTGGTTAAGCGAGCAGGCTCGCAAATGACATCGTCAAACCTTTGCACTCGCAACCACGACGTGTCAGTAAGCGCGTTCCCGCCAACACCTGAGTGCCCCCGGTAGGAAGGACTGGGTGCGGCGATTTGAGCTGTCAACCGTGCTGCTGACGGGGAAAGGCCAGCGGGCGGAGACAGCGCCGGGGACGGGCCCGTAAGCGCGTGAGTTTGGAACAGCTGATACAGCGCGTTACTGGCTTGGCTAGGACTGTGGTCCTCGTTCAAGCGACTCGCATCACCGTCGGGGGCCCCGAAAAAGGGATCTTTCCCGGTGAACGAAAGCAGAGAGTTGCCGAGAGGGCCGTACCCCGTGCCGCTGCAGCCGTCCGCCTCGAACAAGGTCAAGTCCGTTGCCACAGGATCGAACAGGAACGAGTGCCTTGAAGGGGTCTGCTCTGAAGCCATGCCGAAACCAAGTTGGGTGCCAATTATGTGGAGATAGGTTTGCACTAGGCTTACCTACTAAGCGCAACCGTGTAGGGATGCGACGTCCTCCATTGCCGCTGCGTGCGACCACGCTGCGGCCGGGTTCCTCGTTTTCTCCGGCACGGCGCAGAAACCAAGCAACAGGCAGGATAACAACAACAACGGGTTTATTAACCCAAGATGCAGCACAGTGCGACACTCACGGGCTTGCAGGCCGTATAGGGAACTCCGCAAGACCGAGAAAGTACGCTTGCCTAGGGCACGACGACTCCCGCACAAGGGCCAAAGTCGAACTCACTAATGAGAAGCCGCCTGCTAAGCAGCGCGTCAACCTCTCGTGGAGGCCTGAGAGCATCTGCCGCAACGAGCTCGTAGGAGAGGAGTATGTCACGCGCGCCCAAAGGGAAATGGCGCTGCGTTGCGACGTAGGCCCGCGCAGCGCGCCAGCGTAGCGTGCCCAGACATGCCAGCGCGGGAAGGAGCCGACGGTCGACTCGCCCAGACCAAGAGGCGCCCTGGCAGCCATCTTGGCGGATGCCGGTGCTTATGCGCGCCCGGGCTACGCTGTCGGCGCGCGCGCGACAGCTAGGGAACGAGGCGCCAGGTAGGAGGACGCTCTCGATTGCCACACTCAGCAACCGCCACTGCGACACCCACCACCATTGGCTCCCATGCTCCGACATGTGGTACAGGAGCAGATCTCCGAGGCTATGCCGATGCGGCAGCCCCCCGTCACCGCACCTCTTACTTATCCTCTGTTGCTTTTGCATAATGGCTATTCATACTGTACTCAACTGTCAGCAGCATCTCATTGTTTTTGGAGTCAGTAGGAGGTCTTGTAGAAGCTCTTTTTACCTTGTTTTATGCCACGCCGTTTCAGATCATTTCTTGTTCAAGGAATTATTGATTCCCAATATGTTCTTTTTAATTGCCTGCTATTTCAAACGTATCGTCTTGGAGCAAAAGAGGAACATGATTCTTAAGTACAAAACTTGAAAAGTAACACCAACAGCCAACAGGCAGCAAGAAGTAAAGAAGTCAGCCTTTTTATTTGAGTTTTGCCCTGCTACTTTGTATTTGTTCAAGAAAAAGCTAATTGTGGAATGAAAGCATAATAAATAGGAAAGCAACTAGAACACAAAGAAACAAATTGTATAAGTCTGGGGCAATTGCATTAGTCACTATTGCTGATGCAGCGTCAGTTTGATGGATCTGACTCAGTTTAATTCAAATGGGTGCGAGACTTGGCTCACTTTTGTGATTCGATTCAGTTCATGTTACTGTAAGGGATTGTCAAATTTGATTTACAATTATTTCAAAAGAGGTGTGCTTTAGCCCAGTTTCGATGTCTACATGGGGCGCTTTTGAAAAAAAAAAAGCACCCCATATCTTGACTACATGGCCTCTTAATCTTGGGGTCAAGGGTTCGGGCTGCATACCAGCTATGTGGATGGGACGCAACATGCTCACTGCACATGAAGACAATATGGCGTCGATTCTAGGTTGTCAACAAACCCCCGAGTGCGACCACACACCTTGAATGCTTTTCTGGTAACAAGACTCCTGCCCTAAGTTTCGTACGGTGCCAGCACCTGCTGTTAGAGGTGCAACTGTGTACGAGAGGGCATGTGATCGTTGCTATAGCTATGTTTGCATCTTGGGCAGCAATGAAATTCTGGCTTTGTAAACATCCACTACAGTCGCTTTACGGAAAAGTAACTACTTTCGACGCTCAACATCTGTGAGTGCAATGCACGAGAGCATTGCAAGTTTTGAAATTAGTGCCTGGGCAAAAAGAGTGACCCCTCAAAACTTGCAGTTCATGGGATTTCAGTCTATAAGAAGCAAAAATTCGTTCATTGTGATTATGAGGCAGTGTGGATTTTTGATCATTTAAAGCTTTTTCCCAATTGTAAGCACGCAGACTTTCCTTTTCCTTCTCAGCGAAACGCGGCTGCACAGTTAGTCCCTATGCTCAAGTATGTTTGGCTTTGTAATATTTGCCTCCACTCCTCTCCTGCCATTCTTTTATTCTTTTTCTCCCAGCCTGTTTTTGCCCTCACCTCCTGTTTGTTGTTGAGTGTGAGAGAGAGGGGGCCACCAAGCATTACATTGTTGTTATTGAGAATGTTATTATATTGAAGCACACTATTCCACACCAATGTGGCCAATTTTAACATCTTTTTTTATGTTAACATAAGTTTGTGGCTGCTTGTGTAAGAGAATGTGAAATTCACTTCTTCGAAAAAAAACCTTTGTTTTGCGGCTGTGTCAGCACATCACTCTGGCTGAATGTTGTCTCGTCTTTTCAGAGATCTTGCCAAGGCTTGCCCGATACCGGTAGACTCCCTGGACAGCCCACACACCAAGGCACACCTACTCTTCCAGGCACATTTCTCACGGTTGCAGCTGCCGAGCTCGGACTACATCACCGACCTCAAGTCGGTCCTGGACCAAGCCATCCGCATCCTGCAGGTCGGGTCCTGCATTCCTCGACAATCTATTTCATCCCACAAGTGCAGTACTGTCAAAACTAATTTCAGTGGTAATCCAACTGTGCCAATTGTTGCAATTTTGATACAACTCTATGTCTCTGTGCACGTTGCCTACCCCTTCAAAGGTAGGCTGTTGAAAGTGTGGTTTCGTTTTTCAGTTCCGAATTCTAACACTCGGGTGATTTTCACTCATTTTATCAGAATGAAAATGGACATTAGGTTGGATTTTTTTTTAGAAGTAGCAGTCAAGATTCGCTCACACCCCGTGGCTGCTGTCACTTTTGAAATAGTTAGGAGCATGCAGGTTCACACTGCAGGCTTATTAGGCCTCTTTGTGCCTACATCTTTTAGCAAGGGGTTGGGTGATAGGTATTAATATGGTGGCACGCCTGGATTCTATGAAGTTTTTTGTGCGTACTGCTCAATATCTGGGTTGCACTTCAACTAGCTGAATATAAAAACATCACAAGAGACACATCATTTGACCACCAAAAAAAAACCACCAGTCCTAATAGAATTGTTCAACTTGTTAAATTACGTTACAAGTAGTGAAATCATTTCTTATTTCAGAGAGCCTCATAGATCTTTCACATGCGCAGGCCATTATTGACATAGTAGCCAACCAAGGATGGCTGGCTCCCACACTGTCTGGCATTGTGCTGCTCCAGATGATCATCCAAGCTCGCTGGCACTTTGAAAACACGCTGCTCACTCTGCCACTTGTTGACAACTCTGTGCTAGAAGACTTTGCGTGAGTTCCCCCCACAGTATTATTTGCGCTTTTGGGGAAAAAACCATGTTGTGAGAACTCCCAGTGAGAGAAATTAGTCCACACACAACATTCATTCATTCATTCATTTTATTTACCCTCAGGGCCATATGGCATTATAGAGGGGAGTAGAAATGAAGTTTACAAGGAAAAGGAAAATGCAGCATGAGAATATGCAGCATAAAAAATACATATTATACAGCAGAATGTACAGTAGAGAAAATACAGGATGAGAATAAACAATGCAACAAACATAAAAATAAAAAATTAAAGCAAATAAAGAAAAACTCCTGATTATACAATAGTAGCTGTGCAATGACAGTGAACATAATACAATTTTGAGTAACGTTTAGCTCATACAATACTGAGTAAGGTTTGACAGAACATATTGTTATTAGTAATAGTGACGATGTCTTTGGGAAGGTGGTTCCAGTCTACTGATGTACGAGGTATAAATGATCGAGAAAAACACTGGGAGTTGCAGGATGCGATTCCAACTTTATGACGATGGTCGATGCGAGGGGATATGTACTGAGGATTGAGGATTAATTGGTTACGTAGGGTGGGATGATGGAATAATTTGTGAAATGTACTCAAACGAAATATTTTCCGACGGGATGCAAGGGACGGAAGGCCTAGGCTGGATTTCATGGAACTGATACTGGTGATGCGATTGTAGTTAGAAAGTATGAAACGGGCGGAGTTATTCTGTACGCGCTCAAGTGAAGTAACCAGGTTATCGTGGTAAGGATCCCACTCTGATGATGCATATTCAAGTTTGGAACGTATTAATGTTTTGTACAACCGAAGTTTTTGTGCAGATGGTGCTTTTGGAAAGTTACAACGTATGTAGCCTAGCATACGATTAGCATTATTAGTAATGTATGCGATGCACATAGCACACATTGATGCTATGTGTCTTTAGTGACGCACTGTCTCTGCATGTCATTCACAAGAGTGTGTCTTTCCACCAGGTCTGTGTCTGTCCACTCACTGCCAGAGGCCATGCACATGGTAGCCCATTCACCAAAGGTCCTGGAAAAGGCTTTGCAGGGAAGGCTGAAGGAACGAGGATTTCAACAGGTTGGCTTATTCTGTGTATTCTTTCTATGATAAGCAAGCTTTGTTGGCAGTTACCTGCAGTCCCTTATATCCATATGAGTGGGTACTGTTATGAGGAATGCTGCACTGATGAATGTGGCAGGCAGATGTCGAACAAAAAAAATTCTGATAGGATGAGCAGCTACTGCATATGTCCCGTATGTTCTTTATTTAGCGTGCAGTTTGGTGTCAAATGCTAGCTTAAGTTGAATCAGGCATTGAAATACCATCGTCAGTTCTTACACTCGCTATAACGCCAACACACACATGCGTGTGTGTGTGTTTGTGCATGCGTGTGGAAAAAAAGAGAAAGGGCACATTTGCGGGAAACACAAGTGAGGTGTCTGAAACAGACCAGCAAAAGCTTTCCTGTAGATATCAGTGAGAGATCAGCTCATTTTCATGTTGATATGAAGCTAAGAAAAAGCATTAAATCACTGATACGGCCTTTGGGGCATTGTGAATACAAAACTGGCACACCTCACGAATCGTGAGCCAAACAAGCTTTACTGTATGTATCTATATAGGCACCTACATGCATACATACAACATAGGCTGGCAAAGTCATTTGTGAGTCAACTGACTCAGACTCGGATAAAGGTGGGAGTCAGTTCGTGAAAAATTTTGGTGAGTCTGAGCACGAGTGAGTCTGGCTGAGGTATACTTAGGTGAGTCTGAGTGAGTCGACTTGAGGAAAATTTTGGTGAGGCTTAGTGCAAATGAGCCAGGTTGACGAATATATGTGTCATGAGCAAAGAAGGCACGTGGCGATGGTGTGCGGAACCACAGAAGAAGTACCTGATGGCATGTGCACCTGCCATGTTCATGCACTTGATTATTCGGCGAAGGGCGCTGCAAGCGGCCCAGCCGTAATGGAAAAACTTTGGAGAAGAACTGACATAGTTTGGTGGAGGGCCAGAGGAAAAGGGGGAAAGAAGTCAGCGTCGCACTTGAAACTGAAAGCAGCCCACATGGACTCGGGAAGTGGTCGGTGACCAGCGAAGCTCCCCGGTTTAGCAGCAGCCTCACCGTAGCAGTTGCTAACGCATCAACAGCCCTTGCTCTTCTTGAGAGGATAAGAGTCCTCCACTCTGCAATCCTTGGAGTGCCAGGTCGGTGGTTGGCTCATACATGTGTCATGAGCAAAGAAGGCACGTGGCGATGGTGTGCGGAACCACAGAAGAAGTACCCGATGGCATGTGCACCTGCCATGTTCATGCACTTGATTATTCGGCAAAGGGTGCTGCAAGCGGCCCAGCCGTAATGAAAAAAACTTTGGAGATGAACTGACATAGTTTGGTGGAGGGCCAGAGGAAAAGGGTGAAAGAAGTCAGCGTCGCACTTGAAACTGAAAGCAGCCCACATGGACTCGGGAAGTGGTCGGTGACCAGCGAAGCTCCCCGGTTTCGCAGCAACCTCACCGTAGCAGTTGCTAACGCATCAACAGCCCTTGCTCTTCTTGACAGGATAAGAGTCCTCCACTCTGCAATCCTTGGAGTGCCAGGTCGGCGGTTGGCTCATACAGCTAGACCTAACTTATCAAGTTCCACTACGAACATGACAGCGACTGGAGTACGAGTAAGGGAGATAAGCATCTCCTATGTGGATAGACAAAGACAACCTTGAAAGGTCTCCCAATACTTCAGCGATGTGAGAAACAGCCATAGTTATGCGCGGAAAACATGAACAGTAAGATGTACATTCGATACACCGATGACCGTAGGAGAGTAGCCGCGTTAGACTCTAACACGGCATATTTATAGCTTTCGTTTAGGTTTATCACAGACTATTGTGTGAATGTGCATTTTCGAGTGAATATAGTGTTAGATTGTTGTTTGTCATTTTGTCAAATAAGGTGTGTTTGTTGTGCTATCACGGTCTCCTCATTCCAATCCTTTGCTAGCTAGCGCTCCTAGGATGATGGCGACAGTCCGAGTGACTTCGTTCGAGGAAAATTTTAGCGAGTCTGAGTCCGAGTGAATCCGGTTGTCGCAAACATTGGTGAGTCTGGGTCAATCGCAGCAATGGGAAATTACTGTGCCATACTGCTCCAAAAAGGTCTTTTTTCTATAATTTGCGCCATTGCTGCGCCGCAAGATGGTTTTAGAACCGAAAGTAATGTCAACAGCACGCAATATTGGGAGCGGATATTATGTGATGGTCACTATCTTGTGCACTTGTGCTGCTGCAAAAGCACCAAATTGGCCGATCAATTATTCCAACTTACGCGCGATTGTAGCGGTGCCTTTAGTGGCAACCATTGACAAAGAACGCAGGCAATGTGGCGACTACCGAAAAGCGCACCAGTATGTCTTATCGCCGATAAAAACTATACGTGTGTTGTGGAGCGTCACTTTGCGCCTACTGCACGCTTTTAATACTTGGCGACTGCCTGAGAGTGCTGAGGCGCCGATCGGTGCCGCTTCAGTGGTTGTGCGGGACCGTGTTTTGCAAAGTGTGCAGCGCTTTGCAAAAACGAAAGCTGTTAGCTGTTGCGGGCTCAGCATTGTGGATTGCGGGCACCGAAATGTTCATGGTAGCACACCTTTTCATGAAGCGACAGCCCAAGCGCGCTTTCATCCACGGCCAGGACCGCTAAAGCATCGCTTGCAGAAGGCTTGCATCGATGCATAAATGCAACGAGCTTCTTGCCACATCTGTACACGGTCTGAAGCGAAGTGTGTACACCGAGTAAACAACGCGCTGTTTGCAACTGGCCAGTAAACGATCGCCTCCCTGCAACCAAAACACATCTCAAAAAAGCTGTGTCAGTTTCCAATCAGTAGCATATCGTGGTACACATTTATCCCGAACAGCCGATTATTTTCATTTCGTTGCTGTGCCAGTTGCTGCGTTGGCTGCATATCTTGGACTCCACAGTAGTTTCGAAATGCCTTTTGATGTCACCACCGCGTGATATTGGACAGTCGTGTGAGAATGCCAATCATTTCTGAACATTGCAAAAAGGAATAAGATTGCTTTGTGGTGGGTACTTTAGGCAATATTTGCTGTGGCGCTGTATTTATTTCTTCATTAGGGGTGATGGTGCACATAACGAAATGCAAATTGGTACTCAGTCGTAGGCGTGCGTGCAAGTGGGACACGGGAAGGTGGGGGAGGAAAAAGTCAGCCACATACATTGACATAATAAGGAGGGGAGTGCAAAGTCAGCTGTATGCACAGAAATGATAGGGAGGGGGTCACTGCGACATAGCTTTGCCCCCCTCCTGAAGAGGAACCCTGCGCACGCTTATGTACTTGGTGGTTATACAGTTCCCCCAGGGGCCATAGACACTGCTTTGTGTCTCTCATGGCGAATGTCGCTCGGATGGCGGCGGGCGCCCCACTTGTGGTCGTAGACACGACTCTCCTCTCCTCCTTAGTCTGCCGCGCTGGGGGAGCGAGAGTGACATCTTGCCCCTCTCTCCCGGTAGAGGTGTCGACTGTGGCGCTGTGCACAAAATCTCTCGAGACGTTTCGCGCGCGTTGGGACTGAGAGAAAACTTATCCGGGATGGCATGGGGTAAGCACGCATTTCTTTTCCGTCCGTCGGCTCCCGTTCTTTGGGGCTCGCTTGGAATTCGCCAACAGTGCCTTGCGCTTGTGCCGAACGCTTTCGTTTTCAGCAGATTGATTTTAAGACTTACTCTTCTGCTCAACTTGTCTAACTCTGTAATCATGAGTTGCAATTTGTTCTCTGAGTTACTCAGCAATGCAATGTCGTCGGCGAAGCGCAGTCACTAAGGTACTCTCCATTAACTCTTATGCTTAACTGTTACCATTTATAGGTCTCTAAAAACCTCCTGTAAGCACGCGGTAAATAGCATTGGGGAAGTTGTATCCCCCTTCCTTACACCCTTTTTGATTAGTATTCTGTTGCTTTCTTTATGAAGCACTATGGTAGCAGTTGGTCCCCTGTAGATTTCTTCCAAGATGTTTATATATGCTTCGTCGACGCCCTGATTCCACAGTGTCTGCATTACTGTTGATATTTCTACTGAATCAAACGCCTTTGCCTAACCTATAAAGGCTATATATGTATAGTGATTGGCTATATTCTGAGCATATTTCTATTACCTGGTTGATAGTATGAATGTGGTCAATTGTTAAGTAGCCAATTCGAAATCCTGCTTATTTCTTTGGTTGATTGAATTCTAATGTTGTCTTGATTCTGTTAGCAATTACTTTTGTAAATAGCTTTACTACGGAGAGCAAGCTAATCGGCCTGTAATTCTTCAAGTCCTTGTCATCTCTTTTCTTATGTATTAGGATGATGTTAGCATTCTTCCAAGATTCTGGTACTCTTACCGTCAGGAGACACCTCGTAAAGAGGGTCTTTAGTTTTTCCAACACAATCTGTCCTCCATCTTTCAGCATATCTGATGTTACCTGATCCTCACCAGAAGCTTTGCCTCTTTGCATGCTCTCCAAGGCTTTTCTGACTTCTTCTATAATTATTGATGGGCTGTCATCTGGGTTACTGCTAGTTCTTATATTAGGGTCATGGTTGTTCTGGCTACTGTACAGATCTCTGTAAAACTCCTCCGATATTTTTACTATCCTATCCATATCGGTAGTTACTTTGCCTTCCTTGTCCCTTAGTGCATACATCTGCTTTTTGCCTATCCCAAGTTGTCTCTTCACTGCTTTGATGCTTCCTCCGTTCTTCAGAGCGTGTTCAATTCTCTCCATGTTATACCATCTTACATCGGATGCCTTATGCTTATTAATCAACTTCGAAAGCTTTACCAACTCTATTTTGTCTGTTGTACTTAAGCTTTTATGCTTTGAGACTTTTTAATGAGACTTCATTTCCTGGGACAGCTTGTCAGTGTCCTGTATAAGTATTAACTCTATTTTGTCTGTTGTACTTGAGGCTTTCATGCTTTGAGGCTTCTTAATGAGATTCTTCGTTTCCTGGGACAACTTGCCAGTGTCCTGTCCAAGTAGTGTACCTCCAACTTCCACTGTACATTCCATAATGATACTCGGCAGATTATCATTCACTGCGTCAACGCTAAGGCTGTTTTTCTCTATAAGAGCCGAGTACCTGTTCCTGGGTCCCTGAAGTGACGTGGACTACGCACGATACATAGGCCTCCTGAGGGAGGACCTTGACTCTCTTTTCTTAAAAAGCGAGGTGTGGGAAGCGCTTCTCCATCTTAACAGCTGCTCGGCCCCGGGACTGGACAGTATTTTGAACAGGCTGCTCTGCAATCTAGACGAAAAGTTTGTCGCCACCTCGACAGACAAGATCAATCGCATGCGGGAAACAGATGACATCCCGGCCGACTGGAAGGTAGCATCAGTAATTCTCGTACCCAAGCCAGGTCGAACCCTTAGTCTAAACAACCTGCGGCTGATATCACTTACTTCGTTGGGAAGAAAAGTCGTGGAGCACGTCACAATTTTTTCCGTTCCATTTCACGTCATTCACAACTGGATATATAAATATATAGAGGAATTCGAACTTTTCCCCTACAACATGATGGGCTTTCATTCATGCCTGTCTATTCAGGACGTCGTGAAACTCATTAATCGCCAGATCATCGATAGCAACACCAGAGACATTCGGGGTATACTGGCACTGGATCTTAAAAGGCCTCCGATAACATTTTGCATAGGCACGTCTTTAATTCCATTTTAAACATGGAGCTTGGGTGCACGTTTCACAGGTTCGTCACTTCATCCCTTTAGAGCAGGCACGCCACTCTCAAGGTTGGGGGTGTTACGTCTGATTCCTTCGCGTTGGGGGGCGAGGGGTACTACTCAGTTGTCTGTAATATCGCCGCTTCTCTTCAACGTCGCCATGTGCACCCTCTCCACTCGTCTCTTTAAAGTATACTATGTTAATCATGCTCTCTACACTGACAGCAGCTCGATGTGGTGTGAGGGCGGCAATGAAGGAAGAGTGGAGGAATCACTGCTGGCGGCCCTGAGCTGCACAAAGGAATTCCTAGAGGGCCTGGGGCTCCGGTTCTCCCCGTCCAAGTGTGAACTGATTTTGTATCGCCCTATTATAAGGGAATGCATTCCCAAAAGACAGGTCCTTCTTGAGGGGGTCGTCATTTCCATTCGCATGGCCCTCGGGCAGGCCGTTTCAAGAGTTGAAGTGATCAGCGTTCTCAGTATGCTGGTCGAGTCGAATGGTTGCAACTAACAAACGATCGCTCGTATCTCCACCAAAACGATTAACATGGTCTAGCTCATCACCAAGGTCTCCAACAGCTGCAGAGGGCTGGGGAGGACAATCTCCTCTGGTTGCACCATGAGCCATATCCGGCATGTGGCCTCTGCGCATCGCTAGCATGGGTGTGAGAAGTATGAGAAAATCACAGCATATCCACGGATGAATGTTGATGAACGGGGCAAAGCATCCGTTAACCCGTCTGTGCTTCTGTCCATCCGTTCGTTCTTCCTTCCGTCCGTACGCGCTACCACCAGTGCTTCCATCCATGCATCTGTCCGTCTGTCCATGCATCCATCTGTACCTACGTCCACGCGTCCGTCTATCTGTCTGTCGGTCCGTGGGTCCATCAAGTAAACACTCCAAGTACACCCATCTTGCATCCCCTGTGGCACATACCCGCTCCGTACGTCCATCTGCTTGTCTGTTTATTCATCCGTTCATGTGTCTGTCCATTCATGTGTCCGTCCACGCGTCCATCTAGTGAACACTTACAGTATCTCCAACATACCCGTTCTAGAGCGGGTATGTGCCACCGGTAGCTACGTAGGACAATGGAGGATAGACAGACCCATGCCTTTAGAAGCTTCGCCCCTAAAATAGCTTGTCATCCAGAAAAGATTGGGACGATTTCCTCAATTGGGTAGCACCCCTGATTCTCGCTTCGCTTGTTATTCGCGCGTAGAGAAACTTCTCATGTAGAAGTGAAGTGGCGGCCGTATTTTGTCATTAATGTTATTATCAGCGGTTTATTTTGATGCTTCGAGGGGTAGCTTGCTGCAATGCTGGTTACTTGCTACAGTGTTAACGGCGGCGTCACGGTCGTCGTGCAAGGTTGCTGCGAAGTTAGAAAAGTGCGTCGTAGCGCACGCTTTTGGGTGCCCCTTGAGATCACAGCAGATACTGCGGTTAAACCATTGCGAGAAAAAATAGCCACAAAACGGTTTTATGGCATGCGCGGGTTGTCTGGGGACGGCTTGGAGAAGGCAGTGTACGCGTATGTCAATTGCAAAAAGCTAAGCAACCCAACTTTTTTGCATTACCACATTTTTTGCTCCTCCTGAAAGAGTTTTTATAAACGTTTTCCCGCATAATAAGCGAACCCTCTAACATTAATCTGATTTTTTTAGAAATAAAGTGCATCGCGAGTAAACATGTTGTTTACTGCCAGTTAAGTGAGCGGCGCCAGCGATACAGATTAGCTCGCGCCAATCTGTCTTCTTTGTCCTTTTCATCTCCATGCACCTGGTACGTAGCATGATGGTCCCAGAGCTTTAAAGGTTGTTATCTGACGCGCTCTTATAAGACTTGATCTGCAAAACTTATACAATATCACCGGACTGCACAGCAGATAATGATGGATAGATGGGGCTGATCTCATAGGTGACAGGTGTTACTTGACGCAATGCACGGTAAGGTCCCGTGTAATGAGACAAAAGTTTTTCTAATAGGCCCACTCGAACATAAAAAGGCCTGTGTAAAATTAAGGGACCGGGAGCGAAATGTGCGTCTCGATTTTTTGCATCGTACCAACACCATTGGTGTGTCTGTGACGCCACCAGCCATGCGCAGGGGAGCTGACGGGCATGATATTTCGCACGATCGTGTCACAGGCACTCTTGCTGTTGGATGAGGTATGAGTGGGGATTTGTCAAGTGGTATAGTTGGCTATCTTCCGTACAATAGGTAGAATGGCAAGGAATGCCATTTTTTCATGATTCATTTCATTAACCTCAATCTGTCAGTAGCCGGAACGAAGGTTAATGAAGTAAAAATAGCAGGACCCTCAGGCGATAAAGGGCATTATCTATTCGTGGCAGAGGATACACGCCTTTCTTCGTAAGTTTGTTTAGGTGTCGGTAATCAACACAGAAACACCATGCATCGTCTTTCTTGTGGACTAGCGCATCAGGAGAAGCTCAAAGACCGCAGGATGGCTCAATGATGTGCTTGGCGAGCATTTTGTCGATCTCGCTTCAAATAATGTGGCGCTTGGCCGCCGACACCCAATATGGATACCTATGAATAAAATGTTCATTACCAGTGTTTATGCAGTGGGTCACACCAGTAGCTTTTCCGAATGGATGGCTGCTTAGATCGAAAATGTCGATGTAGGACTGCAGAACTCAGTGGAGCTCATTAGTACGCTGCAGTGTTAAGTTGGAAGCAATCATCGACCTAATAGCGCTGTCGGAGCGAGTGTCAGATTGAAGTTGAGCATGGGGGTCAGAAAGAGCGGCCACAGTGAAAACATCTACCGCGTTGTCTTCTGAGATGCAGATCAACACCAGAGATCCCTTGCGGCAGCACTTGAGGTGTCAAACTAAAATTGACAACTGGGATGCATGTGGAGTTTCCTGCGATTGACAAAGTGGTGTGCTGTAATGTAATGCTGAGGTTTATGAGGATATCGGTGATAGGGGTTAAAACATGGTCATCATCGGGAACTGGTGGTATTGAGACGAGCTCTACGTATGTCAGTGTTTGTAGAGGAAGGCACGCATGTCCTGTTGTGCAGAGGCAACTGGACCATTAAGCTAAAGATTCTATTGGGGGCAAGTGTAAACAGCGCGTACTGGTCGAACAGTCTATGAAGGCAGAATGCACGGACAGGAATTCGAGGCCTAAGATTATGTCGTCAAGGACAGTGAAAAGAACTGTGTGCCAATCCGCGATGCTTACACGAGCGAAGCATATTCCAACGGTAAATGCTATTCCGCCATCGGCAACATGGATGAACTCAGTGGTCGCAGGTGTGATAATCTTCTTCAGTTCGCAGCGAAAATCACTCGTCATAACGTAAAGTTGAGGATTATTTTGACATCACAGAATGCGATGGGTCGTTTGACATCTCTGAGAACGAGCCTTTATGCTTTGTCAGTTCACTTTCTCTTCTTTAGTTGCTTAATGTGCGTCAATTATACAGAAGTTTTTGAGAGCTTGTTGCAGATTGCTTTGACGTGCTATGCTATTTTAAGTTTGTTGTGAGACTTACACCTATGTATTTAAACACCGTAACACGTACTACTCTTCCACTGTCATGAAGGGGCGACAGAAAGTTAGATGGGCCGATGAAATTAAAAAGTTCGCAAGTATGACGTGGCAACGAAGAGCACAAGACTGGGTTGATTAGTGGATCATGGAAGAGGCCTTTGCCCTGCAGTGGGCCTAGTCAGGCTAATGATGATAATGGTGATCATATAAGTAAAATCAAGAAGCTGCTTTTTACTTGAAAAAGTCGCGACTATCGTACTTTTCAAGGTTATATTGTCACGACGCAGACACAGCAGGAGTTTGATATAGAAGAGCTCACTTTAATTAAAAATGAAAGGCGCTCGGAAAGAGGACCGGGCAAGAGCTTCGTCTTCTTCTCTGGCTGTGCGAGCTCTCCACTGCAGGTTGAATGCGGCATTTGCCTCCCTCCAGGAAGAGCATCGACCCGATGCTCGGCTACAGAACACGCGGTGTATCTATAGTTGACGTATTACGCAACTGGCTCACTGCAATATGGCTTCATCCGCACAACGTGTACGATTTCAGATTTTTGAGCTCGCGAAGAACTGTCAGGGATGACCTCATAATTCACGTCACTTAGGCGCCGTATAACATTGTAGGGACCGAAGTACTTCTTCATTAACTTTTCACAAAGGCCGCGTCGGCGAATAGGGCTCCAGACCCACACTTTCTCGCCTGGTTGATAAGTGACGTATCGGTGTCGCAGGTTATAGCGTTGTGCGTCGTAACTCTGCTGTCGGGCGATTCGCACGCGTGCTAGCTGCCGTGCCTCTTCAGCTCGTTGGGTAAAGGCTTGAACATCCGTGTCTGTATCCTCGCAGTCGTGCAGCAGCATAGCATCAAGCATTGTCGTCACTTCACGGCCATAAAGAAGACTTAATGGCGTGCTCCGTGTAGTTTCCTGCTGCGCCGTATTATAGGCAAACGTCACGTATGGTAGAACGTCGTCCCAATTTTTATGATCCACATCGATGTACATACTAAGCATATCAGCAATTGTCTTGTTGAGGCGTTCTGTTAAGCCGTTGGTTTGTGGGTGGTAGGAGGTAGTTTTTCGATGCGCTGTTCCACTCAACTCAAGCACTGACTTGAGGAGCATAGCCGTGAAAGCGGTACCTCTGTCTGTTATTATAATTCTAGGAGCGCCATGCCTCAGAACGATATTTTCAATGAAAAATCGTGCCGCTTCTACTGCGGTTCCACTGGATAAAGCCTTTGTTTCTGCGTAGCGAGTAAGATAGTCCGTAGCGACAATTACCCACTTATTTCCAGTATGCGAAGTCGGGAATGGTCCAAGGAGATCCATTCCGATTTGTGCAAAAGGCATGGTGGGCACTTGAACTGGTTGCAACAATCCGGCTGGTTTTAAAGGTGGCGATTTTCGTCGTTGACAATCGAGGCACGTGCGGACGTAATGCTTTACAGTGCCTGGAAGCTTCGGCCAGTAGTACTTTTGTTGGATTCTGGCCAATGTGCGCGTGTATCCGAGGTGGCCGGAGGTTGGCTCATCGTGGCAAGCGCTCAGGATCTCATCGCGAATGGATGTCGGGACGACAAGTAAGTGGGCATTTCCGCTGGGGGCAAAGTTCTTCTTGTATAGGACACCACTGCGCAAGCAGAATGATGGCAGGCTCCTTGCAAATATCTTGGGAACGCTTGTAGACTGGCCGTTAAGAAAATTAATAAGAGGGAGCAACTCACTGTCTTCCTTCTGCTTAGACGAAATGGTGACCGTGTCGACCACTCCTAAAAATGCCATGTCATCATCTTCTGAGACATCATCTTGCTTTATAGGCGACCTGGATAAGCAATCAGCATCAGAGTGCTGTCGTCCCGACTTATAGACGACCGTCATATCGAATTCTTGTAGGCGTAAGCTCCAGCGCGCTAGCCGACCGGATGGGTCCTTCAAGTTGGTCAGCCAGCAAAGAGAGTGGTGGTCGCTGACTACGTGGAAGGGACGGCCGTAGAGGTATGGGCGAAACTTCAGAACTGCCCATACTACAGCAAGACATTCCTTTTCCGTTGTGGAATAATGGGACTCGGCACGGGAAAGCGTCCTACTTGCATATGCAATCACTCTCTCGGCTGAGTCTTGCCACTGGACGAGTACAGCGCCTAAACCTACGTTGCTGGCATCAGTGTGGATCAAGGTTGGAGCGTCCTCGTCAAAGTGAGCAAGCACAGGGGGTGTCTGCAGGCGCTGTCGTAGACCGTCAAATGCTGCTTGTTCCTCTTCGCCCCATAAAAATGGAACATCGTCTCTCGTTATGCGTGTTAAGGGCGACGCTATGTGCGAGAAATTGGCGATAAATCGGCGGTAGTAGGCGCAAAGGCCAAGAAAACGTCTTACGGCCTTCTTTTCTGTTGGCACCGCAAATTTTCGGACGGCGTCGATCTTGTCGGGGTCCGGACGAACACCTTCATGGCTCACCACATGTCCTAAGAATCGGAGTTCCTTGAAACCGAAATGACATTTCTCAGGTTTCAGCGATAAGCCAGCGGACCGTATTGCTCGAAATACTAATTGCAGCCGTCTTAGATGTTCCTCGAATGTTGGTGAGAAAACAATGACGTCGTCGAGGTATACCAGACACGTCTGCCACTTAAGGCCTGATAGGACGGTATCCATCAGTCTCTGAAATGTTGCTGGGGCTGAGCACAATCCGAAGGGCAAGACTTTAAACTCGTAAAGCCCGTCAGGCGTAACAAAAGCAGTCTTTTCTCTGTCCCGCTCATCGACCTCGATTTGCCAATAACCGCTTTTCAGGTCCATCGACGAGAAGAAGCGTGCATGCCTCAGCCTGTCAAGTGAATCGTCAATACGCGGTAGTGGATATACGTCTTTCTTTGTCACGCGGTTCAGCTTGCGGTAGTCCACACAGAAGCGTAAGCTGCCGTCTTTCTTCTTAACTAGCACTACCGGTGATGCCCAAGGGCTTTTTGACGGCTGAATGATGTCATCATTGAGCATTTTCTGGACTTGTTCTTGGATTGCTTCGCGTTCTTTTGGTGCCACGCGGTATGGGTTTTGTCGAATTGGTCTTGCTGTCTCTTCCGTTATAATTCGGTGCTTTGTCAGTGGCGTTTGATTTAATCTCGAGGTCGACGAAAAACAATCTTCAAACTGGCCGAGAATATCTAGAAGACTCTGCCTCTGCGCTGGCGATAAATCTGTGCTCACGTCGACAGGCAGTGGTGTTGAAGCTGCCGGTGTCTCTGCCTGTTGTACTGCGAAGCACTCGCGGAATTCTACAATTTCTTCGAAGTATGCAACTGTGGTACCCTGTGCAATGTGTCGACGCTCGTTGCTGAAGTTTGTCAACAGGACCTCTGCTTGCCCAGACACTACACTGACGAGACTTCTGGCAATAGCGATTCCTCGAGAGAGTAAAAGCGTCGATATTTGTTCCGCGACACCTTCTCCACTATGCTGCGTGTTACACGTGACAGAGACGAGGCGACATGACAACGGTGGCATGGTCACGTCGTCAATCACGCGCATGGGCTTGCGCTGCAGCACTGCGCTATGGTCCGCTGAGAAGGTCAGTACACCGTCCGGTATATTTATAATGGCACCGTACTCCCGCAGGAAATCCATACCCAAGATGGCCTGTTTACAACACTCAGCAAGAATAACGAAGGTTGCCACGAATGATGAATCCCCAATCTTGATTCGTGCGGTGCACTTTCCGGTAGGTGTCAGCAGCTGGCCTCCGGCTCCTCTAATTTGCGGCCCCGTCCATTCCATTTTTACCTTCTTGAGTTGGTCGGCCAGATTCGCACTCATTATTGAAAAGTCCGCACCAGTGTCGACCAGTGCGGTCACGTCGTGACCGTCAATTGAAAGTGTAATGTCGGCGGTGACAATCTCGTCTTTCGTCGGTTCATTCGAAATGTGCGGCACTTCATGCGGCGGTAATGGGGGGTTTTCAAATCTTCGGCAATTCGCAACCTTCCCCCCTAAGGTCGCTGCTTTTAGTTTCCCCGACGTGGACTGGGAGACCTTCCTCTCGCCATGTCTGTGGTGCTACCCCTATTAGATCGGGGAAAATGACCTGGGGAGGGTGAGCGTGACCGGAACCCAGGAGAAACGTCTCGCGGGATCGTCGCGCTCGTTTCAACGTTGCGTCTTCCGTCGAAATAGCGCCGAGGGGTAGTGGACGGAAATCCTTGATACCCGGCAACGCGATGAGGACAATACCGCATGATGTGGCCTGCTTCCCCACAATGGAAGCACAGGGGCCTGTAGTCAGGGGTACGCCATATGTCGGTTTTGCGGAGTGGGCGTCGCATCGGCGTCGACGTTTCCCTGTAGTACCAAGGCACTGTCGGCGGCTGTTGCTGGTGGTACTGCTGAGGTGGCGGCACGTTAGATCTAGGCTGTCGACGAAGAATATCTGCATATGTTGGCCTAACAATGTCAGTGTTCGGCTCGGGAAGTGAAAGCGCTTGCCTTATTTCTTGGCGAACAACTTCTGTGACCGACGCAATCGCGCAGTCATTCGGTGTGGCAGCGAGCTTCTTCACCTCTTCTTGTACAATTTCGCGTATCAGGTCACGCAAAGAACGCTCGTCAGGTGTCACGGTGGTCACGGGGGTTGCGCTGATTTGTCCGCTGTTGTTTGGACGGTCGTACTGGCGGTACCGTAGCTGTAGTGCGCGTTCTATGGCGGTCGCCTCCTTCGAAAATTCGTCGACGCTTGAAGGTGGGTTCCGTACGAGACCAGCAAACAGCTGCTCTTTAACACCACGCATGAGGTGGCTGATCTTTCTGTTCTCGGACATATCGGGATCGGCTCGATGAAAGAGACGAGCCATGTCCTCAACAAACATTGCAACAGACTCGTTGGGCTTTTGTATCCGTGATTCAAGGAGTCGTTGTGCCTGCTCCCGCCTTTCGGTGTTTGCGAAGGTGTCCAGGAACTTCCGCCGGAACTCGTCCCACGTTGACCACACGCGATTCGTGAACCACGTGCGAGCCCCGTCTTGAAGAGGGAAATACACGTACCCCAACTTCTGTGCGGCGTTCCACCCGTTAACGTTGGCTGTGCGCTCGAACTCCTCAAGCCAGTCATCCGCGTCCTCATATGTGTTGCCATGAAAGTCCACAGGAGTTTTAGGGGTGAAAACAGTCACCTGTGTCGTGCTTGGGCTCGTCATGGTGGGGCAACTGCTTCCCGGCGCGGTCATGTTTTCCGTCCAAGGACCGAACTCTGGGCTCAGGCCTAACAGGCGGCGGCTGGCGCGGTGAACGGGTGTTTCGACGAGCGGAAGTCTTTGTGGACTAGATCCCGGGCTGTTGGAAGGTGTCCTGGACATGTACCCAGCTCCTCCACCAGTGTCACGACGCAGACACAGCAGGAGTTTGATATAGAAGAGCTCACTTTAATTAAAAATGAAAGGCGCTCGGAAAGAGGACCGGGCAAGAGCTTCGTCTTCTTCTCTGGCTGTGCGAGCTCTCCACTGCAGGTTGAATGCGGCAATATACACCTGCCATGTTTCACTCCGATTGCAAGACAACAAAATAAGGCTATTGAGCGCACCCTGATCTTGAGCATTACAGATGGTTTTTTCAGATAACGCAGCCATCTGCTCACATTCCAAGTTTTATTTGAGTGCAATTTACCATTTCTGCTTCATCATTTATAGAAATAAAGAACAAAGTGTCCCAAGCACCGAGTCTTGGGGCACCCCTGATGTGATCTGTATGTAAGATGATTTTGCGTGCTTAAATGTGATGAATGTTGAGCGTGATCGCAAGTAATCTGCTGTCCAGTTAACCATTATGTGGTCACCAAAAACTGGAAAGAGGCTAAATGTTTACATGGTAAATCACGTGAAGGACCTTAGGATAGCCAATAAATATGGCATCAATTTGTCTTCGGTCATTAAAGGAAGAAGCAATGTCGTGCTTAAATTCAAGGAACTGTGTAACAGTACAATAGGCAGCACAAAAGCTGTACTGTGATCGGAAAAGTATATTGTGTGTCGTTAGGTTTTCTACATTCTGTTAAAAATAGGCTCCAATAGTTTATAGCTGGTAAAAAGCAAAGATATTGGCCTATAATTTGGTATTTGCTTGTTTTGGGACTTAATTACGGACACATTTGCTAAGTTTCACAGCTGTCGAAATATTGCAGAGATTATTGATTTTTAAAATATTCGAGTAACATAGAATAGCACACCATTATGATTACCACTTTAGAAGCATATTTGAATTACCGACACTGCGAGTGTGTTTCGTAACTTTGAGATTTAGTATACTGTGTATTCCCAGAGCGCTTAATTTGAAATCACAGATAGTATGTCGCACGTAGAAAATGAAAGAGTGATGCCGTTATCGGAACAAAAAAATATATATATATTTGAAGCGAATATTAAAGGCATCTGCTTGTAATCTTTCAGGGTTTGAGTCAGAAATAAACGACGAAGGCATACACAATGCAAGACTAATCAATTTCTAAAACCTGGATAAATTTTTTTTTAAACGTAGCCAAGGTACTGCAAAGTATTAATGTTTAGCATCTTTTGTTACAGCTTCTAATTTCCTTTACAATGCATTAAATAAAAAAGCATTATCATTACATTTGGAATGACAATTTTTATGTAAACATTTTATGCAACAACGTAATAATTATTTCTCTATTGTAGCATGGCTCTTTTGGGTTTTATTTAATATAATTTTGAGACACATACTTTGATAGGCATTCACGCATAACGTCACAAAACTTGAAATGCGGCGCTTCTACATCGCGAAATTTATGAAAACACTTAAATACCTCAAAAGATGAGGCTAAAGTGTTTAACATGGAAATGTCATCCACTTAAAGAAGTTCGAAAATGTCTTGATCTCAGGTGTTTGCCCACAACACACTAAGTTCGAAGTGACTTCGGAAGCTTTATTGTAAGAAAATCCTTTTATGACTTCACACTGTGGGATAGGAGCATGCAGCCCCATAAGGAGCTACAGCTGCAGCTAGCTGGTTTTTATTTGATCTCACAAAACTGCAAAACGCTGGTGTATGGGAATTTGTCCGCTCCCAGTTGTGTTCGTGCGGTGATATCAAAGCGCGTAGAAGGGTACACGAATTGTTATCTGGTGCCTGGTGAAATGGCGCATGTGCCAGTGCTCGCGACCTCACCCTTGAATTCAAAGTTCACAGTTGCGCCTCGAGCCACGCACACTCCTACATCAGCGTCTCTTCATATTCTTTCGTCCACTGTAAAGCAAAAAGGACTTCCTTTCTGGTTGAGGAGCAATCAACGGCAGGCATCGCACATGGAGTGATGTTATCGCATGCGCTATCCGTGCGATGGAGAGTTGCCACTTATTTAATCTAGGCTTCAGCGGTGTTTTTCACTAACACTCGCGAGATTTTATTCACGGGAACTGCATAAAACAAGCATACAAAAGTTATCGATTTCAATATTATACAGAACATGATGGTAATAATGAAATCCTGTGCAGAGTTTCCATATAATTCTAGCGATCAAAAGGTATACAAAAACCATCGAAGTGGTCTGGCCTTTTATCTGGAGAGCTGTGTCATCTTATCTGTAAATAATTCTGTTGGGAGAAAGAAATAATCCGGTGCCTTTTCTTTTGGTCTCTACTACACTCCGCAACACTCCTTCAACTACAGCTCTGGCAGCCTATATCTCTTCAGCACTTATATTTTCATAAATCACGTGTTTAATGTGGGTACTAAGCGTTGAACCTATAAGGATTTCAAGCTTGTCAGATACACTCTTGTTATTTTATCCTGCGCAATCGGAAACTCCCACAATGCAGCGAAATCACTAGTTCATCGCGCACGGTAATCATGCTAAGGAGGAGCGTGGAGCGAAGGCATGGCAAAGCAGAGTTGGAGGCAACTCAAAACTTAAATTTCTCGTGTGGGCTATTCAAGAGCATGTGCCAGATAATCTACCGTAAACCACAGTTTTGGCACCGCAAAGAGCGTAAGAAAGAAAGGGAGAAATGCCTAGAGGGAGGAACGTGCTCAATTGAGTATCGTCGAAAGCTGTTTTAGGGCCCTTATATAGCCACGGCATTCAAACACGGACATAGAAGGGTAATCAACACACCATAAACTCTGCTTTCAAAGTATTAAAGCGGCAAAAAAAAAACAGGTGAAGTGATTTACTTTATGCCGACATTTCCTGCTTGGGTTAAACTAAGGCTAACAGCAGTGCGTAATTATCGGCCGCCGGCAGCGACGACGTGGTCCTTCTCGGGTCATCGGCAGCGGCACGAACGACATGAGAAAAAACGGGGGGCCTGTCACAGCCGAACAGCGTGAATAAATGTGGCCGGCCTGTCAGGAGCGAGGCCTACAGTAAAGATGGCGGCAGCTGTCGCACCATTGCAGCATTTGTTGGCTTCATCTTGCTGGCCTGGTTGTTCACACCTCAGCAATACAGCCGTCCTACCACAGGGGCCAGGTACACAGGTCACTGCTACAAGGCCTCAAGCCGCAAGGATACCAACCACTCAACTTCGGTGGAATTACCTGCCATAGCTGCCGACGCGTTGGTCACATCGCGTGCGAGTGCCCTTCGGGTTGGCTAGCGGTCCACCCCACTGCTACCTATACAACATAATCGAACATATCTGCTCACAGTGCCCGGGAAACAGGAGACAGTAGATGCTACGCTAGCAAGCCCCTACACGACAGCACTGCGTATAGGGGCCTTGGCTGCAACAGGAAGCCTCTCCTGAAAGTGCAGATTGGGCAGACTATATTCCTGGGCCTTCTAGGTACAGACTCAAGTGTTGACTTGCTTGGAACGTCAGCGGTAAGGGCGCTAAATTCAGGACACGGGAACAAGCACTCCAACTGGTAACAGTGAGGTCGCGGTCAACCACATCTTTAATGTGCAAGATACAATGGACCACAAGCAGCTACATACAATGTGTCCTGAGCGTGCCAGATTTGTGTTGCAACAGAGACTTTTTGTGTTTGGCAGAGACTGTTTGAATGGGACAGGCATATTTCTGCATGTAGCGCTGGGTGGGTGGACTATTGGAACCGACCCGCAGCGTATCGTGCCGTTTGCTAAGCGTGAAAGGGGTGTAACAGCTGCGCTCGTGATAGAGGCCCTGCCAGCAAGTCTCATTGCTGGCAGGGCCTTTTTGAAGAAGTGCTTTTAGTACCAGGCATAGGAAGCGCATTTATAGCTGACGAAGGCAAACCTTGAATAAGGCACCCAATGGCTTCTCTCATTTGCTTACGGCAATTCCTGGGTGTACAGCCCTCGCTCAGCATTGCATTTACACTGAAGATAGTGTGCCTGTGTAATGCAAGCTGCGGCCAGTAAACAAGTCTGGAGGCTATTGGCTTGCTGTGAACTATCGGCCATTGAATGCACGCACCTGAGTACCTGCCTACCCAATGCCTCGGAACGTACTGGCTGCAAGCGTAATTGGGGCGTGCCGTGTCGATGTCGAGCTTCGACCACTCCCAGGTGCTCTCCCAGATCCCCATCTTTGAGGCTGACATAGCGAAAACAGTCTTTATCTGCCACCAGGGCACATTTGAGTTTATGAGAAGGCATTGTGCTGGGTGGCCTGGCAACATTTAAAACCTTGACGGACCGGCTGTTGCGAGGGTATATAATGTCACGGGGTCGTGACTTGGCCGAATGAAGCTGACTGCAGGTCGAAGATAACTTTTTATTTCGGCCGAAACTGTGGCCAGGAAACTGAAGGTCAGATTACAGCAATGCACGGGCACTGGTAGCGGCGAACAGCGCGTCGGCTGGCGATCAACTGACAAGCGGTGAAGCGCGTTGGCATTTATAAACTGGCCATTGAATATTCTAGCGTTATCGCTAGCGACGACGTAAGATCCAATATAATCTGAAATATTCACGTGGCGTAATGTAAACGAAATGATCTACTACAGTCCCATAGCATCTCGAACAGTGCATGCGCGGTTCGCTATGAGAATTACATACAGTGTAACGGGGTGATTACAAAACTTGTGGAAGGGACAGGGCATTGTCCCACTCTGAAAAAGGCGTCATCCTGATGCTTTAACAGAAGATGAATGTATAACAATAATGCAATAAATTGCAAACAATAAATTACAATACTTAAATAATAATAACCACAACAAAATACTTTTCCAGTTCGTTAACGTGCATGAAACTGCTTCAGGCACGCGATGTGGACGACTTCAGGTCACAATCGGCGCCATTGAGTGTTCGTAATACCGTCGGAGACAACCTCGTTTTCTAGTGGGCCGATACGTCGTACTACTCTGTATCGTCCGAAGAATCGTCGCAGAAGTTTTTCACTGAGTCCACGTCGGTGTACCGGCATCCATAACCAAATACGTTCACCGGGCTGGTATTCGACAAAGTGTCGTCGAAGATTGTAATGGCGGCGATCGGTCGTTTGCTTATTTGTGATGCGCAGGCGGTCAAGTTGACAAGCTTCTTCAGCATGCTGAAGATAGAGGTTGACGTCGAGGTTTTCTTCGTCAGGGACGATAGGGAGCATCGCCTTGAGCATCGATGCCGGGTTCTTTTCATAGGCCAACTTACACGGCAGCATCTGCATCGTCTCCTGCATGGCCGTGTTGTATGCAAAAGTCACATACGAAAGGATAGCATCGCACGTCTTGTGTTCGACGTCGACGTACATGGCCAGCATGACGTTGGTTGTCTTATTTAGCCGCTGGTTGAGACCACTTGTCTGTGGGTGGCAGGCATTGGGGCGGCGGTGGCTTGTCTGGTTATCTCTTAGGAGTACTTGTTGTTAGGTTAGTTGGTTCGGCATACTGAGGGGTAATTCTAGATGCCTAAAGCACCACAGGAAGAAATAATCACAGAGAAAGAGCGTCAAGCGTGATTATTTCTTCCTGTGGTGCTTTAGGCGTCTATAATTACCCCCCTGGTTATCTCTCCAGATTGCCTGAGTCAAATGAGCAGTAAAGGCCGTACCTCTATCGGTGACAAGAACCTCTTGGGCGCCATGACGAAGGACAATGTTCTCAACGAAGAACTTGGCTATCTCTTCAGCGCTACTTTTAGGTAGGGCTTTTCTTTCGTCGTAGCGGGTGACGTAGTCAGCAGCGACGACTATCCAATCGTTTCGGAAATTCGACGTCCGAAACGGCCTCAGTAGGTCCATCTCGATTTGTCGGAATGGTCGGCGAGGTGGTTCGATCGGCTGAAGAAAGCTTGCTGGCCTTGTCGGCGGTGTCTTGCATCGCTGGCAGTCTCGGCAGGTTTTTGCATATTGAGTTACGTTGGCAGTGAGGAGGGGCCAGTAGTACTTCTCTTGTATCATCGCCAGTGTGCAAGGAAATCTAAGGTGTCCCATCATCGGGTCATTATGCAGAGCACCCAAAACTTCTGCACATAACGCTGAAGGTACTACTATGAGGTTGTTGGCCCGGTGTGGCGAAACATTTTTTTTGACGAGAATGCTGTTCCGCAAGGAATACGATGACAGTACTCACTTGAATGTCTTTCGAACGGCGGCAGCTTTGCCCTCGAGATATTCCACAAAGCCCTTGTGATTTCAGTGTCGGCTCTCTGTCGTTCGGCAAAGTCATCGACGCTTATAGTTCCTAAGAAGTAGTCGGTGTCCTCGTCATTCTGTGGTGATGGGTCAACGGGGGCACAGGACAGGCAGTCGGCGTCAGAGTACTTTCATCCGGACTTGTCTTCAAACGACAGTAACGTCAAATTTTTGAAGACACAAACTTCACCGTGCAAAGCATCGTGAAGGGTCCTTCAAGTTAGCAAGCCAACAGAGGATGTGGTGATTGCTCACAACTTTGAAAGGCCTGCCATAGCGGTAGGGGAGAAACTTGAAGGTAACCCAGATCATGGCAAAACACTCTTTTTTTGTTGTGGAATAGTTGCATTCTGCCTTCAATAGCGACCGGCTAGCATAATTGATAACATTTTCTTCTCCGTTAGTCTTCTTCCCAAGAACAGCGCCGAGGCCTACGCTGCTTGCGTCGGTGTGGATCTCCGTATCGGAGTATTCATCGAAATTTGCAAGTATTGAAGGGGTCTGCAGGCGTCGTTTCAGTTTCTGAAATGCTTTAATTTGTGCCATTCCCCACTTGAAATAGACATTGGTCTTTGTGAGCTGGGTTATTGACTCGGTGATTTGAGAAAAGTCCTGTACGAAGCGTCAGGACTTTTCCTGAGAAATCGGCGCACGGCCTTCTCTTCGGTGGGTGGCGAGAAGGTAGCGATGGCAGCTATTTTCTGCGGGTCTGGGCGCTCTTCCGTCTTGCTTATCACGTGACCCAAAAACAGGAGCTCCTTGTACGTGAAGCAGCACTTCTCGGGCTTTAGGGTGAGTCCAGAACTCCTAATTGCTTGAAGTACAGATTCAAGATGCTGGAGGTGTTCGTCGAAGCTCGAAGAAAACAGAACGACGTCGTTCAAGTAAATGAGGCAAGTATGCTACTTCAAGCGAGCCAGGACGGTATCCATGGCTCGTTAGAAAGTCGCAGGTGCTGAACAAAGGCCAAAGGGCGTGACCTTAAACTCGAACAGGCTACCTGGTGTTATGAAGGTGTTATGAAGGCAGTCTTTTCTCGGTCTCTCTTGTTGGCTTTGATTTGCCAATAGCCAGTCTTGAGGTCCATTGCAGAAAAGTACCTCACGTTGTGGAGTTGGGAGCGGGTACACGTCCTTCTTGACGATTTTGTTCAGGCTGTGATAGTCGACACAGGAGGGTAGAGTTCCGTCCTTTTTCTTCTTTACTTCTTCACACCCATGGACTTTTTGATGGCTGGATGATGTCTTCGCGCAGCATTTCGTCGACTTGTTTCTTTATGGCTTCGCATTCTCGCGTCGAAATTTCGTACAGGCTCTTACGGGGTGGCCTGGCAGTTTCTTATACCTACCTTACAATTCGATGTTTTGAGACAGGGGTCTGTCGAATTCTTGACGGTGACGAAAAACAGTTCTCGTATTTCAGGAACAGGTTTCTGGGCTATTCTTGTTTATGCATGGGAAGGCTCAGATTAACGTCGAAAGCTGTCTGAAGGGATTGTGTTGTCGTAGGAGGTTCCGTAGACTCGGTGAAGATGAAAGCGTTGCTAGCTTCCAGTATTTCTTCGATGTAGGCAACCGTCATGCCTTTGCTCACATGTTTGTACTCATTGATGAAGTTCGTGAGCATCACCCTTGCATTTCCTCTTCGCAGATCGGCTATTCTTCTAGCGACGCAAATTTAATGGCTAATCAACAGGTGCTCGTGCCCATAAACGATGCCTTGCATGTCTCTTGATTCTTCAGTGCCGATGGAAATGCTGACACTGTTGCAAGGAGGAATGGTAATGTGGTCTTCCAGTACATTCAAGGCGTGCCTTCCAGACGACGTGTGCGGCTACAGTTCTTTTTCTGTGGATAACATTATTGACTCAGACTTCGGTCAATAATAGCGTCGGGGTGATTTAAGAAGTCCATCCCAAGTGTTACCATTCTGGAGCAACATTGTAGAATTACAAAGCTCGCAGGATATGTTCGGTTATTTAGGGTGTCTCTTGCTGTACAGACTCCTGCCGGCGGAACTAGCTGACCTCCAGGAGTATGGATTTCGGGGCCTTCTTAAGAGGTCTTTACTTTTGTCAGCTTGGCTGCAAACTGCCCACTGCAGACGGAATAGTTGGCTCTGGTGTCGACGAGAGCTGTGACACTGTGGCCATCGATGGGAACGTTGAGGTCGCTAGTTCGTCGCCTCGAGTAGCAGCTGGGGCTACGACGATTGTACCATTGCTTCGACGTTGCGTCTTCAGGTCTTCTGATGGCCACAAAGTATCGACATCAGAGTTGCGTTTGGGGTGTGGCATTTTCTGAGGCGTCGTCGTGGCAGTGGCGGAGGATCTTCGGTAGTTTGTTGTAGAGCAACCGCACTTCCATCGATTGCTGTCCTTAGTTTTCCTGGTAAGGACTTGGAAATGGCCCTCGAGCAGGGCTGGCGTTCCTGCGATACAGTGAGGTGTACTGGCCAGGTGACGGCAAACGGTAAGGTTGTCAGGGTGTCTGCTGTGCTTCTCAAGGTAGTCGGCAATGTCGTGTGGCCATTCACCCCGTTGTGAACATGGCGTGTTGATGTCGAAACCCCTAGACCCATCTGTCGGTACTGGCAATGGTGGTAGGTGTAGCTGGCCTACCCACAGTGATAACAGAGTGGACGGTTGTCAGGGGCACGCCAAATGTCTGTTTTTCTTGGTGCATAGGGCTGCCCTATGGGAGGCTGATAGGATGTCAATGATGGACGCGGAAGTGTTTGACAGCCGAACTGTGGTAGGGCAGCGTCCTGGTGTGGGCGGAGAGGAGCGTTGTGGCAGACTGCAGCGGCATAGCTTATAGCTTCCGGCTCAGGCAGCGGTGCTTGAGGAATTCGAAGCGATTGCCTAACTTCTTGCACATTGTTGCCAATCGAATCCACTTGAGGCTGCACCGAAGGTAACAGTTTGTGCAGTTCTTCCCGGACCATCGCTTGGATGATCTCGTGCAAGTCGTCAGAGTAGAGTGGTTGAACATCTGCGTACTCTGGCGTCGAGCGACAATTTAATTGTCGGGTACGCATCTCCAGCGTCTTTTCAGTCATCGTCGCTTCGGAAATGAATTTTCAGACAGTGCTTGGTGCATTCCGCTTCAGACCCGCGAACAGCTCCTGCTTTACTCCTCGCATGAGGAAGCAAACTCTTATCTTCAGGCATTTCGGAGTCGGCGTGGCAGAATACTTCATCTCTTCAGTGGAGACCATCACATTCTCGTTTGGAAGCTGCGAACGGATTTCAAACAGCGCTTCGACCCTCTCCTTGCAAGTGCTGCTCGTGAATGTAGCGAGGAGCCTGGTGTGGAATATTTCCTAGGTTGTCAGGATTCGCTCCTTGTTTTCGAACCATATACAAGCGGCATCTTGTAAGACGAAGTAAACATGACGAAGCTTATTTTTGCTGGTCCAGGTATTGAAAGCGGTGACTCGATCGAATACTACAATCCAGCTTTCCGAGTCTTCAATTGGCGATCTTCCAAAGGTTGCTGGCTCCTTGGGCTGCAGGAGAACCATTGGGGCAGGCTGCCCGGGGGTGGTCATTGTTGCTACAGTTGATGTCGTGATTCGGGGCTGCCTGGTTTTTTAAAAAAGGGGCCCGTACCCTGGTGGCAGTTTCCTGTGCCTGCTCACTGTTCGGGGTCGGCATCTTTTTTTTTTTTTTCCGATTGGGCTGGGACGGGGGCGCCCCGAACATCAAAGCAGCAGCACCTCCTACATACCTCACGGGGTCGTGACGTGGCCGAAAAGAGCAGACTGCAAGTCGAAAATAAAACGGTTTATTTGGGCTGAACCTGTGGCCAGGAAACTGAAGGTCAGATTGCAGCAATGCATGGGCACTGGTGGTGGCGAACAGAGCGTCGGCCGGCGATCAAGTGACAAGCGGCGAAGCGTGTCGGCATTTATACACTTGCTATCGAACATTCTAGCGCTATCGCTAGCGGCAACGTAAGTTTCAGAAGAATCTGAAATGTTCACGAAGTGGGCCTCGTTGTATACATATATCCCAAAGGAGTACGGGCACTAGCGTGGGTTCATTCTTAGCGAGCCGCAGGGTACGCATTAACCGTCATCGGGCGAGAATACGGTACTGCTCAACATCGCAACACTTTACACCAAAAACGCAGTACAGAGCCCGTTGCAAAAAGCGTGGTGAGAAAGCAAATGGGCTTATTCCCACCACGGGCGAGAAGTACTACACAGGTGCGCCACCAGCACGTCTGCGGGGGCTAAAGTGATTCACGGTGACACCAGGACAAAGGGCCCAGTCACTCCAGCGAGGGCAAAAAGCGCTCGCGTTGACTTTGGAGAGGTACGGGTCGGCGTAGTTTGACCATGCCCTAGGAAACCGCACCGCTCTTCGGCCTAGCATTTGCAAGAGGCAACAAAAGGTGAGCGTTCGCCGTTGGCGAAATTTGACGAGCCCCAAACAATTGGAGTCGACGGACGGAAAAGTAAATGCATGCTCATCCTCAGCTATCCCAGAGAAATCTGACTCACTTCCGACGCACGCGCGCTTAACATCCCTAGAGGCTCCATGCACACCGGTACAGACGAAATTCGCTACCAGGTGAGAGGGGTCAAACGTCACACCCCACTCCCCCAGCGCAGCAACCCGCAGAGGAGGGGAGTCATGTCAGGACATGAGAACGGCAGAAATAGACGGCAAAGCCCGCGCAATAGCTGCGGGCTAACCTCAATTTTCACAGCACAATTTTAACGGAATTATCTACTACAGTCTCGAAGCTTCTCGAACAGTGCATGTGCGGTTTGCGCTGAGAATCACGTATGGTGTAACGGGCTGATAACAAAACTTGTGGGAGGGACATGGCAAAATCATAGCTTCGCCATGGCATTTCTCGATGATGTCCTCGTCTACTTCGAAAGTCTCTATAATTGTGTCGACCATGTGAGGGAAGTGCTGCGGCGCATTGAGTACGCTGGCCTTAGAAACCCTGGAAAAATGCAGCTCTGCTGTCAGTTCTTAAGTTTTTGGGCCATGTCATCTGCCCTGGGCAGTGCAGACCAGATCAAAATAGGCTATCAAAATAGCCTCTGACCTCGAAATCCTATGGTTGATCTGTCGTTCCGCACCTCAGTCGGGGCTCTAAGGTGTTTGTTACAGGCCCCCTAAAGATAGTCCAGGATTCTCTCGCGAACTTTACAGTATTTTAACCAAACTGTCGATCAAATACCCAAATGCTCGCGTTCTTCTCTTTGGCGACTTTAACTTTCCGAACATCGATTGGACGAACCTAACCTCGTAAGCACCCAATGCAACAGAAGCTAACGAATTTCTTGATGTCTGCCTAAATTTTAATCTTACTCAGCTGATATCCCAACCTACATGAGTCACTTCCGATACCGCCAATATTCTTGACTTAATCTTAACAACAGACCTGGGCAGTCTGTCTTCCATAACATATCTAAACAAAATAAGTGATCACAAAGTCATTAACGCTTTTAACTTTGTTCCTGAAATACGTCAAGCTTGCAGTAAAACAATTTGGCTATATGACAAGGGGGACTATGAGGCCATCATTCGTGAACTTGATGCCTTTCTTCCGTCGTTCCAGGACGGGTTTTAAGATCAACCTATTAACGAAAACTGGTTACTCTTCAAAAACAAACTGAACCGGTTAGCTGATGAATTCATCCCTAAGGTAACCTTCCGTCCCACCCGCCAAAAACCCTGGTTTACGAAATCATTAAAAACACTTAAAACAAGAAGAAACGCCTTTTTCAAGCCATGAAGACTAGTAACAATGCTTGCGCATGGAAAAAGTACGACATTGCAGAAAAGGCATATTTAAGAGAAGTGCGCAACGCAAAGTATTCATTCTTTCACAGTGAACTGCCTAAAATTCTCACTGATTCACCCAAACGTTTTTGGCAAGTTATAAACCCACATGATGCCACCCCCTGTTATATGGAGGCGGAAATTTTGTAGGCCCGTGGGCTCAGATTTGGGTGCACGCTAAAGAACCCCAGGTGGTCGAAATTTCCGGAGCCCTCCACTACGGCACCTCTCGTAATCATATGGTGGTTTTGGGACGTTAAACCCCACATATCGATCAATCAATCAAGCCCCCCTGTTATCCTTACTAATCAGTCTGGTCAAGAAGCAAGTAGTTTTGAAAGTGCGAATATGTTTAATGAAGCCTTTCATTTGGTCTTTACGAACGAACCTAGCGCTACTGATACGGAACTGTTCTCTGTTAGTCTTCCTGAAATGCCGCCCACAAGCATTAGCTTCTCTGGTATCGTTTCTTTAATAGGTAAAATGAAATTGTCATCTTCTACTGGTACGGTCGAAATAAATACCAAGCTCTTGAAAAACACAAAGCACATATCTGCCAAATTTTCGCTATTGCTGTTTTCCCATTCCCTGTCCACAGGAATTTTGCCTTACGACTGAAAGTGTGGGAAGGTCATTCCAGTTCACAAATCAGGTAACAGAGAGTGTCCGCTAAATTACCGCCCCAATATCACTAACCAGTGTGTTGTGCAAACTCATGGAACATATCATATACTCTCAAATAATGCAGTTCCTTGACTCTAACCGCTTTTTTAATTGCTCACAATGTGGATTTCGAAAAGGCCTTTCATGCGAAACCCAATTAGCCCTTTTTCTTCATGACCTGCATACTAACCTCGATACTAACCTACAAACAGATGCTATCTTTCTTGACTTCACCAAGGCGTTTGACAAAGTACCCCACAAGCGCGTACTAATGAAGCTTTCTCAACTGAACCTACCACCAGACGTTCTAAACTGGATTGCCCGATTTCTGACTAACCGCTCCCAATTTGTTTCCCTTAACAATGTCCAGTCTAACTCGCTTTCTGTAACGTCCGGCGTACCGCAGGGGTCTGTCCTCAGTCCGCTGTTATTCCTAATATATATATCAATGACTTGCCCAACAATTTACCATGCAACATTCACTTGTTCGCTGATGACTGTGTTATCTACAGAAAAATCAATAACACTTCTGACCAAATTGCCTGCCCTGCAGAATGACCTCAATAATGTGTTAGACTGGTGTAACCGCTGGCTAATGTCCCTAGTTCTAAAAAAATGTGAGTTAATTTCCTTTCACCACCGCAAAAACCCGCTCCTATTTTTCTATGAAATTGCCAACATACCTGTCGAAACAAGTAACTCTTATAAATATCTTTGCGTAACACTAACCCCTGATCTTTTCTGGCGCACGCATATTACTAATATAATTTCATTATCTAACTGGTCATTATGATTTTGAAAACGCCATCTGCATCACTAACCCTATCACGTAAGACTTTTGGCTTACCAATCACTAATACGACCCAAACTTGAGTACGCATCACCCATTTGGAGCGTCACCAAGTTTACTTAATAAACGTCATCGAAGCAGTGCAAAATTGTGCTGTGCGTTTCATTCATTCTTCCTATTCATACGATATCAGTGTGTCATCTCTTAAAAATGAATCTGGGCTGTCCACTCTTTCGTCTCGCCACAGAATCGCTATACTATCACTTTACCACAAGCTTCATCACAGTTCTTTCAGCCAACCTCCTTACATCGCTCCCGCCACGCGCATTTCCCCCCGTACGAGCCATCTACTTCAAATCTCTTGACCTCGTTCTAGCACCACTATCTCCTTCTGCATCTTTTTTCTGCCACACAGCTGCAGAATGGAATGGCCTTCCCCGCAACGTTTCTATCACTTGTCCATCACATTTTGTTCAAAGTGTATCTATGTACCTGTCTCAATAATAAATTGTGGCGTTAGTTACATCTCTGTACAACCCATCCCTTATGTAACACCCCCTTGAGGGGTCTTTAAGGCAATGAAGAGAAGTGCAGTGAAGATGAAGAGAAAGTGCGGGCGGGCCCCACTGCGGTGGTCTAGTGGCTAAGAATAAGAATGAGAATGCGCGAGTGTCGAGTGAACAGAAGGGGCGCTGTTGTGTGTGCGGTAGGGTGCCTGGATGTGCGCGCCCCTACTTAGGGTGGAAACACTCTTAGAAAAGGTCGCCGCCGCCAAAACCGGCTCCCAGGAGGCACCGGCGCCATTTTCTTGCTATCCGCTCGCGCCGTCTCTCCCTGCTAGACATGGAAAGCGGCATTCTTCACGCTGTCCCTGTGCAGGATGCCTGGATGCTGCTTTCCACAGTGCTATAGCAGTGCTAAAGATGGTTGTAGAATATTTTCATTTCCTATGGACCATAAAAGACGGCTCCAATAGACCGTCAAAATTAAGCGCGACAAGTGGCAGCTGACGAACCATTCGTGTGTATATATAGTGAGTATCCGACCATGCAAAATTCATTTGTGGGCATATTCCAGAGTGGCTGCATGACTGCTTCTAAGACGCATACGTGCAGTTTAATCTGTTCAGAATAGAGGTGCATCGTCATGTGTTCGAGAAACGTCCGGCTTTCTGATATTTCATCACAGCAAGCGAACGCAGCTTCTTAGAAAAGGGACCGACATCGAACCTCCGGTACCTTACAGTTCTAGTTTATGGTGACCCCGTTACCAACTGCAGCGGATGATTACCGCAGGTTCACGCTTAGCGAGCCACAGGGCCGCGACTCCGTCACTTACTCACGTATAGCGCATCGCTCCGCGCGCGCTCAACTAATAAGGCGTTTAGCGCGGCACGGCAAACAGACAGTGTTGTAATGCAAAATACACAACACTTTATTGCCTCTGGCGGCACCCCTTAACAACAGTACAACGTCCGCTCCCGGGACGCGGGTAGCAAAGGCACCCGCACGCGGACGTTCACAATAAGGGGAAAACCGCGAGCACGTCGCAGCTAGCAATGGCGAGCTTTAACACGTCGGTCGGGAAAAGGTCCCTCGCAGCTATGCTGCGCACTCTCACGATGGCCAATGGGCCTGGTCGCGAGTGTTATGGCAAACCCCGTACGCGTAGGCCTACGGCAAGTGCGGCTCGTTGTGGTATGACCACTTCAAGCACTAGGCACCGCTGTGGGCTTAGCGTACGGTACCGAAGCTAGCACTCAAGTAAACACGCCTGCCGAGGTGCCACAGGCCATCCCAGGCAGGCTACAGTCCGGCGATTCCCAAAGGGGACATGGACGAAGGAAAACACGTGCTTACCCGGCGCCGACCACGGAGGAGAGACATCAGCTTCCTCGGCGCGCACAAAACCCATGCCGCCCGCACGTGGCGCCATCTATCGCCACGTGGTGTTAGCAGAGCAGAAAAGCAAAAGGGCGTGGCCATGTGCTGGAATGCCCCCAAAATGGTCGCGGGCGCGCCTCAGATCTCCACAATTTACAACACTGGCATGATCCAGAGCGTATCGCTTAATTTTGACGAAAACCTTCAGTACCGACATTAGCGCATGAACAGCAGTGCGAAGGCTAGTATGGAGAGTGCAAAACAACATGCGATACGTCACACTCGTATTTTGACACCTTGTTTCAAGACCCGCAGGTCGCGGGATCGAATCCCGGCTGCGGCTGCTGCATTTCTGATGGAGGCGGAAATGTTGTAGGCCCGTGTGCTCAGATTTGGGTGCACGTTAAAGAACCCCAGGTGTTCGAAATTTCCGGAGCCCTCCTTTACGGTGTCTCTCATAATCATATGGTGGTTTTGGGACGTTAAACCCTATATATCAATCAATCAATCAATCGACACCTTGTTTCAAATGGAGGTTCTTTGTACGTTTTGTTGGGCACGAAAATTTGTACTACGACAGTTATTCTAGTTCGAGATATCTGTAGAGGGAGCAGCTCATGAAGATGAAATAACTGAAGGAAATTGCATCTCTATGTTATGCATATGTGTGGCAGGCAACGGGTTTTCGGGCCGGTCTCAGTTTGTTCGATTTCACTGATTTATCGTTCTTTATTTGTATTGCTCGCTGACAGGATACCTTGCAAATGTAGACTGGCCATGTCTGAAGACATACGCAGATCACAAGGAAGCAATGTGCAAGAGGCTGGTTGCCACCTACATAGGACTTATGCTACGCATTCATTTACGTGAGAACAAAGCTACACATGACGAAGGTCATGGAAGCAAAACATGTGCTGGTGTTAATCTAGCCTAACAGAACGACCTTTTCGTGCACTATGTAAACATACACATAAAACAAATTGCGACATTTAGGTGTGCTTTTGTGTATTGTGTATAATCTATTGTGTCCAATGCGTATAAAGTATTGTTTATAATGTATTTTACAATAAAGTATTAAATGACTGTGTTTTTTTGCTCGCAAATTTTTGTTTTGATTACCTATCGCATGATTAGCACGCTTTGCCCCCTTGCGATGGTGTAGCCGTCGATGCTCGAAAGAATGACGCGAACTTGCTTTTAAATACACAGCAGTTATCCACTTCCTTCGCATACTTCTCATATTTTCCCCTATGTCCATACGTATGCAAGACACAACAATCGGGACGGTGGTGTGGGAACAACGACGAGCAGTTATACACAGCATTTATCCACTTCCTTCGCATACTTCCCATATTTTCCCCTATGTCCATACGTATGCAAGACACAACAATCAGGACGGTGGTGTGGGAACAACGACGAGCAGTTCCCACCGTTTTCAACTGTTGCAACAGAGAGAACAATAATCTCTATACATCCGCTAATAATCGCGATAGTAAATGCGTTACTGAATCTTTACTGTTGTTTGTCATCTACTCTTGTGAAGGAATGAATTATCAAAGATAAAGCACAGCGCAAGCGCTAAGTGCGAGCAGGATCCACCGCTATCGAGGCTCGCCCCGCAGCCAACGCCCACTTCGCGACTGGTGGATGCAAGAAAATGGCGGATGCGCTAGCAGACGACACAGTTGTCCTCACCCTGAGAGGGTGCATACATTGCATCGAGGCACCCTAGTGCACGGGAATATGGGAAGAGAGAGATGAGGGTATGAGGAAGAAGTCGGACATGTAGGATATGTGGCGCGGACAATAAAGGATGTGCAGAGTGTGTTACGAATGTGTGCGTTGTGAAGTATATCGTCAAGTATAAACTTTAACTGTCTCAAGCAAGTCACTACAAATAAGTGTGGGTGTTTATGTAGACACACACACACACACTCGGACATGCTGCTGGCGGACATTTCAGACAGTGGGAGAACAAGATGTTAACCCATTCTTCCAATACATTTTGCCACCAGGGTGATAACTCGTTCAACCCCTTGAATTTTCTCCTACATTTTTGAAATGGTAATAGAAAAACTGGCTGTGGCATATTAATATAAAGCAGAAAGAAATACATCAGTTCTGGGTATGTCAAACTCGGATATATAGGCTGATTCACTGTTTCGAACAGTTACTAAATAATCCCCTTGAATTTCCCATGAAAGAGTATCGGACGGTTGCACACATATATTTAAGTCCTGCTGAACGTAATATCCGATATATCGAACGTTGTGCCAGGCAGAAAACCAGAAAATGCATTTATTCTGACAAGGATTATACATTTTTCAATGCGTTCCAACCAACAAGTTTCAATCCATCCTCATGCGCAAGAGACGTAAAGGCAGTGTAATTTGTTGGTTGCGCAGCACTTTTTGCGAGTGCATCAGCTCGCGATGCTCTATCTGTCATAGGTTGCAGCACGTCAAAACAGTGCTTTTCAAAGGGTTCAATTGTTGAGGACACCCAAATTAGATGAATGCAAAGTTACTGAACGGCCTCGTCACAGTGTTCACATTCTCTTTCTTGCTTGTTCGCGCACAATGGAATGCAGGACCTAAACGCATGCCCTTCAAGGTCTGCAACCTCATGACGTACTTTTGGCATTTTTGGATATGAAATGCACATCTCGAGGCTGCTCTTTTTTTTTGCTTTTCACTTGCCGCTACATACAAAGCCCTTAATGCCATCAACATGTGTTTGTGGACAGCGTTGTCAGGTTGTCACTCGCGGCTTGTCAGCTTCAGTAGTTTTTGCTTCACTTCTACTGAATACTGGTTTCGGAAGTTGAACCAAACATTGCAATACTTGTAGCCATAAAAATAATGACTGAAGCTTGGAACGACATCAAGCAAAGCACCGTCGTGCAGTTTCCTCGTAGGCTTCGGTGACAGGTGACAATTTCAGGTGCACCGTTCCAGGCACCAAACTGGACTCCAGGATTACAGAAAGCAACTTTATCAGTGGAGATTATTGTGTCACTGTTTCTGACTGCATCTATGCTCGTCAGTGCTGTGGAAGTGGCCCCGTGGTGTTATGAACATTCTGACGCCACCGCTAAACAACATTTTACCATAATGCAGAGCCTGCATCGGCGTTCATTGTTAATCGCTGCTATTGTAGCCGAAGAGGCTGGATTTACTTATGTTTAAAGCTTCAATGCTCTAATATTGATGATGACTTGATGTACTTGATGGCGGGCAAGAGAGAAGACAGCTCAAGGTTTTTTTTTTTCTGCATGAAGTATGGTAACTTGCAAAAGAAGTTGCCACCTTTTTCTTAAGCGTACTGTGGACAAATCATCTTGTTAATATTTATTACGATATTCTAAAGCTGTTTTGAGAGTTGCAGTGCATTAATATAAGCCTTAAAAATGCATATTTTTTATTTTAAATTATCGATATATCGAACTATTCCCAATCCCATTCAAGTTCAATATATCTGGGATCGACCGTATATGCAACAAACTTAATCTAAATCAAGCCAGTAGTTTACTGAACTAACTCGTGATGGTGTTATTAAAAAGTAGGAAATCGGCTGCCTTTCGAAGACACCGCCTTTTACAAGTATTTGGGATGAGACAGCTGAAACAAGTGGCTCAGACTTCTCAAGTTGTGTGGTTTGATTTCCCAGCTGACTGTTTCAATGGTGAAGTTATTGCACAAACTTACAAAATCAAGCCATGACTGGTAGCTAAAATTACCTTTATGAAAAAGTTGAGAAATAGGATATACTCTGGCATTTTGTTGGTAGGCTCTATCTAAAGGTGCCATGTTTGCACAAAGTGTTAAGCCAGTGCACTTGATCTCATGCTCAATCACCGATAAGGTTTGTGAGTGAGCATGTACTATTAGCTTTTCATGGCAGCTTGTCACTGGACACTGCTCTTATGCTGCTAGGCACAACAGTCTCTTAGAGAGTCGGCGACCAAAGTTTCTCTGCGATTTAGACTCTACATGACAACTCCAACATTATTTGCATTGACTAGCTGTGTTAATGCTGCATTTACTCTTGTGCAGGTGAGGGATGCACTGCTGAAACTTCCCAGCCAGAGTGTCCGGATCAGCATTCAAGGATTGTCCTCTTCAACTTCCAAGGAGTGGACGCATGTCAAGCTGGAGCCTCTTCGTATGTAGCAGGCGACTCATGTAAACCTTGTGTTACTAAGGCATATCATCCACTGCACAGTGGATTATATGCCTACTGCACTACTGTATTGAAATCGCATTTCCGATGGAGGCGGAAATGTTGTAGGCCCGTGTGCTCCGATTTGGGTGCACGTTAAAGAACCCCAGGTGGTCGAAATTTCCGGAGCCCTCCACTACGGCGTTTCTCATAATCATATGGTGGTTTTGGGACGTTAAACCCCACATATCAATCAATTACTGTATTGAAATCGTATTGTCTATTATATGGAACTATTCATAAGTGCCAATGCATAAGCTTGCACAAATAGTCAATTTTAGGTTCCAAGTGACTAGTGATTTTGGTTGAATAATTTCGAATTGGATTTGAATAGTTTATATCTCACACTTAAAGACAAATGGGCATATTTGCTATTATCTAATGAACCTGTGCATTATTTTTTTTAATTGAAACAAGGCTTGTGCAAATGCCATTTTGTCAGGTCAAAAGAAGTGGAAACATTGTGAATAGTAGCAGGATCTGGCTTTCAGTAGAATGCAAGTGATAAATTGTATAATTTGTCGAGTTTTAAAGTGTGCTATGCCCAGAGCATATAAGCTGGTATAACAAGCTTTTAAACTTGAAAAATGATGAATCGATGCAATTGTAATACACTCATTTAACTTTGAAGTTGAGCTTCATGGCATTATGGATTTCTCCTGGTTAGGTTTTTCACGGCTTAGCGTTTTTTTTTAGTGCAGTGAGACCATCTTTACTAAGTGTTACATGCGAATTAGTATACATTATGTGTTTTCACAGCTTAGCACCCCTCCACTCTAGTGAAACAATCTTTACAGGAGCTACATGCGGACTAATATACATTTATTTAATCTTGTTTAATAGTTGAGAAAATCAATAGTTTAAATTCCATTCGAAGCGAATTTGAATAGTACCATAGTATTGTGTTGAATATTCGAAGCATTCGAATGTTCATTTAAGTCTGATTGAAATATCTACGGCTACATTGAGCTTCACCACTGTGGTTTAGTGGCTAAGTTACTCGGCTGCTGACCCGCAGGTCGCGGGATCAAATCTTGGGTGCGGCAGCGGCATTTTCGATGAAGGGGAATATGCTGTAGGCCCGTGGGCTCAGATTTGGGTGCACATTAAAAAACCCCAGGTGGTCAAAATTTCCAGAGCCCTCTACTCTGGCGTCTCTCATAATCATATGGTAATTTTGGGACATTAAACTCCACATATTGATCAATGGCTACTTTGAGCAGGAATAGTTGGAACATTCGGACATCAAACATGGGGTATCATGAAATGCACCAAGAAATCTCCCACCCCTACTTTGCGCCACACCTACTTTGTCCCAGCTGGGCGGATGCTAATGCGCGAGAAAAAGCTGTGTGGATGCTTATCTCGCGGCGGGGACAATCGTACGTTTTGGCTAGCCTGGGCTTCATCGAAGCGATTCTGTTGTAGTTACCGGGCGCACAAATGTCACTGAAATCGTTGCACAGTCTCTGTTTGTGAAAAGGGTGCGCTTTTCAGACACAGCGAAGCAACAACTGAGAAGCTAATTCTTCCCCACCGCGGTGGTCTAGTGGCTAAGGTACTCGGTTGTTGACCCGCAGGTTGCGGAATCGAATCTCGGCCACAGTGGCTGTACTTCTGATGGAGGCGGAAATCTTGTAGGCCTGTGTTCTCAGATTTAGGTGCACGTTAAAGAACCCCAGGAAGTTGAAATTATCGGAGCCCTCCTCTACGGCATCTCTCATAATCATATGGTAATTTTGGGATGTTAAACTCCACATATCAATCAATCAATCAAGACGCTTAGTCGCATTCATCTGTACCTGTGAGTACATTTCGTGCGTCATTTGCGTGTGAGAAACGCTGGGCACATTTCAGTCTGCTTGCCATTCTATGCGTAGCCTTCCAATTGGTTGCTATTGTGTTCATTGCTTCGTTTTTGTGACAAAGCTGGCTTTTTTTAGGTTAAAAGCTTTTAGTACTGGCTCATATGCTCTAAATATAGAAGTTTTAAAATATAACATATTTCATAGGTTATCACTTGCATTTTACCTGATTACGTGAAGTCAAGTACTCTTACTATTCAAAGTTCTTTCCACTTTCTTCGAACCAAAAAGAACGGAGCTTACATAGCATTTGTTTCAAAATTTTTAATATTGTGCAGGTAAGTTTGCACATGACAAATATGTCTGTTTTTATAGATAATATATGATATACACTATTGGAATTTAATTGAAAAATTTTTGAACTAAATCACCATTCGCTACCAACGTTAAGTTCAATATTTGCACAATAGCAAAGTTTGAAAGGCAGCTTTGCCGCAATAGGAGAGTGTGACGGTGCGAAGCATAATGAAAATCTGAAGGGGCCACTGTAAATAGTTCGAGTAGTAAAATTCCAGTGCGAATCGAATCAATGGCAAACACTGTTATAAAGATATTTAAATTCTGAACATTCGCATTTTTCTGCAAAAAATATTTTACCAGAACCTCCGACGATATACCGTATTTACTTGCGTAATGAACCCATCCCCACATTAATCCTTGAAAAAAGGGGAAATAAAATACTTTTTTTAAATGTATCTGTTCATTTTATTTTGGTATGATAGCCAGTGCCATTAATGATCAAAACAATGTTAAATTAGCCCATTGTATGACAAAATAGCAACGCAATGAAAGCCACAGATAGTTATGCAATCATGCTAAACAGTTGTGAGCAGCGCGAGCGCGGACAATGTTAATTAAAATTTGAAAGTCGCACCTTGTACGACAAAGCTCCATTTGTCTAATGCAGCAGAAACCTTTTTGTTGATAGTGCCACGGAAACACAGCGGTCATTGGAACAGCACAAAAACAAAGTGCGTGGCGTCCAAAATGGCGCTCGCGCTGCGTCTCAGACCTATGCAAAGCACAACCGCACCCACCCCGCCGATAGCGCGTTGTGCACCCGCAAAGTCTAATACAATGTTTGTGCGCCGCCATCTGACGCTGTGTTTTCATTGTTTGGTTTGTCGTTGTGAACTTAGTTTGGACACTTGCTGCGCAGGGCGCGTTCGGCCGGTACGCTATCTACATGGCTGGTTATTTACAGCATGTGCTGGTTATTAACAGCATGTGCTGGAGCATTGAAACTGAGCGGCTTGACGGCACTTCTGCGTCGATTCATGCACTGTTATTACGAGACGAAACAAAAAGAGCTTCGGGCTAAAAAAAATTTTGTCGTGCATTTCACGGGTCAAAACAAGCAAAGTCATCACCCGAAATTTTTGCTGTTATAACTCCCGTGACTTTTTTCTCCCGCGTAATGAACCCTCCCCCTAAATTGGCGTCAACTTTTCTGAAGGTGGGTTCATTACGCGAGTAAATGCGGTAATGCGTATCCTTAAACAGAACAGCTTTCACCCTAGTATATTGAGATAGACTTCGAGTAAAATGGGAGCCATTCAAAAAAAGTTAGTGCTTGAGATCCCACTACTTGGACTGTAATTGCTTTACACAGGCCATAAGTTAGCAGTGTGGTATTGAATAACACTTATCTGTGTTGGCACTAAATGCACTATAATTGTTATGTTTATGTGTGTTCTGAATACTGTGTTGTTGAGAATTACAAGTTCTCTTTGGAATAAAGTCTTTTGATGATGCATGCAAATTTTGCAGAGGGTCCCGTGGTGGACAACCATTGGCTGCCGGTTAGTGCTGGCAGCGAGTACATGCTGCAGGTGCAGGTGAGCCACCGGGACCAGCGGCACTCGGGCGGCCGAGCAGGCTCCAGTGTGCAGGCCCTGGCTCCCCATTACCCGAAGCCCAAGGACGAGTCCTGGTTCCTGGTGCTGGGGGACCGCGAGCGCAAAGAGCTTGTCGCCCTCAAGCGCACCGGCAGCATGCGGGCCTCCTGCCGACATCACGTATGCTGCTTTTAACTGCTTCTATGTAGCTGCTGCTGCTGCTGACACATGGTTGGCATTTTGGTCAAAGCATTTTGCTTGCCTTGTTTACCCAAGACACTTTGCCGTCACTTTTGAAGGTGCTGGTTTCTTTGCTGCCTCTGAGCACTTTCAATAAAAGAAGAAACAGGCTGAGGCGTTGGGCGTTTGGGGTTTTACCGTTAGAAAACTGTTTAGAACAAATTGGTGGTACTCCTAAGCATTATGTGGTTCATATTGTTCTGTACACCTTACATGTGCTTCGCAGTTTTGTAAATTGTGAATGACAGATCGCACTGCTGCAGCTGCTGTCTGGTAGGGACGTTTTTGGAATAAAGTCCAAGTGAATGAATGAATCTGAACTAGAACAAAAAAAGTTTGTTTTACTGCAAGAGTGAAGCAATCACTGCAATGGCAAAAAATTGAAATGTCACACGAAGAACTAGATGCAGCACTGTTGAAGTTGAAGGTGTGGGTACCTGAGGCGCAAGCTACCAACCTGCCTCCAAGCAAGCTACCCAACCTGCCTCCTTCCCGTGTGCTTTGGTTTTCAAGGTCGCCCTCCCGCCGCATCCTCACCTCTCTTTATCGCAACTCTTTGCCATTCTCTCGCAAGTCTGCTCTCCTCTCTTGATCACAGCCCCTTTCCTTCGCTTCGCGACGCATGCCACACTGGCTCGAATTAGTTTCGTTTTCTGACTGGAAACGGGCCCAGAGCTGTTCCACGCGTTCTGGCATGCGTGTCGCGTGTGCGCGTCTTGCTCGCTCTTGGTGTTGCGTGTATGGTCATGATGGCCGATGGGAGGACTAGCACGCTTTTTCCTGCCGCTCAACAAAATGTCGGTCGAAAGTGTGACCGCTTGGCTTGAGCGTAATCCGTGCGTTAGGTGACACGTTGCGGAGCGCTTGGTCATAGCTATTGACCACCTGGCAACCAACTTACCGCTTCGGGAAGCCCTGTATTCAGCTGTGGAGACAGTGAATATTTCGTGGGCAGCGGTGACAGCTGCATGCGTGCGAAACTGTTTTCGCGAGGCCAACTTCGTCGACGTCGGGCCCGATGCTGAACTCTGACCTGAGAGAGCAGGTGGGACATCCGTTGTGATGGTTCAATTAACGCCGATGATGATGCTGACACTGCGGAACCGTGCACGGATTGGGGCATTGTGAATGAAGTACGTGGCGAGAGCGATTTGGAGGAATCGGATTGCGAGAACGACGAAACTTTGAAGTCAGTGCCTCATGCAGCTTATGCCACGGGCCTCGGCGAACGAGCACCTTGTTTTTTTAGATGAACTCGAGACCGCCCTTATCATGTCTGCTCTTCGAAACACGTGCATCACGGACTTTTTGGGGCAAAAAAGTTTGTGTTTCACTGGTAACTTTTTTTAAAAGCTGTGTTTCCTTTACTACGAACTTTGGGATACAGCGAACGGATGCCGCGTCACGCTCAGGTTCGTTATAAGCGGGCTCCACTGTATACCTTCCTCTTGAGGGATAGTGGCAATCTACTTGTCATGATTTGAGAGTGCTTGCCAAATGTGCTGCACCCCATTCTTATTCTTCTAGTTAATTTAATCTCGTGGTTAGGCTCCACAGTTATTACCTGTCCTAAGTAGACATAGTCTTTTACAACTTCAAGTACACTATTATCTATCTCGAAGTGCTGCTCTCTTTCGAGGTTGTTGTACATTATTTTCGTTTTCTGCAGATTAATTTTAACACCTACCTTTCTGCTCTCTTTGTCTAACTCCATAATCATGAGTTGCAATTCGTCCCCTGAGTTACTCAGCAATGTAATATCATCGGCGAAGTGCAAGTTACGAAGGTACTCTCCATTAACTCTTATGCCTAACTGTTCCCATTCTAGGCCTCTGAAAACCTTTTGCACTACAACAAATATACGGGGGGCGAGATTCCATGGTTTTGAAAAGTATTTTGGTCTCGTATACATTTCAGTGCAGTTCACGACTTATCCAATAGAAGTGGCATGGTCCAAACGTCCTATCTGTTTCTATGCTAATAAATTGGTTGACCCTGCTCTGGGTACCATCTTGATTCGTACAGCACACCGCCTATAGTTCGTGGACATTGCGAATAGAATGTAATTTCTTAAGCAAAAAGACAGCAGTGCTCTTCACGTTGTCTTTTTAAAAAGTCAATACATGCAGAAGTCGATACATACAGAAGTCGAATTCGTCCGCATGGCAAACACACGATGACACGCTGATATGCTTCTCGTGTCACAGAATGTGGCACATTTCTCGCCATTGCAGAAGTCGCTGGGGTCCTCCTGCACAACTGTCCTCTCGTCCCTTCTATGCACGTCCTGCCTATCGCCATGAGACCAGCCGCGATCATTTTGCCCAGAAACCTGCTTCTGAACACCGCTACTCCCGCTCTCCGTCCCCCCAATGTCGCCAGTCTCGTTCTCCACAGCCCCGCCGACCATCTTCCCCCCGCCTTCCCACGAGGTTCCCCCACGAAAAACTAAGCGTTGCAGCCCCCGGAGATGGCGCTGCATTGTTCGGACTGACCGAAAATCTTCTTTTGACGATACCGACAAAACGGAACCTCATAGACGTACAAGTAGACGGCGTACATGTCACTGCTCTTGTCGACACCGGCGCCCAACTTTCCATGATGACGAGTGGTTTTCGCCGCAAGCTCAAGAAGGTTCTCACACCTGCGACCACTCAGTTCGTCCGTGTTGCGGATGGTGGAATAGCATCTATCGTTGAAATGTGCTCCGCTCGTGTGAGCATTGCGGATCGACACACAGTTGTTTTCTTTACCGTCCTTGATAAATGCCCCCACGACGTAATCTTAGGCCTCGACTTCCTGTCCGCGCATTCTGCCCTCATAGACTGTTCGACCAGTACGCTCCGTCTACACTTGCCCGCAACAGAACCTCGTACACAACGTCCGAGTCACCTCTGCACCACGGGACACGCGCGCCTCCCTCCACAGACACTGACCTACATAGAGCTCGTCTTAATACCACTAGTTCCCGATGGTGACTATGTTCTGACCCCTATCACCGATGTTCTCATAAGCCGTGGCATTACATTACCGCACACCATTCTGTCCGTCGCAGGAAATTCTACGTGCCTCCCAGTTGTCAACTTTAGCTTGACACCTCAAGTTTTGCCACAAGGGATCTCTTTGACATTGCTCTGCACCTTAGAAGACAATACGGTAGATGTTTTCGCGATGGCCGCCCCTTCTGACCCCCATGCTCAACATCAATCTGCCACTTGCTCCGACAGCGCTATTACTTCGATGATTGCTTCCAACTTAACGCCGCAGCAGACTGATGAGCTCCACCGGGTTCTGCTGTCCTACATCGACGTTTTTGACATCAGCGGCCGTGTGGGGAAAGCTACCGGTATGAGCCACTGCATAAACACTGGTAATGAGCATCCTATTCATAGGCGTCCATATCGGGTGTCGGTGGCCGAGCGTCACATCATCCAAAGTGAGGACAAAATGCTCGCCAAGGACATCATTGAGCCATCCTGCAGTCCTTGGGCTTCTCCAGTAGTGCTAGTCCGCAAGAAAGACAGTGCATGGCGTTTCTGTGTGGATTATCGACACCTAAACAAAATTACCAAAAAAGACGTCTACCCTCTGCCACGAATAGATGATGCGCTTGATTGCCTCTATGGGTCCCACTATTTTTCCTCCATAGACCTTCGTTCCGGCTACTGGCAAATAGAGGTAGATTAAATGGACCGTAAAAAGACTGCATTCATCACCCCTGATGGCCTATATCAGTTCAAGGTCATGCCCTTCGGCCTTTGTAACGCTCCAGCCACCTTCGAACGAATGATGGACTCCCTGCTCAGAGGATTCAAATGGTCCACCTGTTTGTGCTACTTGGACGACGTCATCGTCTGATCACCAACATTTGAAACTCACATAGAGTGCCTCTCAGCCATCCTGGGAATCTTCCGTCGCGCTGGCCTGCAGCTCAACTCGTCCAAATGTCACTTTGGACGCCATCAAATCACAGTGCTTGGCCATTTAGTAGACGCCAACGGTGTACAACCAGACCCGGCAAAAATCAGCGCCGTCAAAAACTTTCCTGTACCACGATCAGCGAAGGATGTACGCAGCTTTATCGGACTATGCTCCTACTTTCGACGCTTCATGAAAAATTTTGCGCACATAGCGAGGCCGCTTAAGCAGCTCCTCAAGAAAGAAGTCTTGTTTTCATGGGGCTCCGAAGAGGCTTCTGCGTTCTCGACTCTCGTCGCTCTTCTCACTACCCCTCCGATTCTGGCACACTTCAACCCTGCTGTCCCTACGGAAATCCGTACAGATGCAAGTGAGCATGGCATTGGTGCAGTGCTGGCTCAGAAACAACATGGCCATGATTGCGTTATTGCATATGCCGGCCGCCTCCTATCCGCCCCTGAACGTAACTATTCGATAACAGAGCGTGAGTGCTTGGCTCTTGTATGGGCGGTGGCGAAATTTCGACCTTATTTATACAGACGCCCATTTTCGGTAGTTACCGACCACCACGCACTCTGCTGGCTCAACTCTCTGAAAGATCCATCAGGCCGCCTTGGTCGCTGGGCTTCGCGCCTGCAAGAGTTTTCCTATTCGGTGGTCTACAAATCTCGCCACCTGCACCAAGGTGCTGATTGCCTCTCCTGGTACCCTGTCGTCGATCCTGAGGACACTGACGAGCCCACGGAGAACTCTATCTTGTCAGTGTCCGACTTCCTTAATATTGGGGAAGAACAGAAGCGTGATCCAGAGCTGCTTGACATCATCAGCCGTATGGAATCCTCCCCAAATGATGCTTCGGTCCGCTACTTTGTCATTCAAAAGGGTGTGCTATACCGTCGCGATTCCCGACTAGACGGGCCCGACCTTCTCATTGTTGTGCCTAAGCATTTGCGCCGCTGTGTTCTCACCGAACTTCACGACGCTCCCACGGCTGGACACCTTGGCGTATCCTGCACGTACGAGCGCGTCCGGCGCCGTTCTTTCTGGCCAGGCATTGCTCGTTCGGTACGCCGATACGTTGCCACGTGTGACCTATGCCAACGTCATAAGGCATTGTCGCTGCTACCCGCTGGCCATCTTCAACCAATTGACATACCCACGGAACCATTTCACCGTGTTGGGTTAGACCTGCTTGGTCCTTCTCCCACATCAACATTGGGTAACAAATGGATAGCCGTTATTACAGACTACGCTACATGCTACGCTATTACGCGAGCTCTACCGACCAGCTGTGCAACCGACGTCGCTGACTTCTTGTTACAAGACGTTATATTGATTCACGGTGCTCCGAGACAGCTTCTCACAGACCGTGGCCGTACATTTTTATCCCAAGTCATCGCCGACATTCTGCGTTCTTGTTCCACGCAACACACACTGACAACCGCTTACCAACCTCAAACAAACGGCCTCATGGAACGATTTAACCGCACTTTAACAAATATGCTCGCTATGTACGTGTCGCCCGACCACCGAGACTGGGACCTTACCTTACCCTATGCAACTTTCGTGTATAATTCATCCCGTCTTGACACAGCGGGCTTTTCCCCGTTCTACTTATTGTACGGAAAAGAGCCGACTTTACCACTGGACACAGTCATCTCGGCTCACACCTCGTCCACCAGCGAGTATGCCCGCGACGCGATTGCGCGAGCCGATCATGCCCGTCAGCTCGCTCGCGCTCGGCTGATGGCGTAGCAAACCAACCAATGCCGTCGGTACGATGCAGAACATAGAGACGTACATTTCGCTCCCGGTACCCTCGTTTTACTCTGGTCCCCTCATCGTCGGCTGGGCCTATCCGAAAAACTTCTGTCTCATTACACGGGACCCTATTGTATAATGCGTCAAGTAACACCTGTCACCTACGAGATCAGCCCCATCTGTCCATCATCATCTACTATGCAGCCCAGTGATATCGTACACGTCTCGCGGATCAAGCCCTACAATAATGCATCAGATAACGACCTTTAAAGCACCGGGACGGTGCCTCCGCCGCCGGGGGTCACGCTACGTGCCAGTGCATGGAGCTGAAGAAGAGAAAGCAGATAGACTGGCACGAGCTAATCTGTGTGGCTGGCGCTGCTCGCCTAACCGGCTGTAAATACATCGGTGACTACCCCTGTGAGTCAGTCTCCTTCCCGTTACAATATTATAATAAATCAAAGTGAAAACAACACAGGTGGCTACTCAAGTGGTACCTACATGTTTTTCACTTTAACGAACAGGGCCGTACTTACTCGCTTATGTCTGGTCAGCAAGCTAACCATATCTCATGGTCATTTGGCCGTGTGGGAAACTGGGCATTTCGAGTATATTGCGGTACCTGCCGATATAGAACTTGTCACGTAACACAAAAGATGTCAACCAACCACAAATACTCCGCATTTGGTGATGAGTGCCACATTCAGACTACCATTTTATTTTTTTTGTTTAACTGTAGTTCTTAGAGCAGTGGCTTTCCATTGACCATTCGCTGGCTGACATCGTCATAAAGGAGAAGCAAATTCGCAGTTCCACTTAAAACAGGCTGAATTGTTTGACAACGCCACTCATCCAAGCACCAGTCCGTACACTTTGCATTGTCAGCACGCTCCAAAAAAGAGGAAAGCGCCGGTTGCCAATCCGGTCTTTCTCGCTCGATAGAACAGTCTATAAGCATTACGTAGTTGAGTATTTTCTCAAAATATTTTGACCTATGAAAATTTTTGCATATGTGACCACCATTTAAAAATCAAGACACATTGGAAGACCAGGTATGAAAAGAAAATTTTCTATAAATCGACCATTTATCACATTCTTTTAACATTTGCTTTTTTTCATTATTAACGCATCATGCCTTTATTATAGGGCAGTTCCTTGTGGTAGCTACAGTTTACTCAATTTTACTCAGGCGCGGAGTGATAAATATACAAGTAAATTGTAGCGTATTGGGGATTTTTCGTTTACAAAAGACGATGATTGATAACAATAGCTGTTACATACTGTGCAGCATTTTTTGTATTTGCAATAAATATTGATAGAATATCTCAAATATTTTTGGGAAAATCTCAATAAAACTTACAATTGCCTAATATTTTTGCTCTGTGTGGTGCATAAGCTTTAAAATAAAATCCTCCCCACTACGGTGGTCTAGTGGCTAAGATAATCCGCTGCTGACCCGCAGGTCGCAAGATCGAATCCCAGCTGCGGGGGCTGCATTTTCGATGGATGCAAAAACACTGTAGGCCCGTGGGCTCAGATTTGGGTGCACGTTAAAAAACCCAGTTGGTCGAAATTTCAAGAAATCTCCACTACGCTGTCTCTTATAATCATATGGTAATTTTGGGATGTTAAATCTCGCATGTCAATCAATCAATCAAAGTAAACTCCTGAACTTGGCAAAAACACCACTTTGGTCTATGTTGAAACATCTGTAGCACCCTAAGGTGGTCCAAGAAAAAAATTGGCTAAAACGCACATAGTTTGAGGACCATAACAATTTTGTTAACAAGAAGTTTAGTAAAATAATTTATTTTTTGTGTGTGGTGAAATCATTTTTTGAATTTTAATGCCAACATTGCATTACTTTCTTATGGGGGCAATACAAACAAACAGCATTTGCCTGATTAAAAAAAAGGGAGTAGTGTATTCACAGTACATGATTTTTGGTTCTTTTTGTTAGTACTTTTTTTTGTTTGCTACATATCAAGGTTATAATAAACTGAGGTAAAAATATAACAATGAGATTGGCTTAGATGCCCCTAACAGCGAATCGCGTATTGGCCTACACCACAGACTGCGGCGGACAAGTACGCCACAGTAATCAGATGTTATGATCTCATAATAGCTCTAAACAATGCATGTTACCCGACTGAGAAATGCTACAACCCAAGTCTGCTGCCTGCAACCACCCAAATTTAGCTGTGAAAAATGGCTTGGCATATTCTGTCCGTTCGGTCTCGGATGACGTACAGAAGGCGTGAATGCATGATGTGTGGTCAGATCGTGTGCTGTTCTTTTCGGAAGATGAACTCGGTTTGAATCGCATATATATGGCCATGTTCAAGTCTCCTTTCTCCGATTGACATAAACATTGAGAGAAGCTTATTACATGCCAAGTAATTCTCATATTGACATAAACATTGAGAGAAGCTTATTACATGCCAAGTAATTTTCATAGCTGCATGAAATAAGTCATACAATTTATTGTTGGATCATAGTGGTATCTAAGCCAATTGCATTGTTATATATTCACCTCAGTTTATTATCACCTTGATTTGTAGTATACAAAATAAATCACCAACAAAAACAGCCTAAATTCATGTACTGCGAATATGTTACCACGGCTTTTTATCCAGAAAATGCTATTGGTTTGTATTGCCCCATATCAAAGTAATGCAAAGTTGGCATTGAATTTCTTGTTAACAAAATGGTAATGATCCTCAGTCATATGCGCTTTTTAGCTGGTTTTTTCCAGGACAACCTTAGGATGCTACAGACATAGACCAAGTGGCATTTTTGCCAGGATTTTATTTTAAAGCCTACGCACCACACAGAGCAAAAATATTAGGAAATTGTACATTTTGAGAAGAGTTCTATAGAAATAATTGATGCATTTTATCAGTGATCCTCTTTTGTAAAAAAAATACCAAAAATACTGCAACTTACTGAATTGTACCTATTGGGCTAACAAGTGAAGAAATATAAAGCTACTACAAGGAACTGTCCTATAATAAAGCTATGGTGCTTGAATAACAGAAGAAAAAGTGTTGAAATAATGTACAAAACGGTCGATTTATAGGAAATTTTTTTATACCTAGTTTTCCATCATTTTGTGAATTTCAAATGGCAATCACGTGCACAAAAATTTTGACCACTTAGAACATCACAGAAAGTACTCTACAACTAATGCCTATAGACAAATTCCACTGAACATGTATAACGAAAATGCGCTGGCGCTGTTGGGCTCTTAGTTTTGCATGGTAGGCAAAAGCCGTCGTGCCTACTGCAGTTGCTGCTCTGTTTTCGCTGGCGCAGAGGCTGTTTGTTGCCAAGCAAAGAAAAAACAGTGTAGTGATGAGCTGTCATGGTTATTAGCGCGGGATGTAAAATGGGCTAGTTTTTTGTTTTTTGTTTTTCATTTTCCCGTTTACAAAAACTAGTGCAACACTAGCTACACAAGATTTTGTCTTCGATGCTGGTCCATCAGTTATGTTTCGAAGCGGCTTACCCAGCAAAAACGATAATCTCTGTCAACCGTTTGTCATTGTAATGTGCTGCACTGCATTTTTTTTTTTTAATAAGCTTTGTGTGAAGGCATAATGAGCATGTTTATCTCAAAGCACATTAACGTTGTGGATAGCATTGCGAAAAATTTTTTATGGTTGACATTGGGGGGGGGGGGGGGGGGCTGAAATAACTGCAGAAGTATTAGACTCATTAAAACGATTATGTTATACTCACGTGAACTTAAAGGGCCCGTAAACTATGTCCGATATTTTTTCAAACATTTCATGTAAACGCGAGCATCGTGTGCAGAATGCCGTCGCGATCAACGATTCTACATGTGGTAGTGCTAGGAGCCACCGGCGGGCCACAAATTCCAAGAAACAATCCCTCCTTCTACCCGGGCCTTTCGGGCATCCGCTTGATGCGCCGTGCTACATCTCTGATGCACCGAGCCAAATATGCCAAATATGCTGTCATTAGTCGAGCAAAAGCCTACGACTTCCAGTCAGTCTGCAAGCAGCTGTCCATGCTACTTGTTCGTTGTGTTTGCCGCATGTATGCAACACGTACGGGGCATGACGTGTCCCCGAACGGGTTCATCGCATTGGCGTTCCTTTGAAAGCGTGCGCGCAACACAGGGTCCATACCGCCACAATTACGGCAGCCACAGTTCACCAACAAGTGCACAACTGACAGAGTCGACGGCTAGAATTGTGGAAGTCGAATGTAGACGGTGTTTCAAGTAGCGTGTCAGCGATGACGTGTGCACGCGAGATTGGGAAGGGCATGGGAGGGTTGCTCGGCGAGAAGGCAAAGCGGCATGGGGAAGATACCAGCAGAGGGAAGCGCAGAAGAGAGTGAAAGGTGTATTCGTCACGGTTTTGATAATCAAACATGTCTAGCTCTGCTATTACTGGACCATTTCAAAAAATCTCGCGGCTCCGAGTTCGTCGTGCACTCATGCACAATTTCTCCACCACAACTGAATTTCGACCTCTGGGTGGTTTACGGTCCCTCTAAGGTGTCACTCGGTCATGCATGAGGCATGTGTTCTGCGTGGACATAGTTCTTCAAAGCACCAGAGAACAAAAGGATGACTCAGACTATGCTTTTCTTGTTTATATGCAGCTGCGATGACACACCGCGTATCATGCAGGGCTGTTTTAGCTGTGGTGCGCTTCACACGAAAAACAGTACTAATTGGGAAACTTGCCAGTCTGTTTGCAGTTTGTACGCTTTTGGCGGCCCCGTCTTGAGTGTACAAATTCAGCCGTGAAGCTAATAGGCACGTAACCACATCCCCAGAGTGCGGTTGTAGCATTATCACAAGCGTATTGAGAATGAGTGTCACCAACATTTTGCTGTTCGTTTGCAGGAATAACTTGATTGGCACATTTGTTATGGGTGAGGATTTACCATGCCGATTTATGGCTATGTATTTTTACACTGTGCATTTGCATATCGTACCATAGAGATTCTTGCTGAACTGGGTCTGCCATTCTTGCATTAGTTAAAAATTAAAATGTACACGTGCGACGTAGACTTCCGTAAGGGCAATGACATTTCGCAAAGTTAACAAATTAAAATGTACACGTGTGACGTAGACTTCCGTTAGGGCAATGACATTTCGCAAAGTTAAAAAATGAAAATGTACACATGTGATGTAGACTTGCACAACGGCGATGACATTCTGCAAATGAACCACATTCCTGCCATTGAAATACCTCATGTTTTCATGAAGTTGTCAAAACTAGAGCTAAGCCTAACATGGCTCATGTGTTCATTTCAGAGCCACCCTTACAGCTACTCAAACTTCCTCTGTTGCGGCCACTGCTTGTTGACATGCGGGAGGCGTCCCGATGTGCCGTGCTCGGAGGCAGCTTTTACACCTACTGCGCCAGTCGTCACGTGAAGTAGAGGCTGGTAGCGCGCTTTTGGCTGGGACGGCTGAGCGAAGCCTGCCTGCGGCAGCATCGCTACAACAAGCCCACATATATTGACGGAACCTACCACTCTTTACAAACATGGGATAGGCTGATACTTGTGTAACTTTCTTAAAAGGGATTTTTGACAAGTACCCTGGTTTAAACAGCTGGCAGGGAATGACCCTTCGTTTTTTTTTTTTTTCCACTTGCGTACGGCTTGTGCACAATTTAGTGCTGGTATGTACAGATATTTTGGCGTTAAGACGATGCTTCAAGTGTGCGAGAAAAACAAACGCCTCAATACTGCTCACGACTGAATGTCGTCGAGGGCGCGATGCCTGTCGCGCGTGGTGCAGTGCATTCTACGAGGACTACTGATTTCTGTAGGCCAAACTGCAGCTGCCATATCATCGAACAGCGCTTCAGTGCCATTTTAAACGGTATTAGTATGCCATGCTCTACGGAACTACCGAGTGCACCACAAGTGCGGGGGGGGGGGGGGGGGGGTAGAGTGCTAGGCATCATTGTGCGATGTGCAATGAAGCAGCGGAAGTTCAAGCTGTGGAATGTTGGTGAACAGCGGCAAAGAAAATGACACAGAATTGATCTTTGTGGACTTAACCATGATAAACGCACTCTTTAGGTTTCTGCCTTGTCCAGAGTTTGTCTTAAGCTCAAATGACCCATTTCAAGGCAAAGGGTATGGGCTGCATTCGAAGCCTATGACTCGTACGAGAAGTGTCTTTGGCTGAAAGTAGCTGGTGGTAGTGGTGTCAAGATAATGCCTTACGAAGTTAAATGCATTCAATTAAGGCAATCATTACCGTCAACAAGGGCGCAACAGCAGTTGCTTCAACCGTGGCACGGCCTGATGGCAACACTTGATTTGCCAAAACGGTTTAATACTTTTTGGGAAATCGATTTCTGTGACACAGCCTCAAGAAAGATAAAATCTGGTATGAGAAGTTGCAATAGGAGTGCTTATACAGTTGTGACACAAAGAACATACTCTCAAATTGGGGGGAACCCCTTGTACAGCCCTTGCCCGTGGGTGAGCGAATTTCTGAACAATAAACGATTTTGGGTTTAATAAGTAAGCTTTTTAAACGTGATCTTTATGTCTGTTTTTTTTTTTTTTGCTATGGGGAGGCCACATTTTTGTATTTTTTTAGCTTGCTTAACTTAGCTTAACACTCTGATTCTGTTTCCTTTATAGCAAGATTCTGCCAATACAAATTTGGTATGACGATTTTCATGAAGAAGAAACCTATCGAATGTTCACCGAAGTTACGACTGTCTGAAACTTCAAATGCATTTTTCTCAGTTTGATGTTTTTCCTTAATGCACTCAGCCTTATGCGGGTTTTCCCCATGTTGTTGAGTAACAATGACATGTTTGGTATTAAAATGATCTGAGGGGTGATGTCATTTGGATTACTCAAGCCTCATTCTGCAATTAAAAATAAATATGAGAGTGAATAAGGAAAAATATAATCAGCAGTAAGTGTCTATCCATTTTCTTGCCTACGCAGTGCTTGCAAATTGAAGAAATAGCATCACCCCCTACAACGTAGCCTTGGCATGGGGGCCATAGACTTGAATATTAGTTTCAGTGTGCCGAAAAGTCTCGCAAGCAGCAGACTATTTTATGTAATGTGTTTTTAACTAGTGCGATAGATTTGAAATCAGCACAAAAAGCTGGTCAAGACAGCGAAATTTTATTCATATTGACTCAAAAATAATCGCTTCCTTAGACCCACATCTACCCTTAATAAATAATGTATATTGTAATTGGGTGTCACCAAATGGAAACATTTGATGTATTAATATTTAGGAGCACATTTCTCAACATCACTCATAGGCTTTGTGCTTGGCTTGGTTTCACAATTTTTAATTGTTCGCTGACATTGCAGGTAGTTGCTTCAAGTAAACGTGGGGATGTTTTATAAGCCAGTCTTCATTGAAACAGATTTTCTCTTGTTTGCAGCTCACCTTTCGAGTGCCCCAAGAAGTTGGGAGAGTCATTTACACCCTGTTCTTGCTGAGTGATTCGTACTTGGGGCTGGACCAGCAGTACTGTGTGTACCTGGACGTGGAGCCAGCAGGCAGCAAGGCATAGCTTTTGGCAATTGCATGTTTCGCCGACAATAAATATATCGCAACTTTGTGCTGTATTTACGAGGATTACTTTGAAGTATTCTATTACAATGCAGTGTTGTTACATTTTGAATGGACAAAATAAAGGTGTGGTGTTGCGAGGCAAGTGCTGCAATCCAACAGTGCTTCATCATCAGCCTGACTATACCAACTGCAGCACAAAGACACACAGGGCCTGTGCTTGCTGCCACGTCATACCTGCAAATTTCTTGAGCGCACCCAGCTTTGCGTTTCCTCCTCGTGCATTTGCCTTCTCTTGGAATCCAAAAGAGTGGCTACTTGGGCTGGTTGGTATTGCATATTGAAAGAAACTTACTTTTCTTAGTGCGCAGGGAACGTTTGAGAAAGAAGATAGAGCAGTGAGATAGGACAGAGCGCACACTTACAACCAATTTTATTGCACAGATGGCGGGAATATATATAGTCAAGAGGGCGAGGAGACACACAGAAGAAAAGACAAATGACAGCCCATGCGCCAGACAACCCTATTCCTATTTTTTAATTGACAACTTAACTGAAAAGAATTCTAAGAGAACTTGTTGTTGGGCTAGTCGGTAGAGCATTTCGAAAAGTTACGAGAAAACTTGACACGATCACTCACACACGCACACACCCATGCATCAAACACACAGCGCTCACTTCCAACTGAATTATTCATAGCTCGAAGGCTTGAATATATACAGGACACATTGTGCGCACACACACCAAAAGAAGGCCAACAGCATACCTCATAAGCGCGAAAATGCACGCGACAGTGAGCGACGCGACGTAGATCGGCTTCGCGCGATCAGTCTCTAGCGCAGGCAAACCTCATTCACGCGACAGCTTCGGTACAGTGTCTAGAATAGGGGAAGTGTGCAGACCGCGCCGCCGGCTCTGAGGCCGCTCCGCGATGCATCGAAAAGAGAACTCTAGGGGGCGCTGACACCCGCTTACACGTGACCTGTGCGGAGCGCGTGGTAGAGGTCGGACGTGTTTTTGGAGAGCTCCGGAATGACAGCTACAGATAAGTGTTTTTGCATGTTTCCAGCTTGCCTCTGTCTGTAGCGTTATGAGAACGTAAGGCGCTAGCGTAAAGCTTGATTAGGTCTATTACGGTGTACGTTTTTTTTTAGTATTTTGTACTGTGTCTTTTTTTTCTCCAGCCACCACGTGGCTGAGGTCTGCGCGTAGACCGACCACGTGCATGCGCAGGTGCTGTGAAGTGTAGCGTATTTATTTATTATTGTGGTTCTTTTTGGCTTAGACCAGTGTATTTTAGTACAGTTTTCTAACACGTGGGCATCGGTAAACTGAGCTAGCCATGGTCAAAAAGACCGTAAAGTGTTCAGAGTGCGGGGTAGGTTGGAAGGTGGAAGTTAGTGCGGAGGAGAAAGCAGAAGATGACGCCAAGTGTAGACAGTGCGAGTTCGAGGAGAAAATGAAAAATATGATGGCGATCCAGAGTGGGCTCATGGAGAAAATCGCAGAGCTGGAGAATGCATTGGCGAAGGAGCGAGAGAAAACGTCAGCCATGGAAGAAAGGCTCCGGTCAGCCGAGAAGGGCCTATCGAAGGTCGTGAAAGGGAACGAAGACGCAAGTGACGGCGGAAGCATTATGGCGACGACCCCCCGTGCGGGAGAGATGAAGGAAACAGGCATGACAAAGGCAGATACATTGGCCACAGGGCCCAGCTACCGGGAAGTAGTTTTGAGGGAGGGAGGGAGCAAACCAGCAGCCGTGACTCACGCTAGTCACCTAGTCAGCAGCCAGGTGCAGGTTTCAGAAGGAATGTCTGAACAGGTCATCATCGCCGGTGACTCAAATTTAGTCCGATGCGCAGCGGCAATCAAAGAAAGGGTGAAAGGCGACAAGAGAGTTGCGATAGGGACGTTCCCAGGACAAACGCTGGGGACAGTAATGAGTCAAGCGGGTGAACAACTCGCAGCTAAAGCTAACAATCGTAACCTCGTTGTAATTGCGGGAGGGCTAAATGACGTCCTGAAAAAAGAATCGTCAGGACTAGCGACGACCTTGGCGAAAGGGGTGGATGACATGCGCGCCGTGTCCCCCCAGGTGCAAATTGTAGTATGCACAGTACCGGAAGTACCAGTACGCAACGTCAACCTGCAAAGAGCGGTTGTCGACGCAAACAAAGAGATATGGCGAATTAGTCGAGAGAAGGGTTTCGAGGTAGTGGATTTAAACAGGGAAGTGCACAGGTGGGGTGGATTCCAAAGAGACAAGATTCATTTCGATAAGAGGCTTGGACACGAGGTGGGCTGGCGACTGGCAGGACGCGCAGTAGCTTTTTGGGGGGGCTCACGGGCCCTTCGGAGTCCGGGGTAGCTCGTAACAGGGAAAACAACCAGGAGGACGCTTTGACAGGTAGAATTGCGAAAAACCAGAAAAAAGGTAAAAGAAAAAGGAAAAAGGCGCGTGTTGCGATTAGTTACATAAACATGCAGGGTGGCAGAAAGAAGGCAAAATGGTTAGAGATTGAGGAGCAGTTAAACAAAGAACAGATAGGCGTGTATGCGGTTACAGAAACACACCTTAGAGACTTGGAAGAGCCACCACATATTGAAAATTATGTTTGGGAAGGGTGTAACAGGACCATATCGGAAAGGAAAGGTGGGGGTGTAGGAATGCTAATTCATCGCGGAGCCAAATGGGTTAGAGTGAAACAGACGTGTTCAGAGCACCTCTGGGTTCTGGGCACAGTAGGTGGAAAGGAAACGTGGCTAGGGGTAGCCTACTTGTGGACGGGAATAACTGCAGAGAAAAGAATCAGGAGATAGTGGATTGCATGAGTGCGGATATTAAGGAATTTGGTAATGGGGCCGAAATCATCCTTCTAGGGGACATGAATGCCCACATACATGACCTTGACGGATATTCAGACACCAATGGGAAGTTATTACTAGATCTTTGCGAGCAACATAGTCTGGAGATAGTTAACACGGGGCCTAAATGTGACGGCCAGATCACATGGGAAGTCGGAAACAAGCAATCAAGTATTGATTATTGTCTCATGACTGAAGGAATTTACCACAAACTGACAGAAATGAGGATAGACGAGGAAGGCATTAACAGCTTGGGTAGTGATCATAAACGAATAACATTACAAATGGGATACGAAACTGAAAATATGAGCATGGAATCAAAGTCTGGCAGCTCGTATTTAAATGACAAACAAATAATAAATATAGCCGCAAGAGTCGAGGAAGAAGTAGGCGAAATACCAGGCAAGGACTGGGAGTATAGTGAGCTGTTACATCTAATGACGAAGGAGATAGGGAAAGAGAAGAAAACTGTTTGCTGGAAAGGAAAAAGGAAGCCAAAAAGTTGGTGGAACAAGGAAATCCGGGAGGCGATCGAGAAGCGACGCGAAGCATCACGGGAGCATAGAAAGGCAAAAAAGGAGAAGCGGCCGCAGGACGAAGTAAAAAAAATATGGGAAATATACTTAGAGAAAAAATCCCTTGTACAGAAATTGGTAGAGGCAAAAATTAAAGGTGAAAGTGAACGCTGGATGACAGAGATACACGAAAAAAAGGAGGCCGCGCCTAGGATTTTTTGGAGCCACATAAAGGCGCTAGGTAGGAAGTCTGTCACAACGCAACAACATATTCTAGATGAAGGAGGAAATCAATTGGAAGGGTACGAAGCGCTAGGTTACATCCAAAAGGTAACAGCCGATTCGTTTCAAAAGAGCGTCCAGGGGATCTCCCCGGTGAGTAAAAGTGTGGCGGAGAAAGCAACAGAGGAAGAGCTAGTACTTGATAATTTCAACTGGAAAAAGGCCGAAGGAAAAATTCCAAAGCGCACTGCCACGGGTTTAGATGGGATTCCCGTTAGCCTCATTAACGAACTAGGACATAACACTAAAGAAGCATTGTTAAAAGCAGTAGAAAGAAGCTTAAAGGACGGACAAATACCGGACAGTTGGCGACAAAGTAGAATGAACTTAATCTATAAAGGCAAGGGAGAAAAGGACAAGATTCGCTCGTATAGACCACTAACCATTACATCGGTACTATACAGGTTGGCGATGCAAGCAGTAAAAATGAAAATAGAAACATGGGCCGAACATAACGATATTTTGGGAGAACTTCAGAACGGATTTCGAGTCGACAGGCGGTTAGACGATAACCTGTTTGTTCTCACTCAGTGTATAGAAATATCTAAAATAGAGAATAGGCCCTTGTACGTGGCTTTTCTAGACATCACTGGGGCATACGACAACGTTAATCAGGAAATTTTGTGGGATATATTGAAAGGAATGGGCATGGGCGACGACTGTATACAGCTTTTGAGGAAGATATACCGAGAAAATACAGTTTGCATAGAGTGGGAAGGAATGCGTAGCAAAGAGAACGTTGAGGTTAGCAAGGGTCTGAGACAGGGATGTCCTTTGTCCCCGCTGTTATTCATGCTGTACATGGTGAGTATGGAAAAAGCGCTAGAAGGTAGCAACATTGGTTTTAATCTGTCACACAAACAGGGCGGCATGATGATTGAGCAGAAGCTTCCAGGTTTATTTTATGCGGACGATATCGTCTTATTTGCGGACAGTCGAGATGATATACAGCAGCTGGCGAATATATGCGGAAGGGAAGGTGAAGCTCTTGGACTAGGATTCAGTGTAACGAAGTGTGGATTGATGGTATTCAATGATCCCTGTGATCAGACGGTGTCCATACAAGGCCAAGAAATACCGAGGGTAAGTGAATACAAGTACCTTGGAGTATGGGTAAATGAGAGTGATAGATACATGGAGGTACAGGAAAAAGCCTCGGCAGCAAAAGGAAAGAGGAATGCGGCAATAATGAAGCACAGAGCGTTGTGGGGATACAATAGGTATGAGGTGCTTCGAGGTCTGTGGAAGGGTGTAATGGTTCCAGGGCTTACTTTTGGGAACTCAGTGGTGTGCATGAGGGCAGAGGTGCAATCGGGAATGGATGTAAATCAAAGGACTGTGGGACGCCTCGCGTTGGGTGCTCACGGGAAGACGACAAACGAGGCTGTAAAGGGCGATATGGGGTGGGCAGGTTTTGAGGTGAGGGAAGCGCAGAGCAAAATAAGGTTCGAAGAAAGGCTAAGAAATATGAAGGAGAGTAGATGGGCAGAGAAGGTGTTCCGTTATTTGTATAGGAAGAGCGTGGACACACAGTGGAGAAAAAGAACTAGAAGACTCACTAGTAAATATACGGCTGGTATTGTAAGCCATATGTCAACAAAGAGCGTTAAGGGAAAAGTCAGGGAGGCGGAGAGGATTTACTGGATGGCAGCTATGGAGAAAAAACCGGCTTTGAGTAACTACCGAAAGGGCAAAAATGAAATAAGGAGGGAGGCATTTTACGATAATTCAAGGGGAAGCGCTTTACTGTTTGAAGCGAGATCGGGTTGCCTTAGAACGCGTAGTTATAAAGCAAGATTCAGTAAAGAAGAAGAACAATGCACATGCTGCGGGAAAGATAAGGAAACGGCGGAGCATGTTCTGATTGAATGTGGAGATATCCACCCAGGTGTACGTTTGGGCACGAGCCTACAGGAAGCCTTGGGTTTTAGGGACAACAATGGAAAGCTGAACACACCCGCGATTGAAATAAGTAAGAGACGGTTAGAGTATTGGTGGCAGAAAATTAGAGAGAAAGGACAAAAATAAATATTGGAAAAATAAAATATGGACAGTGTGCCGTAAATGGCAGAGAACTTAAGCTGAAAATTTACCTTTTTTTCCATTAAGATAGAATTTATCGAAGTAGAGGCATTAGGCCAACATCAAAAAAAGAAAAAAGGTTTTTTTTTTTTGTCGAGCCTGGTGGCATACTTGTCACCACCCCGTTATAAAGGGGACGCTCATAGCATCCATCCATCTATCCACGTCCGCTCGCCGTGTAGTCGTCTGCTTGTCGCGCAGCTAATCGACCGTTATTTAGCACCGTGCGTTTAAATTCCACTGTCTTCATTCTGCTACGTGCACATGTAATTGCATTTCCATTTGCCAGCTATGATTGTTGGGCCAGTGTGAATTAAGAATGTCGGGAAGCAATGTTTTTTTTTTTTGCCATGACTTGTTGAAACAGATCGCTTTTGGATCTCGCGCTTTTATTTTTTAATCGCGGTTTCTATAACTTGTGGAAACGGCAACAATTTCATTCCAAATTTTAATCGCAGACGCTATCAAGCTTCTGGTTCATCGAAAGATACATGGATTGTAGTGCCGAAATCGAAGGTGACGGTGCTTGCCGAGCACGCGGCGTTCGAGAATGAGTGATTAAAATGTGCTCTTGTTATAGCTGCACCTTCGTTTGCATGCTTTTTTTTTTGCTTGAAGTGTTTATTCGGTTGTTCTTCTTTTGTGCGCTAAACGCAAGCCTCTGCTGCAAAAATATTTTACTCCACAAATGAGAGGCAATGAAACATCGAATGAATTGCGAAATTGCAGTCTGCACTGTTTTTTTTTCAATTTAGAACAAACCAGGGGCGTAACCAGCGTGTGGCACTCCGGGCCCGTGAACCCCCTCACTATCCGAAATTTTTTGGAGCCCGTTCCTGCGTTGAGCGGCGTCGCCGTTGGCGATGTAACCGATGGACATGAAAAAAAATAGATTGGATTGGATTGGATAAACTTTTATTTGGTCCTCCAAAACACAGATCACTGTGTTGCGAGCAGCTCCCACGTGGGGACTGAGATTCCAAGCTCCTCAGCCGCCTCGCGGGCTTGGTGGACAGCCCAGAGCTGATCTGCCAAGGACGAGCTGCGGATTGCCGCCTCCCATCTGGCAGAGGTGATGTGCGATAAATGAGCGAATTTGGTGCACTGCCAGAGCATGTGTTCTAATGAAGCTATTTCCCCACAATGTGGACAAAGATTACTTGGGTATAGGTCAGGGTACATGATGTGTAACATTTTCAAAGTAGGGTACATCCGCGTTTGCAAAAGCCTTAATGTAAGTGCTTGGGGCCGGGTTAGATTTTTGTGAGGTGGAGGGAAAATCCTTCTAGACAGGTAGAAATGTTTAGTGAGCTCGTTATATGTTGTAAGAATTTCCCGGTTATCCCCTTCACCGGTAGAACGCATCCCCGGGGAGGCGCGGTTGGAGAGTTCTCGCGCCGCCTCGTGTGCTGCTTCGTTGAGATTGGGAGGGGAATCGTTGATTTGTCCAAGGTGAGCTGGGAACCAACTCAGAAGATGATGTGTTATGTTCTTGCCTTGCAGTATTTTCAGCGTTTGTTCACAGACCGTCCCCTTGGCGAACGCCCGTAGTGCTGCCATGGAATCACTGTAGACGACTTCAATGTTATCCATCTTGAGTGCTAAGGCGATGGCCACTTGTTCCGCAATGATTGGGTCTTTCGTCCTGACCGTCGCTGAGTTGACGACATGGCCAGCCCCATCGACTACCACTGCCACAAACGCTTTCCCATTGGCGTAGGAAGCCGCGTCAACAAATACGACCCCTCGTTCCTCGTTTGAGACTTGACGAAGTATAGTCCTGGCCCTCGCTACTCTTCTTCCGACGTTGTGTTCTGGATGCATGTTTCTCGGTATAGGAGATACCGTGATAGTCTCCCTGATGTTGTCAGGGATATCATTGTAATTGCGTCTGATTGCTATTGGGTGTTGGCCCAGCTCCTGCAGGATCATTCTCCCCGACCTTGTAGTAGATAACCTTGCAAACTGTGCTCTCTCTTGGGCTTCTGCTATTTCTTCGAGCGTGTTGTGTATGCCAAGCTCAAGCAGACGCTCGGTGCTGGTATGTATGGGTAGGCCCAGGACCTTCTTGATAACTTTCCTGAGGAGCACATTCAGTGTCTCGGACTCTGCTCTTGACCAGTTGTGCATTGCTGCCTCGTATGTGAAGTGACTTAGAACAAACGCATGCATCAACCTGATGAGGTTGTCTTCCTTGATCCCATTTCTTTTGTTGACCACTCTGCGTATGAGGTGCACCGCACTGTCTGTTTTCCGAGTTAACTTGGCTATAGATTTGCTGTTGGCGCCGGTAGACTCTATCAGCATTCCCAGGACTTTGATGGAGTCGACCCTCTGGATGGCATCCCCTTGATTTGTACGGAGATGGATGTCTATCTGGTTTAACGGCTTCCATCCCCTGGGCTTAGGTCCCCGGCGTGCAGTCCGATAAAGCAAAAGTTCTGACTTACTCGAGGAGCACTTGAGCCCGGAAGGGCGAAGGTAGTCTTCTACGGTGTCAATCGCCTCTTGCAGAGCGCTCTCAATCTGCCCCTCGCTTCCACCTGTGCACCAGATGGTAATGTCATCTGCGTAGATGCTGTGCTTCAATCCTTCAATGCTCGATAATTTCTTTGACAGTCCAATCATGGCAATGTTGAACAGCATTGGTGAAATCACTGCCCCTTGTGGCGTGCCCCTTGCTTCTAGTTCGATTGCTGTGGTCTCGATATCTGCAATCTTCATCACGGCTTTCCGATCTGTAAGAAAGGACCATACGTAGTCATAGAAGGCTTTCCCCAGACCAAGCTTGGAAATCGCTTCGAGTATGAATGAGTGGTGGATGTTGTCAAACGCTTTTGCTAGATCTAGGCACAGAATGGATCTCACGTCTCTGGTTTCATTGTCGATGACCTGGTGTTTGATAAGCTTCAATGCATCTTGTGTGGATAGCCCTGCCCTGAATCAAACCATATTGTGTGTATATATGTTGTTATCTTCCAAGTACTTGTTTATCCTGTGCAGTATGGCATGTTCTGCGACCTTGCCGATACATGATGTCAAGGATATTGGCCTCATGTTGTCCAAGTTAGGGGGCTTTCCTGGCTTAGGAATAAGGATCGTGCTGGCCAGCTTCCACTGCTCTGGCACCCTGCCTTCTTTCCATGCTGAATTGATCATATCCCTCAGGGTTTCAATTGAATCGTCATCAAGGTTACGCAGGGCCTTGTTTGATATACCGTCCGGGCCAGGGGCCGACCTGCCGTTGAGATCATGCAAGGCTCTTCTGATCTCCTCGATGTTAAAGTCGCCCTCAAGACCTGGATTTGGCGTGCCCTGGTACTGTCTACTTGGTGGTGCCAATCCTCTTTTGATTGGGAGGTACTTATGCACGAGCTGCTGGACAACTTGCTGTTTTGTAGTGCGCCCTATCTCTTTATGCAAAATTCGAGCGATAACATGCTTTTGATTTGTTTTGGTGGTGTTTTCATTGAGGAGATGCTTTAACATATTCCATGTCTTGCCATTGCGCATCTGACCATCGACGGAGTTGCAGATTTCGTCCCATTGCTGCCTCGATAGTGCGCGACAATGTTCCTCGACTGATCTGTTTACCTCAGCTATCTTCTTCCTCAGTCTTCGGTTCAGGCGCTGACCCTTCCAACGGTTCAGTAGTGCTTGCTTTGCCTCAAGAAGATGAGCGAGCCGGCTATCCATTCTTTCAACCGGAAAATCTGTGGTAATGGTGGAGGAGACGGATTTGATGTCATCTTTAATCTGTTTGACCCACTGCTCCAAGCCTTGTCTGTGGCCATCTTGTTCCCTTTCCATCCTTATCTTCCTGAACTTATCCCAGTCTGTGAAGTAAAATTCTCTCTGCTTTTTACGCTCCACGGAGAAGGTAGTGGCAAGAATGTAGTGGTCACTCCCTAGGTCTACAGCAAGGTTCATCCACTGGGCCTTCTTGATGTTCCTTACAAATGTAAGGTCCGGGGTGGAATCCCTGCAGCAAGATGTACCAAGCCTTGTTGGTAGGCTGGGGTCTGTGATTAGGGTGAGACCAAGTTCACTGGCACTTTGCCAAAGTCGATTTCCTTTCCCAGTGTTGTACTTGTAACCCCATGTATGATGAGGGGCGTTGAAATCACCTGCTATGACGAGTGGACATTCCCCGGCGATATTAACAGCTTTCTTTAGAACCGTCTTGAACCCTTGCTTTTGTTCCTTTGGACTGCTGTATATATTCAGAATGAAAATGCTCTGACGGTTGCTGGTACCCGGCACTATCTCTACCAAGACGTGTTCCAACCGGCCTGCTTCTATCTTGAGGTCGTGGGTTACGTGCGTTAGTTTGTTGCATACGAAGGTGCAGACTCCCCTCCCTTCAGTATCCCCTATTACAGGCCGGAATCCAGGCAACGTTGCTTGCGGTGAAAGGGTCTCTTGTAATAATATAATATGAGGCTTTTCTTCGCTGCTCCTGATATACTGCTGCAGGGTTGCCTTCTTTTTAAGGTAACCTCTACAGTTCCATTGCCAGATACGAAGTGCTTCACGTAGCACTGCCATCATGGTTATTACATGGGCGGCCAGAGCCTGATGCTGCACCTGTCGACAGGTTTGGTACCACTAGTATTGGTGGCCGAAGGGGTGAGCTTGGTGCATGAGGAGGCCTTGCTGTGTTGTGCAGATCTGCTTCGAGCTTTGTAATGCGCAAAGTCATATGCTCTTCCAGTGCCGCCACGCTTGATTGTAGCCTACCCATCTGCTCGCTAAGATTGGCTACTACTTTGCTGAGCGTGTCAAACACCTCTTTCATATCTGACATGGTCGTTTGGTTGGCTTCCACGTGTTCTGCCATGACTGCCCTCTTTTTCGCGGTTCTCGAGTCCCCCACGTTTTCAGCCACAGGGACATCAACTGGCTGAGGCATTGGCTGTGAAGATTGCGCGCTGGTTAGCTTAGTGAGAAGAATTTTTATTTCCTTTAACTCAGCTGATAGCCTCTCATTCGATTTTGTAAGTCGCGCGTTTTCTTGCTCTAGCTGTGCAATTCTATCATGCTCTGGCAGCTTACCTGTCATCACCTCTGCCCCGCCGTTGCGCACTCGCTCAGCCAAGCTGCTTTTCGAAGTAACTGCAGGCGTCCTCCCCGGGTGTGAAGCCGTGATCTCGAACTGAACGCCAGGCAGCTGGCCATTCGGGTGCCGCCCAGGCTGATCCCGACCCTGATGGTGACCTTGAGAACTCGAGCGCCCCCGTGATTGGGAGCGGGCCTTGGGTCTAGAACCTCTTCTGGAACGCGACCTCCCCCTTGAGTGGGGCCGCCTTTCCTGTTCTTGTGTAGTCGGGATGCTCTGGGTCCCGTAGGCTGGAATAAGCTGCTTGTCATTGATGTCTGGACTCGATGTGATTGATGCGTCCCGGGCTTCTGCGGCCGCTCGCGATCTTTCCCAACGTCTGCGTCTGACGACGTATGGCACTAAGAACCTGTTCTTGCACTCCTTGTCTGCCGTGGGATGGTGACCGTCGCACAGCCTGCATCTTGGATTGCACTGGTGCAGGCTATCTGGGTTCTTGATCTCGCAGCCTCTGCAGATTGTTTCAGCTGGGTTCGGACAGACGACAGACCGATGTCCCAGCTTTCCACAGACGTAACAAATATCGATGTTCTTGCGGTAAAGGGAGCACTGCAAAAGTGAAGGTCCATATCTCACGAATCTAGGCACCTTGTGTCCTTCGAACGCTATGATGATTGTCCCAGTGTCCTTGATTCTCTTCGCCTGCAGCGCGAGCGGGTTGTTCGCGTTCACAATCTTTCGGGTCAAAATGTCCTGAGTATCGCTTGCGGGGATCCCGCGAATCACTCCTTTACAAGTGTCGTGGGGTGCCGCGGCGTACGCGCTAACCTCGAAAACTTTGCCTCCAATGTCAATTTGCTTGACCTTGAGGTATCTTGAAGCTCTGTCTTGGTCCGGAGTGCTTGCCACCATAATGTTCTGCTGCAAGTTGGAACAGATGATGTCCTGCATGGCCTCTTCCTCTTTGACGCCGGCCGCCAGTACTATCGCGTCTGCCACGGCTCCAGTGTCAATTCTCGAGATATTTAATCCTCCACGTGGTCGTAGCACAATTTTGCTGAAGTCCTTAGGTAGTGGCGGCATGCGTCCAGCTCGCACGATTGTATGCTTGGTGTCATACCTACTACGACTGGCTCGAGCGTCTCCCGCAACGCCGGCCTCGGTCGAACCCTTGGCAGCAGGAACGCTAACCACGGCTTGCTTATTTCTTGAGCGTCTCGTTTCGGCTTCCTTCCAACCCATTTCTTCCGTGCAATCCTCTGGAGAGATGTCCTCTCCATCTACTTGGTATTCCATTCTCAGTTGCAGATACTGGAACGCGCAGAGCGTTGAGTCGCGTTGGCGCCGGGCCGGCGCATCGGCGACAATCGCCTCCTTGGTTAGGCCTAAATACCCCGGTGGCGTTGCCGTGTAAAAATGTCCCAAAAAACGGTTTAAAAGTCCACTCACCGGCACATAGGTGGTATCTGCTGATTTCTTGAGAACTTAGGCACACGATGAGAGTAAAAACTCGGCGACAAATTCGTGAATACCACAGGAAAGCATTCTTGAAAGCAGAAGCCGATCTTCGCGCGTCCGCACTGGTCGTCACCTAGAGCGTCCCTCCAAAAAAAAATAGATGAAAAGGAGAAATTAATACCGAGGCTGGAATGAGATTTGAACCCAGGCCCTCTGCGTGGCAGTCCAGTATACTACTACAGAGCCACGCTGGGTTTTGTTTTCTTTATTGGCCGTTTTGACTTATAACAAACACAAAAGAAAAATATATTCACAATAAAACAATCGGATGGAAAAAAATCTGTCTTAAGAGCTAAACAGAGAAAAAGGAAAAGACGAAAGCCTGAAACGCGTTCACGAAAAAGACTCTATACAGGCATCCTTGTGGTTGAAAGGAACTTGAGGCTCAGAAGGCACTGTCGCAGACTCATCTGGCTCCTCACCTAGCAGTGGCTGTAGCACCTCGCTGAGCCGTTGTTTTATGGCAGATCAAGCGGTGGGCACAACCTCTCCTTGGGATTTCTTTTCCTGGGAACGGGCTTTGATAAGTAGGCAGGCACATTGGGAAAGATCGTGGGTACGGCGCCAGGCAGAATGACCGGTTGCGTTCTGTCAAGGCGTACAGTTTTCCCGTCAATAATATGTTCAAAGTGTCGTGATACAAACTGTTTGTCGAAATGAAGCTCGCAGACAGCTGCGTTGGACTCAAGCGGCTTATCTGCTCTTGGAATGTTGCGCTGCCACTTGAAATACGTCCGCTTCTTTGGGCACGCCGAACAACGAGACTTTTTCTTTGCACGACTTGTACCCGCTCTTGCAACCGGGTACAAAACAGTGACTCTGTCGTCGGCTCATCACTGCTTCTCAAGGCATCATTTAAATGAAGAAAACAACACGAAAGGCACGCACAACGCACGCAGTCCAGCATGCACACATGTGCTTCTCGTGGCGGCCTGACGTGTAAGAGGGAGAGCGCGCCACCTAGCGGATACATCGCCAAGCTGCCTCAAGGCTTCCCATACGCGCCGCTTGGCGGTAATCACACTTCAAATATTCTAGGCACTGTAGAGCCACCATACTGTAGCTTCGGCGAGCGAATTCTACTGTTGCTGGCATGAGGCCGTCTACTCGCACCAAGAAAACCACGTAGCGAGCGGTATGCAATTTAAAAATAAGATTTGTTGTGTAATGAAACGGAAAGTGTTTATTATCCTTGCAGCACTTTTTATATGCACATGCATAATAAACATTGCGTTATTTCTTGTTGCGCATACGTGACTCGGGCAGGGTCACGTGCACCTATGTAGTCTTTGTCTTTTCCGGTATTTCGCTATTGGCTGCTTGAGCCCAGCACTTCCGGGCGTTGAGCGACGGTTTCCAAATCTGCTGGAGAACCCAAGGAGGATTAAAGAAAAAATTGCTGGAGTGGAAGCTCCCGCAACGCCTTGCCGGCAGAAGTGAAGCCAGCTTTTGCCTCTGCCAAGATGGCGGAAACATGCTTTTTTTCTCATAGTGCTTACTTAAAGATCAAGTGGTTTTGATATGTTATGTATATGCTACGTCAGTTCTATATTAAAAGATGGTTGTTCCCGACGAAATTACACACAGAAACGAGTATGGATGACTGAATCTTTAAAGAACTTTGCCTCCAATTAGAGGCTCACTAAGGAAAACTAGTAACTGTAAGACGCACTTGGAGCTTCATGTGACCCAGAAAAGTTTCCACATTAAACTCGTTGGGCGTTCGAGGGAAACGCTTCGTTTTTAATCGCCATCTTGCCAGAGGAACGGCTTCACTTCTGCGCAATCATTTCCACTCCAGCATTTTTTTTAATCCTCCTTGGGAGAACCGAGCGATCGCGCGAAAACGAGCACGCGACACGTCGCCCGGACACCCTGTTTCGTCGCTCGTAGCATCGCTCGTCGCTGTCGCGTGCATTTTCGCGCTTATGAGGTTTGGCCTTTAGCGATAAACTGAAGTTCGCTTGGTAACAACGAAATTGAAGGGGCGCTTACACAGTGATCTTTATTTTTTTCAATGAAAAAGGCCTCTAACACTTCACGTGCGGTTTTACTTGCGCTTCTGCCCAGAATCTTCGTTTCAGAAAATCGTGCATCACAACCACACGAGATAACATGCGCAACCAGGTGCGCATACTTGTCATCTCTTTTCGTTAATTTTGGGGCGTATTCCCTTAATCTAACTGAAAAGATACTTGTATTCATTATCGAACAGACTTACGGATGGGGAACTGACACACTTAGTTCCTGCTTTACGAATCAAAAAAGCCTCATATAGTTCAGTGGGGACACGGGTCTTAAAAGGCTGAAAATTGCGAAAAAATTGACTTTTTGAAGTTAACATTTTCAGAATCTGCAACTATTTTTGCACTTATCTGAGAAGTTTCTAGCTTCTCGCATCATTATTTCTGGCACAAAATCAATTTATAACACACCTGTGAGATGAATCTGAGCACAAATAGACGCTAAAGTCTCGCTTTTTTTTTTCCACGCCGAACCGTTGCTGTTACACACAAGCTATCATGGCCATCTTGGTTTCGTTTGGAAGGGTCGTTCTTCATCTTCAATTTCCTGCTACCAGTGGCTCGCCTCGCTCATTGGCAGGCACTGCGCCGTGTCGCCTGTAGGCAGACAGAAATTAGGTGCCTTCTTCCTTTTCCTCATGAACCACTAACAACAACATTGGTTCTTCAGCAAAAACGCGTTATCAAGAAGCACAAGCTCGCGATTCCATTATTTGCTGCTTGGGACACGTGACAAAGCCTAAGCACCTGATTGGCCAAGTGGAGTTTCCGGCGTCTGCTTCTTCATCGTGATGCGCAAGGATATGCGCCAATTTGTCATGGTGCTGTCGACTGCCTGCCGCAGTATAGAAGTTCCGCGAAACACTGATGTGTGAAGCGGGTGTGGCGATCGTTTGTTCGCTGTGAACTTTAGAAAGAGCCCCGCTGTCACTTAGGACAGGGAGGATAACAAACTTGCAGCATTCAGCGGCGGTCGCTGAATCACCGGTGTAGGCCTAACTCACATATGAGCCCGTCGGTTGTCGACAGTGTCGCCGAAAGCGGCCGTGTTTTGGAGCCTGAACAGTTACAGGACGGCAAGTAAAAAAGCAGAAGTGAAGCTACCAGAGATGGCAATCCTAGCAGCGATGGAACAGAAGGAAAGTCTTAATGCTAAAGGCACCGATGACGCGGGTTCCTCTCGTCTGACGAAACGACCTCGTTTGCGTGTGAACTGCGTGACGGGTCGTGAGAGTGGAATTTACCGCGCGTCGACAAGCAACAGAAAATCAATCCATTTACAAGGAACATGTTTCCCGTTCGCGCAATGGAGGCTACTGGCAACAGGTAGAGTGCTTGTAACGACCCGTCTGCAACAATGAACATGTTGCGCTGCGGCCTCCCCTAAAAAACGTGGCAATCTTACGTAACAAGGAAACTAACACCTCACTGCACTTGCAGCCTTTAAATTGATGAGAGAGTGTGCGAGTTCAGTCTTCGACATCAACTCAATCTCGACAAGCCGGAAAACATCGCTTTATGACGCGCGCACATTCGTCACACCTGTCAATACCTGTCGCCGAACTGGTAAGTGGCCTAGTCGGCAGACGAGCCCAAGGTGACCGCATCAGCTCCCAAGTGTGCCTCTGCGGAGAACATGCAGTGGGCATTGAAAAAAAACGACATTTAGGTGATGCAAAACAGAAGGACTACATTCTTGGTGCCTACTGAGAAAACTGAATTTGTAAATCATTTTAAATAAACAGCTTTTCCATGCTACTGCCTACCCAAAATGGACTTGTGTTTTAGCATAATTTCTCATGATTCAAATTTTGCTGCGGTTACAAACTTGTCTAAAAGATATTTCTGCCTCCAGAGCAGCTAGGACTGTCATTTTTGTTGTGACATGTAGCTGTATCTATGGTTTACACATTGGTTGATGTTCTTCAAAAATTTTATTTCTGCCAGAAATCGGAGCATAAAGTGTTTGTGTCTGCAGCACTGAAATTCAAGGTGCGACAAACCTTGCTAAAATTATCAAATCAAAAAAGCACTCCTACCGTTGTGTGGCTTATGTTCATTAGTACACAGGCATGTTCCAATAGTAGCTCTGGAATACAAATTTCTTGTGTCATCACACCAACAAACAATAGGTAAGTAATTTTGGGATATCTCAAAAACTAATTGGTTTAGAGAAACAGTAATCACATTTTTGAAATCAGCATCAAAAACTCAATCACAGTAGGAATTTTCTTTATAAACACATGAAAATATGTGGCATTTCTTCTCGCGTACAATGTCCGCCTCTTAACGTGCTCTCTGGTCCTTATATCTTGCCATTATTTGGCATTCATCAAACTTCGGGGTGCACCCACAATTCGCACAGTGACTTTCCAAGTGGCTGCCCACTGATCCGCGCATCAGATTTGCATGCTCCCTAAGGCGACCGTTCAGACAGCGCCCAGTCTGACAGATGTAGTATCGACTACATGATAAATAAATCAGATACACAATGTCTCTGATATATTCTACAAACATCTCTTCGTGCTTATTATTTCACCTGACACTTAAAGATCTTTCGCTGTTAACTCTTTTACAAAGAGAGCTCAGCTTATTTTTTGCCGTGAAGACAACTTTTACCCCAGTTTTTTCCACGATTATTTTTAAGCAGCGGGAAACTTTGTGCACATAAGGAATGCAGACACTTTCGGCTTTGGCTCGTCCTCGGATGCATGCCGTGCATTCTCCCCCTGCTTTGGTACATTCAGAAGTGATTCCGCTATGCTTGAAATCCAGTCATGGTTCCTACCTATGTGCTACACGACCGGGCCATGTCCACTTCTTGATTTCAACTATGATGTCCACCACTCTTCTCTCTTTCTATCATTTTCCTTTCCATCGCTCGCTGTGTCATCCTTCTTTTTGATACTCCAGGCTTCTGCACTGAAGGTAAGTGCCAGTAAAATGCAGCTCTTGTATACCTTCCTTTTGAGGGATAGTGGCAATCTACCATTCATGATTTGAGAATACCTGCCAAATGAATACCTCATCCTTGTTCTTCCAGTTATTTCACTCTCACGGTTTTGTTGCACGGTTACTACCCGTCCTAAGTAGACATTCCTACACATGTTGCAACAAACAGCAGGAAAGAAAAGATGAGCTACGTGAAGATGGAAGCTTGTCACGAAAAAATCAGTTGACATGGGTTGTGCCGAGCCGACATTCTGATAAGCGAACTTGTCTTGCTAAGGCTAAAAAAGTTTGAGGAAGACAAGCCTGCATTGTCAAAGCATCAGCTCGACACAACCCATGTTTACGAATTCACAACTTCCAGTGTCTCGCCATCTATCGCAATGCGCTGTTTTCTGCCGATGCTGTTGCCCATTACTTTAGTTTTATGCATAATAATTTTCAGACCTACTCTTCTGCTTTCTGTGTGCACTTCAGTAATCATGAGCTATAATTTGTCTCTTGAGTTACTCATCGATGCCATGTTATCAGTGAATTGCAGGTTGCTGACATCATCAGCCTGACCACGGCCACTGCAGGACAAAGGCCCCTCCCATGTTCCGACAGTCAACTGGGTCCTCTGCTTGCTGCTCCCACCTTATATCCGTAAACTTCCCAATCTCATCTGCCCACCTAACTTTGCGTCTCCCCTTCACCTGCTTGCCTTCTCTTGAAATTCAGTCTGTGATCCTTGATGACCAGCCTTATCTTGCCTTCATGCTATGTGCCCTGCCCGTGACCATTTTTTCTTGATTTCGACTATGATGTCCTTAACATGTGTTTGTTCCCTCATACACTCTGATCTCTTCTTGTCGCTTAGGGTTAGGCCTATTATTTTCCTTTTCATTGCTAGGTGCATCGTTCTCAACTTAAGTTGAACCCTCTTTGTAATCCTGCAGGTTTCTGCTCCGTAGGTAAGTACCGGCAAGACGCAGCTCTCATATACCTTCCTCTTGAGGGATAGCGACAATCTACCAGTCATAATGTGAGAATGCTTGTCGAATGTGCACTCGATTCGGATTCTTCTAGTTACTTCAATCCTGTGGTTTGGCTCCGCAGTTATTACCTGTCCTAAGTAGACGTAGTCTTGTACAACTTCATGTACTATATTACCTTCCTCTAAGCGCTGTTCTCTTCCGAGGTTGTTGTACATTACTTTCATTATCTTCAGATTATTTTAAGACCTACCTTTTTGCTCTACTTGTCTAATTCAATAATCACAAGCTGTAATTCCTCTCCTGAGTTACTCAGCAATGCGATGTCACCGACAAAGCTCAGGTTACTAAAGTACTTTCCATTAACTTGTATCAGCTTTTCCCATTATAGGCCTCTGAAAACTTCCTGTAAGCACAAGGTGAAATGCATTGGGTAGATTGACCCTCTTGTTTTACATCCTTATATATTTTTATTCTGTCGATTTTTTTATAGAGCACTATGGTGCTTTAGTTCATCCGTTGTAGACTTCTTCCAGGATGATTATATATGCTTCGTCGATGCCCTGATTTCGCATTGCCTGTATGACTGCTGATATTTTTACTGAACGGGATGTGTTCTCGTAATGTATAAAAACTGTGTATAGTAATTGGCTGCATTCTGAGCATTTCTCTATTTCCTGATTGATAGTATTATTCACTGAGCTAGCACTGAGAAGGAAAGTACTGGAATTTAGAATCTCACTTTAGAACAGATACTCTGCTCTTATCGAGGAAACCGGCCTTAGCGTTGATGCAATGAATGATAATCTTACCGAGTATCATTACCGAGTGTGCAGTGGAAGTCCAAGGTACGGTAGTTAGTCAGGACACTAGCAAGCTGTGCCAGGAGACAAAGAACCTCATTAAAGAGACGCTAAAGGCAACTATTAGGTCAATGTTAAATAGCGGTCCAAAAAACCTCATAGTGTTACTTTTATGCCACGTAAGCACGTTTATGCCATGTAAGGACTTATTCTGAAATAAAATTGTGTTTTAGTGCTTCATTATCGCATTTCAAATTACCCGCCTCAAGAAGCGGACAATCTCGCGTCACTGTTGTCGTGCACAACGTTGCCCTGCTTTACTGCGCGGCCGGCGAAACTAGTAGCAGCAGAACGAAAGCAGGGGGAGCCCCAGCAACAACAACGGCCATTGAACAATTTTCTCAATTGGCTCCGAGATGGAACACATGTTTTGGTTCACTGGACCCCACTAGATCGCATGGCCTATTCAGTTTAACCACGCGAAAATTGAATTTTCAAGCCACTTGCGTCATTCCCCATAGTAACGTTCAGCGGTCTGTTTGTTTTTCATCAATCAAACAGAAACGAACAAGCAGCATGTTATTGTGTCTCTTGACGCACGGGAGGTTCTTTATTTAGTGCAGCTAAATCAATTACTAGTGATTAATTGTAGGCAGTTCGTCTGACGTCATCGAGATCATTCTAAGTATGTCCTACTGCGGCGCATGTATTTTTGTGCATTTACCTTGATTTCTCGGTAAGTAGGGCACTGCTGTTGGTAATATTCATTTAAATGTTGTCATACATTGAGCTTTCACTCTGACATAAATTGTTATTAGACTTTGGTGTCCCTTTAGGAAATGTCAAAGCGTGACGGCCTCAAACGCAACAGACAAAAAAATTGGCCCCGTATCTGCATGTTAATCTGCAAATATCGTCGAAATACGATAGTCTTGTGTGTGTAGAGAGGGAACAAAACATTTATTTCATGTTCTGTGCAAGAAAATCTGTGAATGGTATTCTGGAGGCGCTGCGTGAAGAGTGCCTCGAGCGTGTCGCGGAAGCGAACGAGCGCATCAAGTCACGTCAAACGATAGACATGAGCGCCATCTGGCAGTTTTCTTGAACAACAAAGCGTGTGGCTATGAGACAGGTGTGCCTGCCCATCTCGGAGGTGATAAGGTGTAGAACGCAAGGTGATGGACAGGTGCCACCACCGTCTCGTCTTAGCAAAGCGTTGGAAACACTCGCGTTTTCGTGCAAGCGTTGCATGGTCAGCGCAGCGTGATAAGTGCTACGGTCCTTAAAATTACTTATGTATGCCTTTTCTAGTAAAAGACGCACATGTAGAATATATATGTGTTGTTATGGTGCCCCAGACCTGCACTATAATTGCTCTTTAATGGACAATTCTAATGGAAATTCATAATTTAATGGACAATTGGCCCGATATGTTTTGGTTCGCAATACTCCCGTCCTGGCCTCAAACAGTAGAAAACTACCCCGAGTATTATCATAGATCCTTTCCTTGGCAATTTCCTGCTTAAAAGTTCGATAGATCTCTAGTGCGGACTTCTTAATCATGCCAATTTTCCACATATCGGTCTCCGTTTCCTTCACCTTCTTCTTAACCGATAGTTTTTTTTTTTTTTTGTTTGGCCCCATGCTGTTTTCTAAGTATTTACCTGTCAATTTTCTGGTTTGCTTCCTTCATTTCGTATCGACATTCTGCATGTACAAGTATCTGAAAACCTTCCTAGCCCAACGGTCCTACCCCATTTCTCTCAATCGCTTCTCAAATTTTATCTTGCATGTACAAGCTAGCTTCCCTGCCCTCAAATGATATGTCCATCCCACATGCCCAGATATTTCTATTTATCTGTTATTTCTAGCATGACCTCCTGTATTCTAGGCTCACTATCTTCGTTGTCATTGAAAATCATGACTGCTGATTTTTCCTTACTGAATCTTAAATCTAACCTATTTCCCTCATTACCACAGATGTCGATCAATCTCTGCAAATCTTCCTTGCTGTCGGCCATTAGCACTATATCATCTGCGTACATCAATGCTGGTAGTGCCTGTTCAATGAGTTTTCCTTGTTTGACAGAAGAGAGGTTGAAGCCAAGTCCACTTTCTTCTAATTTGGCCTCTAGTTCTTGTAGGCACATCATGAATAACAAGGGTGACAGAGGACACCCCTGCCTAAGTCCCCGTTTCACCTCTGTGGGCTTGAATACCTGTTTTTCCCACTTTTTAACCACCTTGCTACTTTTGTAGATTTCCTCTAAAAGATTAGTGACTCAATCTTCCACACCCAGTGTGTCTAGTATTCCCCACAAGTCCTCTTGGAGCATGCTATCGTACGCTCCCTTGATATCCAAAAATGCTAGCCACAGGGCCCTGCGTTCTTTTTCTGCTATTTCGATGCACTGCGTCAGTGAGAACAGATTGTCTTCCAAACTTCTGTGTTTCCGAAACCCATTCTGCAGTTCCCCCAGCACCCCCTCATCCTCTATCCATGCCTGCAGTCTTTCCTTTATAATCTGCATTGCCAGTCTGTAGACCACTGATGTCACTGTTATAGGACGGTAGTTGTTTATGTCAGCTTTGTCCCCCTTTCCTTTATAGATCATGCTCATCCTGCTAAGTTTCCATCCATCAGGGACTTCACCATCGATTATTGTTCTGCTCACTGCCTCTCTCAAAGTCTGTTTAGAATTCGGACCCAATGTCTTTATCAGCATAATTGGAATGCCATCTGGGCCTGTTGATGTACTATTTGGAACCCTCTTCTCAGCCCTTTCCCGCTCTCGTTGTGAAAATGGAGCCATTGTGCCACTTGATCCATCTCTGTCTATTGTGGTGCATAAGGCACTTTCTTTTTTTGAAATTTTTCTGTCACCCTTGTTCTTATATATTCAATAGCTTCGTCCCCTTCTATCCTAGCACCTTGAGCTGTAGTTATAAACCTCTGCTCTAGGTTTGTTTCATTTCTTAGGGAGTTTAGATGGTTCCAAAATTTTGACGTAGTTGAGCAGCGCCCCCAAGCGTTGGTATGTGCATGCACAAATTATTGTGACATATCCTCGGGCGCCCGTGGCTCAGTTGTCTGCTGCCCGCCGCACATGTTGCATCAAGGCAAGTGAACAGAAGTATGCGCGCCGCGCACATCGCAGCCAGTAATTAAGATGAACCTTGAAATCTCTTCAGAAACGCTTGTCGCCCGAGGCCTTCGTGTCGTGCCGTTCCTCATCGCGCCACGTAGTTGCGGCAGGGTCCTCCGCTGGAGCACGCACCTTGGGATCGCCAACACGCTTCAAGTTGTTGCCCCTGCAGTCCCTTTGAGGACAGCCTGTCAAAGCATCGTGATGTGCTGTTGCGGCAGGGTGACACGTCGGGACAGCATCACCTCTGAGGCGCAGATTTTTTGTTCACAATATGAAATCGGTCATCAACTGCATGCTGTACATGTACGCGTCTGCAGTGAAGTAGAGTGAGCAGAGCAAACTCCACTTGGTCGGTGTCCAGTCTCCGCCTCGACCACGGCGCACAAAGTCGACCCATATGCTTGTCTCAGCGCCAGATCGGATGGGAATCGGTGGAACTTGCACATATCCCCTGTTTCACTAGGGCAAGATTTCACAGGGCAAAATATTGGTGCCATGGCGACAAATTCAGATCAAATCACTCCCTTACCCTCTGAGCAGTGTATATTCGATACTCACGAGGACACACGATACTCTAGACCCTGCTCGCTCGCCTCGCAGGTTCGCTGTATGATAGCGACTGCACGCGCGAGCAGGCGACCGAGAAGGCCATTTGTTGTTTTTGTGGGCCTGAGATTATCCCAACTTGCCAGACTGCTGCGTAAAGCCACCGAAATTAGTACTGTAGCTTGACATCAAGCTCGTGTTGATGTCAATAGGATCGCCAAAAAATTTCATTTAAAATCAAAATAAAGTATTTTATCCGCATTTTCTGAGCTTCACACTTTGTCAGAGCGGTTTCTGTATACAGAAGATTCTTATGGCAGAACAAACTCGCCTTGAAAAGAAGGTGTCAGTACTCTCTTAAAATTCAAGTAGTTTGTCCCGTGAATTAAAATTATAACAGCGTTGATTTCAGCATTGCCGTGTGCGCAACGATATGGGCCCATTGCAAAGCACCAGCGGAACGGATAATAAATACGTGCTCAAATAGTGTTGCAGGACCCCTTTAATGTTCATGGATTGGCAACTAAAAGGAGGCAAAATCATTTGTATCGTATTGCGACTGAAAATGAATTGGATATACAGGCAGTTCAGGAAACAAAAGTTGAACAGCTGGACAACACTGATGACGTGGTACACCCTTTCTCGGCGTGGTATAATGTAAGTGTTAGTCATGCTGTTTATTTGTCTTGCGGATGCCTGCCTTTCATTAGTAACTCTCTAGGAATTGTTATGCAGTTAGTTATAAGCTGCGATTCGGGCCGTCTCGTGATCTGCGACTTTATACTCGCTGGCAGCGAATGGTGAGTAGTCTGTCTGTGTGCTTTACTGTGAGGTGCTACGCCTAGATTTTTTTTTCTGTCGAGTAGGTTATGATTGGAACACTGACCACCTTCTCATCATCCTTGGAGAATTTATTTGTGTTTGTTCGGCTCTAGACAAAACGGGTAATACGCCCTATCGAGACGCGAGTACGATTAAGTTAGCAGACATCATAAACCATTACGCTCATGAGTATGTTGCTGAATATATTTCTAATCTTCATGGTGTCAAATTCACGTATCTTTAAGGGTTTAGTCATGCTCGCTTAGATCGCGCCTATGTGTTGCTTGATATTGTACCGTTGTGCACTGATTAGTGTGTAAATCCTCCGTCATTACCGACCATTGTTTGGTAATGTTTGACATGGACAGCGGAAAAAGGAAAAAAAAAAAAACTCGCACTGCGGTGTCCCAAGTTCAAAAATATGAATCCTTGAGTCTGGACCTCTCATTAATTTCGTCTTCGTGATGTATGGATAGATGAATGGATATGGCTGTACCCTTTAGATCGGACGGTGGCTAGCGCCACCAAGTCGTAATACTTGATGAACCAAAAACTAGATTTTTTTTCCTTTAAATAGTGAGGTTGAGAATTCGTACTCTGCAGTGAAGGGTTTAATTTTCACTCGTGCCTTGACTTAAGCCACCAATCAGATAACCTCCTTCTAGTTAATTCTACCCGCTTAAAGTCTATTTTGCTCTCCCTGTCTCTAAACCCCAGTGCTTTGAAACACTCTGCGCCATCATACTGAACTATAGGGTGAAGCCCTTTACAGAACATCATCAAGTGTTCGGCACTTTCCTCTTAGGTAAAAAAGGGTAGACACGCACTGCATACCGTGTCTACCCTTTCGTATTTGGCCCGATATGTCTTGGTTCGCAATACTCCCGTTCTGGCCTAAAACAGTAGAGAACTACCCCGAGTATTATCATGGATCCTTTCCTTGGGAATTTCCTGCTCAAAAGTTCGACAGATCTCTAGTGCGGACTTCTTAATCATGCCAATTCTCTACATGTCAGTCTCCATTTCCTTCACTTTCTTCTTAACCGATAATTCCTTTTGGTTTGGCCTCCTGCTGTTTTCTAAGTATCATCATCATCAGCCTGACTACGTCCACTGCAGAGCAAAGGCCTCTCCCATGTTCCGCCAGTTAACCCGGTCCTGTGCTTGCTGCTGCCAATTTATACCCACAAACTTCTTAATCTCATCTGCCCACCTAACCTTCTGTCTCCCCCTAACCTGCTTGCCTTCTCTTGGAATCCAGTTAGTTACCCTTAACGACCAGCGGTTATCCTGTCTACACGCTACATGCCCGGCCCATGTCCATTTCTTCTTCTTGATTTCAGCTATGATATCCTTAACCCCCGTTTGTTCCCTAATCCACTCTGCTCTCTTCTTGTCTCTTAAGGTTACACCTACCATTTTTCTTTCCATTGCTCGCTGCGTCGTCCTCAATTTAAGCTGAACCCTCTTTGTAAGTCTCCAGGTTTCTGCTCCGTAGCTAAGTACCGGCAAGATACTCCTGTTATATACCTTCCTCTTGAGGGATAGTGGCAATCTACCTCTCATAATTTGAGACTGCTTGCCAAATGTGCTCCACCCCATTCTTATTCTTCTAGTTACTTCAATCTCGTGGTTCGGCTCCGCGGTTATTACCTGCCCTATGTATAGACATACTCTTTTACAACTTGAAGTGCACTATTACCTATCTCGAAGCGCTGCCCTTTTCCGAGGTTGTTGTACATCAATTTCGTTTTCTGCAGATTCATTTTAAGACCCACTTTTCTGCTCTCCTTGTCTAATTCTGTAATCATGAGTTGCAATTCGTCCCCTGAGTTACTCAGCAATACAATGTCATCGGCGAAGCTGCAGGTTACTAAGGTACTCTCCATTAACTCTTATCCCTTAATGGAGAGTACCTTAGTAACCTGCGAGTTTTATGCCGCTCATCATATGTCAGCATGTCTCAACAGAACGTAACTGAAGTACAAGATACTGCTGTAACAAACGCAGTTACAATCCTACGAGCGCTCCAGCCATTCTTTGCTGCTGAAGATTACTGTTCAAGTTGGTCAAGTCAACAATCCTTTCCTCATTGACACAAGTGACACCGTGTCATTGCTTAACTTACCAGATTTCAAGAAGTACTTTTTGGGTACCAGACTACTTGACTCGTACGTTGTTCTTCTGGACTATTTAAAGAAATGCATTCCCAACCTAGGATACTCCTCTACAAACGTTCGATACAATGATACCAGTGCTGCTGTCGCATTTTACGTGACGAAAGAGGGTTCTTCACCTTCTTGGTTGGATGCTATTAAAGGGCCACTCACCAGGCCCCCATACCAAATTTTCGTTAGACAGTTAAAGTTGTTGGCTGTTCGATGAGGAACATTTTGCAACAAAAAATTTTGAATTGGTTCATCACAAGCGGAATGGAATAAAATGAAAAAACTTTATTTCAGTCCTGCAGGACGCGCTTAGCACGTAGCGGGCGTCTCCCACGTAGGGACCACAGGGTGTACCTGGCGGCCGCTTCGTGGGCCTGCTGGACGGTCCATTGCTGGTCAGCGAGAAGTGAGCTTCTGAGGGACCTCTCCCACTTGCTTGAGGTAGGGTCGGGAGGAGTTGTTCTACACTCCCAGAGCATGTGTGCGAGTGTCGCTGTGTGTCCACATGATGGGCATGTGTCGCTAGGGTATGCATGAGGATAAGTGGAGAAAAAGAAAACAAGTTTTTTGAAGTGGCGAGAAACGAGAATGAGAGGAGGCGAGATCGAAACCCTTGCCGCTCCTCCGCGTAGGCTTTGCAAGCCAAATCTCTTCCCCACCCTCTCCGGCATCCGACCAAGAGGTGACGTGCGCATGACGTGCCCAAACAAGTCCAACCCCCGAGCACGCGAGTGGCGTTGCTTTGTTGGCCAGCGTTATTTTGTCGTCTTCTGCCTGTTTCTGCGGCACGTGTTCTGCGGTATGAACACTAGCGGCCATTTCGCTAGTGTCGCATATACTAAAGTTGGTATTATAGTTCGTGAATGGATTACGAAGGTATGTGACTGGTGCAAACATTATAATCATGATATGCGTGTTATGTAACAACATCACTACATGCCACGCTCATCATGCGCTGGCAACCGTTTCGCTAGCCTCACTTATAGTAAATTTGGTATTACGGGACGGGAATAGATGACGAAGGTAGAGTGTACTAGAACAAGGGGAGTGCCCGGACCGGCCGCAGCACCAATGCATTAAAAGTGAAGCCCAAACGGGGTCAAATCCGCTAGTGGCGCTGCGATCGGTAGTCTGTGACCTGTCGTCGTTTTAAGAGCCGTGCGCAGCTCCGCCGAAGTGGTCGAGGGGTAGAATGCTCGCATACCACTAAAAAGACCCAGGTTCGAATCACCGCTGTGACCATAGATTTTTTTTTTAATTTCACGTGTACAACTGTATTGTTTGGCTTTTTTTTTAAATATGCCTTCAGTTTCTACATATTGCTACAAAACATTACGCGAGATATGAAGTAAAGGAGAAAAAAACTTGACAGCAAGCGCATTTATTTGCAGCGCCACCGCACGGGATTCAACGAAAACTTAAAAGCATAGCTTGCGAGATTTTAGCGAATAAAAGAGAGACGGTGTGCTTTCACTCGCCTGCGGTCGCCGCCCACTGGCTCGCTTAAAAAAAGAAAAAGAAAAACTGAAAGTAAACGATTTTCAGTCGGCGGGAAGTCGCGAAGGTTTGAATACTGGTAAAGCAGCGATGTTCTGTCTGCTCGAGTAAAGCGATCACGAGGTGTGCGGAAAGAGGTGAACGTGTTGATATTTTGGATACATATGTAGTATTCCTGTACAACTGATATTGCGAACATATATCTTATAATTATGGCCGCCCTCAGCGAAAATAAATGATGCAAACCAATGCTTGTGTTTTGCGGGCGCATCTATATGTGATCGGCGCGCTTTTTGTTGTATTTAGCTTTTGCGTCATTGGCGCCTGCATCGTTTTCAACTCTCTCAGCGGCAGCTAAACGGCAAAACTAAAGCGCGCCGGTTGCCTGTGCTTTTGATGAAGTAGTATTGAAATACAAATGTACTTTTCTTGTACAACTATTTTTTGTCAACGTATACATTTTGTCTTTTGAAAGCATATTTAGTGGTGCACACTTTGTGCATACGGCCGATGGTCACTAGCGTTTATTGTAGGGATGGGGTGGCACGGAACAGTGCTTAAGACGCGTGACACAAGGTAAGAATGACAGATACGTCATGACCATTCCAGTAGTGTACCAACCAGGCCTGCCCATTACAGTTGTAAAGGAATCGGTTTTGATGTCAATGGCACAGTGGTGATTGATGTGCACGAGGCTGCTGACCCGCAGATAAGGATCGCATCCCGATCTCGACAGTTGCATTTCGATGGCGTGGAAATGATAGAGGCCTGCGTTCTTAGATGTAGGCGCTAAGAACCACAGGTGGTCGTAATTGGGAGAGTGCTACACTGAATACGGCGAGCCTCACGCGGTATATAGTTTTATCACGCAAAACCATTGTCGTCGTCGTCGTTGTTGTTTTGTTTTGTTGAAAGTGCGTTGGTTCTATTCAGACGTGATGCCAAAAATGTAGACATGAAATGATCCGCGGTTGCATGGTAGCTACGGGAGTTTTCGCAGTCAGGCTTAAATGTGAGGTCTCCTAATCCTAAGTATAGCGTGCTATGCCGAAGGCAAGCAAGTGGTCGTGGTTTGTTTTGTCTTGTTAGTGACGTACATAAAAAACACGCTAGCACATAGTACAAAATCATTCGTTGAACGCGTATCCGCATAAGTTGTGTTCAACTGGCGAAGAAGTCATAGGTGTACAGCAAACAATGAATGAAATTTCTCTGTATTTGCGTTGAGATTTCGAAAGGAGACGACTTGCATACGCAATTGCACGGTCGTTGCCCCGCTGAGTTTGCGCCAAAACTGCACCAATGCCGTGACTACACGTGTCTGTGCGCGCTTCTGTAGGAGCATCGGGGTCGAAATGCGCAAGAATAGGGTTGTCGTGAGAGTGGTAATTAGTTGAGAGAAGGCGTCAGTTTGAAGAGGGCCCCAATGAAATGGGGCATCTTGTTTGAGAAGGTCGGTAAGTGGCCGTGCGAGTGCCGCAAAGTTTTCACGAACCGCCGAAAGTAGGAGCAGAGGCCCACGAAACTGAGAACATCATGGACAGAGCGGAATATTATAGAATGGTAGAAAGGCGTTCAAGGTGTGTGGCGAAGGTGGGTGAGAAGTTATCACGTCATCCAAGTAGCACAAGCACGTCGCCCATTTAAATCCTTGAAGTAGCGTATCTGTCATTCTCTCGAAGGTTGCCGGGGCATTGCAGAGGCCAAACGGCATGACCTTGAATTGGTAAATGCCGTCAGGGGGTAACGAATGCAGTTGTCTCACGATCCATTTCGTCTACAGCAATTTGCCAGTAGCCAGATCGGAGGTCGGGAGATGAAAAGAAGGTGGCGCCATGCAGACAGTCAAGTGCGTCGTCAATACGGAGAAGAGGGTACACGTTTTTTTTTTCGTAATTTTTTTGAGGTGCCGATAACTAGCGCAGAAACGCCAGGAGCCGCTTTTCTTCTTTACCAAGACCACTGGGAAGGCCCAAGGGCTCGACGATGGCTCGATGGTGTCTTTCGTTGGCATTTTGGCCACTTCCTTTTGAATCACTGCTCGTTCTGATGCGGACACGCGGCAAGGCCGACAGTGGATAAGCGCAGAGTCACCATTGTTAATTAGGTGCTTGACAATATTAGTCTGGCCCAAGGGATGACCACGGATACCAAAAATGTCACCGTGATCGAGTCCGAAACCTGACAGAGAGCATCGGCCTGATCAGGCGAAAGGTCTGATCCAATCATACTTCGAAAATGGCTTCGTCAGAACTGGGTAACCGTGAGACGTCTACCGATTCGGTAGACGCCTATACCCGAGTAGCCGACTGATTTAGTGCAGTCGTCTGCCGTGCAGCAGTGTCGCCGAAAAGGTCACGGATCGTCTCCTTGAAAGTGTCCCAGCTGGCAATGTCGACTTCGTGCGTCTCGAACCACAACAAACGCAGTAAATGTCACACTATATATTCTACGTAGAGGAAATTTGGTTTAGCCTTGTGAGCTTGACATTTCAGTAACGTGTTCGAATAACCTACAGGAACCACATCTGCAGTGGGCCATCAAGGTAAAGAAACACGTTGGCGAGCATGAGTGTCGGGCCCACCTATAGCCGGCGCTGATCTGTTCGTACACGTTAAGGCACTTGTCAACGTCAAAGCGTGCCCCGCCATGGTGGTCCAGTAGCTAAAGTACTCGGCTGCTGACCCACAGGTCGCGAGATCGAATCCCGGCTGCTGCGGCTGCATTTCCCATGCGGTCTGAAATGATGTAGGCCCGTGTGCTAAGATTTGGGTGCACGTTAAAGGACCCCAGGTGGTCGAAATTTCCGGAGCCCTCCACTACGGCGTCTCTCATAATCATATCGTGGTTTTGGGACGTTAAACCCCCCATATATATCTAACGTCAAAGCGATCTATATATCCTGGAAATATGCCAGGATCACGAGCAGGAGGTATACGACAACGTAGGTAGGAGTCACAGAAGAGGCGGGTGGTGAAGACGATGTTCCTTGAACCTGTGACATGGTTGGACCCGTGATGATACGTCCGAAGTGGAGCTTCGTGATGGGTACAGGGAAGAGCCAGCAGCTCCACCACAAATATGTCACGTAAAATGACTATTCGCGAGTGTAATAACACCGAACCACACAGAGCACAGCAAGCACGGCGGGCAAGTCAGTCCATTCTTTCGTTGTCATCTTCTGATCGCTGATATGTCAGCTACGTAGCACTGCACGAGTACTCCCAATGCACATCGAAACCGAACTTTCAATGAATTTGTTTTGATGGCCACTTCTTCATTTATAAACAACCCTGGCTCCTTACGAGCACCTGCTCTGTTTTCTTTGTTGTGCAGACTTCCGCCTAGATGGCTGTGCACGATTCAAGGCTTTGACAAAGAATCTCAGTCTTGTCAGCACATAAAAACCTACCACTCGTGCCGTGACATGTTCACGGTGCTCCTCGCATCCAATTAGTTTTGCTTTTTTCACCTTCAGAAGCTCTATCACATCCATGATGCTGTCATGGTGCACGCGGCGAGTGCTAAAACATTCAGTGAAAGTGTCTTCGAGAAAACCAATAAAGTTGGACAAGGTCGAAGATGGGTACAAAAGGCCCCCGTAATCACACTGTTGTGTGAACTGTGCGATAGCACTTTCAGATTCTCGTGAAGTCAACAAGTCGTTTTCGCAAGCAGAACAGTGCAACGGCACGATGCATTTCCTTGCAACATACCCGCTTATGTAGTGGACCAGTCTGCGGTCACTTCTGACAGACACGTATGCCTCATGGTCACTCTCATGTGTCACCACATCATCCAACATGTCGTTTTCATTGCTTTCAAAGTGAATTTCATCTAGTGCATGAGTGAAGCCGGAGGTCTGCGGTGGCGGTGACGGAGGCGAGCACAGTATAGGGGACAAAAGAGAGTCAAGTGTGCCAGGAGTCACATTGCCCTTGTCCGGCGAGCGCACAAGGTTGCAAAAGCTGATGCATGCCATTGTGTCGAGGAACTGCTGCGGCGTAGGATGATCATTATTCCCGCTGCACTGCCGCACTATACCAAAAGTGTTCTCCAGGGGGTCTTGGTTGAGCCGGGCTGTCATCAGGTAGGCATAGCCTACTTCCGTCGTCAGGTATTCCAGCAATAGCAAGGTGCTTTTGATGGTTACTCGAAACCCTGCTGCTGTGGACTGACTAAGGAAGCCCCGCGTGCCTTTTACGTGCGACTCCCATTCAGTCAAGTACGCAAGAAAGGTGTAGAGGCAGTCGACCGCACTTGAGTTCAACCGCAGCGCTACTCTCGCGTACCGAGAGGACATGATGTTGATGATGCTGTTTATCATCCTGCATAAAATAAAAGAAAATAAGAAGAACGTTACTCTCTGCACGCCGTTTTATGTATTTGTACGTGTGCAAGATAATTTTACCAAGACCGCGCAATGCACATCACACTGCATGCCATCGTGGGGATTCGTGCCTCACTATTTCAGGTGCATGAAGGTGTCGCCAAATTAATAGTATGATATAATTATGCTGTTTGGTTTACGGACAGATGTACACTGAGTACAACTTAGCACAGGTAACGTTGCGAAATTTACTACTAAGTTTGAAAGAAACGCTGGGGGTTTGGGCGACAAGAAACGCAGTAAATGCCACATGTTATAATCTGCGTAGAGAAAATTTGTTTTATCCCTGTGAGCTTAACATTCTAGTAAGATGTTCGAATAACCTATAAGAGCGTTTTATGTGGTTTCGGAACATGCCACAGGCTTCCCTTGCAGCATGTTCGAAGTGTCCTGCAATATATCACAAGGAGAACAAAACGCCGTAGTAATGAGGTGTCCGTTGACGACAGTTCCTAGGCTTGCCGTTTCAGGTGACTCTGATATATACACACACTCAGCACGGTACACTCGCTCTAGTGTATATTGCATGCTCAAGTGCCCAGCTGTGCAAACATATATGTCCTTCTACTTCCCTCTTCAAACATATCGTAAGCTTTGCTGTTAATACCAACACAATTAGGATGTCGGACACACTTACTCAAAGAACCGCAAAGTCGCCTGTATGCAGCTGCGTCTCGACGGTTCGACATCTTGTTGGTAGAACCGCAGACCACGGGTCACTTGTGGACCGAACAATTGGTAGGCGTAGGGGACGCGCATCTTCTCAAAGTTGTTCGGATTGAGGTGGGCCTCCCGTATGCCATGCATCACGCGAAGTGTCACGATGCTCCCATCCATTGCGTAGACGTCTTTGACAGCGTCCAAGGAGACCTGAAACATAAATCATATGTAATTGAAACTAGTTCTAACAATTGATGGGGAAGTTCGAATTATGTTGTAAAACCCGGAAACTCTTCAACTAGAGGAAGTAATTTTATGGCTCTTCAAGGGCTCAAATATTTAACGAGGCAACGAATAAAAAATATCAGGTCATCGTTAATGCCACCAATCTAATCCTGCGTATGTGAAAATCTGCTAGGGGGTTCTGACATGAAGCCTCCTCTAATGTCACCCGGACAAAAATGGAACCGTTTCCGGGCGAGGTTTCCATAACAAGTGAATTCATGATATGTAAAGACGCGGTAAACGAAGGAAGTTACCGTGTGAGCACGGGCGGATCTAGCCACTTATTTGAGATGGGAGGTCACATTAAGTAACACAGGAGGGGGGGGGGGGCGTGGTAATGAATTTTTCTTTTTACTAGCAGAAAAACCTCTTCGTTGTGCCAACACTGTTACTATGTGCTCACAGGGGTTCCACTCATTTGTCCTAATTGGTGATAGGAGGTGGACTGCGAGCATTGAATTGAGGGGGAGGAGCGCTGACAGAAATTTAGGGAAGGAAGGCGATCGCCCCTGTTCCCCCCCCCCCCTTCCCCTGGATCCGCCACTAAGGCCGATGCACAAGCTTGGAAGGAGACGGTTACTGCCATGAAATCATGAAACGAAACATCGCCGCACGCTTCATACGGTACGTAAAAGGTCGACTACCGAGTCCAATGCTCAATGCCGGTAGGTGGCGTGCGGCTTCGTCAAACGAAAGCTAACGTCGTAAGAAGTATAGACTTTTCCACTGAAGGCTGCCGGAGCGCCGCCATAGTCCTCTTTGTGGGCTGTTGTTACCATGAGTGACACTCCCCCCCCCCCCCCTCCAAGAAAAAAAAGGAAAAAAAAAAATGTCTGCTGAACTTGAGATGTCGGATTTAGGGCTCCCATGCAACAGCCCAGAAGGGACGGGGTCCTCGATCCTCTCCATTCAAAAAACAATAAAAGAAAAGAAAAGGTTTGTAGACGTTTTAGTGCGACAACGTTAGAACTGTATCTACAAAATAAAAAAAGAATCCTGTGTTCGAGTGGGTTTGGCGGACAAATTCGTACAGTTTACGAATCTCGGATCATTCCCGACTCTTCCTCCTGCTGAGCAAAGGCCTTTCCTTAGCATATAGCAATAGTTTATTGTAAAGTGTCAAAATAATGTTATATATATATATATATATATATATATATATATATATATATATATATATAACCATATATAACCACCGTGCACCATATATATGGTGCACGGTGTGTCCAAAGTAGTGAGAAAGAGCCTCGAGTCGTTGATAGTGCTATCGGTCCGATTTCTGTGTGTTGCTCATTGTTCTCGTTAGCGAGTGAGCAGAGAGTGTTCCGATAGACCGTTTTAGGCAGATATTTTGTGCACGTGGCAAGGTTTTATTTGCGAGACACCATGGATCTCGAGAAGTTAGTAGGTCTCGGTGAAAAGATGGGTGGCCTCGTGGCAATATATATATATATATATATATATATATATATATATATATATATATATATATATATATATATATATATATATATATATATATATATATATATATATATATATACGTGTGTGTGTGTGTGTGTGTGTGTATACTTGATTTGGCGATGTTCCAGAATTAGCGAACGAATTTGTCCGCCAAACCCACTCGAACACAGGATTCTTTTTTATTTTGTAGATACAGTTCTAACGTTGTCGCACTAAAACGTCTACAAACCTTTTCTTTTCTTTTATTGTTTTTTGAATGGAGAGGATCGAGGACCCCATCCCTTCTGGGCTGTTGCATGGGAGCCCTAAATCCGACATCTCAAGTTCAGCAGACATTTTTTTTTCTTTTTTTTCTTGGAGGGAGGGGAGGGGGAGTGTCACTCATGGTAACAACAGCCCACAAAGAGGACTATGGCGGCGCTCCGGCAGCCTTCCCAGTTTGTTTTCCTCAACTGTAGTGAGTGAGTGCTATCTTACATTGACATTTACCCAATGAACCAACTGGACGCGAAGCATACATTTCTCAACGAAGTGTATCTCCATAACATAAACGCAAAAATTATCGGAAAGCATTCGTTCAAGTTCTATAACAAACACACAACAATAAAACAACAGAAGAAAAAGGAATAAATGGGAGCTTGAAAACCTACCAGCCCATCTGGAGTGTTGAAGTCGTGGAGGAGCAAGTTGTTGCGAAGACACTTTATGAGATGCGGAAAGTCCGAAAGGAAGTGGACGTAGCGACTGCTGTCTTTGGGATGCCTCATTCTGCATTGAATGTTCTCAGACGTTGCTTCGATTCCAAGTACCTTCCACATCTTCCTGTTCCATGTCGCACCGTCGCAAGTGACAAAGTCCACGAAAAGACCGGCATCTTCTGCAAGCAATACAGCCTCCACTAGAATTTTCGCGAGGAGCTCTCCTTTAACGTTCCCGTGTGTTGCGAATACTGCTAATACTTGTGTCCACTTGCCGGTGAAAGGTGCAAACATAATCACCATGCCATGGTCGCATGGCTCACATTTATCTTTTTTTGATGTAAAATGGCCTAAATCAACCAAACCTTCAATAGTGGCGGCGGATGTGACTGACAAGTGTTCAGATAGTTTCATTTCATCAATTAGCAGCCCTCCGTGTCGCTTAAAGGCGTCCATAGATCTCGTCTTTTTTTTTAGAGCACTCAGGACCCTTGTGCAGAAACCGAACCCTGTCTTGTACGAGCTCAAATATTTCCTCAAGGTGTCTTCACTTGGTAGGACTAAGATCTTGTTGCTTCTCATGTATTTGTAAAGCTTTGGACTTTTCATCTTCATGAGCAGACACTCTAAGATCCAATTCTGAGTGAATTTTAATCCCCTGGTACTCGCTCGTTTGGAAGCGCGGAAAAAATGAAGTGCTGCTTCTCTTTGTTTTGGAGGCATGTCAGCAATACTTTCTTCAAAAGTGCCTTCCTTTATAGCTTTGTTCTGCTTCACCATTTCTCTCAGTTTTGATTTCAAGTTTGACACCCGTCCAAGCAGTCGGCGATTTTGCTGTCTCAAGGTTTTCGTTTGGCGACAAATGGCTCGCTTTGCAGAAGTGGCACCAGTAGCAGCAGTGGTACGCATCACCTTACATTTTTTCCTAATCAGGGACAGCCTTGCCTTGGCGCATGGACGGCATTTTACACCTGCACAGTTAAAAAAAAAAGGTCTGATTACATGTTTACGCCCCACAGACAGACACACACAGACGCCTACCCACAAACAGTCGCATTAACGCACACAAACATATGCACGCACGCACCGTCAACCATCAAGCTTTCTCGATTTGAGAGGAGTAATGGGAAGAACATTAACTCACAGTAGTGTTAAACAGTGATAAATTTCACTCGAGTTCTTTTTCTTTTATTTTCGTGATAATAATTGCACACATGAAATGTAAACTTGTGCGATCTTTTTTTTTATACCTCTGTAAGAGAAACACCCCTGCCCGTTAGCAATTAAAACATGCAAATGGAAATAAGATGTGCATATTAATGTCGTTTCCTTGCATATATTTTGACAACTCGTTCAAAATCACCATAAATTTTATCAAAACGTCCCTCTCCTATACGCTTTAATTTAAGCTCTGTCCGTATCGGTGAAGTACATAGACCTACTTACCTCCGTTAGGTACAACACCTTCACAGCTTCTGCTGTAAAACGCTCCTCCATGGCATCTGAAGTTCCGTCCAGAGGCAAATGTCTCAAGTGGGCCATCATTAGGTTCATTTTTCCTTATGGAGCCAGGGCATACAGAAGCTGCGTCGATTTTTTGCATATGTTCCTCTGCCTGTGCGAAAGATAGAGCCCGTTTTTCGTCGTAAGGACTGCCGTTTATATGTGTTCGGCAGAGAAGTCCGTCTTCTTCTTCTTTCAGGAATATAACTTTGTCATGGGATATTTCTGAAGGCGGTATTAGTGTGGAGGTGACATAGAAGACACCATCAACATGCGGGAACTGAAGGGCTGTCCATCTGGAGGTTGACGGCATCGTCAGTGTAAGAAGGGAACGTCTTCCTTCATTCGTGGTACCGCCTTGTGTCTCCGAATTGCAGTCCATCACGGGATGCGCTGCCGACTTCACACACTTTGCATGCCTCTCTGTCAAGCTCGCAGCGCTAGAGGACCTTTTTTTCTCTTCGCACTTGGTCATTGATGGCCCGGGGGCATCTTGTTTGGCATGCTGACGACTTGTCGAATTATTAGTCACCTGGTCACCCCCGTCGGAACGTTGTTGTCCACTCAGTATAACAGGCACTGCTCCGACTGCAAGCTTTGGCCGGTCACGGGGCAACCTGACCTCTCTACCGCCTATAATGTGCACGAAGTCTCGAAGCAGATGATGCGGCTCGAAATGTGCCTCGCAGACCACACTTGAACTTTTCATGTGCCCTCTTGGCAAGCGTAAGCTGTACTCCCATTTCTCCCTCAGGGTCGGAGATGTTGGAACGGCGAATAGCGAACACTTACTGCCTTCAGTAGATCCTATGTAGGTAACCCCGCAGCCGGGCACACAGCAGTTGCCCTGCCGCTTTGGTTTCATTTGCGAAAGGTGTAACAGGACGTGAGACTCTCACTTGTACAGAGGGGTCCACATCTAAAGGGGAACACGCGTGTCGTCTGCTCGGCTACACCGCCAGCCCGCTGCGGCAACTATGAGGTTTCGCGCACGAGCACTGCGGACAGCGCTTTTTTATCGTCTGCCACAAAAATATGAACACGTTCACCTGTCTGTTTCCGCACACCTCGTGATAGCTTTATTAATGTTACACGCCAATATCTTACGCATTTAGTGTGAGGAGGAACACTGAAAACTCGAGCAGACAGAACATCGCTGCTTTACCAGTATTCAAACCTTCGCGACTTCCCGCCGACTGAAAATCGTTTACTTTCAGTTTTTCTTTTTCTTTTTTTAAGCGAGCCAGTGGGCGGCGACCGCAGGCGAGTGAAAGCACACCGTCTCTCTTTTATTCGCTAAAATCTCGCAAGCTATGCTTTTAAGTTTTCGTTGAATCCCGTGCGGTGGCGCTGCAAATAAATGCGCTTGCTGTCAAGTTTTTTTCTCCTTTACTTCATATCTCGCGTAATGTTTTGTAGCAATATGTAGAAACTGAAGGCATATTTAAAAAAAAAGCCAAACAATACAGTTGTACACGTGAAATTAAAAAAAAAATCTATGGTCACAGCGGTGATTCGAACCTGGGTCTTTTTAGTGGTATGCGAGCATTCTACCCCTCGACCACTTCGGCGGAGCTGCGCACGGCTCTTAAAACGACGACAGGTCACAGACTACCGATCGCAGCGCCACTAGCGGATTTGACCCCGTTTGGGCCTCACTTTTTGGATCTCGGTCCGGGCACTCCCCTTGTTCTAGTACACTCTAACGAAGGTATCATATTAGTGCTAACATGATAAGCATGAGATGCGTCTCATGTAACAACATGACTACATGCTACGCACATGATGCGCACACGACCGTTTCGCTAGCTTCACATGTACCTAAAGGCTGTTTCACATGCCGCGATTGCAGCGAAAAAAAAAATCGTTCTGTTCACTCCAATCGCTCTGTTCGCATCCGTCACTAATGGCGGTTTCGTTTCACATGGACCGCGAATGGTCCGCGATTTTCACTCTACGACAGGAGCGGCGAGTTCTTGCCACCGCTCATTGTGACAGACACGAATGTAATGTAATATTATATGTGCATTATGATATCATGAAGTTACCGTGAACGGTAACGAAGGACCTGCTTGTTTCGTCATTTAAGAACACTTTCGAGTCCGAATTCATTCATTACCAAAACTAACACGTCGACTGTACCAAGTTTCCATGAACGGTAACGAAGAGCACTTGTGTTTTGTCATTTAAGAACCCTTTTCAATCTAAATTAATTTTAAAATGCACAGCATCAGCCATTACTAAAACAAACACATTGATGCTATTTGGACGGCTTGGCCGGCCCAGCACTATTTCGATGGGTCCGGACCAAAAATTGCCACCGCTGCAATCAAAGCGAAAATTTCCAACATGTTGGAAGCTCGCCGCGGACTGTTGCGGCGGGAGCGAACTGGCCTTTTTTTTTTTCTTGCTGTGAGTGAATTAGCGGACTCAAAATTGCTACTTTTCGTGTCATGTGAAACGGCCTTTATACGACCTTTGGAAGAAGCTAATCCTTTATTCAACTGTTTCCTCAGTGTTCCTAATTTTATTATCACCATTTAAAACATTTTTAGCACTACTGCGGCGCGCAAGCCGCCGCAAATATACTGCCTCTAATGAATTCTGCGGCGCGCCTGCGGGAGTGTCGGAGAAAAACGGCGCCGCGCGTACGGCCAGCGGGCGAGGAGAATTGAGGAGGAAACGCGCGCGTGGAGGAGAGTGTCGTTACTTTCCACGGAGGAAGGCAATCTTTCCTTCCTCCGTGTTACTTTCCTAAGATCTGGGGGATTTAATGGATAGATGGATGGATGAATGAATAAATGGATGGATGTGTCCAGCTGTGCCTTTTAGATCGGGGGATGGCTACCTAGTCATAAAGTTAAGTACTATCACTGTGTGTTGAAGGATTGAATTTCACTCGCGCCTCGATTGTAGCCACCAATCAGTTAACCTTCTCCTGGTTATTTTTACCCGTTAAAAGTCTATTTTGCCTTCACTGTCCCTAAACCCCAATGCTTGGCGGAGCCCTTTACAGAAAATTATCAAATGTTCAGTTGTTTCCTTCTCTCCTCACTCTCTACATAATGCGTGTCTGTGCCTTCGTATTTTGCTCGGTATGTCTTGGTCCGCATTACTCCCGTTCTAGCCTCGAAGAGCAGATCACTACCCTGAGAAATATCGTAGATCTTTTCACTTGCAATTTCCTGCTTAAAAGGTTCATAGGTCTCCCGTGATGATTTCATAATCATTCCCATCTTCCACATGTGCCTCTTTGTTTCCTTCACCTTCTTCTTAACCGATCTTCCCTTTTGGCTTGGTATTCGGCTCTTCTATAAATACTTCCTTGACAATTTTCGAGTTCGCTTCCTCTATTTAGTATCGGCACTCTTCATGTACAAGTAACTGAAAAGCCCAACGCTCCTCGCCTACTTTTCTCGATCGCTCCTCAAATTCTATCTTGCAGCTAGCATCCCTGCACTCAAACAATGTCCATACCATGTCACGTATCCCCTGATTTAGGGTATTCCAGTGTGCTCCCAAAGGAAGTCTACCTATGCCATGTTTTTTAATTTCTAATCTTGCTTGAACTTCTGATTTCATGCACAAGACCACGTTGCCGAATGTGAAACCAGGGACCATGATACCTTTCCAAATCCCTCTCACAACGTCATGCTACACAGTGCCCTATTTTTAATTACAGCTGCATTCCCATTACCTTTAGTCATTACGTATCTTTTGTGCTCCCTTAGGTACTCAGCCTCGTTATTTATCCATATGCCCAAATATTTGTATTTATCCACTATTTATTGCATGACTTCTTGTATCTTATGTTCACTGCCTTCGTTATCATTAATAATCATGATTGCTGATTTTTCCCTGCTGAATATTACATTTAACACTTAACCTATCTCCCTGATTACCACAGATGTCTATCAATCCCTGCAGATATCTTCCTTGTTGTTGGCTGTAATACTATATCATTTGCATACATTAATGCTGGTAATGACTGTTCAATGTGTTTTCTTTGCTTGGCAAAAGAGAGGCTGGAACCGAGTCGACTCCCCTCTAATTTGGCCCGTTTACCCCCTCAATGGTTTATCCGTTGACGGTGCTTCTTGCACAGAATAGCAGCGACAAAGTTCTTTGAAGACCAGTATGTGAAGCTTAAGTCGTACGTGGAAGGGTAGTGGGACAGCCTGCGTCACTGGTAGGGGGCGGGGGGGGGGGGGGGTCCTGTTGGGATTTTGATTTTATTTTTGCAGAGTCTCGTTGCAAACAGGGGCACTCAGAAATCAAAGGTTGCATACAGCTATTACTCTAATTTTACTCATTGCTCTTTCTTTTTTATTAAGTTAATGTTGGTACATCTATTTCGTTTGTCGCAGCTTCCTAATTTGTGCAGTACTAATTTCTCATGTGTACATGAACCTCAGCTTATTGTCTGCAATTGCTCATTTTGTTAATGATTTATTATTTAGTGTGTATTTCATTAAGGTTTACCTGCCATTCTTTTTTTTTTTGTTGTTCACTGTTCACTCACATTCTGCATCAATACACTTGTCCTAGTGTCTTTCAATGTGGTTGTTGTATTTTGTTTTTTATCTAACAGCTATAAATTTATAAGCAGCGTCTCCTGTGCCGCGCGGCGCAGCAGCCAGCCCCACACAGAAGTGGCTCCTGTGCCGTACGAAAGTGATGGCAGTTTAAAAATTATTATCGGAAGCTATTTAAATGTTTATATTATTAATGTATAATGCGTTAAACCTACAAATATTTTACTAAGCAGGCATTTGGCAAGTCAATCAACCTATATTTGTTAATTAAACACATATAACAAGTATTTTCAATACAGCGGGCCCCATGGGCGCTGCGGCTGCCTGCGATGTGTGTTTGTATGGTTGTTCACCTGAGCTTTGCATGTGCCAAGGTGATCCTGTCGCCTTGTCGGGCTTTACCCGCAAGGTCCGTGTTGGCCCCTTCTGCAGGCTTGGCGACTCTACTCGTTGAGGCGGAGGGTGGCTCCCTTCCTCGACAAGGACTAAGCCGGCTTTCAGCCGTGCCGGTTTCCCTAGGTACGTTTGGTTTGCGTGCAGCAGCATTGGTCTCTGCACCAAATAGTAGTCCCGTAGACCCCACAGGACGGATTGTGTCTCACTCCGCCCTAGTGGTGAGGAGACGGGCCGTGACCGCAAAGCGCCGAGAGATAGCCCATCCGTCCTGAGGGGATGTCGTCGCAGGCTCTCAGCCGCGCGACAGTGTGAGGGCACGGGAACTTTGGTTGTGGTGACTGAAGTTACCGCGGCCAAGGGCAGTCCCGCTGCCACGTGTTTGGGTACGTCCGCTTTGCGTGCGGTGTCGAGAGCCACCGTGCCAAAGGGTAGCCCCTGTGTGGAGTCTCGCTGGGCTTTAGCGGTCAGGAGACGGGCCATGACCGCAGCGCACCCCAGGCGCTGCGATAGCCCACCTTGCCAGGGTACGTTTACTTTGTGCGTCGTGACCGAAGTTGCTTCGCTGAAGGGTAGTCCCTTTGTCGGGCCTCCCTGGCTTGTACATTACGCCGGGAGGCAGGCCGCATCTGTTTGAAGCCTGGCGCCGAACGGTGGCCCCCTTGCCAGGGCATGGCCGTCTGTCCGAAACAAAACGTCTCCCCCCCACACGACCATGGGGGGGGAGGCAGTGCCGAGACAGGTGTAGGATGATGATGGGTTGATGAGTTAAGTGTGACTCTAGGACGAAGCGCTTTCGCGCCGCGTCTCCTTCCTATCTGACAACGGCACCATTTGAAAACTCCGACAAAATCGTGGCCATGGCCTAGGCCGCCGCCAAGGAGGACCGGAGACCCTGTGTCGTCGCTGCTTCATGTGATTGCTGGATGCCTAATTGAACTTGGAGGTTGGAGCTAGCGCGGCCGTCCACCGCGCCGCAGTTTTATCCGAGTGTGTGCGCCATGAAGTTTTTCAGTATGAAGTGCGGATTATTGTTGTTGGACGTACTGCATTTTCTAGATTGCAATGCCAAGCGTGTTGTTATCAAAGGTGAAAGTGTCCTTGCTGCCGGGTTTTCCTTGTCACAAAGGGCAAGGTCGACAATGAAATAAATGCTTTTGCACAGTTCACGTGTGACTGACCGGACGCACATGCATGAAACCACAGTGTGTCTGCGAAGTGTTCTTACGAAGGATGGAAACAACTTTAGTGTAGTGTTCTTACGAAGCCTGTGATCTCCAAAGGCCAAAGCCGGCTTTTTGTCAAGTGCGAACACGTACGGCCGTTCTCATCCGTTGCTACGTAAATGATCCCGTGCTGTCACAAGCCGTGCATGTTATTCAGCTAGGCAGACAAGCTGTTTTGTAGTTAGATAGGCTAACGTCGTCGGCACTTCCCCGTGGGCATCGTTCCTCAAGTGCTGATCGCCTAGACCATTGCGGTGGCAAGTATCTTGAAGCGGCATGCCGGTTACCTCACCTGGTGATGATACACTGAGCGACATTAAAAAAAAAGTTTCCCGAGACTACGTTGCAGCCTTTTGGTCAGCCAAACTTTGATAAACCGTGGAAATCAACATTCCTGACATGTGTGCCGGAGAAACCAATGCAGCCAGCTGCATTTGAGTTTTTCGTGTCATTTTTTGTCTCGCCGATTAAGAGCAATAATTCGCAAAACACTTTATCATAATAAATATAGTAAATCCTGCAAGAGTCATCGAAGATCCAATATTAAAGGGCCTGTGGATGGGAGGACCACCACCAGCAGCAAGTTGGGCTGATGAGGAGGCGCAAATGTTAAAGCAATACATGCGTGAACAAAAAAAAAAGAAAAAGTATCGATAACTGCAATGGGACTTGAACCACCGACCTCACCAGTTGATGTGTTGCTTTAACCAACTACGCCACAGCTGCCGCTCAGTTTGAGATGGCAAACAAGCCGATTTTGTATTGTCACGCTAAACCTAACATTTTTGCTCACTTCTTCGTTTGGACGTAATTTTAACGGCTTTTATTGTTATGTCTAGACATACCACTAGACACTCCCGACTATTCAAACAAAGCGCCTAACTGAATAATGCATGACGTCACTTCCGTGCGGCGCAGCAGCCGTTTCTGTGTGGGGGTGGCTCATGCGCCCATGGAGGAAGAAAAAATAAAGAGAGGCCCTATCCTATCCCAATGCATTGCGAGAAGTGTAGCGGAAGTGACGTCAAACTTATGGGGAAAACAAATCGGCAGACGCTCTTCGGCGTGCTCTCAGCGCTGTTTCGCTTATATAGTCCCGGCATTAACTTAACGTGTATTGTATGGTTTGCATGCAGTAAAATGTTGCGAGCACACCTTTCCCAGACTGCCCGTGCGTGGCAGGCCCAAGCGCGGCGTGCTGTAGTACTTCATGGAGTGTTTTTGTGCAACGACACAGAAATCACCGGTACGCGTCGGAATGAAAATCATTCAGCCTCCGCATCATCGTATTCGCACTCACCCAGCAGTGCCTTACGCGTTCTTCTCGCCGCAAGGCCTTTTTTCCTCTCTCTTAGCCATATTTTCTGATCTACGGGCTAATTAACAGTTCTTTACTCGTGTATATATAACAAAACATTTGGGTTCTTACGTCATTTACAAAGCGCTCCACAGCATGTCAAGTTACTAGCTTACAAAACACTTAAATGCGGCCCAAACTAGAATACGCATCAGCCATTTGGGATCCTCGCCAGATATTCCTCACAAACGCCCTTGAGGCTTTTCAGAATCGTGCCATTCGTTTCATTCATTCCGCCTTTTCATACGATATCAGCGTAACATCCTTGAAATCGGAATCCGGTTTACAAACACTTTCTAATCAATGCCACATTGCTATTTTATCATTATTTCATAAATTCTACCACAGGGCGCTAAATCAAGCACCGTATATTTTGCCACCATCACCCATATCCTATCGTATTGGTCACCCCTTAAACGTTGCCCGTCCTCAAGCTCGCACAGTCATCGTTGCATCTTATTTTTTTTCTCGAACAGCCAAGGACTGGAACGACCTTACACAAGAAATCGCTAACTCAAGCCCTACTGCCTTCATTGAAGCGATCACATCACATTATACCATATAATAAAGTGTTCAACCTGTTGTATATATTGTAACCCACCCCTTATGTAATACCTCCTGGTGGGGTCTTTAAGGAATAAAAGTGAAAGTGAAAGGTGTCAGTGTGGCAATGCACGATTTTGAGAGCTTGCTTCGTAGCTATTCCGTGAAACGCCAGCCTAGTACTTGACGTACTTCACGTCGGTAAGAAGGCACAGCTGCATTGTATACGTGATCGTGCACGTTAAGTGTGTAGGATCCAATGCGCACACAACTAACACACAGCGAACGCACACCGTACGCTGCATACACACTTAGTCCGGTAACAAGAAAAGTTTATTGCCCTTCCGTATGAACGACACAACTTCTACAAATGCGACACGATGCTTACAACAGTAAAAACGAAAGTTCGCAAGTGTTCTCAGTTGACACAGTGAATAAGAACCAACGGAGCGTACAGCTGAGAGCTCCGCATGCAAATTCCATCAACAGTGAAGCAAACATACGTGAAAAGTGGCACCAGGTACATCCCGCGGCGCACGCGATTCGCACCGAGTATACAGCTGGGCATCGCACAGCTTTTCTTTTAAAAACACGCAAAAGAAGCAGCACTCGTGGATTGACTCGCTGGTGGCAGAGAACTGCGGCGGCTCATTGCCGGAAATCGCGAAATGTTTATCTGCTTCTCCGCTAGGAGGAAGTGTGGGTGTTTGCGATGCTCCGGATTGTTCCGGATTGTTCGGAACAACCTCCGAACAATCTGGACTATGCGTGGGAATATTGTGATAGAACAGAAGGCAGCGGAAAGGGGGGTGGTATTGGGGCATTCATTCATAAAAGTACAGACTGGCAAAGGGTCAAGCAGGAGTGCAGGGAACATTTATGGCTAAAAGGGAAAGTGGCAGGTCAAATGACACTCCTTGGTTTCGTGTACTTGTGGACGGGAGCAAAGGCCAGAGAGAAAAACCAGGCAATGGTAGAGTGTATATCAAAGGACATTCAGGAGTTAGGAAGAGAGTGCGAGATAATTATACTAAGAGACATGAATGCGCACATAGAAGATATAGATGGGTATACCGACCCGACAGGCAAAATGATCATGGATATGTGTGAAAGGCTTGATTTGATCATTTGCAACAGTACCGAGAAGTGTGAAGGGCACATAACATGGGTGGTAGGAATGCTGCAGTCGACGATAGATTATGCACTGATGTCACATAGGATGTATGATAAGCTCAGGGGAATGCACATAGATGAAGGTGGCTCCAGAAGTCTGGGTAGTGATCACAAACGTATCAAGCTAAGTTTTGGAAGAGCAGTGAAAGTGGGAAGGAGACAAGATGAGAAACTACAGGAAAATTTTTATCCAGAAAGGCAAATTAAAATAGCCTCTGAACAAATTGAGAAAGTAATCACGGAGGATAATAAAACAGTGTGGATATACACGAATCTAATTAGACTCTTTAAGCTAGAGCTAGCTAAGAAGCGTGATAAGTCACCCCGGAAAAGAAGACTCAAACCCAAAAGTTGGTGGGATGAGGAAGTTAAGAGAGCCATAGCAAAACGTCAGGAAGCCTCTAGGGAACACAGACATGCTAAGCAGTAGGGTGAACCGGCAGATGATGTTAAAAGAAAATGGGAAACCTTTCTAAGCTGTAGAAGGGATGCATCCCTTCTGATCAATGAAAAGATTAGAAGAAAGGGAGCTCAGTGGCTGGCAGAAGTACATAAAAAAGATAGAAAGGCAGCTGCGAAATTTTGGAACTAAACTCCCTAAGAAATTAGACGAGCCTAGAGCAGAGTTTTATAACTACAGCCCAAGGTGCTAGGCTAGAAGGGGACGAAGCTATTGAATGTATAAGAACAAGGGTGACAGAAAAATTTCAACAAAGAAGTACTTTATGCACCACAATAGACAAGGACGAATCAAGTGGTGCAATGGCTCCATTTTCACAACGAAAGTGGGAAAGGGCTGAGAAAAGGGTTCCTAGTAGTACATCAACAGGCCCAGATGGCATTCCAATTATGCTGATAAAGACATTATGTCCGAAGTCTAAGCAAGCATTGAGAGAGGCAGTGAGCAAAATAATAATCGATGGTGAAGTTCCCGATAGATGGAAACTTAGGAGGATGAGCATGATCTATAAAGGAAAGGGGGACAAAGCTGACATAAACAACTACCGTCCTATAACAGTGACATCAGTGGTCTACAGGCTGGCGATGCAGATTATAAAGGAAAGACTGCAGGCATGGATAGAGGATGAGGGGGTGCTGGGGGAACTGCAGAATGGGTTTCGGAAACACAGGAGGTCGGAAGACAATCTGTTTTCACTGATGCAGTGCATCGAAATAGTAGAAAAGGAACACAGGCCCCTGTGGCTAGCATTTTTGGATATCAAGGGGGCGTACGATAGCGTGGTTCAAGAGGAATTGTGGGGAATACTGGACACACTAGGCGTCGAACATGTAGTCACTAATCTTTTAAAGGATATCTATAAAGGTAACAAAGTAGTTATAAAGTGGGAAAAACAGATATCCAAGCCTGCAGAGGTAAAACGGGGGCTTAGACAGGGGTTTCCCCTGTCACCCTTATTATTCATGATGTACCTACAAGAATTAGAGGCCAAATTAGAGGGAAGTGGACTGGGCTTCAACCTCTCTTTAGTCAAACAAGGAAAACTCATTGATCAGGCACTACCAGCATTAATGTACGCAGATGATATAGCGCTAATGGCCAACAACAAGGAATATCTGCAGAGATTGGTGGACATCTGCGGTAATGAGGGAGATAGGTTAGATTTCAGATTCAGTAAGGAAAAATGAGCAGTCATGATTTTTAAAGACAATGAAGGTAGTGAGCTTAGAATACAGGAGGTCACGCTAGAGATAACAGATAAATACGAACAATTGGGCGTATGGATAAGCAATGGGGCCTAGTACCTAAGGGAACACGAAATATACGTGTGGACTAAAGGTAACAGGAATGCAACGGTAATGAAAAACAGAGCACTGTGGATTTACAATAGGCATGATGTTGTGAGAGGAATATGGAAAGGGGTCATGGTTCCTGGTTTGACGTTCAGTGATGCAGTCTTGTGCATGAGATCATCAGAAGTTCAAGCAAGATTAGAAATTAAGCAACGTGGAATAGGTAGGCTTGCTTTAGGAGCTCACGGGAATACACCAAATCAGGGACTACAATGTGATATGGGATGGACATCATTTGAGGGCAGGGAAGCTAGCAGCAAGATAAAATTTGAGAAGCGATTGAGAGAAATGGGGGAGGAGCGTTGGGCTAGGAAGGTTTTCAACTACTTGTACATGAAGAATGTCGATACAAAATGGAGGAAGCGAACTAGGAAACTTACTGGTAAATACTTGGAAAACAGCAGGTGGCCAAACCAAAAAGAACTATCGGTTAAGAAGAAAGTGAAGGAAACGGAGACTGGCATGTGAAGATTGGGAATGATTAAGAAGTCCGCACTAGAGATCTATCGAACTTTTAAGCTGGAAATTACCAAGGAAAGGATCTATGATAATACTCGGGCTAGTTATCTACTATTTGAGGCCAGGACGGGAATACTGCGAACCAAGACATATCGGGCCAAATACGAAGGAGTAGACACAGTATGCAGTGCGTATGGAGAGGAAGAAGAAACTGCCGAACACTTGATAATGTTCTGTAAAGGGCTTCACCCTATAGTTCAGGATGATGGCGCAGAGTTTTTCAAAGCACTGGGGTTTAGGGACCGGGAGGGCAAAATAGACTTTAAGCGGGTAGACTTAACTAGAAAGAGGTTATCTGATTGGTGGCTAAAGTCAAGGCACGAGTTAAAATTAAACCCTTCACTGCAAAATACGAATCCTCAAACTCACTTTTTAAAGAAAGAAAAATAAATCTAGTTTTTGGTTCATTAAGTATTATAGCTTGGTAGCGCTAGCCACCGCCCGATCTAAAGGGTACAGCCATATCCATCCATCCATCCATCCATGCAGTGGCTTCACGATTATGACGTCATGGCCTCTCCTATATTTTTCCTTCCTCCATGCGTGCCGATAGTTATAGCACGAGAACAAAACGACGACACAGAGACAAGAAGGACACGAAAGACACGAGCGCTAACTTCCAACTGAGCTTTATTGCGCAGAGCACGAAAATATATCGAGGAGACAGCAACCATCTGATAAAAACCATATGGTACAAAGAGCAGAACACGAGTAAGAGAAAAACAAAGACAAAAAACAAAAACAAAAGTGCAGAAAACCGCAAAGAAAAATCTATAAGAAAACAAAACAGAAAGGTAAAGATATTATTACTTACTCGGCTGCTGATTTGCAGGTCGCGGGTTCGATTCCCGGCTGCGGCAACTGCATTTTCGATGGAGGCGGAAATGTTGTAGGCCCTTGTACTCGGATTTTGGTGCACGTTAAAGAACCCCAGGTGGTCAAAATTTCCGGAGCCCTCCACTACGGCGTCTCTCATAATCAAATGGTGGTTTTAGGACGTTAAACTCCACAAATCAATCAAATTTTTATTATAACTACCTGCGCGCACCGAAACCTTCGAGGAACCTGAGTTCTTCCTCGGACAGAGCCACGGAGGGCTTGCTAATGCAAGGCACCTGTTCGCGTGCCATCTGCGCGGCCTCGACAATGACTCGGGTGCGCTCATCTCTGTGCTTGTACCTCATATCCCGGCTGCGGCGGCTGCATTTCCGATGGAGGCAGAAATGTTGTAGGCCCGTGTGCTCAGATTTGGGTGCACGTTAAAGAACCCCAGGTGGTCGAAATTTCCGGAGCCCTCCACTACGGCGTCTCTCATAATCATATGGTGGTTTTGGGACGTTAAACCCCACAAATCAATCAATCTGTGCTTGTACAGCGTCGCTATGTCGTCAAAATATTCAGATACGTGGATGATTTCTTGGTTCTTCTAAATTGTAATTCTTCTATGTTCCACTCGTTTGCGACTCAAACGATAGGTGTGTTCGAAGATTGTTTAAAGCCTCTTGTGTTGACAAATGAAATGCCCGAGGATCACAAATTACGCTTTTTGGATTTAAGACTCGTTTTTACCTCACAACACATCTGTTGGTGTTATGAACCACGTGCGCAGAAACCTCTACTTCCTTTTTCTTCCGCTCACAGCAAGTAGGTTAAGCGAGGCATAGCACGAACCTGTCTTGAGAATGCCTTAAATAGGTTGTGCGCCCACAATAGCTCTGCGAGCTTCAAAGCTCAAGTTTCCCGGCTTAAGGCTTTGGGTTTCCCCGAGGGGTTTATCGCTTCCGTTGCTGAGACTATCCTGCGGACTAATAAGGCACAGCAGAGGCAGTGACAGAATCCGAGCGACACGGATATAGAACGTGAAAGTATAGCCGTGATTCCATACAAACACCAGATATCACACAGGCTCAAGAAAATCGGAAAACGTGTTGAAGTTCGTGTCCTGTTCTCGGCACCGTTCAAACTAATCAGCCTCACCAAATCTACAAACCCCCTGAAAACGCAGTCATCAACGGAATGCAGAGTTCAACATAGAAACAGGTGTGTGGCCTGCTCCCGGGAAGTTGTCCATAGGACCCCCCTTTCATGCGGTGCTTGTTAATATGTCAGAACGACCGGAAGGTGTCGGAACGATCGGCTGAGAGAACACGCTAACAATGTTAGAAACGGGAAAGATGGTTTTCTTGCTCAGCACTGCACTGAGTGCAATTTTGTTCCCCTCTTCAAGGACACATAGAAGTGTGGCAGCTTGGGCTAGCTGGTATGGCATGACAATAGTTATAGCGCGAGAACAAAATGACGACACAGAGACGGTATATTATAGTTATAGCGCGAGAACAAAACGACGACACGGAGACAAGAAGGACACGAAAGTCTTTCGTGTCCTTCTTGTCTCTGTGTCGTCGTTTTGTTCTCGCGCTATAACTATCGTCAAGGACACAGCGACGCTGTACAAGCACAGAGATGAGCGCACCCGAGTCATTGTCGAGGCCGCGCAGATGGCACGCGAACAGATGCCTTGCATTTGCCCCGCCGCGGTGGTCTAGTGGCTAAGGTACTCGGCTGCTGACCCGCAGGGCGCGGGTTCGAATCCCGGCTGCGACGGCTGCATTTCCGATGGAGGCGGAAATGTTGTAGGCCCGTGTGCTCAGATTTGGGTGCACGTTAAAGAACCCCAGGTGGTCTAAATTTCCGGAGCCCTCCACTACGGCGTCTCTCATAATCATATAGTGGTTTTGGGAAGTTAAACCCCACATATCAATCAATCAATCAGGTGCCTTGCATTAGCAAGCCCTCCGTGGCTCTGTCCGAGAAGGAACTCAGGTTCCTCGAAGGTTTCGGTGCGCGCAGGTAGTTATAATATCTTTACCTTTCTGTTTCGTTTTCTTATAGATTTTTCTTTGCGGTTTTCCGTGCTTTTGTTTTTGTCTTTGTTTTTCTCTTACTCATGTTCTGCTCTTTGTGCCATATGGTTTATATCACATGGTTACTGTCTCCTCGATATATTTTCGTGCTCTGCGCAATAAAGCTCAGTTGGAGGTTAGCGCTCGTGTCTTTCGTGTCCTTCTTGTCTCTGTGTCGTCGTTTTGTTCTCCCGCTATAACTATCGTCATGCCATACCAACTAGCCCAAGCTGCCACACTTCTAAGTTCCATGCGTGCGCCGCGCGGCTAGGGTGCATTCTAGCCACCCTAGCGCTGCGCAGCAGTCTCTGCCAAAACCATTCTGTCCACAAAACATTGCCTTCGAGATGGCGGGCACGATCTCAATCAGTGACCCAAGCAAAGTGGCTAATTCTTGCATGTTTTCGCTACGCTTGCTAGCAACGCACCTTGGTGAAGCGCGTTCGGGCAGTGGCTAACTAAGGAAGTTTTTGGTACACATACATCTGTAATAAAACGTTTTGTACAACCCATATACCACCACGGCCGTCGCGTTGTATCGCCTTTCCTATTCACACCGCAGTCTCGACAAAGTATTTGCATAAATGTAATTAGCTACAACTCAACATGAAATTAACTTATGCTGAAGTCGTGAAAAAAAAATACACAGTGTTTGAACGCAGTTTTTCAAAACTTGGCCAATCACAGTGTTTAAAACGAGAAGCGCCGCCGTTGTCCGGTGGCCATATTGAGGGACAGAGCAGCTCGAACGGGCAAGTAGTGATTGTTGTGTTGCCGCTGACCAAGCGCGTTTTGTCGATTGTTGAACGGTCGTCACCGCTATCGTAACTAGTGTTGCCATCCAGATTGATTTTGTCCTATCTTCTCGATTTCAGTGTTGAAGTGACGAGCAGGCAGGAGCGTCCCCAGTTAGGCTTACGTCTGAGTGATGGCTTGTGCGACATTAAAGCGGACACATGACTGGGACCCCTTGCACAGTCCGAGTGGCAGATCACCGAAGCGACGCCGATGTATGCCTCTGTCCCCGCCTCCTACGAGGGCGCACCAGGTCGATCCCTCGCCCTTCGGAGACGTGCCACCAAAGTTGACTTCAGGTAGTAATCCCTCTGCGATGGCCGAGAAATTTCGAGGGTGTTGCATCTGTGTTCGATCAAACAGGCGGCACTTTAGCAGTTATCGGCGCGTGCTGTATGTGCGAGACGGGGTTGAGTTTTCGATAAGCAGCAGTATTAACTGTGTAGAGCAGCTTCATGCGACTAAAACAATGATGTAAAAAAACTCTGCGTGTACACATGCACGTGAGAGGCTAGTACCTGCAAACAGCGGCGCCGAAGAAGGCCCGCACAAATACTTATGGCCAGTCGAGAGACTGCGCACGCGTTCCTAGGTAAGTTCGTGAACGTTGTGTCAAAATAACACATGATAGCGGACAGTGAACATGCACAATACAGTGCTGACTACCAAACAGTCTGTTTTAAAATTATTCGTAGAAATAAAACTGTAAAAATTATTACATTACAAAGTGTGCAGCCTTCTTACAGACGCGTTGTGGGTACCTTGCCAATTTGAAGAATTATGGTGCAGTAGATACTTCACTACGGGGCTTCTCATTGATTGATGTGTGTGGTTCAATGTCCCATAATACGATGATGGTGAGACGCTGTAATGGAGGGTTCTAGAAGTTCTGACCACCTGGGGTGCTTTATCGTGCACCCAAATCCGAACACACGAACCTACAGCATTTTCCTGTCCATCGAAAATGTGGCTGAGAAGCTTAACCCCTAGGCCACTGCAACGGAGCTACTGGGCATTTGAGAATAGTTCGAAACTGCCAATTTTCATGCTCAGGAAACACTCTTTTGCTGCATGGTTGAAGGCAATGCACGCAGGGCACAGTTATTCCATCACATTCTGCTCTTGACGGCAAAGCTCAAGTGTCTGCCAGGTTTTTCTTAGTATTTTTTTTTTGAAAAAGCAAACTGTTTGATGTAAATAAGGAGTCACTGTGTGCGTGCAATGTTTGCTCATTGCTGTATGTAAACTGGTTTAGTGAAAACGCTTTTGGGCACGTAATGCGAGAAGTATTCGAGAGCTTTCAGCTCACGGAGACAAATATTATTTTCACTGCAAGCTCAACCAAAATCAGCCAGTGGTTGCTCAAATATTTTCTTGAACCACAGCATTACTTTACGTAGTTGCTCATCATACATTTCCTGCATGTCAATGGTGCAGTCTCCTCAATAAGCGTGGCCCACAGCCAATAAGCGTGGCTCACGCTGTCATTGTTCTCAGTTGCGTAAAAAAAAAATTAAGGCGTCATCTTCCACACATTCTTCAATATCTTAAGCATTCAATAATTTTTGGTTGTCAAATTGGGCAAACATTTTATCGGCACCTTTAGGCGGTACAGATCAAGGTCTACGAACCCTCATCACTCAGTAAAAGTAACGTATTGCTCCAGCTCTAGAAAAAAAAAAAAAAAACTGGCCTGCGCTGAACGCTCAGCATTGTCACAGCAAAAGCAGAAAGAGCAGCCTTTGAGAGCCTTTTTTAGAGACTCTTGGTAATTGCTACAAGCACACTTGCAGTTTACCCACTATGTCATTAATCATCATAATGTTTGTATGTCAGGCAGGCTATGCCGTCCTTCACCATTCTTCGGATAAGTGTGGTGCTCGCTACACGTTTGCAAAGAATTCTGTGCAATTTTTCGATGCTGTGGCTGATGATAAATTATGCCTGAAGTAACGGCTTAGAGCATTGGACAACCCACTGATTACACCATTCGCATTGTGTGGCGCCCCTGTGCTGTTCTGAAATGCTTTATTACTCATATTCCTTTCTTTAGGCCAGTTTGCTACGGAGTTTCAAGCACTGGCGTGGCTCTGTGGTAGAATACTGGGCTAGCACTCTGGGGACCGGAGTTTGAATCCCATTGTGTCGTTGGTGTTTATTTGCTGAGATTTTCTCTTAATTTGCGGGACAGTGCTTTCAGAGCCTACTATTGTGCATGTGACGCTTGTTGTGATCTCATAAAGGCTGTCGCTGTAAAATAAACGGCTGTTCTGCCAGGTAACACTCAACCACCACATGTCAGATGCAGCAACCGCTAAGCCCTCACGTCCTAAAATGACATGTTCTTGTGCATGCAGCAACTGAGCTGCGCATGTTCCAAAAATATATTTAATGAATCTATCTTTTATGCAGAGTTAAACATTCTTGGTTAATGAATCTATCTTTTATGCAGAGTTAAACATTCTTGGAAATTCACATCAAACCAGTGGCATCAGCTCGTAATGGAAGGAGGGATTTAAACAGCAGTTACCTTAGCAACCCATTGATGTCGTTCTTGTCCTATGCAGGATTGCAACAGCTGCGTTATTGTGTGCCAAACTTGTTTGCCTGTGGCATCCTGTGCCAAACCACTCCAGTTGCACCAAACTCGCTTACCAGTGCCGCAGCACCTGAATTTAGCTGCAAAGTGATGACTGAAAATTTGGCGGAAACATTGTGTTTTCAGTTTCATTGAAAGTTATAGTTGTGGTTTCTTTGAGACTGATAGCTCTAACAGCTGCTGTGAACTTTGACTGTAATGTCTCGACCGCTGGTGTGCACGTTATTTCGGCAGGCATCAGCGTGCATGGCTCGTAAACCCTTTTGCATGCTACTATTGTAAAAGGTAAAACGCGGTGCATGTAGGTCTGTCATCATGATGGTTACTGTAACAACCCGTGGATAGTGTTCACATAAATGCTATTGTAATAATATAATAAGGCTGTTGGACGAATCTTGCTTCACAAGTGCGGAGAAACAAGGCTAGATCTCATCTGAATGTTCTAACTGCTTGACGGAAAAGGCCTCCCCTGACTTCTTTTGTTGTATGCAGTTATATACTCTGTTCCAGAAGTTCCATGCAGCACAGCCAAGGCTACACGACCCTCGAGCGCAGGTTGTTGCGAAGCGAGATGTAGTGCCCCATAAGCGTAGCCTGTTGTTTGTCCTCATGACTTTTGCAAGCGGTCTTGTTAGAGGATTTTTACTTGAAGGCTTCTCTGCGTGTTGTAGTTGTGATTTGTGCGAAATTTTTGTCGCATTTTCTGTATAAAACAATTTTTGAGGCTCCATAATACCGAAGAAAGAGTTCTTGCTTGTACGTGTTATAACATGCAAATAACGAAAGAAGTAACCCTGTTGTGGCTCATATGTGTTATGTATTTATTTATAAAGTACGAAGGAATGGTACGACACCGTCTAAATGTTTATGAGTAGTCTCACAGCCCAAGCGTCCACAGCGGCGCGGAGGACCCAGTCTTGGGTCGTGATTAGTCCTCGGTGGCAGATTTGGTCACTCCTGTCAAAATGGCAGCGCCTGGTTTACCTGTGCGATATCGTTCTCGGATAAGCTTTTATGACAAGGGAGTGAAGCGTTTGTCTTTAAATGTGTTCGGGACAGTGCGTAAAGAGGGCGGCAGAAATGCAAGCATAAGCTCTCTCATTAAGAGAACGGCTGCGTACACCAACGTCAGCGAGCGTGCGCTGTACAAGTGGGTAGTGGAGCACGATAAGCACGACGAAGTACTTTCGCCTAAGACGCTGTCTCGCAGTGGCAGTGGCCGTGATCGAGAGCAGCTGCTGTACGACTGTGGCCTTGGTGTGTTGTGCAGAGTCATGCATGGTTTCTATAAACGGTGGGAAATTCTGACGGTGCGCAAGCTCGCCGCATACTTCTAAGAAGAAGACTTGCTGCCGTCCGCGTCTGCAACAACTAGTCACAGGATGCTGCTCAAGGTAGGTTTTCGCTTTAAGAAGCGTTACCATTCACTTCTGATCGAGGCCACTCACATCATCCAGTAACGACGCAAGTACTTGCGCCAAATGAAGAAGGTTTGACGCCAGGGCGACCCATCTTTTACACTGATGAAACTTGGGTGAATGCAGGGCACACTGTGATCCGTGGGTTGGTCGACGAGACCATTAAGTCCACTGAGCACGCTAAGAAAGGCAACCTGACTACAGGCCCGCCATACCCCAGTGATAAGGGAGGTCGCCTCATTATTACTCACTGTGGCAACGAGGACGGTTGCATCACAGCTGCCGGTGAAGTATTTCGAGCCAGAAAGAGAACAGGCGACTAGCATGATGAAATGGGTGGTGTCTACTACGAAAAGTGGTTTAAATAAAAACTACTGCAGAATTTCTCGGCGCAAAGTGCCATTGTGCTTCATAACACACCTTATCATTCTGTGAAGCTTGAAAAGGTACCCCGTATGGGTACGTTGAAAAAAGACATTCAAGCCTGGCTCTCTCTGAAGGGTGGAGCATTGACATGTTGAACGCAGAACTGATAAAGTTTGTTCAAACCGTAAGTACGGAGGGTATCAGGTATCTCATTTCATTGCTGCTGATGCTGGTCACACTTGTCATACGCTTGCCGCCATACCACTGTGAGCTGAACCCGATTGAGCTCATCTGTAGTGATGTTAAAGGTTATGTTGCAATAGCGAATACACACTTCAAGATGGAAAGCCTCGAGGCTCTTGCTTGGAAAGCCATAGAGCGAGTGGCTGCACAAAAATGGAAAAGTTACGTGATCCACGTAATAGAAGTGGAGGATGACATGATGAAGATTGAGCACATCATTGATGACAACCAACGTAGTAGTGACCTTGGATGCTGACACGACGAGCAGCGATAAAAGCAGCATGAATTAAGATGATGATCAGCCTCTCCGCTGACAAGTTCTTGTGGACAGTTTCACAAATATTGTGGTATCGCGGTCACCTGCTTATCAGACATGTCACTTGCAACAGCTTTTGCAACTGTCACTGTGGAGCCTTGCACATAACCGCCCAAAAGCCGTCACGGTGTTTTACTGCCATTGAATGCCAAAACAACAACTCTTGACTACTTACTCGCCCAAGTGCCGGGCAATGTGGTGCTTCCTACTTCGAAGCGCATTCTTGTCATCACTGCATTTTTGTGTCTCATTGCACTTTAAATACATCCCCTATCTGTGCTCATGTGCACCATTTTCCCAGCGACACCATGCCACTGTGTGGCAATATTTTGAGGACTGTGTGCTCCCACTTACGACGGCCGTGGCCTTCGTCGGGTACAGCTACAGCTACCAGTGGTGTGTGTTTTAATGTCATCGATGCCGCAATGACAACTTCACAGCTGAAGCATCGAAGTGCAGACAGCGTTGTGCTATTTACCTGAAAGCCATCTCGTGTCACCCCTGTGCTCTTCGCGTGTCGTACGGTTGCTGTGCCCCATGGCAGCTACAGCACCCAGTGCTGTGTGTTTTAATACCATCAATTTCTTAGTGGGCACTTCAAAGCTGAAGCATCGAAGTGCAGACGGTGTTGTGCTATTTACTTGAAAGTCATCTCTTGTCGCCCCTGTGTTTTTCATGTGTTATATGGTTGCTGTTCATTTCGTGTATTATACGTCAGAAGCAGTTTATCATCGGGTTGCACTTTCTTCTTCGGTTTAAAAGACACATCCTCAGATCATGCTTTCATCGAATGCATGTGCAGAACACATGCATTCACTAGTGTTGAAAAGCAAGAGCACAGTTTATGAGAAATACAGACAATATGATTTATACCCCTGTCACACAGCCACCACCAAACCCCGTTGAACACCGTCAACGTAAACCTCCCCTAGGGAATTCAACGGAGAAGGAATTGTGGCAGTGTCACACGGCAATGACAAGGTTGTAACAGTTGCCGCGAGGGGGCTCAGCTGGCGCTGTTTGATTTTCGGAAAAGTATTCTAATTTGATCCCTATTGATTTTTTGTGAATCTTTGTTATGCGTTTTTTACAAAAAAGCACTATAAAATAGGTATGCGACTAACAAACCATTAAAAATAATTTCAAATAAAAACGCATTTGCTAAATGTAGCGATGCTGATAGTGACGCTGGCCACATTGTGCTTTTAGTTGTTTTGTTGCCTGTGTACATGCCCGGTACGAAAGTTCTTATGCTCCCTAGCCTCGTGAGCGCACATTTTGTGTTCTTCAGCCATGAGTGACACAGCGGACGACGTGAGGAAGTTGTGCGATATTGCGCTGGTAATGACGTTGATCAGCTGGCGCCGGCCGGCCCAACTCGCGAGGCATGGTGTGTAGGGCATCGGTGCTGAGAGTAAGTGAACTCTGGCGGGCGTTAATATTGTAAACAAACACGCGTTGTGAATGAGTACTACAACGAAAGAACGTTTAATATTGCTAAAATGTATTATTCTTTCACTGCGGCCACTTAGTGCTCGAAATTTTTCTCTGACCTCTAGACTGCTGAGGATGAGAGTACCTCGTTTCGCTGCGAAGGGAGATCGTTGAACGTCCTTTGCGAAATGCTCCGTTCACCTTCGTTTGCGTAAAGGTGGCCGTGTGACACCAACCGCATTTTCGTTGTAAAGACGAGGGAGCTAAACGGTCTTCACAGGTGCCTGTGTGACAGGGGTATTAGCCTGCTTATCATTATTAGAACTTCGGCTTCAAGCAAGCTGACCGCTGCTGTTTTGCCTGCTGTTGTCCTTACAATCATTCTTCTCAGGACTTTTCAGTTCGACTGAATGAAGTTTGCTTAGGCTGTCAGGAGGCAAACAATGTGCAGCGATGTACTTATTGGTAATGCTCTCGACATATGGGATCCATGTATAATGGCAGTGAACTACAACATGCCGAGGTAATTCCTTGACAATGATGACACAGTGCTTGGATGAGAGGACGACCTTGTCACACTAAGTATCTCCAGGTTTTATATGTGGAGGAGTGCGTTGTCACAGGGTTGTAAGACAGCTCCTGTATCGCCTCATCAATGCATAGGAATGGGTTTCGAAAGTATTCGTGCTCCAGGCGTGTCTTACCCCCAAAACAACTTACCCCCAAAGCAAGGAATAGCGCTTATCACAATGTAGCTTTGGGATGTTAAGATGAGTCACGTGTACTACTGAGCACTGATCTAATGTCATAAACGTTTACTTGTCCTATTTTTTTATCCAAGAAAACTGCATAAGTAGTATAGCAGAGCCCTTCTTGACTGAATGCAGCTTCAAGTTCCCTTCCATTACGTGCCTCGTGATTCAACAATGATCAGTTAACAGTTCATGTGTCAATTCACTCGTTTCGTCTTGCGTCGTGTGCTTCGTAATTGCTCAGTTCACTAAACACTGTCCCTGAACTGTACTGTGGAGTGCTGCAAGGTTCACTCCTCGTACACCATATTGTTTTTATTGTTTAATTGGTGACCTTCCTTCATGTATGTGGTCATTCATGCAACATTTTTCCACTGGCTGCACGCTTGCTAAGCACCATTACCAGAATGAACAAGTTGTGCATTCATATGGAGGCTGCCTCTTGTGCACAACCTAGTAGGAAACGAGATTGCAGCTTCATTACTTGTATTTTTACCATACTTATGAAACGACCTTACTGTACAAGTGTGCAAGCTAAGGAGTTGCTTTTGGATCATGACTGCATATCTACATCATTTTTCTACCCAGGCAACTTTTAAAAGGATGTCGGTCTGTTTTTAGTGATCCATACCTTCTATTGCATTGTGTTCATTGCTTGTGACTACATGTCAGTGTTAAAGTTGCCGTGTTCCACCATGTGTATACCTCAAAATGGTATTGCTTTTACCTAATTTAGTCTGAACTTCATTTCTTCTAATGTAGGCCACCTTCATGCATTATTGTAGCAGGGGCCTTAAAGTATGCATAAATATTGGTGATAACTTGTTGACATCACATCGATTCATATTGACATGTCCACATGCTGATGTTAAGTGACCCAAGCTGATAGCAGAAGTCGTATAAAAACTTGGTTATTTTGAGTATACGAAATGGCCATATGTATTGAACAAACTGCGTTAGACACAATACTAATGAGCACTATTAGGCAATAATGTTGAGGAAGGCATAGGGGATGTTAATAAAAGTAATTGCAATGTCAAATGTGAAGAAAGAACAGTGGACGAAAAGATAACTGGCCACCGGCAGGGACCGAACCTGCGATCTTCGAATAATGCATCCGATGTTCTACCACTAAGCCACGGTGGGGGTCATCCCCCGTCCACTTTTATAGAGGGTATATATGCGTATTAAACGCGGGACGAGAGCATCGGTAAGCGCGGCCTGTTGCCATGAGGACGAGTGTGGAACACTTTTTTTTTCTGCCTGTTAGGTGTCACGCCGCACATAATCCTATTACAAGCTCGCAGCTGACCAATTATCCCTTGCATACTACCTGAAGGCACGAAGTCTGCAAGAACGAGACCCTCGCTCTAAATGAGGAAAGAAGTGGGAATTTAAGAGCTCATTTTCTTTGTTGTTTGACAGTGACTTTGTAGACGATGCAGATAGTATGACTGGAGTAATGTTTAGTTGAGTGCTCATGTTTTTCTGAGCTGGAAGAATAACTGAACTAATTATCTTACAATGTCGGCACAAAATAAACAAACAGCCTGAAGGTTTAAACATGTATGTACTAATACACTTGGGAAGCACTAAAATATGTTCATTCAATCTTGCCACATATCATTCAATTGAAGGACATTATGTGCTTTTGTTGAGCTTTACATCTGATGTATAAAGAAGCCTCAGCTATTTGATGCATCCCGTGCCCTCTGTGTATCATAACAGGGGTACCAGGGAAAAACACCATATAGTGGTTAGAAGATGAGAAAAGGCACCTAATTTCTGCAACCCGGTCGGGAGCACGGCGCAGTGCATATATATGCACACACTGGTGTGATAGTGGCTAGGTAAGGGGGGGGGGGGAGCCTTTAATGAAGTGTGGCTTTCCTTGAGGCGCACATTGATACACCGCCTGATGTGGACTATGCACACTTCAGCACAACTAAGCAGGACGCAGTGCCACTACCACAGGGCATGAGTGAACCTTGAGTGTGAAACAGCGAGCAAAAGCAGGGCAATAATTTACGACTCAGAGGCGTAGCACTGGCACAGTTTAAATAAGCAGTGCCATATCAGTTGCATGTTTGTTATTTGCTGTTTATTGCTGGTTAAGCGTTAATGAAGACTCGCTTGTTAGTTAGAGTTGCATCTGTGTTCTACTTTGTTCTATTTTTTAAGATGTTTCACACTAGGATGTAGAGCAAATGGCTCGCATGCAATCAGTAAGCCTTGATTTGTGCTTGGTCTGACGCTCAGTGTTCTGGAAATCAAGCCTTCCTTTGAATGCTTCATTTTTGACAAGCTTATATTCTGTTAATGAAAGAACATTTTTTTGTTTTACCTAATAGTTGAGTAATATAGCCAATTCGGGCACTTTGTTCACATATGTGAACACTGCTTCTTTGTGCATGTTCACTCGAAAAGTTGCCATGAAAGAAAAAGAAATACTGAGACGTGAATAATTCAGTTTTTTGAAGGCATTACCATATTTGGCGAGATACTCCATGTGTTACACTCTGGAAGCAACGCAAAAAATACAATCCTCGTTGGCTCACAGTGAATAGAACCAGTCACAAATCGCACACATACTTCATCTTACTTGTGATTCTCTATATGAAAAAGTAGGGCATGAGTAACTTCACAGTAAACTTACAATTAATTATGGATCGGTACAATTTTTCGATCTTGCAATATGCAGGTAAGGGTGACGTCGAAAGTGAATTAGTTCCTACAAGTCACTTTTGACTTGCAGAAAGTGACTTGAAGAAAATAAGTCACTTTCGACGTCCGACCTACCTGCATATTGGAAGATTGAGAAAATTGTACCAATACATAAGTCGGGAGACACTAATGTACCATCCAACCACAGAACAATTTCCCTTACGAGCACATCATGTAAAATTTTGGAGCACATTGTACTCAAGAACTTAACGACATATTTCGAAGAAAACATTTTAATTGATGTTCAACATAGCTTTAGAAGAGGCTTATCGACAGTCACTCAACTTACAGAGGTGGTTCATGATCTCGCATTAGGTGTTAACGACCATAATTAAATAGATGCACTTCTGTTAGACTTCAGTAAAGCATTTGACTGTGTGTGCCATACCAAACTAATTGTCAAAATTACTGCTGTGATTGGTGACGGTCTCATTGCTGCACAAATAAAAGCTTTTTATCTGATCGATCCCAATTTGTCATTATCAAAAACATCTCATCTTCTCCTGTGCCGGTGACTTCAGGCATCCCACAGGGCTCAGTAATGGGCCCGCTGTTATATTTGATTTTCATCAATTACATAACACGCACTGATTGTAAACTCTTTGCTCACGAATGTATAATACATCAGAAAATACACAACAGTGAAGACTACGTTTTACTCAGTAGCACGTTAACGAAAATAACCGATTGGTGTTACAGGTGGTAAATGAGCCTTAATACAAAAATGTCATTTTTAAATGAGCTTTCACATTATGTGATGCATTGTGTAGTGTGTCGTTTGTAGTTATAAACAAAAACAGTTGTCAACCGGGGCTTATTTGCATCTATGTGTCTGCTGTCTTCGTCTCAGTCGTGCTGTCTGTATACAAGCATCAAACAACTCGTCCAGTTTCAAGAGCTAAAGTTCCTATCACAATGGACTCTCGCTGCTTACGAGAATATAGAGCACCACCCGAGAAGCTTTTGTAGTACTGGGATCGCAAGCAGTCCACCATGGGTGAAATTGTGGGCCTAAGGCAGCAGATGGACATCATTTCCTTGAAGAATTGCTGCATTAAAAATACTTAATTCCTACAGGTCATGCAGAGCGACTCGCAAACCTTATTTATTTAACCAACACATCTCTACCGATCCTCGCCACTTAAGCTTTATGCAAGTGACTGCTCATACATAATATTTAAATAAAGCCAGCTGTTTCATTGCATCACATGAAGCTGCACCATTTAGTATCACAGTACACACTTTATGCATATATTATAACACTAGGAACATCTATTTTCAAACAAGTATTTTAAGTGACAAGTGCAGTTCTAACTGCACACAGCACGACACAATCGGTGTTGCACTGCGTATCGAGCAGACGGCAGGGCGCGGAAAAATACACTTAGATGTGCTCGCCCTCCTGATTGGTTGAGAAGGCCTTTAGCTTCTACAGTGCTGCACGGAACTTCTGGAACAGGGTATAGGTCTATCAGGGCCAAAATCGAACACTATGGATAATGCCTTTCTTTGCTTCTTACGCACCTGTCGTTCATGGTGTCATACGTTTGTGCAACGTAGCCCCGCCGCGGTGGTCTAGTGGCTAAGGTCGGCTGCTAACCTGCAGGTCGCGGGATCGAATTCTGGCTGCGGCAGCTGCATTTTCGATAGAGGCAAAAAATGCTGTAGGCCCGTGTGCTCAGATTTAGGTGTTCGTTAAGAACCCCAGGTGGTCGAAATTTCCAGATTTCTCTACTACGGCGTCTTAGTAGTTTTGGGAAGTTAAACTCCAAATATCAATGAATCATCACTGTTGGTGCAACGTATGGCGTCGTAGCAGGATTGTGACACTTGGCCGCCTTGTTCTGCTGCAGAGGAGATAGCAGCCAACATCCGTGAGGAGATGCGACGGCTACAACGGCGCAAGCAACTCTGTTTCCAGGGCGCTGACCCTGAATCCCAGCATACCAGTGGTCTCTCGTCACCAGTGCATCGAGACCAGCCCCTGTTCACGTTCCGCCAGGTTGGGCTCATTTGCGAACGAATGATGAAGGAGCGAGAGAGCAAGATACGGGAGGAGTATGACCATGTGCTATCTACCAAACTCGCAGGTGAGGCATTTACATTTTCACTCCTTACAATTCATTGGAATGAAAAAAAAAAAACTTGGCCCATTCCCACTCCGAGAACAGTCAGGCAATTCAATTTCATTCTTCTAATCTCTCAACGCAGGAAAGGCATCTTGACAATTTTATCGAGTTGACAATGAATGCCCCTCGAAGCTGACATAATTAAATGCATAGAGACTGACAATTCTTGTTGACCCGTTTCCTTATGGTGCAGCAAATAGCTCACCCTTCGTAGTGTTTGTGGCTTTAGTAGTTAATCCGAAAAGCACATAGTTATTTTACAAGTACTATTAATCAATTTGAAATGCTCTAAACACGAATGCACATTTCATTACTAAGAATTGATACCGATGCCGCCAGCCCTTCTTGCGATTTGTGAAAGCTGTTGTCATTTAGCTTTCACAGGAGTTTCTGAAGTGCTAAAGAGTTCTGAAAGGCGGGCGAGTTGGAACTTATTCATAATTGGGCAGCGCACAAAAGGAAACACACAAGAGAAGACGCAAAAGTTTGTTTTGCAGAAATGTTGGTGTGGGCGTCGTTGGTTGTGAGCGAAAAATTATCTTGTAAGTGACCGAAAAATCGCGAGGGATTCAAATCAAATTAACAATAGAAAATTCTGGTTCTGAGTGAAGATAGAACGCAGATCCTTTGCATGGTAAGCATGTGTTTACCGCTGAGCCATTCCTTTGATTAGAAATAAAAATAACTTCCTCTGCATCTAAATACCGTGAAAATAATGTTCATGCTTTACAAACACATGCTCTGTGTACAGGCTTCACAATAAAATATGCATTATCGCATTAATATTGCATGGTACAAGCGTCTATGATCATATTGCATCAGAACAGGTGGCTATTATAACGTGGTTTAAAGCCAGCCACGCATTACAAAAGGCACTCATGTTACTGCGTGTATTCCCATAAGATCAGGTTGAGGGTGCATAGCAAGTTAGAAAAACATTTAAAATACATAATTGACCATTTGCGGAAAAGTGAGTGCCCCCCTGTCGGCTAAACAGGAAAGCTTTGCTCGTGCTTTTGGTTGGAAAGCATCTTTGCCAACTAAAATGCTCAAGGCAGTGTTTAGCGGTTGAGGTGCGCCTGTTTTGTTGCTTTAGGGCCAAAAAGGCATAACCATGCATTATCAAAAGGACATGGTAAAAGAAGAAAACATTCCGTTTACGTTTGCATAAACGTTTGTTAAACAAGGATTTTTCGGATTTCAGCCTGAGCAACAACCACGTGAGGTGATAGCTGCACTCTGCTATCTCGACTGTTCGCCAGGCTCATCGCATCTGCGCCTTCAAAGAACGACATTATGTTATACACTAGAAGCTGACCCTTGAAACGTCTGACGATGAACTAGGTTCGGTGAGGGCGACTTGGTGAGGTGTTAACGTGAAAACAGCTGTGTTCGTCGTTGCTACGGGTCATATCATTGGAATGCGCTGCGACTAAATTGTGCAGCAACCACTCTCCAGCCAGAGAAGTTAGAGGATCAGACCCTGTTCTGCCTTCGCGGGAACAGGCACCAGTGTCGGTTCCTGGGGTGTTAACACACCATCAATGAAGGTGCCAAAAGAAGTTGTGGAAGCGGCTCCACTTTGTCGCTGAGTACGTTGATGATTGCCACAGCTTCTTTTGCTGTATGTATATACAGTCAAACACGGATATAGTGAACTCGAAGGCGATCACGAATTAGTTAGATATATGAAAAATTTGATATAAAAATAGAGGCCCGAGAGCTTACCTCCAGCGGATCATCATTTACAATAAAGGCATAGAACAATGACAACTCATTCCGCACGCACGCCGCGGATCATCATTCACAATAAAGGCATAGAACAATGACAACTCATTCCGCACGCACGCCGCAACAGAATGATGTATTTGCGCCGCCGCCACCTCAGCGGCGGAGTACGCACATGTAGCCAGCGCCTCGTCCAGACGATTTTCCTCGTCACATGAGCTGTCGGACTAGACATTTCAGTCCGCTTACACAGACACTTCATGCAGACACTTCCGCAGACACTTCATGTGGAACTGCTGCCGGGAGGCGGGACAACCACTCGTGAAACTTGTCTGTGTGCTTGACATCGTTGTCTTTATTGGTTTCCGCAAGTTCCGCAGTCTTGAAGCCTGCCTTGCGGAAGCAGTTGACCCCTGTGCCCGTCTTCACGTCTCGCTTGGCATTCAAGATCTCTGCGGGAGAAAACTTCACAGAGATTGCCACTGCTGGATGTCCTGGCAACGGACAGCTTTGCTTTTGCCAGAAATGGTTTTGCCAACCATTTTGTAGCACTGCTTAAATCGGTGAAGCCACCCACTGTTGTTGGGGAAGTTGTTTCACCGAGCGCAGCGGCAAACCATTTGGCCTTGCTAATCAGCATTGGGTGATCCACCAGAATGTTCTTCCCGCGCACTTCTAAAAACCAGGCATAGAGTGCCTTTTTTTAATTCTCGTGGGCAGTAGCGCGCACATGACGGGCTCCGGACGTTCGCTGCTCCACCGCCTTTACCTTGATTATTTGCCTTGTTTTTCAACAAGGTACTCTGAGTAATCCGTGGTGTTCTGAAGCCGTCCGCGACGGTCGAACATTTCTCGCCTGCCTTCAACTTCGTCGCAAAGTCAAGGATCTTGCGCTTCTTGACACTGGCCATAGCTACCGAGAAGTTGACAATTCAAGGAGTTCGCAGCAGCATTGCACACTTCGCACACAAAAAATAAATGTAAATGCTGCACATGCGGTGTTACGTAGGCACCGTGACAGCGGAAGCAACAAAAGCGCTAACGAGGCAATTGCCAACTGCGAGGGCAACAGCAAAAGTAGAGCAAAAGCCGTGAGTCGTGGTTGGGTTATCAAAACTTGCAAAACACCAACAAAAAATATAAGGCGAAAGGAGGGGGATGTCTTCTCCTTCGTTTCTGCTCTCCGAGCCGATGGGAGAACGCGTGAGAGAGAAAAAAAGAAACGAAAAAAAAAGTTCTGCATGTTAGATTGTGCAGTCCGAGCCCTCTTGCCCTTGCCTTTTTTTTCGTGCGTTTTGGCTTTTGATGGAGGCGTGGTGCCGCGCGGAGGTCGTTGGGCGCTGCGAGTGCCAAAGCGCGCCTTCCAACTTGCACGCGGAGTCGCGCTGCCACGGAGATGGGAAGGGTAGGGGGTGCAGAAGCACACCTTTAGCTCGCGTGCTGCTTTCGATATCTCTGAAGGTGGGTAAATATACCGTTCGATATAAACGTGCTAATTTCTATACTTTTACAAAGAAATTTCAAGAGAATAACTTGAGAGTTTGATACATTTGGGTTCGATATAACCGTGTTCGAATGCATAGCTTACTATAGGCGTTTCTAGTACACTGTAATATAAGTGCCTCTAGTTAAACTCGCCAAAGTGTCAAATGACTGTGTGAATGAATATGCACTTTCCTAATACGCTACGATCAATTTCTTTACGTAACATGAGTTTCTCCTATACATAAAGGGGCTACGGATGCAGCTGCCACTATTGTTATTATTAAGTTACCCGTGCTTCTGTCAATCATGGTTCGCGCAGATACGCGAGAGCACATCCTCGCATATTAACGGAAGTATTGTGCGGTCTATTGGAAACTCTGATATACTACACTCTTCTCTTTCAATAAAGGCTCCTCCTTTGCCAACATTTCACATGCCGTTATCCGAGCATCTCTTTTCAGCACGTAGCTTCGTGGGTGAGAGCCTGTCAAATTTAGCGCTCCTTTCTCACTTTAGCTGTGAGGAAAACCAGCGAAAACTCGAAAGAACGACGATGAAGGCACAACCAATCACACACAGTCACCGGTAGTTTTCCTAGGTGTTTCTCGTACATAAACATGCACTATCAGGCCCGGCTCCTCACGCTTCTATCTCTGTAAAATAATTCGCGTTGTGTGCTGGCATATTTGCCCTAACTACGAAAGCAAGGCCGCTCAAACACAGCACACGAATGTATGAAAGGCGGCCGGCTAAGCAGATGATTTCCAATCAAATCCAAAACGCCTTTCTCTACCTGTGACGTTACTGCTCATGCGCAGTAGTTTTCCCCCAAATGGCTCATGGTTCAAAGCATGCTACCCATTATACAGAATGCAGCCATATGCTTCACTGTCACAATTTACTTTCAACTTTACGTTGTAGCAATACATAATTTAAACATCTCGAGTTACATCGCACAATCAAAAGTACTGTATTTACTCGCACAATTATCCCACTCGCAAGAGACCCCCCCACGCATTGGTCCTTGAATAAAGAAAAAAAAAGCTTTTTTAAATGTATTTGTTCACTTTATTTCAGTATGATAGCCAGTGCTGTTAACAAAATAACAAAAGTGAAAACATAGTTTCACAACCATGCTAAAGAGTTGCAAGCAGTGTGAGCGCGAATGACATCAATGAAAATATGAAAGTCGCGCCTTTTGCGGCAAAGCGCCATCTGTCAATTGCAGGAGAAACCTCTTTGCTGATAGTGCCGCAAAAACAAAGCAAAAGAAAAAAAACAGCATATCCACGGAATGAATGATAATGAGTGGCGCGAAGCGTCCGTCAAAGACAGTGGAAATATTTGCTTGGCAACATGTCCTTGACGTCTGAAGCGTTCCCTAGCTTCCATATTTGTACATACACTATGTTGATGTCTGTTGCTTCTACTTATCACACAGCATATCTGACTTTCCAACCACAACATAATTCCCGTCGTTAAGTTTGTGCATGTTTGTCCTGACCATGATTTCGCTCGTCTTGAAGGCCTTTTGGTTCGGCTAGGACTGCCACTAGCTGATGCTTGCCAGGCTATGTCATGCCTTTTATTATTATTATTATTATTATTATTATTATTATTATTATTATTATCATCATCATCATCGTTATTATTGGCGATGCAGCGGCAAACAACCTCAGCTACACACTTATTGCTGGTAGCTTGCATTTCAAGGGTAGAGCTGAGTAACTTCATCTAAATTTCTCATTTTTGTTTCTTGAGATGGTATTATTAAATCTGTGATTATTTTTTAGCATTATATACATAGAGGAGTACACAAATGAAGGTAACCCACTGGCATCTGTGATAAATCTATGGAATCAAGGGAGCTGTTGCACCCTGATAGATTTCTTCTCGCCAGCACATGTTCAAACTTCATCTCTTTAAATGCTACCCCTAGTTTTCATTGCAGGCATCTGAGGACTTTGTCGAATTCTAAACGTCAGAGCCCAAAGAAATAAAACATCAACATGCATGTGCTTGTCATGGAAAAGAAAAGAATGAAAGAGGAAATTATGCAGTAAGGCTCCATTCTTGCGACGTTGGTAGTCATTGTTCAAATCAAGGTGCACAGAATACGTGAGTAGTAGTGTTCTTTTTTTATTAAGGCTTGTACGTTACTTGTAGTATGATAAATAATAAAAATCACAGCATATCCATGGAGTGAATGATGATGAGTGGGGCGAAGCGTCTGTCATTTTATCCGTGCTTCCTGCCGTCTGTTCGTTCTTGCGTTCATCCGCCCATCTGTGCGTCCATGCCTCCGTCCATTCGTGTGACGAACAGAAAGAGGACGGGCGGTAGCGGCCAGCGGATGATTCACGGTCTGCTGATAAAAGAATGATACGTGCAAGGCGGCGGTGGCTCGTGCTTGAAGACGGAACCCCAATGTGCGAGCGCGCCAAGAAAATAAAAGTGACGTCACCACATGAAGACATTGGTGATCGCATGTTCGTCGGCGGCGCCGTACGCTAGGGGCCACGGTGTTATAAAATAGAAGCCGTTTTGGCACATGCGCGTTTAGAAAGTCTGCGGTTGGACAAGGCTGCACAGCGGCGTGCGCGTAAGGCGGCGGCGGCTCGCGTTTAAAGATGGGACCTCGATGTGCGAATGTGTGAGGCAGAAGCATGCCGTGATGCTGTGCGGCGACGGCAACAAGATCCCCACAGACAAAAATGGGAGGCCGAAGCAGCGCTTCGGTCTCCCGTGCGAGTGAACTAGAACATATTCAAGTGGCAAAACCAACCGGGCTTTGGTGTCCTCTTTTTACATAGATGCGACGAGATAGTGCCACTTCTACGTTTTCTTGCAGTTTTGTCTGCATTGCAGGACTGTCCTAGGCTCCTTCAAACATTTAGCTGTGGTCTATTTTAACTCGTGTGTTTGCTTTCTGGTTCTTCCAAACATTAAACAGCCAACTTGCTTACTCTCTCACTCGGAGGTTTCATTTTGGCCAGATACATATTTTTTTTTTCATATTTACTGCACATGCCCAGAACTTTCTAAGTACTTGTGTTACATTTATTTACTTCATTTATAGGAGCGCCTGATTTTTTTTTATCACTGGAGGGTCTGTTTTCTGTGCACAGAGTTTTCTAAACAGACATAACGGTCATGGAATTTGCTTTAAATAGTCATAGAAAACCTGGAAAAGTCAGGGAATTTTGAAAAAGTGAATTGGTGGACACCATGTTTCGTGTTCAGAGAAGTTGTCGATTCCATTAAGCACTGCAGAAGTAAGCAAGATATGTTACCGAGGTCGAAAGATAGCAGCTTAGTGACATATTGTAACAAATGTGGCAGCCTCACAAGGATCTTCTATTTACACGGTTTATTAAGAGCGAACTTGTGCCCAAAGTGGACGACGCACAGCAATTAGGAAGATCCGAAGGTCGGTAGTCCTCGTGAGCCCCTGTCTCGAGCATCCTCGTTCTCTTCTTCTTCACATGCGTTGGCTGTTCGGTGGAGTACCGTGCGCATGCAGGGCCGGCTCATACATTGCGGCTGGCTTCATCGCTCATAGTCGTGCCGTTAGCGTTTCTCTTCATTCCCGGCGTCTGCGTTGCGCGGAGCAATAGCTATTTCCTGTGGCATTATCCCCCCTCTCAAGAGGCATCGCCCCGATGCTTTCGATGATAATGTACGGAGTGTTTCCGTCCCGGAAGGTTTGAAAGAATGAAATGGTTGTACAGCAAGCGAGTGGGGTGGCTAGTCTTCGTATCGGTCGTATGGTTTCATGCGCACAATGTGTACACGCTCGGTGGGGTTGCGATGTTTGGAATGCCCGTGTCTTGTAGGCTTGACTTCATAAACGAGGTCACCGAGTCGCTGTACTACCTCGTAAGGACCAAAATATTGACAAATGAGTTTTTCAGACAGGCCTCGTCGTCGTACTGGTGTCCATATTCACACTTTGTCACCAACTTCATAACGTGTTTCACGTCTTCTTCGGTTGTAGCAGTCGGCATCGATTCGTTGGGGACATATTCGATACCTTGCTAAATGGCGGGCCTTTTCCGCTCTTTCTATATAGTCGTCAAGATCACAAGGGTAGTCATATATACAGGTAACGTATCGTCAAGCGTTGTGGTAACTACATGACCGTAAACTAGTTGAAACAGGGTAATCTTGGTAGCCTCTTGTACGGGGGTGTTACAGGCAAAGGTGACGTATGGTAAAATTTCGTCTCACTTTTTGTGTTCGACATCCACATTACATGTCAGCTAGAGCTCTGTTAAGGCGTTCAGTCAGGCTGTTGCTTTGAGGGTCATACCGTATTTACTCGATTCTACCGCGCCCTCAATTGTAACGCGCACCCGGTTTCCACGACGAAAAAAAAAGTAAGGCATCGATTGCAACGCGCACCAATTTTTCTCGTTGGCCCGCACGATCACACCACTCGAAAAAATGACTCCTTTCATGAGCGTCTTCCATTTAAATATGGGGTACGGGGGAAGCTTGTGCCCATCTGACGTGTAACAGAGCATTGCCGTCACTGTAGTTTTACCGTGGACCGATATCAGCACGCGAACTTGCATCGCCCCCTTCTTCTCGACGGTTGTGGTGCCAGGCATGTCGAAGTAAAGAGGCGTCTGATCGGCATTCCCGATTTGCCCAAGCAGGTGGCCGTTGTTGTGCCGCAAGTTTAGGACAAACCTCTGAAATTTGTGAAGCTTTTCATCGTACTACTCCGAAACTTTTCACATATACCGGTTCGCCTTCGGAGGGAAAAGCCTTTCCTCTTCATAAAGTTAGTTAGCCAGCACCTGCTCGCCTTAAACAAGCTCCGCATCAGCCCTTTTTCTAAGGCTAACTGCATAATCCGCACTTGGAGCAGTTCTGTCGTCACGGGTCGCTGTGCCGCTCGCTGCTCAAGCACATACTCGCTGAGCAGCTCTTCAATTTGCGGCAACTGACCCTGCTGTGGTCCACTGAAGCCTTTGCATAAAGCTTTGCTATCGACAATCTTCTGCTTTTCTTTCCGTCAGTCCCGCACGCACGTTCCGGGAACTCCGAACAACCGCGATGAGGCCCGATTTCCGTCCGTTTCTGCACACGCGATGACTTTTCTTTTAAAAGCGGCATCGTGACGCACTTGAGTTTTTGGAGTCCGTCCTTTCATGCCGTCGATGCTAATGCACTACAAGATGACGAACTCCTCAGAACACGTATGAAGTGCCGCACGTTGGAAACACATTGGCAGAAATGGCCGATGCGCCATGCTGACACACGTAGGGGGCGGCCATTTTGGAAATGCCGATGGCAATAGAATGACCATATTCATTTTTTTTCGTACTTAATTCTCGTACTTAAGCAAGTTCGTAAATCGCATGCGCGATTTACGAACTTGCTTAACTGGAAAAGCGTGCGCGTTAGATCCGAGTAATTACGGTATGCGGTAGTTTTCCTGTGAACAGTGTGGGTCATGTTCAGCAGGCATTCCATGAGTTCTGCCGTGAAAGCTGGTCCACGATCGGTGATTACAACAGTCAGAGCGCCATGCCGTAGTACTATGCCGTAGTACAAAGAATTTGGCGACCTCAGCCGCTGTTTTTCGATGCAAGAAGTCTGCTTCCGCGTATCTCGTTGAATAATCAGTCGCTACAACGATCCACTTCTTACTGAGTAAAGATGCCGGGAATGGTCCAAGGAGGTCCATTCCAACTTGGAAAGGTGCTTTCGGTGGGTCTATCAAGTGCAGAAGGCCCACTGGCCTAGCACGAGGCGTTTTCCGTCTTTGGCACTCGCGGCATGTTTTAACATAGTGCTGTACTGAAGACAGTAGCTTGGGCCAATAATAATGCAGACTGATTCATGCAAGCGTTCGAGTGACCCCCAAATGCCCAGATGTAGGCTCATCGTGGCACGCTTGTAATATTTCTTGCCGCATAGTTGCAGGAACGACAAGCAGGAACTTTTCACGGTTGGGCTTAAAGTTTCTCTTGTAGAGGACATTTTTTCAGAAGCAGAACGATGCGAGGCTTCGAGAAAATATACGAGGTACTTGTACGTCAGCTCCTTCCAGGTGTTTGATGAGCGGGAGCAATTCTTTGTCCGCGTGTTGCAATTCGGCTATCTGAGAAGTCTTGACAACACTTACGAATGGAAAGTCCTCATCTTCTGATAGTGCTGTGTCTGCAGGTGCCCGTGACAAACAGTCGGCGACGGTATGCTTCCTGGCAGATCGGTATACCACAGTTATATCAAATTCTTGCAGTCTGAGGCTCCACCTTCCTAGTCGTCCGGATGGGTCCTTGAGGTTGGCGAGCCAGCAAATGGCATGGTGACCGCTGACTGCCTTGAATGGTCTACCATACAAGTAAGGCCAAAACTTACTGATGGCCCAGATGACGACAAAGCATTCTTTCTCTGTGGCCAAATAATTGGTCTCCGCCTTTGTTAGAGTCCGGCTGGCATACGCTATCACCTTTTCTTCGCCATTCTGCCACTGTATTAGGATGCATCTGAGGCTGATGTTACTGGCGTCTGTGTGTATTTCCATGTCAGCTGTTTCATCGAAATGAGAAAGGATTGGGGGCTCTTGCAACTGTTTTCTTAATTCGTTGAAGGCGCTTTGTTGCTCGGTTTCCCACTCGAAAGGTACATCTTCTCTTGTAAGTTTCCTCAAGGGTTCTGCGATCTGCGAGAAATTTAAAGCGTCTATACTAAGCACACAGACCTAGAAATCTCCGTACTGACTTTTTGTCTACTGGCACCGGGAACCTTGCAACGGCGGCTCTCATTTCGGGATAAGGGCGAACACCATGGGCACTGACGTGCCCAAAGAATCGAAGCTCTTCGAAACCAAATTGGCACTTCTCTGGCTTGATGTTTAAATCTGCCAAACGGATTGCTTCCAACACTGTTCGCAGGCGCTTGAAATGCTCCTCGAATGTAGCGGCAAAGATGACCACGTCGTCAAGGTACACTAAGCAACACTGCCACTTCAATCCGGAAATTACAGTGTTCATCATGCGTTGGAAAGTTGCCGGCGCACAACAGAGACCTAAAGGGAGAGCCTTAAATTCATAGAGTCCATCCAGGGTAACAAAAGCAGTCTTCTCGCGATCACGTTCATCAACTTCGATCTGCCAGTATCCACTTTTCAGATCTAGTGATGAAGAACTTGGCACACCGAAGTCGGCCTAATGTGTCGTCAATATGCGAGAGGGGATATACATCCTGTTTAATCACAGCATATAATTTCCAGTAGCTGATGCTAAACCTTAGCTAGTTATTCTTCTTCTTGACAAGTACAACAGGAGATGCCCACGAACTGCTAGAAGGTTGAATAACATCATCTTCAAGCATCTCCCGTACTTGATTCTTGATAACTTTCTTTTCTTTTGGCGAAACACGGTATGGGTGATGGCGTACCAGCCTGGTTATCTCGTCCGTTACGATCCTGTGTTTTGTAATGGTCATGCGAACTATTGAAGAGACAGCTGCCGAATTCCCATACAAGGTCGTATAGCTGTTGACGTTGGGTCACTGAAAGGTTAGGATTTACAAATATTACGTCGCAGACATCAGATGTTGGTTTCATATCCGTTGACATTATTTCAGGGCTGTATATTTCTGTGGCCTCACAAAACTCATGAGGGCTATGGCTGTCCCCTTTGCGATGTGCTGGAATTCGTTCCCCAAATTTGTCAGGAGGATGTCTGCATAGCCATTTCGTAGCTGGATAATCCCTCGTGCCACACAAACACCTCCTTTCAGGAAAACCTCTATGTTGCTGTCTGCCAAACCTTTGTAGTCACCAAACGTATCATTTCTGACTAGAACCATTACACTGCTCTGCGGCGGTACAGTCACATCATCATCGACGATGCGCAGTGGGGTGGTGTATCGCTCGTATGCCCGAGTTACCTTTATAGCTTGTTTCGTCGAAAATGATGCGCTAGACCTCTGCAAATTAATAATGGAACCACTTGCTTGCAGAAAATTCATTGCGAGTATAACTTTTCTCGAACATACGGGCAGGACAACAAAGTTACCAACGTAAGTGAAACCTCGCATCTCAACTCTTGCAGCGCATCTGCCGAGAGGCGTAATAAGGTGACCGCCTGCCGTACGTACTTGAGGTCCACTCCATTCGTTCAGAACTTTCCTGAGGCACTTCGCTAAATTGTAGCTTATCACTGAGTAAATTGCACTGGTATCGATTAAAGCTATGAGCTCTAGCATGTCAATTACCAATGGCAACTCCGAAGTTATCTTCTCATTACTGCACTTCTTTCATTTCTTTCATTATCTTTCATTACTGCACCTGGAGACAGTCGTCGTTGTCACGCTGGTGTCGCAGTGGAGGATTTTCATATTTCGAATCACCAGCGGCCTCGCCTCCACAGGTGGGTGAAAAAATAACTTGCTCGCGGCAAGTTATTATGTAGGCTCATCGTGGCACCTTTATATAATGTGCGTGTGTACATGCATACATACACCGGTAAGGATGCGCTAGCCTGTTCTTTCTGCCGAGCGAACATCGCTTTCTCGGCCGAGGTCGTCTGCGCGCACGCTTATCTTGTGAGGGAACAGGGGGCGGGGCTAATGGTTGCCGCGATAGCGCGTAAGAAACAGCCACCATCGACGACACACGGCGCATAGCCCTTAGTACCAGCATGCGCTACCCATGGGAAGTGCTTCTCATCAACGACGTCATTACGCGTGAACCTTGTGGTCATCTACTGTGGCCACGCCGCAGGAAACTTGGTTACTTAGCAAGCGCATGTCTACTACAATTAATATTGTTCTTAAAAATGCAAGCCTTGCTTCGTAAAACATTTGAATATGTTGCTATCGCATTCATTGCTTTGCCTTTTTGGCGAAACTGTGGCTTTTTTTATTCAACAGAATCAGCACATTAACGAGTCAGATCCAGTCACGCGCAGAATCTCTGATTGAGAGGTCCACGTGAGGATCGTAGCCGTGACCGCCGTCACCACCCTCCCAGAGCCCACGGTTCGAATGTTCCATTTTCTTCTTCTCGACAATGCTGGGCGAAACTAGGTCCAACGACACGGCAATACTAAGCGTTCACACATAATTGACCATTTGCGGGAAAGCTACCGCGCATGAGCAGAAACGGCACATGTAGCGCTCTCTGCTGGCATTCCTTTTTTTTTTTTTTTTTTCGCTGGAAAACGTGAGTTTAGCCGGCCGCCATTCGTACATTCGTGTGTCTTGGTTAAGCTGCCTTACTTTCGTAGTTTGGGCAAATATGCCAGCACACTGCGTGAATTATTTTACTAAGAAAGGAGCATGAAGAGCCGGATTGGGTAATTCAAGTTTTGGTGTGAGAAATGGCTACGAAAGCTTCCGGTGACTGCGTATGATTGAATGTGCCTTCTTCGTCTTTGTCGGGAGTTTTCGCTGGTTTTTCGCGCATCTAAATCGCTAAATGAAATGAGATAAGCTCGGATAACTGCATGTGCAAATACAAAATGTTGGCGGAGAAAAGTTTGTTGAAACAGAGGAGTTTGGCGCACATGGCTCACCGTGGGTGCCGAACTAATATTTTCGGATCTCTTTAGTGTAGCCCTGTGGCACATAGTCTCACGTAAATCAGCGCTTGTAGCAGCCCCGCCGCAGTGGTCTAGTGGCTAAAATACTCGGCTGCTGACCCGCAGGTCGCGGGTTCAAATCCCGGCTGCGGCGGCTGCATTTCTGATGGAGGCGGAAATGTTGTAGGCCCGCGTGCTCAGATTTGGGTGCACGTTAAAGAACCCCAGGTGGTCAAAATTTCCGGAGCCCTCCACTACGGCGTCTCTCATAATCATATGGTGGTTTTGGGACGTTAAACCCCACATATCAATCAATCAGTCAAATCAATCAATCAGCGCTTGTAGCAGACCACCAAATACTGTATCTGACTGCTCTGACGTATTTGGACTATCCATGAGTGATATAAAAACATGCGTAACTTAATAATCACAATATTGGGAGCTGCATTCATAGTCGCTTTATGTATGGCAAGGGTAACTCTTGTCATGTGAAGAAAGCGTAATGTTGCATATTAGGAAAGTGCATCCTCCCGTTAACACTGTTTTACTCGTGAAGCGCATTGGCGCATATTCATTTACATAATCATTTGATACTTCGGTCATTTTGACCATGGGTGCAGCATTCACAAAAGACTAACAATGCAAGAAGAAAAACGTAACAGTGCAAGATGCTTGCTTTCCAAAACAATTCTCACAGTTGATAAACTCTTAAGACAAATAGCAGAGCTCTCTTCACAGCATGGGATTCACGGCAGAATCGAAAGAGAAGTTTAAACCCTGCTCATATTTATATAGAGAAATAGTTTTCTAACTCTTGTAAAGTTGTATGGCATTTCATTTCATTTCATTTTATTTCCTTAAAGACCCCTTGCGGGGCATTGCATAAGGGGTGGGTACATAAAAATTGAGCAGAAAACAATTGTTTGTCCTAAAGTGAAAGATGATTAGTGATACTGGTTGTGAAGGTAGAAGTACACGTAATGGCAGGAATGTCGCCTGAAAGGCCATTCCAGGCAACTGCTGTGCGAGGAAAAAATGATGTTGAAAAGGTAACGGTGCGTGCACGTGGGCGTGCGACTTGAAGAGGATGATTAGTTCGTTGAGAGATGTGCGCTGGGGGAACAAAATTAGGTGGCATGCGCATCGAGCTGTAAAAAAAACTTTTGAAATAACGAAAGACTGGCGATACGGCGGCAGAGGGAAAGGAGGGGCAGTTGAAGTTCTGCCTTTAGTGAAGATACGCTGACGTCATGGGAGTAAGAATTATTGATAAACCTAGCGGCACGGTTTTGAATACACTCAAGGGCGTCTTCAAGATAGGCCTGTTGCGGGCTCCAGATTGGGGAAGCATATTCAAGTTTAGTTCTAACAAGGCTTTTGTAAGCTAATAATTTTACATTTCTAGGTGCGTTACGTAGATGACGTCTCAAGAATCCCAAAGTTTTGTTTGCCGATGATATGACTTTCGTGATATGCAAACCCCATGAAAGATCGTTGCAGAGTGTGACCCCCAGATATTTAAAAGGATTAACAGTTTCAACTGGAACATTACTTATGGAATATGGAAAAACAAGTGGAGAACGGCGGCAGGTGAAGGATAAGGCTTTGCATTTGTGAGGGTTAAGTTCCATTAGCCAATCATCGCACCATTGTTTTACATTGTTAAGATCACTCTGTAGAGCTAATTGATCAGAAGATGAACAGGTACAGAGTTTCATTCTGTTACAGTGCTAAAAAAAAAACTGTTTATATGAGATTTGATTTTGGCAAATATTGGCGTAAAAGAAAAGTTGTGTCTGTGTCTAGTCGACCATGTTTTTAGGGGTACTGAAGGCCGATTTCCCCTTTTATGATGTTGTGTAGGAACTGAAGGCGACTAAGTTTACGGCGATGTTCTAGTGAACTTATTGGTAAGCATTAGAAGTGACTGTGAATGTTTTCTTTTGTATTTTCCAAAAACAAATCTAACAGCCTTCCTTTGTACACACTCCTAATTCATAATGTCTTTTTTAGTGTGGGAATCCTAAACAGCCGCTGCATATTCAAGTTTTCAATGTGCCATTGTGTTATAGCCTAAAAGTTTTGTATTCGCCAGAACTTTTCTAAGCTTTGTTTTCAAAATCCACAATTTGCGCAAAACTGCAGAGCATGTAGGAGATAAATCATCTGACCAAGTAAGTTTGTTATTAAACGGGACACCTAAGTATTTATACTGGTCAATTTTCTTTATTATGGTGTCGTTAAAAATGTAAGGGAGTATGCTAGGTTTTCTTTTTTGTGTTACTTGCAGCAAAACTGTTTTTTGTACTATAAGGTGGTTTACTGACTAAAACCAACTGCCTGGTTCAAGGGGCGTCAGTCACTGTCACGAGCTCAGCTCTTTGTTGTAGTCGTCTTCTAGGTGCTCCGACTAGGTATTCTCTCCCTCTTCCCCACTACATTAGCCCCGGTGGTGAAGAGGAGCCATCCTGGCGACTCACAGCGAAGCAAGCACAAGGGGATCATAGGAAGGTTTTAAGCGGCTGATGTGGACTGTCTCACGACCACGGCATTGTCTGTCATCGGCAGGTGTCACTGGTTCGACGACGTAGTTGAACGATGTGGTACGGACCATTGTACTTGGGTGCAAACTTTCGGGAGAGGCCGGTGGACTGGAATAGAACCGAAAGCCATACAAATAAGCCTACGGGGAAGCTGTGAGCAGGCTTATTCTGGTCAAGTCGTTCTTTTTGGAGACCTTGTGCGACGGACGTAAATGAACGCGCTAATTGGCGGCGCTCTTCGGCACACTGAACAATTTTGGAGGTTGGGCGGTATTCTGATGCATCTGGGTGGCTAGTAAGTATCGTGTCAAGCGTAGAAGAGGGCTCACATCCGTACAGTAGAAAAAAAGGCGAAAGCCCAGTAGTTGCTTGCGTGGCCGTATTATACGCATACATCACCAAAGGGACCACCAAGTTCTAATCAGAATGGTTGGAGGATATGTACATAGGTACAACATATCCCGTATCGCATAATGGGGAATTTGCAGACGTAGTGCACGAGGTAGACGCTGGAGTGGTGTCACCGAAGACGAGGAGAGAACGTTGATGAGCAAGGCTATCTAAGGGTCTTTGCGTTGTTCCGAAGGCATGTCAGCGGTATCGATGCTGTCTATGGTAGCTTCCGCAAAGGAAACAGGTGCAATGGCTGAAGGAAGGGGCGAGCGAAAAAGAGCATCTGCGTCGGTATGCTTTCGGCCTAAGCGGTAAATGACGTGAATATCAACTTCCTGTAAGCGTAGTGCCTAACGTCCAAGCCGGCCCGAAGGATCTTTCAATGAAGCGAGCCAACAGAGTGAATGGTGATCTGTAACTACATCAAATGGGCATCCATGTAAGTAAGGACAAAATTTTTGTAAGGCCCAAACAATGGCCAAACATTCATTTTCGGAAACCGAGTATTTGTGCTCTGCCTTGGTTAGGGTGCGACTGGCATACACAACTACATACTCCTAAAAGCCAGGCTTGCGTTGAGCAAGGACAGTGCCAAGTTCTATGCCACTGGCATACGTGTGCACCTTCGTTGGAGCAGTAGGGTCGAAGTGGCGTAAAATAGGTGAAGTAAGGAGATGGCGTAATGTTGCAAAAGCATCATTGCATGCTGGCGACCAATCAGAGAGGTGTCTATCGCCAGTGATCAGCCGTGTCAGTGGTGCAATTATCCAAGCAAAGTTCTTCACAAAGCGGCGAAAGTACGAGCACAGTCCGACGAAGCTGCAAAGCGCTTTTATGGTCGTAGGTTTCGGAAACTCGGCGACAGCACGAAGCTCCTCTGGGTCTGGGAGGACGCCATGTTTTGAGACAACGTGGCCAAGTATTGTGAGCTTCCGAGCTCCAAAGTGGCACTTCTTGATGTTTAGTTGAAGGCCTGCGCTCATGAGGCAGCTCAAGATTCACTGAGGCGATGGATGTGGCTGTCAAAATCGGGAGAAATTAACGACATCATCCAAACAGCATAGGCATGTCTTCCAATTTAGCCCACGCAAGACGCTATTCATCATTCTTTCGAATGTGGCTGGCGCATTACAAAGGCCGAAGGGCATTACATTAAATTCGTATTGCCCATCGGGCGTCACAAAAGCAGTTTTTCGACAATCTGATGGTGCCATGGGGACCTGCCAATAACCGGACCGTAGGTCTAGTGATGAGAAGAATTCAGCACCTTGCAAGCAGTCCAGGGCATTATCGATGTGCGGCAAAGGGTACACGTCTTTAAGCGTGACTTTGTTTAAACGGTAGTAATCGACGCAAAAGCGAATCGAGCCGTCTTTTTTCCTCACAAGGACCGCAGGTAAAGACCAGGGACTGCTGGACGACCGAATGACGCCACGTTGAAGCATGTCGGCCACTTGCTCGGTTATCTCGCGACGCTCAACAGGAGATACACGGTAGGGACGCTGTCACAGAGGCGCTTGGGAACCGTAGTTAATGTGATGGACAGCGGTGCGCGTTTGGCCTAAGGACGTCTGCTGGCAATCGAACGAGCCGCGAAACTGGTGAAGTTCTAAAAGCTTCTCGCGGTGTGGTTCTTCAAGTTCGCCATCAATTAAGGGCCAAACAAATGAATGTTTTCGTGAACAGGTGAATGGTCAGATGGCGTCAGTGCATTAAGCTGCAAATCACTTTCACCGTCAAGGCCGAAGATGGAGGAAACATCTAAGTCTTGGAATGTTTCGATACATTCTCCGCGACGCAAGGTTGTGGGAGACTGAAAGGGATTTGTGACAAACAAATTGGTAGCACCCGCCAAATATTTAGAACTGCAAACGGTAACGTGAGGCTCTTGTGACTTTGGAATGTTTAGGAAGGCGTAAACAACACTGCAGGCTTAGACACATCGGCACAAGACACGGGAACATAGGCTGCGCTAGTCGGTAGTATGTCGATGTCGTCAGTGACAAACGACTTGATCAACGGAAGTTCCGGAGACGAGGCACACAACGCAGAGAAGGCCACTTTAGCATGAGCACAGTTGATAACTGCATGATTATGAGACAGAAAATCCCAGCCGAGGATCACATCACGAGAACACGCCTGTAGCACAAGAAATTCAATGGTATACAAAATATCTTGGATGTTACAGAAAATCCCAGCCGAGGATGACATCATGAGAACACGCCTGTAGCACAAGAAATTCAATGGTATACAAAACATCTTGGATGAGAACGCGGGCAGCTGATGGTCGAATATGGTGAGCACTGGCAGTACGGAGGGACAATCCCTTTGGCGTCGTTGTAACCTTCCGAAGCAGGCGGCAAAGTTTTAAATCAATTACTGAAACGGCAGCACCAGTGTCCACAAGCGCAAGAGTACGGTAATCATCCACAAAAATGTCAATGAGATTTGTCGGAGAAATGCGAGGACTTGATTTTTTCGACGACGACGCAGTTCGTGCCTCCGGAACGGCGGCATCTAGTTTTCCACATCTGAAGGGTAGGGTCAACGGCGCATTGGTGGCAGGGAGTGACGTCGGGGAGATGGAGATTGGGGACTGACTGAGGGAGGGTGGTCAGGTGAAGAGGATCCTTGTTGACATGCCGTGTTGTTAAAGCGCCGAGAGTCGTGCAACGATCTTTGCATGGTGTTGCTGTGAACGAGAGGGGGGCGGCGGCACAAGCGAGCCACATGTCTTGCGTAACCGCAAGAATAGCAAATCGGGAGTTGTCTGCGGTGCGCCATGGATTCGGAAACGCCGCAATTGGCCGGCTAAACATGTGGGGGTGCTGACACCCCCTGTAAAGTTGTTTGCGCCGCGTGGCGCACTTGTCTTGCACAGAAGCCGTATTTCGGGAGTGACAACCGCCGGACGATAGATGGCGTTGTGTTCGCGTTGAGTACCACTGTTGGTAGAGTGGTAGCGCCGGCGGTGACCCCTGGCAGAAGGCAGGCCTTCGTGGCGGGCGAGAGTTGAGCCAGTCTCTTCTGCGCGTGGCGGTTGCCGCGAATGGTTGTCTCTAGCGTGGGTCCTCGGCACGTGGCACCGCTGGTCTGTGCGCCGGGGGCCCATGTGGTAAGTCAAGCGTTGACGACGCTACCTTGGGTGTGTTAGTGTGTTTGTCATGTTGTGTGTTTGTGGTGCTATTGTGTAACGATGTCCTAGCGTGTTAATTACAGTTGATGTATCGATTCAGCGGACGGTATCGCTGTTATAAATTAGCTAAATAAATGTGTGTATGTTGTTGGTTTGTACCGACGTCGTCTGCTGTGTCCGTGCACTTCAAGAGCGTGGCGTGACGCTTGTTCGCCAATCAAGACCCCACAAACGGAACTGGTGATGACCGAACAGGGACCGGTGAGGTAGCATAAGGGGGCTGTTGAGGTACTCTGGCTGCAACGACATGCAGCCAGAGGTCTTGAATAAATCTCAGCTGGCGTTGTCGGCTTCGTGATTGCACAACCAGAGACTAGCGACGCCGGACAAGTAAAAGCTTACATAGGTCAGCTTAGCCGCATCGTCCCACTTAATCGCTGCGCTCACCTTGTGGTAAGTAGCCAGCCACTCCTCAACGTCTTGGCCGTCAGTGCTGTTGAAGATCAGTAAGTGACGCAGTGGCTACACGCCGGGACATGTAGAGGCGGGAACTTGTGAGGTACCTTGGGTGGAGGGTTCTTCCGGAATTGCTGGCACTGGACGAAAGGTGCGACTTCGTAGTTCCAGCTTCGAAGACTACCCCAGCCCTTTACCAAATTATAACGGGGTTTATTGACTTTAAACCAACTGCCTGGTTCAAGGGGCGTCAGTCACTGTCACGAGCTCAGCTCTTCGCCGTAGACGTCTTTTAGGTGCTCCGACTAGATACTGTCTCTCTCCCTCTTCCCCACTACAGTACATATATTTCCATTCCCCAAAGTCTACACCACTCTGAAATAGCTGTGACTGACTGCTGCAAGCTTTGGTGATCATTCTGCGAAGTAACTTCTTTACACAGTCATCTGCAAGCATGCACATCACAAGGGAGTTATTTTGAGATATAAATTATGTAGATCAAGCATAACAGTGGTTCCAGTATGCCGCCTTGTGGTACGCCCGAGGTTACATGGCACCCAAGGGACGAACATTGCTTAATTTCTATGAACTGCTGCCTGTGCCATAGGTATTCCTGGATCCATGATATAATATTTGAATGGATACTAATGCACTCGAGCTTGTAGACTAATTTTCTGTGAGGCACCCTATCGAAGGGCTTACTGAAATTGAAAAATAGCATGTGAAGTTATATGGACGAGTCATGTACCTCAGAGATATCATGAAGGACTGATCCAAGGCGAATTGTAGTCGATAGCCTCTTTCGAAATCCATGCTGTTGTGGAGAGACGACCTTGTGATCATTCAAATACTGGTGAATAAAACCTGCTATAATGTGTTCTAATAATTTACTACTAGTACTTGTAATAGAAACTAGTCAATAATTAGAAACCGCAAGGTAGTGTGTCTTTTTACAAATTGGGAGAACTCTGGCTTGCGGCCACTCAGATGGAATATCCTCCAAGTGTAAACATAATTTTAAAATTTCTGTTAAGAACACACGAATCTTTTCTGCATAACGTCGTAAATATCTTTAGTATTCTGTCAAGGCCTGCAGATTTGCGTACATCAAGATTAAGAAGCACTTCCAAAACGCCTTCTTGAGAAATCGTAATCTCGTGCACTACAGGTCTCGCATTGCATAGTTTGTAACAGTCTAGTTCGGAAAACGCACTCCTGAAGTAATCATTGAAATGTTCGGCAAATTCTTGGGGGTCTTTTGTAATTTTACCAATAATGTTTATCTTTTGTGTGGCTTTTTTTATTTAAATAGTGCCAAAACATTTGTTGGGAGTTTGTCCCAACAAATCAGGAAGGGTATGATTGAAAATATATCTTGCACTTTTTTTCTTTCATCCAGCAACTCATTCTTTAATTCTATGACCATTGGACTCTTGGATTTACGTTTCTTTTTCATTCTCTTGAGCTTGCGCCTAGTTTGGATAATGTCTCTGCTTAACCAGAGGTTTGAAAGGGTTTCTTAACGCTCTTCAAAAGAATAACTTTGTCAATACAATATGCAATAGCGTCCCTAAATCCTTGCCAAGAAAGCTCTACATTGCTGTCAACTATTTTTAGGTGCAGATTTAAATAATCAATAATGGATCCATCATCCGCTTCATGATAATCTCTAACTTCCTTTTTTTTTTTTTTTCACGGAATGTAGAAATCTCTGCTGGCAACACAGTCGCAGCACATTGCAACGATGTGACCCATAGTATAGCGATCAACCCTGCCGTTGTAAATACCAGACCTCACAGACAAGCCGCCCTCACCAAACCTAGTTCATCATCAGACATTTGAAGGCCTGATCACGTTCTTCCTTGAAGGAGCGGGTACGATGAGCCTGCAGTGAGCAGTCGAGGTAGATCTGGAGCGCAGGTGTCGCCTCACTTGATCATTGCTCAGGCTGAAATGTGAAAAATTCTCGTTCCACCCCGTTTCTACTATCATAAATGAAATGTTTTCCTCCTCTACCATGTTCTTTCAATAATAGCTACACGTTTTCATCCCTAAAGCAACGAAACAAGCGCATGTGAACCGCTGAACACTGTCTTGCACCTGTTAATTGGGGAATGCGTTTCCAACGAAAAGCACGAGGTTTCCTTTTGACTTGACAGGTGGTGCTCACTTTTCTGCAAATGTTCATTTAAAAAGGCCTCCTTCAGAAGCAGAAAACCTGTATTAGCAAGCACGCACTTTTTTTGCTTTCTCCCGTACCGATCGGGACTCATCGAAAAACTTTGTGCTGAAGTGCTACGCGGTGGCATGATTTCAGTTTTGTTCGGCAAACTTAATAATAGCGAGCTTGAGTTTTGCCGTATATATTATTACTGCTATCGTAAGAGAACAGTAAGAACTTGACAAACAGATGGCGAAACCTAAACTTGCGAAATCAACCAAGTGTGCGTTACAGCGCGGACATTTACTCGCAAATTATGCGAGTAAATACGGTATTCATGACTTCAGCAATGTACGTTATCAATGGTTATGCTGTAGACAGAAATGAAATATTTGGAAATTTTACCTCTCGTATAGGCGCACCTCGAACTTAAAGCCGGATCATCTAGGAAAAAAGTGCACCTATTATGCAAGTAAAATACGGTGTCCTAATAGTAATGACGTTTATGAAATGTCACTGTTGCAACAGTCTACGTCGCACGTGTACATACATTTTAATTTTTTGAGTTTGCAAAATGTCATTGCTGTTGTGGCAGTATCTGTTTGACTTGTATATTTGTTAACTATTGCAAGACAGACCCAGTTTAGGAATAAGCTCTTGGGTACAATATGCAAATACATAGCCATGAATCGTAATGGTAAATCCTTGCATATAACAAAAATGATGAAGTTGTTCATGCAAACGATCAGGGCGATCTCAGCAACACTAATTTTCAATATGTTTGCGATAATGTTCAACTACATGCTGGGAACATTGTGGTTGAGTACCTGTCAGGTCTGTGGCTCAATTTGCATGCTCAAGTCGAGGAGGCCAACTGCGTACTGATCAAACAGAATCTGCAAGTTTTCTGATTTGGGTTCTGTGAATTCTCACGGACATGAAAATCTCGTGAATCGCATTGCAGCCAGGACAGCCCTGCCTGATACACTATTGTCAGGTGTGTCATCGCAGCTGTATGTAAACAGGAAAAGCACAGGAGAAAAAAAAAAATCAAGGGAGTTATAACAGCAAAAGTTTCGTATGATGGCATTAAAAAGCTCGCTGTCCAATCCCTGCTGGTGTCTTGAAATGAGGCACCAATCTCCTGTAACACACGAAGGCAGTTGACACGGTCGAATTAAGCCACATTATGTACATTTAGTTAACAACTTTTACATCGACAATATCGTCAGCCGAATCAAATACATCACTAGTGACACGCTAAAACACAACTTTATACAATATTCCATTTACACTCACCGAAAAATAAGAACAAACACAAGGTAACGCGAAGGCGACATTGCTGATGATGTTCGACTCACTGAGCCTTTTTGATTTTCGCCTTTCTGGCAGCCCGAGGACTCCTTTTGGACGAGAAATGACATCAACTATGCGTCACCGCGACGAGAGGCAAAATTGTCGTCACGTCGTGTATGCCGTGTCGTCTGCTACATCATCGGCCTGTAAACACAGAGGCTTCGGCGGATGGGATTGTTGCACTGCTGCATGCTTACGACGCGATTGAAGAGGATTGTGGGGAGCATCACACTATCAGCCTATTGTTGGCCTGGATAATAAGGCAGGAATGGCACAGTGTTTCGTTGTACGTCTAGTGGGTTGCACCAGCATATCTTTTGACTGTCCAAAAGCACACCGGTAGATCTTGCAGGAAAAATTGAAAGGTATACCTTTTATCCGCAATTCTCGTATTGGACAAGTGAAAGTGTCAGCTGAGGAGGCCGTGCTGATATCTTGGCACTCTAACTACAATGCATTGAATTGTGGCTATCAGTGGGAGAGAGATCAGGAGATCAGACTGCAACGGCATCGCACGAATGCCAAGAGGTAGAAGCCGGCACTCGAGGCGTCGATCATTAGAGACATTGATAGCTGTCACATTCAAATACACCGAGCATCAGATTTGGAATAGAGTTACTACGAAGGCAAGCTTCATCGCAGCGAGAGGGCAAGAATTAAAGGTAGACAATGCGAAAATCAATAAATTGTCTTACCTTTGTTCACAATCAATCATGGGGCAGCACAAAGCCTCTGCTCTTACAGACAGGGCACACTTCAATTTGCATTTTATTAAAAAAAAAATATTTAGTGGTGTTAGGAGACACCATCCTAAACATGGTAAGGCTACAACAGAAATGCATGTCTAACAATCGTTAAAGCAGCGAATTGAGAAAGGTTGTCAAACCGGGGCGCTGAACTTCTGCTCTGTAGAGACGACACAAAAAAAACAAAAAACGAGCAAAAGCATGTCATCTGCTCGCTGCCAATATGCTACCAGCACAAGAAAAATGGTTGGGGCAGTAGAGCAAGGCCGCGAGCAGCCCGCTGGCTATCTGAGAGAAAAAACGAACGCGTTTGCGGCAGCGTTCTGGCAGGTGGGCTGATCTTCAGGGCTGCCCGAGTAAATCGGACGTCTCGGGCTAGCTGCCGGCTGGCAGCCCGCGAATAATCCAAGAGGCTGACTGCTAGGGACCTATGGGAAACGGCTCGTGGTCGCCGTATCGCAAGGCACCCCGTCAAGAGACAACCGTCCAATCGACGCCAAGCGCCAAAGAGACTCCTCAATCTTTTCTGTTGGCCACCTAGCCTTAGCGCCAGGTATCACTGTTGGCACTACTGCGCTAACCATCATGATGATGATGGTGAAGACGATGTGCGAGCGCTGCGCTGCCTACCGCTAAGTTGCTGTTAACCTTGATTGTGGCTTATCCGCTCGACACGTATGCACCACGAGGCACAAACAAATTTACAGGGGGTTGTAGCAGCCCCATAAACGCTAACACCAGCAGATGTCTGCCGTCAAATTCTTCTATGCCGAGATAGAGGCGTGGTATTGTGGAGCGGTGACTTGTGTCTTATTTCATGCTATTCTTATCGTCCACTAGTCAAAGCTGGCTGGTTTCGTTGACAGTGCGGTTAAACAGCTGCTCTGACCAGTGACCACACTGGTCAAGTGCAAAAAGAACCAAAAGAACCAAAATTAAAAGGCATCGTTTTTCGATTACACCTCGCAGCATGCTGGAAAAAGCACTTGTTTTTTTAAACAGTGGTTGGCATTTGCATGAATCGCAGTGCGATGCTAAAGGAGAATATTGGCTACTTTGCAAGGAGCTTCCATGTTCTCTGAGGTTAAAATGCCAACATCGGAACATCAGCCAGTTTGGCCGATGCATTATTAACGTCACGTGAAAGCCGAACAGCGGCAAGCCTTTGCAATAGTGTAGGGCACCTCATCCAAGTACCGCGACTGACAGGCGCACGCATCCTGTTCAGCAGCTCTGCGCATACATGTGTGCCTCTCCGCGGTTATAAATGGACGGCGCGCACTATACCATGACAAAGTCTTGCCGCTGCTCAGGTTTAACTTGAAGCAGATAGTACATGCGACCACAAGACAGGGTATGTTATATACCACTCTTGCTGTGCACTGTTAAAAATGGAACATGGCTGTCTTGCGCCGCACTCCTATAATCATTAGGATTCAGTGTGGGATTAAACATAAAAGAACATGGCAGACATGCCGTTTGTCTCTGTCTTTTACATTTGGTGCCGTAAAACCCGGGAGTGGTTGTTCTGGGACTACGATGTTGTCATCCGAGCGTCCTTGGAAGGTGCGTGGAATTATGCTACTGACAGGACTACTGCGGGACTCTGACATTGAGGCATGCAAGGTGAACAGGCAAGTCACAATTTTGATGTCTAGAGAAGCTGAGCTCCGCCATTTGAACAAACAGATCCTCGATGTAACTGAAGACGAGGCAAGTCACCAGGAACTCGAGGTTGCTGCACACTACCGTGAGGAGATTATGTATGCAATCGCTGAAGGGCAGTCTATCTTGAATGAGCACGGACAGTCTCTTTACCTCTGCAGCACTTTTGATTACGTCATAGATGCCAGCAAAAACTACGAGTGACCTGGTTTCTGTAAAAACGCTGATGCCTATGACAGCATCTTAGAAGACAATGGAAAAGACGCGAGATGTTCTGAAGGCTCATATTTCGACGACAAACGCAGTCTGTCTGCAGGTTAAGAAGTATATAAAAATAGTTTGAATGAAGTTGAAGGAAGTAACACAGCATTGGGCGTGACGGCATGCGAGAGCGTGCGACTGTTACTGCAGAATTTGATGGTTCTGGCCACTTTTGGCAAAAAACGAATGACGACGTGCATAGAAGATACACCTCGGCAAACGTTCGACGCTGTGGAGGATTCTGGCCGTACTCCGAAGTTGGAGGAAGAAAGGAAGATCAAGCGATTGCCAATCTTGAAAAAAAACAAAAGGAAGTCAAACAGATGATGGAAGCTGTGGCATGTATGAGAAGATTGACCATGATGAACACGTTGTTGTGACTATCCAAGGGATGATGAGCGCCAGAGAACCTGCCGACAGCTTACCAACCATCAACAATGACAAATTCAATCATCTGGTCATTGGAGCAAGCAGTTGTACTATGTTTCTTGTATCCTCATCGTTAGATGCACAGGTCGGACATGTTCCGCTCAGCTTCGGGGTACGAGACAATGCTGTGACAAAACAAGGTGATGGGCACCTAAAAGCGAAGGTGAATCTGCTGCTTGTGCCTCTAAAAGCTAAGCCGAGGGTCCTGAAAAAGTAGCCGAAACAGGACTGCCACTGCGCAAGCCAACAGCACAAGTGTTTCAGCAAGAGTATTTCTACAGAGTAGCAAAAGAGCAATGTGCAGGATTCAAGCCACAGCAAGAAACTTTACTGCAGGTATCCAGAAACTTCATAGAGAAGGCTTCAAAACGCTGCCGTAAACGGTCTACAGGAAAACCTGAGTGTGCAGTACATCTGTGACGCCGCATCAACATGGAAACGAAGGAGATGGAAAATAGCATCGTTTACGTGTAGGATCAGCAGACTTTATCTCAGATTGGTATTGCAGACGTGGTGACTGGACACAGAACACCTCTCCGAGTGGCGTAGCTGCATCAAGGACAGCAAGAAGTGGTCGGAGCGTGCCTTATGACAACTGACCACGTGGTGGACCGCAGGTACAAACGTTGCACATGTGGTTAGCGACAGCATCCGTTCTTCTTGGAGGATAAAAGAGAGGGGCATGGTTCTAAGGGGAGGCGCATCAGAGGGAAAGAAAGAAGGAAGTATTTAAGCGGAGCTAGCCCTGACGAAGTAAACATCGTCGTTTAAAGTCGCGACCACTGGTCCTTGTTCTTAACACGCACTTCACAAACTATTTTGCATGTTTTTGGAGACGTCCCCTGCTTCTAAACATGCCCTGTGCCTTTCTATGCACCATGGCACATATGTGGCCCAATTTATTGGGTGAAGAGAAAATGTGCACACCAAACCAGTTCCCCACATTTTTTAGTTCATGTGCCATTTTGTGAATGTTAGAGATTACTGCAGTGCATCTGTTTTCTCCAGTGCGCATCCTGAGGAAATATGCTCCTTGGCCCCCCCCATACATGCACCATATCCATTGGGCTGTACATGTGCTATCGTGCATAGGAAGGCACAGGGTGTGTCTCAAGGCAAAGGATGTCTCCGCAAACTTGCTATACAGTTTGTAAGTGCACAAAAGGTGTAGTATCTAACGTACCCATGTCTTGTGGTCGCATGTACATTGGCAAAACTGGCCAACGTTTGAATGTACGCCTCAGAAAACATAAAAGCTCCTTGAAGAGTGTTGCATATTTCCATTTAGCATCGCATTCTGATTCTCGCAAATGCCAACTGCTTTTTGAAAAAACAAGTGTTCTTTCCTGGCATCCGCTTCAAACCACGCATGAAATTTCTAGGTGTGGTACATTTCCAGAAATGCAGATCGATGTATCAGCCATCCAATATTATCACTACATAACTGTGAATTTAACTACATTTAACAACTGTGAGTTTAACTACAAGTAATATTTATCACATACACACTTTTATGTATAAATGTGTTTTTCGAAGGCGAAAATAAACCAGCAACTGTTAATGGGCGCTTGTGTTGCACGGTTCTTCCTCTGTCTACTGTGTGTTTCCGGACTCCCAGTTCGCTGAACGAATATGAGCTTCCGACTAGCCCATCTTTCTATAGTTTTGCTATCTGTTACTCTCTCGTTTAATGCTCACTGGTACACAATTATGCTCGTTTTCGTGCAGGCGCTGACCTACACTAATGATGCTGCTACGGTTGCATTACCTGTTTTGGGGACACTAATGATGCTGCTACGGTTGCATTACCTGTTTTGGGGACTCGCAAAAACTGCTTCTGTCTCATTGGCGTGGCGATAAGACAAATGATTATTATAAGTTTCAGACTAGTTTTCGCTTTTTGGACACGCTCACAACCACAGTTTTCTGAAGTGTGCTCACCTGTATAGCTTGCTTGCGCTATGGAAGTGCATGCTAGTCTCTCTGTCACCAGTGAGCCTAGCTGGGCTTCTAAACCAGAATTTCATTCAATAAATGTTGTGAGAATCGAGGCTAGCCCGTCGCCATTGTGCGAGTTTTGTCGCCTATTTCTGCCGTTCTCGTGTCCTAACATGACTCCCCTCCTCCACGGTTCGTCGGGCTGAAGAGTAAGAGTGACATTGACTTCTCTCGCCCAATATGGGATCGTACCGCATGTCGACTGTGGCGCTGCGCTTGAGTCTCCCGAGACGTCTCGCTCGCGGGCCAGGCGGTAATAACAGATCATCTCTGGACAGCTAAGGATGAGCACATGTTTCCATCCGTCGGTGTCATGAGTAAGAGGGCACGAGCCATGTGCCAGGCGCTGGAATGCGGCAGCTGTGCACGAGTCCCCCGATTGGCCACTGAAGTGCCACGTTCACACACGAGATTGGACTAGAAGGCTTGTGGCACGTGACCTGAGCCATAAGCGGAAGTCCTAGAGGGTGCGCTGTCACTGCGCTGTGGAGTTTCGGGTGCAAAAATCAGGTAGGCCATCGTAACTACAGCGACGACAGATGCCTGGTTCTCAAGGATGTCGGCATAAGAGGCCTGGAAGTGGTCGTCGATCTCGGACGTCCTGAGTGTGGCTGCCCGGACTTGCCGCAACCTGTTACAGCAGTTCGTGGGTGGACTACAGCTCCTCCGCATCGGGCCAAAACGGATGCGGCCCACATCACACTGAGAACGCCATTGACAAGTGTGTAGCTTAACTGAGCCGGGGAAGACGACGAAGACCGGAACGATCCCGGCAATGAGGTCGTATGGCAGAAAAGGACCACGACTGTAGGAAAGCCAAAATGGATGCGGCCCACATTACAGTGAGAACGCCATTGACAAGTGTGTAGCTTAACTGAGCCGGGGAAGACGACGAAGACCGGAACAATCCCAGCAATGAGGTCGTACGGCAGAAAAGGACCACGACTGTAGGAACTGAAGCTGATCACGACGAACTCAAATAAGCGTCGATGCAGCAAAAGACACCAACTCAACGTGACGAACTGTAAGGACCTCCCATTTTTGAGGCACCACATTGGTTTACTACTAGCGGCTAGGGCTATAAACGGATTTAAACTTTGCTACAGTCAGTCTTGGTTTGACTTTTCTTGTGCTTTTTTTTGTGTGTGGTAAAGGGTGTTTGCTGCGCCCGTCTCTCTCAATCCAATCCCTAGCAAGCGATTCCGAAATTGCAGGCCAAACCCCATACCCGCAAAACTGCTCGAGACAGCGATGAGCGCTGGAAGTAGATTGCCTCCACCCGAACAGTTGCTTGCCCAGGCAAACCTCATTTACGCGATGACAGCGATGAGCGCTGGACGTAGATTGCCTCCACCCGAACAGTTGCTTGCCCAGGCAAACCTCATTTACGCGATGACTTCGGAGCGAACGCCACTGTTGCTAACGTGATGAGGTCTTCTACTCGTACCAAAAAATAGAAAATATTGAACTCCCTAAACGTGATCAGGCGAAATACCTTGGTGTCACGCTTTCAGCAAACTTCAGTTGGGAACCTGATATCGACACCCTCTGAAAAAAAAAAAAAAAGCGGTAGGGAAGCTATCCTTTCTTAGAAGAAGGTTGCGAAATGCTCCGGCATACAAGACTCTTATTTGCCCTGCCTTAGAATATGCCGACATAATATGGAGTCCCCACCAACACCTAATAGACAAAATGTATTCAGAAATTAGCTGCACGGTTCATCTACTCTAATTATTTGCGGCATTCAAGTGCCACTAACCTAATTAATAGAGCGAATCTTCAGCCACTTTCCAAACGAAGAATAATTTCTAGGCTAAAGTTCCTATACTTACTCTATCACGGTCATTTTAAGATACCGCGCAATCTGTACTTACAGGACCCATTTAAACACTCACTCAGGATAAACCATAATAAGATCATCTTTCAACCTGCTAGCCGTGTCAATACACATAAGTATTCCTTATTCCCAATGACCATTAGTTTTTGGAATAGGCTGCCAGTCAATGCTGTGAATTGTTCTACGCTGGAATCTTTCGTCAACTGTCTAGAAGAGATTGATTTTTCTAAAAATGTATACATGTGAATCATGAAGTATCTTATGTGTATCAATAGTTTCTTTTCTTTTTGTGGAGCGTTATTATGCCTCATGTTACCTCTAGGTATCCACTCCTGCATGGGCCCGATTAGGGTCTGCAGTATGTACAAATAAATCAATAAATAAATAAATAAATAAAATTCTGCATAGTTGCCAATATGCAATGTAAAAATAGAATGTGTTGTACAATGGAATGAAAGGGATTTATTATTGCCTTGCAGCACTTCTTTTATATGAACGTGCATAAACATTACATTATTTCTTCGTTGTGCACACGGGGCTCGGGTGGAGAGGAGCATGAGAGGGGGTGGTGGTTTTGCGGCACATAGAGAGAGCTGGGCAGTACGTCAGTCATGTACATCCTGTAACGACACTTTTAGCACCGCACTTCCGGGTGATGGGGCACGGTTTCCAAATCTGTAGAACCGAGCGATCGAGTGAACACCCTGTTTCGTCGCTCATAGCATCGCTCGCCGCTGTCGTGTTCATACTCGCGTTTATGGAATTTTACCTTAATCGTGACAATAATTGGTAAGCCTGTGCCAGGATTATTCCCCTGTGTGGCCCAGGGATGAATTGGGAGATGTTAAGAGTCACTAGGGAGCGAAAGCTCAATAAGGAGCAAGGGTTAAAGTTCATTCACTAGGAGAAAGAATGGCCTCAACAAGAGTTCGAGGCAAAACTAAAAGCTTATGCTCAAGAGAAACAGGAACTCGAGCACCAACTGTGATTCGCACAAGCCAAAGGGTGCATTAGACGGGTTGAGAGAAAACGTGCAGACGTTAAACAGAGAAAAGTTAGGGTACCTGATTCAAAGAGTCCCAATTCTGTTGAGCCGGAGGGTATTGTGTAGTGCAAATGAGACGAGGTTTGTAAGTGATGAACTGAAGGGAATGTGCTCAGACGCGGTAGACAGTGGTATCGATGCGCCGGTTAGGGAAGTGTATATCACTGTGGTTGAAGAGCGTGCGGAGAGAGAGAAAGCGACGCCTGCAGACAGTAAAGAGGTAGGGCATAGCGCACGTCGACATGGCAAGAGAAAACACCAGAAAGTAGTATGATGCAAGGAATACCAAAGACGCGCGAGATAAAACGCGAAAAAGTAAAGGGAATGCAGGCAGCTCCAAAGGCACTGGAAAGTCGAGGCAATGTTCGGGATGCAAAGAGAGGTCAGTAAAGTTGTGAATGGTAGACAGGCAAGACCAAAAAGAAAGAATTATGCAAAAATACTTCAGGTAGGTCGTACGTATTTTGATGCAGAGAGGGTGGTTGAGTTGGAGCATCTATTGGAAATTGTACTGATTTTTTGAAGTATTGAGTGGTGAGTATTGTGTGCAGCTAGTCTTGTGAGTGTAGCCATATAGTATTAGATGAGGAACTGATGGACATGTGAACGATTGAGTGTAGTGTTTGATGCGTGTTGGTGAAAGTGCGTGATGATGTAGCGTTGTGCCGAGTGAATATCAGTGAAAATGTGCAGCGATCGAAGGTGACGCGGCCAGCCTGTACACGTTTGGCCACAGGTCACGACACCCACAGAAGAACAGAAGGCCGAAAGCACAAGAAGGAAAAACAAGAGCAGTTTAAGAAAAAAAAAAAACTCATAAAATGGGGGCCAATGTCATCAGTAAGAGGGCACATGCCAGGCACTGGAATGCGGCATCTGTGCGCGAGACCCCCAATGGGGTGCTGAAGCACCCCGCTCACGTACGAAATTGGAAAAGAAGGCTTGTGGCACGTGACCCGAGCCCTAATGGGAAATCCCGGAGGATTCCGGGATTTCTGTCACTGTGCTATGGAGCTTCAAACTGCGAAGATCAGGAATGCCAGTGTCGCTGCAGCAACGAAAGCAGTAGCTGCCTGATTCTGAAGGATGCCGGCGTACGAGGCCTGGAAGTGGTCATCGACTTTGGAGGTCCCGAGTGAGGCTGCCCCGAATTGCCACAACCTTGTACAGCAGTTCCTGAAGGGACTACAGCCAAAACGGATGCGGCCCACACCAGTCATCGGAGTGCTTCTTTAATGAGGCCACGTACAAGCTGGGTTGGAGCAGACACATGCCAACGACGATGATGGCGAGGCAGTACCACTTCGTCGTAGTTTCGGAAGTGGCCCCTGAAGAATAAGAATGTTCTACTATTGCAGGATCGTATGAGCGTGGTCACAAAAACTTCATTGTGGCTAGAGAGAGGTTAGGGCTAAGGATTGAACTTGACGCGGATTGAAGTTAGTTCTGGTTTCGCTTGTAGTCTATTATTGTTTGTGCTTCGTTTTTGCATTTTAAGTGTTTGTTCTGATTTTTGCCATTTTGTGTAGTATTAAAATTGCTTGCTGTGTTACCGCCGTCTCACTTGTCTCTCTCTCAATCCAACCCCTTGCAAGCGCTCCTGGCGTAAATCGTGACAGTCGGCTCCCTTTGTTCTTTGAGCTCACTCGGACTCGCCATTTGTGCCTTGCGCCTGCTGCGAACGCTTACCTTTTTTTTGCCCTTTCCGAACACTAGGCCGAAGAGCGGTGTGGTGTCTTCGCGTTTGGTCCTACTACGCCAAGCCATGCTTCTCGAAGCCAACATGAGCGCTGTGGTCACTGATCGTTGAAGCGCGTGGCATAGTCGCGAGGGACCGTTTCCCTCAGCGGCGTGTCACCGTGAACCATTTTGCCCACAGAGATGTGCTCATGGCACCCTCTGTGTTGTACTTTCGCCCGTGGCGTGTATAAGCCTCGTTTGTTTTGTGTCACCGTAAACCATTTTGCCCACAGAGACGTGCTCATGGCACCCTCTGTGTTGTACTTTCGCACGTGGCGTGGATAAGCCTTGTTTGTTTTCCTGCCGCCTTTTGGAGCAGGCGCTGTACTGCGTTTTTGGTAGTGCCGCAGGCAATAATAGGGTGTTGCGACTTGTTGAGAGCAGTACTGTGTACTTTTCACGCTGCGCTCGGCAGCGCCTTCTCTGTCTGAATGCTTATGTGCAGCGTCGTTAGTCACACGAGACGACAGTGAGCCCGGCCCTACGGCTCGCTAAGACCCAACCACGCTAGTGGCTGTACTGCTGCAGGATATGTGTACACTACAATGTCGGCCTTTATACGAGGAGTTACGAGTTGACTCAGATGTGGCTGACTGGAACAAAATTGACACTTACGCCCCCGCGTTTCCACTTAACGCCACTTCATGCACTTTTATTTGCACTCTTTGTGAACCACACAAACAATAGTTTCAATGCATAATTTTCAATTCATATGGATTATTTTCTACAACTTATTTTGCATTGGCAGCCTTTGAATCTCTAACGGCGCATGGCAAGCTGCCATGCTGGTACCCTGACCGAGCCATTTCAAGGTAAACACTTGCACAGGAAGTTGCTGATAATTATTTTTTGGATCATTCATATCTTTCAATAAAAATGTCGTTACTGGATTGGAGCCGCTCATAACTCGTACATATCTTTCAATAAAAATGTCGTTACTGGATTGGAACCGTTCATAACTCGTACTTCAAGGTATGAGGTCAAAAGGCGCTAAGTTGAAGGAGCATTAATACCATGATGACTAAATAAACGCCAGGTTTGTGTGGAAGGCGCAGGGCAGTCACAGCTAGAAGAGCGGCTTTTCAGAGTTTTTTCTTAACACTTCTGAACACTTAACTGCTGCAAGCACACTAGCTGGGTACCCACTACGGCATTAATAATTTCTGGGTAGTAAACCGGCATTCGCTATGCAATTCTTCTGAGAAGTGTGGTATCCGCTGAACACTTGCAAGGAATTTAATATCAAGTGTTCATTGAGTAGCTGACGGCGATGAGGAATTATGCCTGAAGTGGGAATATGCCACAGTTAATAACAAGAACAAGGTTCCGTAGTGGGTCGGAGCATGAGATGACCCACTGATTACACTGTTCGCATTGTGTGACGCCTGGTTGTTTTTTTTGCTGTTCTAAAATGCTTTATTAATCATATAAACGTGATTCCTTTTTCGACATCAAACCTGCCCAAGGCAAGTTTGCGAACAAGTCCTAAGCACCGGCGTGGCTCAATGGTAGAATATTGGGCTGGCACGCAGCGGACCTGGGTTCGAACCCCATCGTGTTTTTGGTACTAGGATTTTTCTCTTATTTCTGCGATACTGGTTACAGACACCGACGGCGGTAAACAACTACGGCACCGCGCGTGACCCGGATTTTGATCTCGTAACAGCTTTCGCTGTAAAAAACAAAAAAAAAACTAATTACACAGTATTGAACTCTTGAGTCATCTCACTCGAATCAAGCTGTGAGTGAGGCCTCATGAGAGATACATTGGCAAGTCATAGTCTTCACATTTCGCAGTGAATAGTTCTCATCTCTAGTATTTTATGTCAGGCGGCTGCTCATATTCACTGGGTAATTACTTTTGTGCAAGTTTGATCAAATGCTGTGCATGCAAGCAGCGAAAATTGATGTAGCTTAGGCTTTGGACTTGTGCTTTTGATGTACTGTATAATGAAATTTTTTGTACTTTCTCCTTGCAGAACAGTACGACACATTTGTTAAATTTACCTACGACCAAATTCAGAAGCGGTTTGAAGGTGCCACGCCCAGCTGTAAGTGGTCAACCGTTTTTCTGTGTTCCTCCATCTCCCTTTTTTTTGTGTTGAAATGTGAAGATTCTTCTATGTGGTTCTCTGAGGGGACACTTGTCTTCAATTCTTTATTATTATTATTATTGATTGTATTTGATAATTGCTGAGTTTATGTACATAAATATTTGTCTGGTGGTGTCAAGTATTCTATTAATTTTTAGTATAATATGTGGTTCTTGAAAGTTAAGGTACAGTTGAAACCAACAACAGCGAAATCGGCGGGAAAAGAAATAAAATCTCTTGAGGGAATTCAAGTACTGCGAAAATAAGGCAGAAAATACAGATTTGACTAAAACTCATTTCATTGCAAAAAGTTAAAACTCTTACTTTGCCGAGCCTGTTCACAAAACCATGCGACCACCACTTTGTCCGGGAACGCTGTAGCTGTTACGGTTTTGTTTCTCGTGTTGTTTTCTAGTGCACCGAGAATGTAGGCCTTGACGACAAGCTGCACACAACGCCGAATTCGTCGGTGATTTTTTTTTCTGCCCTTTTCCAGACCTCAGTGTGAACTCCAGCGTTATCTTCTGGCGTGATGAACTTCTGCTTCTTTGTGGGCAGACAAGTTAGGCTCTGTGACAAAAAGCACACACAGCGACACAAGTGTCCATGTGCAGCAGCAACAAGTATACAAAGCCAACGTGCTACAACGAACGAAATTTCATGTAAAAATGAATTTGGATACGTAGTATGAGAATACGAGTCAGTCTAAAACAGGGGTACTACAGCTGCACCAATTTGATACCATTTCAGACTGTTGCGCGCCACGCTACACCAAAATGCTCAGCCACGTTGGCCACCTGCAGTTTGCGCCATCTGTCAAAGTGCGCTGACCCCAGCTATAGTGTCTAGAATACTTCAAATATGGCCAGGTAAAGTAAAAATGCTGCGGGGCCCATCGCTTGACCGCAGTAGATACTTATCGCGGGACGAAGAAACTTCAACACAAAAATGCATTGCCTTAGCCACCAACGCTTCCCGGGGAATGTAAATTTCCTATCCTGAGAACGCAGCTATGGTTTGTTAGGAACTAAAGCTGGAAGCTTATGGCACGCTTTTTTTCGCGCAAACTAGCTTGACGTGCTGTGAATCCCGGCGTTGCCAGTGACCACGTCGACCGCCTTGAAAGTGGCACATAAAACTTCTTGTTTGTTTTGAAGTTGCGTCGTCCTGGCCACGGTCCTGGCGATAGATTTCCGGTAGCATTGTTGTTACTTTACCTGGATGAACGCACTTTGCAAGGGAGCCAAAGTGGCACTAACACCACCGGTGAAAGAAGAAAAATGGTGGGAAGTGCAGGGGAGTTGTAAGCAGTTGGAAAATTCCTTGGCTTTGGTTGTAACCCGTGCAAAGAATGCTGCTTAAGCCACCTTTTCCGCAGTACACTGGTGACCAGCAAAAAAGCGTATTGAGATTTGAAAGGGGTTAGCACTATCTATGGGGTGCTGCACATTTAGCTAGGTAACTCATCATTTGTAGGCCACATAATTCCGAGCTTCAGTATAATCATTGATGTGTAAATAAGTTACTCGCAATCATATGGAGCAGTGTATTGACATTTCTGCTTCTCCAAAAAAAAAAAATAAAAAAATTGTGCGCCAGTTTGTTTTTTATTCGCCACCCCTACTCTTTGGTTTTACAAATCTCCCGAATTCCAAGGTCCCGAGCTTGGCAGATCTATATTTAAATTCGCAAAGTCTGCCAGATTCTTTGATAGGTGCTGCAAATGCTAATATGGACATCATCACTGTTTGCTCAGTGGGGTGGTTCAAAATACTACTACTGCCATTGAAATAGCAGTGCTCATGTTCGCACCGCATGATTTAGGTGATGTTAAATAGTGTGTGTGTGTGTGTGTGTGTGTGTGTGTGTGTGTGTGTGTGTGTGTGTGTGTGTATATATATATATATATATATATATATATATATATATATATATATACACACACACACACACACACACACACATATTCACACGGACACAGCTGAACCTACGTTATTCGAAGGTCGCAGGTTCGGTTCCTGACCACAGCAAGTTACCTTTTCACCTACTTTTCTTTCTTCACATTTACATTACAATTCGGTCTGATAGCTTCCCCTATACTTTCCTTGGCACTATTGTCTGTTATATCTCAATAATATTGTGTAAAAACACGGAAAAACGATCCCTTAGGTATACACTTCTTTCCCTTATATATATATATATATATATATATATATATATATATATATAGGAACTGAACCTGCGACCTTCGAATAACACGTTCGATGCTCTACCACCGAGCTACCACGGCGGCTGTCTTCCCAGCTACTTTATTGGGTATATATGTGAATTTAAACGTGGGAGTGTCAGTCAGCGCCATCTGTATTCATGGCGGCGAGTGTGGCACACTCTTTTATGAGCCTGTGTGGCGTCACGTAGCACGTGAGCTTATTACGAGCTGGCAACTGACCAATAGTCTCTCGTATACAACCTAAGGCACCAAGTCTGCCTGTACGAAACCTTCGTTAATGAATATGGGAAAGAAGTGTATACTGAAGGGCTCGTTTTTTTGTGTTTTGACACAATATTAATGAAATCTAACAGACAATAATGCCAAGGAAAGTATAGGGGTGTTATTAGACCGAATTGTAAGGTAAATGTGAAGAAAGATATATAATGTAAGCCTTCTTGTTTATACTGCTTCAAATTTGGTATTTCATGATACAATTATGTCCGATTTTTTCCTCGTAACCTGCTCCAAATTTGAATTTTAGTGCTCCTAAAGTAACATTTTGCTTCTCCAAAAATTACTCGAAAACTAGTGATCCCACTCCTGTGCCAAAGTGCGCCGAATCAAATTTACTGCGCCATCCTGCTAATATCAATGGAAACTGCGCCAAAGTCGGATTTGAAAGCGTCGGTCTCGGGCAATATCCACGCCGGCGCGTCAACGCATATGCACCTTTTTTTCGGGGCCACAAAGGTCACACTCATGTACCTAGAGTTATTCCGCTCTAGGTTGCGCGTGTGTCCTAAAATAAACCACGATGCCATGTTTGGTGCTGACACAACTTCTGCTGTGCAAGTTCGCTTAACGGCGAAAGTGCGCTCTCCACTGGGGCTAGTGTCATCTAGTCCAATTGTTAGCGTGTCACTGTGGCAGTGATTCATCGGCGGACGTCATTTGTTCCAGGAACGCTGCTGATAGCTCGTTCTAAGAGTTGCGCAACACGTAATTGAAGGAATTTTCACTAATAACTTCACGCGTGCCACCAGAATATGTATCACGTCTACTTCTAGACATTGCAATTGAATTTTCTGTGCTTCGCGACCACAGAAGAGCACGTGAACAGTGAGAATGCATTGACACTTTTCCTACGATATACTTTAATCCTGGATATTCATTCAGAGGAGCTCTTTCGTTACAGATTACACTAGCACATCCGCATTGGTATAATCGCTGTTGCAGTAGAAACCCACAAAGATCCCGCCCTTTCGAAGTCGATATTGCTAAGGTCTGAGCACAAAATTTTTGCGCGATTTTCCTTTTTTATGTCATCTCATTAATGAAAGCATGCTTCCTGGTTGGAGCAGCCACGAATCGGTTTTAATATTTGCAGCATTCAGTAGTGGGGCCATCGCTGATGACTCTGGTGTATGAAGGCCCACAGTGAACCGGCTACGCCGTGTTACACGTTTGCCCCTCGATTTCCAGGGTCAGCATCGTACAGTTAAAAACAAAAAGATTGAACATCACAGCATCGCATTCATTGCTTGGTACCAACCCTGATTTTTGCTTCGCTTGTTCGCCGTGTGTACAGGAACTTCTCATGTGGAAGCGAGGTGACAGCCGTATTGATGCTTCGATGGTCGCTTGCAATGTTAGTTATTTGCTACAATGTCAACGACGCCGTGGTATGAGGTTGCGGCGAAGTAGTTCACACCTCTGGGCGCCCCTCTAGATCACAGCAGATACCACTGTAGCGGTTAATGATTCTACGACGTGTGCGGGCGTGGGGTTAGCTTGCAGAAGATAATGCCATCAACCACCGAAAATGAGTGAGGTACAACAAAGAAGCTGTTTCCAAATAGTGTACGCATATGTCAATTTTTAAAAGGCTAAGCGACCTAACTTTATTTTCATTACCACATTTATTGCTCATCCCGAAAATGTTTTCACAAAATTTGCCTCGCATTGTAAACGCACACCCAACTTTGCTCTGATTTTTCTAGAAAGAAAGTGCGTTCATTATGAGAGTAAATATGGTAATAGTGGAGCACTTGTGCCAGGATGTCTACTTTGTGTTCCTTACATGGTTGTAGTTATCTAACACAGAGTTAATGGTCAAACCATACAATTCCTTACCGCTGGCATGCTTCTGAAATTTTCACTCAACTTTTTTCAAAAAATCAAATGGTGCGGCATTAGGGTGCTTAAGTTCTCTTCAAAACTACAATAGCCGATTCAGCTCTTCAGTCCAAGCTTGCTTTTTCAACAATTTGTTTTTTTAGAAGTTTTCGGCAACGAAACTCACATTACGTAATAAATTATGCAGTCAGTAATGCTATCTGATGCAAGCATTGAGTTAAATACGTTGTCGCACTCAATCCCATTCTGTACCAATCCTGCTGTTCAGCTCATTCCACCATGATTGACAGGACACACCCTCCTTAAAAAGCTAAGGAGTTGTAGCTCTTAAGTAGCTGGCAATTTCCGTACCTGGGTGGCTTTACGAGGCTGTACGTCGGCAGTCAGGGATGCTCATTTTGGCGTCCAGCTTTGCATATGACACCAAAAAACTTAACGTCTTAGTTAAACTTTACAAACTTTGCAGATACCACATACTTCAAGTCGCATTTCTTGAACAAATAGTTTGACAGCTGAATTGTCCCAAAATAGTCACTTGCAAGCAGTGCTTTTTGACAAAAAATTACGAGGATCAATTCGTCCTGCTTTGACTTGTTCCTCCCAAATATTAAACCACAGCAGAAAGGACTCCAGCACTTAAAAATCCTTTCTGCCTAATCTTAGACCTTCCTTAGTGTGTCTGCAATTCATGGCATCAAAAATGTCGTTAATTCACACTGTACAATCGACTCCTCCTTTGATATTTCCAAGGCCGGGAGTATCTGTGTTAGAATAGAACTCTTAATACTGAAGAGTTGTGCTGCAAGTTTCACTCATTTTTTCTCTGTTGGGGGGAAAAAAAAGTTTCGGACAAACTGTGAGGCTGCCTTTATTCTTAGTGTCTACCACATAGAGCTTGTCATAATGCGACCAAAAACGCAAGTGCCATACACACAGAAAACCTTCAAGAGACGATTACGCATGCATTTGATAAGGTGTGGTGCTTAAGAAAAAACAAAAACGTGTCTATCCGCAGATGTAGGACTGAGGAAGCTATTCTGAGCACCATCAAGCACTCCAGACACACCAAACTGTTTCCACGTCGACTGGTTTGTTGCAGCGCCATCACAGACGATTTTATCTACATATGCACCAGCATCTTAAAGCAGAATAGCAGCTTTCGCAATGAACTGAGCTAACATGGTGCCTTCTGTAGGGTCATGACTTGCGAAGGCCGCAACAGGTTGGAAATAATTTTCTCCAAAGGAACGAAATGTGAAAGCAAGTCTACGGTCTGCCAGTTGCTGTGACGCTTCCACCTCTCCTCCAAAGTCTGAGTGGCCCGTGTAAGGCATCGTTGTCGAGTTGACTCTCATCTCCTTGCGAATGCTTTCATCTCCTTGCAAACGTGGATCTCGTAAAAGATCAGAATATCATGCTTCTGGAATTGACCCTTGGTTACTAACTTGTTTCTGCAAAGTGGCGATAAATCAGCATTTGAATCCACACTTGACACGAACCATTGAGAGATACTTTCCTAAATATGAAACGCATAGCAGCGACAAGATGTTGTTCCTTAAAAAGGAGTATGCTGACAGGCTGCGGCTATGAAGTAGGAGGCAGAGTAGGAGCCATTGCTCAGTATAGCACCTGTGCAGCTGCCATACAGTGCGTAGCTTATCACACAGTGCTTCATCGGATGACAGCTTTTCCCGTGCGCTTTTTTCAATTGGGAGCTCAGCAACTTCACTCTTTTTGTCAAACGAGCAATTCATCTCTTCAGTACGTATTGGGCCTTTCTAAAGACGAAAGCATTGCTACTTCAAGCAGTGGCCACGTGTAAGCCCCGAGGGGCCGTTTTCTCTGCAGCCTTGTGCTGCATGCGTTTTACATGCACCCCAAGTGTCGTTGGAAGGAAGGTGGTTGCATACACTTTCTGCTCTATTGAGAAAGCACTGCTTATGATGCCACTGACCTGTGACATCAATAAAGCCACTGCACATTTGGGTATGCTTCTGCACTTGGCCCGCCGGCACACAAGCAAATTTTGCCACCTGCGTTAAACAATACGCTAGTGGGTTAGGGTTAGGACGGTGGCACTTGCAGCGCTCCTTAGCGGGAGAGGTTGTGCCGGCACACAGAAAACAGTTGCAAGATTTTAGAGTGGCGCGGCGCATCGGCAAAAATAACCTGCGGTGGATCCATGGGCACGGCACCAATGGTTGTTTCCCGTGGATCGCTCTTAATGAGTCGAACATAGGCGATGCCACATTCGCAGTACTTCATGCTGGCTATGTTTGTGTGTTGTATTGGTGTGGGTTGTTTAGTGTGGTGTATTAGGTTTGGCTGTCGAGCTTGTAGTGATGTAAAAGCAGGTTAATACATGTACACATGTTGTTTGCTCTGTGTCTTTCGAGAGTGGTGTTTTCGAGACCCTGCAGCTGGACACAAGTGCAGGCAAATTGTAAAAAGTTTCTCTAGGGTGTACAGCCTAAAACATTGAAACAGTGGGAGGAAAGCCTTTTATGAGATTTGTACCCGACTGTTACGATTCCGTTTCAGATTTGTCGTAACAGTTGAAGAAGGACTCCTCCTCTGCAGCAAACAACATGATCCAGCTGAGCATGCCGGCCCTGATTTGGCATTTGGCAGTGACTTGCACACAAACTGCTGGTGCATTCATTCCTCAACATCTACAAGCCCTACTGTGTTGGCAATGTGTGTGCTGTTGCCACCTGTGATGACGTGCAAGACTGCTTTTGTATGCCAAGGAGTGAAGTTTTAGTCACGTTTTCTATGGTGGTGCATTACGATTGCTTACTTCTTTCTGAATGAACGCTTATGTTTTTGCACCGTTGGATACTGCAGCTGCCAAGGGGTGGCTTCTTAATTAACTTAGTGTACAGATGTATAATATATAAATGCACTGCAGGGTGTGCATGCCAAGCTTAATGCATTACTTTTCTACCACTGTGCTTTTTCTTGCCCTTGCTTTCGCAATGTTTGACTGGCTCATGTACATAGGTTAGCATGAATTTAGCCACATTACTCCTCGGTCTTAAAATGCCGACTGCCCAGTGCTTCATTGATAGTGTATGGAGAATGCCTGTAACTGTGGTTTCTAGGATTGTAAATGCCAGGTCTTTCACATGCATTGGCTCTCGAGTTGGGATGAGGTCAACATTAGATCATCGCTGAAGTATTTGCAAGTTTGCTTTTTTTAATGCTTTCATTTGCTTTTCAGATTTGTGTAAACTGGATGGTATTAGAATAAATCACTTGAGATACACGTCTTTGCTGTGTGTCTGTAGCACTGGCCTATGTAGCAGCTTCACAGAAAAGAGATAATTGCTGCAAAAATAAATTGTATTTCTACGCATAACTAGCAATATCTAGCATCGATGTGTAGTCACGTGTCTGTTCCCCTTGCATCGTTGACACCAGCAGGTACTTTGACTTCCATGCCACTCAGGTCTTTGGTCAGGTACACTTGGCAGCCAAGCCTAGACCTGTGGGAATGAGGCAACACATGATTCATGCAAGCAGCAAAAAAAGGGTGTGTGGATTCAGATATCGCTCCATGAAAAATATAAACATTTTATAGTATGCTTCGTGCAAGTTCAGTTGCATAATTCCCTGAAGTGACACTAGAGCTGCTTGCGATACTGTTACTCATTGTTGTAGGTTGTAGGTGTCAAGATCATTGTCGCTTTGTTCACAAAGATACACCACTCGTGCGGGGTCATTGTATGTGGTCATTCTGTGTTCCATAGCTCCAGAAAGTTTTTCAATTTCCATGTGGGGGGATTTGCTTCATTCTGTAATGGTGCATGTATTGCATGGAGCCAGGAATACGCTTCAATTCCTATGCCAGCCTTTCGGAACATTATGGCTTGCTAGGTGTTGGAACAGCAAGGCAGTCAAGCAAAGTGTCAAGTCGAGCGAAAGCCGACTTGACACTTTGCAATGACACCCATTACTGAATTCCGAACGCGCACTCTGCCACTTACATACACACCGCCTGCGTTCGAGGAGTACGGGGGAGCAAGCCATGCACCTCCACTGCACATGCCCAATTTGATGAATGGCCTGCGGTGTCTTATCCTTCAATGGCTCCTGGAGCGACAGTTTTGCGAGTGTCTTTCTAGGCCGGCGGCCTGAGACGCGAGCATGTGCAGTGGGGGTGTGGACGGCGCCACCGACTAAGAAATGCTCCACATTTAATAACCAATTTAGGCCGTTTTTCTAGCTGAGGTACGATTTTTTGTGCAAAAAAAAAAAAAAGCATGAACGACTTGAAAATAGTTGTTTAAGCAACTAGGAATAATTAATATAGTATGAAAAAAATCAATGTATTACAGTGTTCTTGTGAAAATAGCAATATCGAAAGAGTTCAAATATTCGTCTTCAGTCCATCATCTCAGCATTCGCGTTTGTTGGACGCGTGGTTGCCACGTGCATGAGCACCATTGCATCCCGCTAAAGATGGTGGTGCCTTGGCCAGAGCTACAAGTCATGATTTTCTCATGCTTTTACGTACCCGAGTACTCTGCAAGTAAATTAACGGAAGTAATCAGTTCATTTTAAACGAATGTCACTGAGCCTTACTGTAGTTTACACATTTTCCATCACGCTTACTGGGCTTCCACGAGAGCTCTCAGTATTCTTAGGTACATGCGAGTCCCAAAACAGTAAAAGATGCTCTAGAAATGAACAAATCATGTAAGTGATGATTTATCACCGCAAGTCATGTTGATATACTTATTTTCTGAACCTTTTAAATGGATCTCTGAAAAACAATTCAGACCTGATAGGCTGCGAGACCTTTGGTAGTACTAGCAGAAGCTGCCTGGCAAAGTGCAATACAAAAGATAGTGAGTAGTGTCGTGACTAACCATATCCAAACAACTTGACCATTTAGTATAATCCTGCAGTGCATGTGCAGTTACGTTTTGCTATTTTGTCACGCAGTCAACTTTAGGTAGGCTTTTTGGGGACTTATGCAAAGCCCGGACGATGGGAGTAAGTATGTGATGATGGGACTGAGACTGTCAGAGCTGCATGTGGAAGAGGCGACTCTGAATTCAATGATATGGTTTATCGCGACAATACATGTGACATGGAATCGCATATTTTAGCCTCATGACACACTGAAAAGCGACAAGTGTACACGTGTAATTGCATTAAAAAAATTCATTTCGCATCCCTCCTCAAAAAGCTATTGCTTTTACAAAAGAAAATCAGTTTATTCAATGGTGACCAAACCGTCCTCATGCCTTGGCACTGCGGAACAACAAACCCAACACACTGCTGCTGAAGCAGCAATGGGCCACCGGCATACTTACCTCTGGGTTTTGTCAGTTCACCACTAGGTGCCAACTGTTCGATATTGAGGCCAATACAGCCTATTCCAATTGCATCATGATTGCAATTTGAAGATAAGAGCTCCTCTCACTCCTTTTGTCTCCTCATAGATTGTGGTGGCCCATTTTGACTTGCTTCATCAACAGTAGCCGTACTGAATGCACCCAATTTTGCCAGCTATATTCCACGAACATGACGTATGAGTGTAGCTGATAGCATTGTCTTATCTCGTTGCTTTACTCTGGCTGCTCTCAATGGGACTCCAACATTAAATTTCAACCTTCACTTGGCTGCCCAGCCAAGTATGAAAGGCGTTTAAGTTACACTCAAACCCAATATAATGAAATATAAAAAAGCCAATGAAATGTAGTCTTGCAATACATATAGTGTTAGGAATGGCTTGTAAAGTGTTGCCATTTCTTGTGCCTTTTTGGCACAGGTAGTATACTGCACTTGAAAATCATGAGATTCACCAATGGGCTAGTAAAGTGATTGTGGCACAGGTACTGTACTTAAAGGCTCTACAGGGCATTTTGCACTGTTCGACATCATTGTGATAGTGAGAACTAAGAGACAATGATTCCAAGGAAAGCATTCTTGGGATCATTGTCTATTAGTTGTTTGCTTTAATGTTGCGTGTAACAAAGAAAACGGGCTCTTGAATTACGCTTTTTTAAGTCATTATTGTGTTGCCTTACAAGTGGCCCACGCCACCATGTGCGATGATGCCAACTTTGCAAGGCACGCAACACCCGACGGCGGCTGTTGCTCCTGGCCCCCTTTGTCCTTTTGTCAGTCTGCGTATGACAGTGGTGTTAACCAGGGACTCTTGCTTGGCAGGCGAATGTATAACGATCCCAAAAGCACTGCTGTCATTCCACACACACTGGTCACAAAATTAGCAAGGCTGGGTTACAACAGCGCTGGCTAGTGAGCACGCTTCTACGACAGGCTCTGCATTAAAATGTGCACTTTCAATAGTTTATAGGAATCGAAAAGTGCATGTACAGCACGCTATACGCCGCCCCGTACTGTGTACCGTGCGCATGCCATTTTTTTTAGATTTTGCACTACTATGTTTGTGTGGTTTACAAGGCTTACATAGCATACGAAAACATGGCAGCAGTATTGGACGCCCGCTCGAACTGCATTTAGCGTTAGTGGGGACGGAATCACTTCTTTTACAGCAAAGGACTGTGTAAAATGACTTCGTTAGTTTTCTGGTAGCTTTGATGACGAAGTATTACAGATAACTTGGCTTTATGAAATCGATGGTTTGGTGAAGCATCATCTGGTCTGGAAGAAGTATGATATACAAACAAAATGAAGCAGCACTGACCAAAATTAAAAGGATTAAAATATTAGAAATAATCAAGGCTACTATACAGTAGCTAAAACGTCTGTTTTAATGTCTTGAACTTTTTTATTTTGATTGGTTCTATTTCACTACGTTAGTATTTCATAACATAGCTTAGAACGCCCAGAGGCCTAACTAAAAGAACGAGGTAAACAAATCTGCAACACGAAAATTGTCAGGTTTGGTGTGCGATTCATAGTTACTTTAATTGTTACTAAAAAAAAGTAACATTGCTTCACGTGATAGAACAGGCAAAGTCACGTACACCACTAACTCTATCCAGCTAAACTAAAAGGCGCTATTTGTAACACGGTAATGCTATTCCTTTAACTCTTGCTATTACGATAACGGTAAAATACTACTGAAACATACAATATGTTAGAGTAATTACATTGTCAGGGCTACATAAAGCCACTAATTGAAACATAAAAGTCAAAAATAAGAATATAGACACTCAAGTGCACTGCTTTAGAGCTGACAGCATAGTAACTTAACATGCCAAATGAGCCTTGCACAAGAATGCTAGAAATGAGAATATGAAAATGAAGTTAAAGATAGTTCTTGTTAAAACGTGGCTGCCACCTCTAGCTTGGCACCGTTGAGGCGGCCGCAACTCGAACTTATGCATGCAGTGTCTCTGTCTTCACTTATTGAGCAATAAAAAACAACAGTGTAAGTAAGTGCTTTGTCTACTGTTGTACAAAGACTACACTGCTTACACTAGAATGCAGCACTAAGGAGTATTGTTATTATCAGTGAATATTTTTTTATGGGATTTCAGCCATTCTTACCAACACAGACACCAAAGATCTACATATACTTAAAAGCTTTGATGTGGCACAAGAACATCATAGCAGTTTGTTCATTTAACCACGTATGCATCAAAGGTCATGGTGCAGCAGCTATTCACCGTTGTAAACTGCTTGAACATGTGGTAGCTAAATATATAAACAATTTTTTAACACAGAAAGACATTCTAACATGCCATTAACATGGTTTCTGTAAAGGATTGTCCACAATCGCTCAGCTTGCAACAACTGTGCATAAGTTTTCGAGTGTTTTGAACTTGGTAGGACAAGCAGATGTGCGATTTTTAGATTTCTGTAAAGCATTCGATAATGTGCCCCATGAAAAATTGTTGTATAAACTACAGCAATTTTCTCATTTTCTACTACACCAAGGCTTACTGTCCAATGGATAACGGCTTACCTCTGCGATTGTGTACGGTTTGTCGCGATAACTCCACAGTGCTCCGCGTTAGCTCTCATGTTCCCCGATGTGTCCTGGCTCCAATGTTATTCCTAATCTGTGTGAATGACTTGTTCGATGTCGTGCCCCAGCATGTAAGCATTTGATTATTTGCAGCAACTGTATTTTATTCAAAAAATGTCCATCTACAACTGATCAGAATGTATTACAGGAAGCTGTTATGGCCATTGATGACTAGTGTAGCGAGTAGAATGTGGTGCTCAATTCCGAAAAAACTGTTGTGTTACCCGTTACGATCGCTTTTAACTATACCCTTCATGGTAGTCCAGTATTACAAGTAGATAATTATAAATATTTAGGTGTTACTCTCAGCAGCAGCCTTACCTGGACACCATACATAACAGATACTTGCAAAAAGTGCTTCGTAAAATATGGTTTCTGAAAAAAAAGTTAAAAAGTGCTCCTAGCATAAAACTTTTGGCTAATAACGCCTTCATTCGGTCTAAGCTAGAGTATGCTGCAGTCATATGGGACCCATTTACAAGAAAAGATGTTGTGCTTCTTGAAAAAAATATAACGAAAGACAGATTTATTTTTAACAAGTATCAAAGACTTGACTCACCTAGCACGCTAACGAAACGACACAACATTTCTTTGTTAGAAAGATCGCGAAAGTTGAATCACGTAACGTTTTTGTACAAAATTACGTCGGGGAAAGTTGCCTTAAATGCACTGTGTTGTGTTCAGTCAGCCACTTCTAGGAATACTCGCAATACACATGATCGATCCTTGGTACCCATATTTGCACCAACTAATGCTTACAAATACAGTTATTTTCCAAGAATAGTTGATGACTGGAATTCACAGCCTCATGAGATTTTTTCGGCTGGCATTTTGCTATATCGCTGGAAAGTTATCTACTTGGTGATTAGAATGTTCAAATGTGTTATAAATTTTGTTGCTGTTTCACAGACATGCGACCTCGTGTATGGATACATGTTCGTACCTGGGACATCGTCTGTGTGTGCATGCATGTAAAACCATAGTTTACATTTTTCAATACTGAATGTAAAAAAAATACAAGCCCTGAATCAAAATTTTCAAGAGATAACGATATAATGCAACAATTGTATGCATATTATATGATAGATTTCCTCCTTTATAAGTAAACAGACCTGTGATAAAGCTTCTTAATGATAGTTTACATTGCTTCTTAACTGCAATATTCACTAACACACTATATTAACAAGTGGGCAATGTTCTGTTTCTAATTCACTGACAAATGTTTTGAGGTATGCAAGCAAGAGTGTGCTGGCACATTTTGAACTTTGCTCAAGGAAAGGCCATGCTCACCTACGTAAGGCTCACGGTCAAATTACAATGGACAGCACCCTTCAAACCCTGAGCTCCCAAACAAATATATTCAGGGAAGCTACACCTCATGACACGGATTATATCCAATGCACACGGATTATATGCAATGTCAACCATCATTTAAAAACGTGCCTTGTTTTCGAAGCTGTACAAGTATGTGTATAATGCCAATAGTAAATATGTAGTTGGTTGCTCATCTTTAAAAATATTATTAGAGCACAAACTGGAACATTCAGACAGCTAAGCACCAAACACGAACAACGCTTAAGTGTTATTAAGCCTCATACAAAATGGGCTTTTCCTAGGCCCACAAAATATGTTTTTGTGCAAAAAGGGGGATGGCCACCAGGGGGCCAGGGAGTTCGGATGTGCCTCGCATCAGCTCCGCGAAAAGTTGTTTGGTCTGGTGGTAATTGTGCAGTTACAGCAAACAACTTTTATAATCGCCTGCCTGAAGTTCTAGGGATCTGAAGTTCTAGGGATCATCTAGACCACGACTTCAGGACTGTGAGTACGTTTTGGAACATTTTATGGCTATTTTGGTGTCGACTGCGTCTCCCCAGCAAAGCCTAACGCTAGCAGTGAACAAACGCGGCGGCTCGGCGGTGGCCGACGCCCCCGGCGTTCGCTTCAGAGCCCCGTTGTGGAGACGCGACGGCAATGGAAGTGACCGTGGAGGGTACTGAAATTACCCCTGAAGAATTTAGAACCGCTGACTGGATCACGAAAGTTGGAAAACATGTTAAAGAGCTGCGTGACTCCGCTAGAGGTGACAGACAGGGACGCCAAGATGGCAACGCCCGGGCAGAAAGTGGAGCCGAGCCCGGCGAAGACAGGAAGAAGACGGCGGCTGCGAACGCAGCATACAAAAAGCTGGGGCACAAGATCGCGGCGCGCTCGATTGCGTCGTACCTACCGCGGTTGCCGGCGAATGACTTCAAGATAATCATTCGTCCGAAGTGCGGGCTGGTGCTCATAAAAATTCTTAACACCAGGCTCAGTGAGGCGGTGCACATGGCAGTGCAAATTTCGTGGATTAAGGGACAAGAAAAGGAAGTGTTCATTGTTAACGACAAGCAAGGCACCCTGACTTTCAGCACTCCAGACATAGACACTGTCTGGAAGGTGATTAGGATTAAGTCTATCAAGATTGAAGGCAAGAACTATGACGTCACGGCGTACCTCGCGCCGCACGAGGATAGCGGGCGGGGTGTGGTGCGCGGCATCGACCCGAGACTGTCAGTAGAGGAACTGACAGAGACTTTCGGCAACTCAAGGAACCCGCCGATACTTGGTGTTAGGAAGCTGGGGAACTCAAGTTCAGCGGTCATCATCTTCAAAAATGAGACAGTGCCCAGGTGGATGTACTGTTAAGGCGTACCGCTGAAGTGCGTGCTTTATAAGAAACGATACGAGGTGTGCTACCGATGTGGCCAGCTAGGACACAGATCGGACGTGTGTATCAGCGACCATGTTTGCTGCCGGGGATGCGGAATGACAGCTCCACCCGAGGACCATATGTGAGCCCAAGTGTAAGCTGTGCGGCAAAGGTCATCTGACAGCAGATCGGAAATGCAAGGAAGCTTTCAGGACCCCTTATACAATAAAGAAGAGACAGTGGGAGGCCTGGCGGCGAATGGAAGGAGAAGAGCGGAAGGGGAAAGACGCCGATCCCCAAACGTGCAGAATGGAAGAGATCAAAGAACGGTCCAGGAGCCGGTCGAAGCATCGGAGAGGGTCAAGAGGAAGAGCAGGTTCCTTCCCAAGACTACCGGAAAGACAAGAAGGAGAGCTGCCACCAATGACTGGTCCAGTAAACGAGGGGACTTTCGGCAGTGCTGTCCTCAACAGTGGGAGACCCACGTCGCCGAACCGCAAGGCGGGTTGGGGAGATAGGGCCTCCCAGGATAAACGCTATGAAGAAATGTTAACCATTAAGGAAGAGAATCGCATGCTTAAAGAGCAGCTAGCGATGATGAGTCTGCAAATAGAGGAGCTTCAATTAGCTATTAAGTCGTCTAACACAACACCGGTTTCCCTACCACGAATGCCATATATAAATCAAAATATAAAAAGGCCGGACGAGCAGAGCGCTACTCCGCCTCCAGCGAAAAAGAGGGCAAAAGAAGCGGAAAAGCCCGTAATAGATGAGAACGTAGAGACAGTGATAGACATGAAAATAGCGCAACTGGAGGCAAACATTGAAGCCAAATCTACCCAGGACGATGAATGGCGTAAGGCCTTCGAGAAACGAATGTTCGAGATGTTTCAAAATCTGACACAGCAGTTGCATCAACGGGATAATAAACTTACCGAGGAACTTAAAACAGAATTCGCGAAGAGGGATCGGGCGTATGAACAGCTCGCCCAAGAAGTATTAGGCAGGCCGATGAATCACCTTAGTGGCAATCATGGCTCACAGATTCAGTAAGAACACCGTTTGGCAATGGAACTGCAGAGGCTTCACGCGCAAGCGTGCTGTTCTGCAGGAATTCCTGAGGAAAGGGGATCGACCGGATGTTATAGCTTTACAGGAATGTGGGAGAAAGGCGACATTGTCGGGTTATAAATCCTATGTAAGCGAAGGCACGAGTACGCAGGTGGCCACCCTGGTCAGGCGAAATGTTACGGCGGTGCAGCATGACATTGGTAATGCACACATCGACCATGTTCTCGTAGAACTAATACCCCCCCAAAAAAAGAAAAACGCTAGCTTGTTCGTATTAAATATATACAGCTCTCCCAGACAAAGGCGATGCGACTTTGGGGATCTCTTCGCTTCTACGCGACGTAAGAGTAAGAACAACCCATTGCTGATCGTCGGTGACTAACGCTCACCACACGGCATGGGGATATAAGCAGGCTTCAATTAAGGGCAGCAAATTGTGGGATGACATGCAAACTCATAATCTGGATTTATTAACCGACCCGTTGCAGCCAACGAGGAAGGGAAATAGTGTCGTGGTTGACACCACATTCGTCCTTACTCTGACGGGGAGCGGCACTAGTGCCATGTGGTGCAACAAAAACGAGGACCTAGGCAGTGATCACATGATCATAGAAATAGTGGTAGAGGGAGGCCCGGCAACACCTCGGAAACGAAGGGTAGAGGCCGGAAATTGGGACTCTTTCAGGGACCTCAGGGGCGACCTGACTCCCATTTCCGACATTGCCGAGTGGTGCGATGGGGTGTTACGTACTGTTAAGGAAGCCACTGAAGTGGTGGAAACCGAGGAGGACAACGAAGTGGTAGACACGAGATTAGTAAATCTTTGGAAGAAAAAGAAAGCTTTGGAAAACCGACTCCAACAGAGGAGATGGGATCGGAGTATCAGGAAACAAATAGCGGCTTTAAACAGGCAAATTGAAGAACACGCCATCACGCTCACGAAGCAAAGGTGGGGCAACGTCTGCCAGGAGATGGATAGGAATATAAGTACGTCCGGGACGTGGCGACTTCTTCGTCACCTTTTAGATCCGGAGAGCACGAAGACGGCGTCTAAACAGCAATTGGAACGGATGGCGCACCAATTTGAAGGCACTAGGAAGAAACTCTTAGAAGTTCGGAGCAGATACATTAATCCCGCCGGATCCGAACCTCTCCCAGATTATGGAGGACGGGAAAGCGCAGCCTTAGACGCCCCTGTCTCCCTGGCTGAGGTGCGAGCGGAGATTAATCGGCTAAGGACTAGATCAGCGGCAGGGCCAGACAGAGTGACTAACAAAATGCTCCGTAATTTAGACGATAGGTCCATCGCTAACCTAGCAATGTACATGCAGGAGTGTTGGAAAAAAGGGACAATACCGCACGAGTGGAAACTCGCAAATGTAATTTTCATTCCTAATCCGGGTAAAAAACTCTGTTTCGAGAATCTTAGGCCGATATCGTTAGCGTCTTGCGTAGGTAAGCTCATGGAGCATGTCGTTCAGACGCGGCTCAACAGATACATGGAAGACAATGGTATGTATCCGGACACCATGATCGGTTTTCGACCCCGACTATCAGCGTGCGACGTGATGCTACAGCTCAAGGACCAAATTATAGACAAGCCAACGCGAGACACAAAAGTTATCATGGGGTTAGATGTCGCAAAAGCATTTGACAACGTGAGGCACGTATCGATCTTGGAGAATCTGAGCTCCCTGAACGTCGGAAAGCGAGTTTATGACTACGTCAAGGACTTCTTTTCGAACAGGGCACCCACTTTAAAAATTGGGTAAGAATCCATCGAGGACATTAAATTAGGCAACAGGGGGACACCTCAGGGCTCGGTGTTATCACCCACCCTTTTCAACATTGTGATGTTGAAACTGCCTGAACAGTTAAAGGATATTGAGAATTTAAATCACACCATTTACACGGATGACATAACATTATGGATGAACAAGGGCAGTGACGGCCAAATTGAAGGCTCTCTGCAAATCGCCATTGATAAAATCATGGAGTACCTGGAGCCCAAAGGACTTAAATGCTCGGCCGAAAAGTCCGAAGCACTCTTCCTCATGCCCGCCGGAAAACGGCGGCTCCACAACAGGCCTGAAGTGGACATCCACTTGTATGTTAACGGTGCAGAGATGCCCGCGGTCGACAGTATCCGTGTCCTTGGACTAAGGATTCAGGCGAACCGTAAGAATTCTGAAACTCTTGCTAGGTTGGAAGCCAGTTCTGATCAGACTTGTCGTCTCATCAGACGAATAGCAAACAGGCATGCTGGGATGAAGGAGACGAACCTTCTTAGATTAGTGCAGACCTTCATAATAAGTAGGATAGTGTACGTGGCACCTTATTGAAAATTAAACCAAGCGGAACGGGGCAAACTCGACACCATTATCAGGAAAAGTGTGAAAGTCGCGCTCGGACTTCCCCCAAACACGTCAACTGACAGACTTATGAAGTTAGGGGTATCTAACACACTCGATGAGCTAATTGAGGCTACTGTGACTGCACAACATCAAAGACTACTCGGATCTAAAACGGGGAGAGCAATATTAAAGAGATTGGGCTAAGAGCCCACGCGTGAGCAGGCACGTTCAAAAGACATACTGATACAGATCAGGGACAGGATAAAGATACCTCCGCTGCCCAGAAATATGAACCCTACCTTTCACGAAGGCAGGCGTAAAGCTAGGGCAGAGGCATTACAATCCAGGTACACCGGTCGACAGGACGTTGCGTATACAGACGCTGCGGAATATGAAAGCAAAACGGCACACACGGCAGTGGCGGTCAGGGAAGATGGTGGCCTGATTGCGTGCTGCACAGTCCTTGGTGTCGAGACTGTAGAGGCCGAGGAAGTGGCCATAGCTTTGGCCATAAGCCAAAAGGGGATCAGGGTGGTCATCAGTGACTCCAAAAACGCTGTGAGAAATTATGAATCGGGAAGGGTGACGGAGACTGCCGTTCGTATATTAAACATGGTAGGAGTACCCAAAGAGCAGGTTCTGCTTGTCTGGGCTCCAGCTCACCAAGGACTTGGAGGGAACGAGGAGGCTCATTCCGTCGCCCGAGGTCTCACCTACCGGTCGACCCCTGGAACCTCCCAAGTTACCGCACAAAGAAGCGAGTATATGCGCACATACCATGAAATCGTCGCACACTACAGGCTGAATCGGCAAGTATACCCGAGAGGGGACAACTCACTAAGTAAGAAAAACGAGGTTTTGTGGCGAAAAAAACAGACCGGGGTTTTTCCAAACACCGCACTTTACAGCAAGCGGCACCCCGCAGTTTTCCAGTGCCAGTGTAAATTTTGTGATGAGGTAGCGAATTTGGTCCACATGGTGTGGACATGTCCAAGTCAAAACGATGGTTCTCACACTGTGGAATCCTGGGAGGCCCTGCTCTGCAGCCCAGATCCCAGCGTCCAGCGCGACATCGTCAGTCAAGCCCTTGCTGCTGCCGCGTCCCAAGGGATTCCGGCCGACAGCTAGGGGTGACGGGCCAAGCCTGAACAATTGACTGACTTTTTAATAAAGTTTTCTCTCTCTCTTGTGCAAAAATCATCCATTTTGCTTCAGTAGCAAAATATATGTTGAGCTTTGTTTCTGTCTGGGGCCTGGGTGTGTGCATGTGTTTAAGCTCTAATTATATTTATAAAAATGGTGCTTTAAGGTTACTGTGGCCTTAAAACCCAACCAATAATAATAACAGGTCATTTTAGGGTGTTCTTATAAGGTTATTGCAATTAGTTGAATAGAGACAGTAATGCCTATTTCATAACAATGCCCAAGCGTGATGAAGCCTCATACAAAATCAGCATTCCCCACGCCATAAAATAATGGCAGAATTCAAAATATAAGATGTGTAAATGTCATCAGCAGGAAAATATGTGTGTCGAAAGCACCTTTCTCAAACTCTTACCTAGTAACCTGGGTGAGTTCGTGCAAGTTCATTATAGAGCCCATGCACACACATAACTTGGCTGCAGTGCATCTTTTGTGTAAGCACATGTGCTTAATTCATTAATCATAGCTTGTGGTCCATGCCATGTACAGACTTGGAATAATGGGGCTGTATGAACTTGTCCAGCCATGGGACAGAAGACAACCATTCCTTTGTAGCACAATGCCACAAGAAAATCCATACCAGAATGAAAAACTTCTCAGTAGCTCAAAAATTCGTCCTGGTCTGGGGATCGAACCCGGGACTAACGCCTTTCTGGGGCGGTCGCTCTACCAATTGATAGCTTCCCGATTAGATCATTTGGTAGAGCGACCGCCCTGGAAAGGCATTGGTCCCGGCTCCGAACCCCGGACCAGGACAGATTTTTTGGTTACTGAGAAGCTTTTCTTTGTGATATGGATTTCCTTGTGGCTTCATACTACAAACGGGTGGTTGTCTTGTTTCAACCTTTGCCCAGACCTCATTATACGTTCAGCTGTATTGAAATGTCTCAAGTTTGTTTGCTCCTCGCACCTAAATGGTCATGCACCTTTGGTAATATTCTTGTTTGGCGCTGTTGGAACTCTTTGAAATAGTCACTTTTTTTTAAATCTTTGTGACAAACTTCATACGGCCTTCATGAGACTTGGACAGACATTGGTGTCTGGAAAAAACAAACATTGCTGGTTTTATACTGCTAAGCAGCAAGTTTAACTTCTTCGTGCTAATTTTTTAATTACACCAGTAGACTCAAGATACAAAGAGAGGCATAGGCTCAATACAAGTGCCAACTGTTAGTTGAAAATCTTGCATGTTTTTATCCTTTACAGTGTAATTATTTTGTGCAGTGCATGGACACACTACATTATATCGGGTAAGTGCCTTTCTTTGCACCGATATGTAGAAGCCATAGATGCCAGTAGAAATATGTGCTTGAGAGAGCTCGTGTGACAGCTGCAAACATTGCACAACCTGGCATTGCACTGTGAGGAAGAAATCCCTTGTGAGAGAATTTACGTTTCACACAATCCGTAGGCAAGGTCCAACATGTCTAGTTCCTCATCCGAAGGGGACTCCTTGAGCCTCTTGAAGTCCTCTGGTTTGAATATCAAGTGGCATGTGGAGCAAGCCAGCGTCCCTTCACAAGCTCCTGTAAATGGCAACATTGCAGAAGGTTAGGACATCTAAGGTGGTTCTTTGAAACGCAAAGACCATCATTATACCTCTGTGCAAATTTTGACATTTGAAACCAAGGCGTGCTAAAAAATCTCAAGGCGCCTTCTCTGCCATCATTTAGCATATCCGTTGTTACCTTATCCTCACCAGCAGCTTTGCCTGTTTGCATTCCTTCTAGGGCTTTCCTTACTTCTCCTGTCTTTACAGGTAGGATGTCGAATTCCTCTGGCATATTATTGCTTTTTACGATATCGTCCTGGTTGTTTCAGCTTCTGTACAACTCTCCATAGAACTCCTTCGCCACCTCAACTATCTTATTCATATTGATTATGCCATTGCCTTTCTTGTCCCTTAATGCATACATCCGATTTTTGTCTATGCACAAGTTTGCCTTTGCAGCTTTTTGGCTCCGGTCGCTTTTTACAGCCCGGTTGATTCTCTCCATATTATGTATCTTCTGATGTCGGCTACTCAACGCCTATTGATTAAAGGGCCAGTCAACAGGCTAAGACTTTTTTACAACCCCCTAACAAGCTCGCGCATCTTTCCTACGTGACTAACCTCCTTCCACGCGCAGTGACGTCAACTTGGCAATCGGCGACATGACGCAGCACGCAGCTCGTTGATTGGTCTAAACCAGGTCTCGACAAACAGTAATGAAGTCAACATTGCCAATCGTCGAGCTGACGTCACTGTGCGTGGAAGAAGGTTAGTCAGGCGTACAAAACATGCTTGAGCTTGTTTGGGGAGTGTAAAAAAAGCCAGAGCCTGTTGACTGGCCCTTTAACTTCGAAAGCTCCACTAGCTCGATTTTGTCAGTTGCATTTGAGGCTTTCATGTTTTGTCATCTCTTAATGAGATTATTCGTCTCCTGGAGTAGTTTGCCAGTGTTCTGTCTTATTATTGCACCTCTGCCTTCCATTTGCACACTTTTGATGATACTAGTCAGATTATCGTTCATTGTGTCAACGCTAACGTACACTACCTCGTTTAACTCTTTCAGATGCAACTTATCAAGAACTGTGTGTAAATGTGCCAAAACCACTACAATGTCACTTCAAGGCACTCAATATTCTATTGCAACAAGAACAACGATATAATTTTGAATGTATATATGCTATAGTAACTCACTCTAATTGAATTGTAGTTAAATATCTCTCTATCCTGAAGTCCTTCTTACTTTTTGCATAAACAGAATCAAACCTCAGGCCAGGAATACAATGCAAACTTATTTTTGGTTATGTCAGTGCAAAGAAAACTTTTGCTTTTCACATTGCTTGCAGGAAGCGGCACATTGCATGATTCGTCGAATATGGTAGTGCCTTCAGAAAAGTGATTATATGTATCAGTCCACAACAAAATGAAGTTACATAAAGACAAATTTATTATTCAATTCATCCAAAGTAAGATATTGTAATGCGGACTGAAAGAGCGAAAAAGAGGAAGAGGTAGGACGCTCTCGACCGCGAAGAAAATGGTGGAACTGTTCCCTAAAACTACGAGCTGTGTTCTACAAACACATCAAACTGGAATCTTCGCAGACGACCAGGAAAACGAGCCTTGATGGCGTCTGTGTCCAACTCTCACCCACGCCGAGTACCAGGAACCGGTGCCTTGATAGCATTTGTGTGGAACTCTCACCCTCGCCAAATAGCACGAAACGAAGCCCTGATGGCGTTCGTGTCTAACTCTCATCCTCGCCGAATGCCAGGCTAACGGGGCCTTGATAGCGTCCATGCGGGTGTCGCTCCTGCTTAGGTGGTTGGTTCTCGGGTTGCCATTACCGAGCAGGTCTGAGGAGTTGATCTGAGAAGCGATGTAACTGTGTGCCTCTTCAGCATTCTTTTCAACATGTCAAAGTAGCCCAAGACACAGGCACATCCCAGCATGGCTACACCGAGCACGGCCACAATCACGTAGAGGCCATGGCGGTTGACGAAGACGACGGGAATGCTTACTCGCGCCTCCACTATAGCGAGCCGCTTCTAGCCACGCCCGGCGAGTCTAAGCAGGCTGCGAAGCCATGGCCCCGTGTCAGATGGTAGATGAGCCAGGAGCTGCGGCAGCCATCCTCGCCGGTGGCCCAAAATCGAGTGCCTCCGACACAGCACAAGGTGGCCGTCGACCTCGACAACCAGACTACTGGGCATTTGAGCCACGGATATTCTCAGGTAAAACTGACGAAGACGTGGACGCTTGGCTAAAACACTACGACAGAGTGAGCCTCTACTACGAATGGGGCGCGCCGGCGAAACTAGTGAACGTAGTATTCTTCCTTGCCGGGACAGCCTTGCTTTGGTTTGAGAACCATGAACATGTCCTCCCCACGTGGGACATATTTGTTAAGGAACTGAAGGCCTGCTTTGGGGACACGTGTTCCATGAAAAACAAAGCTGAGCAAACGCTGTTACGTATGGCTCAGTTGCCCGGCGAAACGTGCACAACCTACATTGAACAGGTATTGAAGCTTTGCGGGATTGTCAATGCAAATATGTCTGACAAGACAAAGTCGGTCATTTGTTAAAAGTCATCGCCGAGGACGTGTACAATTTTTTGATAACGAAAGAAAACTTGAACACTCCTATTTCCAGGCAGCAGTGTCGTACATTCGAGGCGTTGAAGACCCGGAGAATTTTCCCCAAGTTCGGGCGGTTGGACAATGCTCCCACTGTTGCAAGTATGGATGTCGCCGCCTGCGAAGACATTCCCTTCCTCGTACGTCAAGTAGTTCGAGAACAGCTCGTACGACTTCAAGCAGGTGACGTTCACCACCAATGCTCGTTCGCCGCGTGCCCCGAACCACCTCCCTACTGGATGCGAGAGTGCCACGTCGTAAACCGACCGCGCACAGCAACTGCAGATTTCACCCCGCATTTTCCGTTGTCCCCAACGAATCACGGCCACCGCCGGATGTCATCATCTCGACGTGCCACTGCAAACCTCCGACCGTCGTCAACCAGGCCTCTACCACAATATTACTATGTGACATCATCAAGTGTTTCTACGGAGCACGACCAGTCTCTGCGTACTTCTGCCACCTCTGCTTCTGCTAATGTAGGCCAAACAAGTCCCCGTTTGCTACACATGCGGTCTCCCAGGGCATATTTCGCACTTCTGTCCCAGCCGGCCGCCTGCACCGCCATGTTTTTCGACGTATCCGGCTCGTATGCACGAAACGCTTGTGCCGCCATGTTTTTCGACGTACCGGCCTCGTATGCACGAAGCCTGGACCTCTCATCCGGCCGACCACCGTCCCCGACAGCGATGGTCTAACGACGCAGCGAGTCCCCCGCCTCCGACACGTTCCCGCCGGTCGCCGTCTCCGCGTCGTCGGTCACCTTCCCCGCATCAACTAGGGAACTAGCTGGTGTGGCTGATGGAGGTGCGGTCGCGGGACGGTCAGTTTCGCCAATTCCCCTTTCTGCTGTGATGATGAACAAAGTGCGTGTGTGTATAGACGGTGTAGATACTCTTGCTCTTGTAGACACTGGTGCAGCTGCTTCGGTTATAAGTCTTCGTTTCAAACATCGTTTCTTGGGTCACAAAGTTATGTTCACGGGGAATCGTAAAAAAACTTTTCGTGGAGTTGGAGACGAAGCGTTATGCCCTGTTGGTATTTGCTCAGTTGTACTCACGATTAGTGGGCAAAATTTCCGAGTTGAATTCGCTGTACTGGCTCCTGCAACTCATGACGTCATTTTAGGAATAGACCTCTTTCATGAATGCGGCACTACGCTTGACTGTGGAACTGGAGAGATTCTTCTATAAAGTACGTTGCCCGCTGCAATAGTTGACGATTTTCCGACTGCCCATCGATGCGCTTTCGTTGTCTGTAGATGTGACGATCCCTGGTAGGACAGCAGTGTTTGTACCCGTAAGCTCTTCTCACGTCCGCTCAGGACCCTGCACTGGACTTGTCGAGCCTGATCATGCAAATGCCATCAAGAAGAATGTGCTGGTGCCACGGTCTGTCCTTACAGCCATCGACGGCATGCTTGTTTGTGGGCACTCAACACAGCCTCAGAGCCTGTTGTTCTACCAGCCGGATTCAAACTGAGAACGTTGGAGGAGCAGGCGACAAGCGACGTCAGAATGGTCTCAGAGTCTTCAGCCATCAATCAGACTGCGCCCAACTACTCAGCCGAGATGAAACATATAATCAATAAGTCATTGCCTTCTTCCTAGCAGGATGTCCTTGAGGAGGTGCTTACACGCTACGCGCGAGTCTTTGATTTCGCTCAAGACAAGCGTTCCATGTTGCCCGAATCCCGTATGAACCACTGCATCAACACGGGAGATGCTAACCACCGATACGCCAGAAACCCTATCGCGTATTCCCGTCAGAGAGGCAAGTGATCGCCAATCAGGTCAACGACATGCTGCAGAAAGGCGTTATTCAAAAGTCAAGCAGTCCCTGGGCAGCTCCTGGGACTGGTAAAAAAAATGGTAAAAAAAAAGAAGACAACTCATGGCGATTTTGTGTAGACTACCGCCGTCTCAACGCCGTCACAAAGACGTGTATCCGTGACCACGCTTCGATGATGCTGTTGATTGTCCGCACTCGGCCTCATACTTTTCGTCTGTCGACCTAAGGTCTGGATACTGGCAAATACCAATGCATCCATCTGACAAAGAGAAGACTGCTTTTGTCACGCCTGACGGGTTATTTGAATTTAATGTTATGCCGTTTGGCTTATGTAATGCCCCAGCTACCTTCAAGCGATTAATGGACTCCATCCTTCGCGGTCTCAAATGGGAGATATGTATGTGTTATCTCGATGATGTAATTTTTTTGGCAAGACATTCCATGAGCACAACCATCGGCTTAGCGTTGTTCTAGATTTTTTACTTATTTATTTACTTATTGAATACTGCAGACCAAGAACTGGTCCAAGCAGGACAGGTACAAGAGGCAGGATGTAAACAAAAACACATGTGAAAAAATAAGAATATATCACGAGTAATGAAATCGAAACACCGACTAATAGAACACATAAAAGATAACATGGCAAAAATGTTACATTTTATGGATAAATAACATAAAGTTAACAGTGCGTAGATTAGCTCTAAGCAACAGAAAATTGGCTAAGATCAGTTAGACAGTTCCACTCTGCTACAGTACGCGGAAAAAAGGAAAACCGGAACGCGTTGGTTTTAGCAAAATATGGGGTTAAAGAATGGGCGTGATGATGACGTGTATGCCTAGTGGACAGAGGAGATACATATGCACGTGGGTCAAGGGCTAAGTTATAATTAACAAGAAGATACAGAAGGTTAAGGTGGTTCTTTTTTCGCCGTAATTCAAGTGTTTCAATGTTGTTAGCAGTCATAAGTTCAGTCGGCGAGTCCGTAATTTTAAACTTTGAATAAACAAACCTAACAGCCTTTCTTTGCACTGCTTCTAGTTTTTTGATGTTAGATTTAGTAAAGGGGTCCCATACAACACAACAATATTCTAGTTTTGGTCTTATGTACGTAAAGTAGCTCAGTATATTTATGTCAGAAGGAGAATTTCTAAGCTTATGTTTTAGAAAACACAGCTTACGGAAGGCAGCAGAACATACGTTGTCTATGTGTAAGTTCCAAGAGAGGTCATTAGTTATTGTTACGACTAGATATTTGTAGTTGTTAACCTGTTGTAGTGATGATGAGCCAAGGTTATAAGTAAAACGTAGAGGTGTTTTTGAACGAGTTATACAAAGATAAACAGTTTTTTGTGCGTTAAGTGCCATACCATTGTCATTACACCAGTTTAGTATGTTATTAAGACTCAAGTTCAAGTTCTGCTGATCACTAGAACAGGTATAACAGACTGTGTCACTAGAACATTAGAACAGATTGTGTCGAACAAGCTGGTCTCGTTTTAAATGTAAAGAAGTGTCATTTTGGTGAGCGTCAAGCCCTTGTGTTCGGATATCTAGTCGACAGGGACGGTATGTGGCCAGACCCACAAAAGATCAGTGCTGTCCGAGACTTCAAGCAACCAATGTCTGTGAAGGATCTCTGTAGCTTCGTGGGCCTGTGTTCTTATTTTCGCCGGTTTATCAAAGACTTTGCCTAGCTTGCTCATCTTCTGACAAGGTTGCTCCGCGAAAACGCCCTATTCTGATGGACCGTTGAGTGTGGCTGCTTTCGAGCAGCTGAAGTAATTGCTTACTTCCGGGCCCCTCTTGCACCGTTTCGACCCGGAGGCACTCACGAACCTGCATACAGATGCTAGTGGTATCGGTGTTGGTGCCGTGCTAGTTCAGTATCACGACAGCTGCCAACACGTCGTGGCGTACGCAAGTCGTACTTTGACTAAGGCGGAGAGGAATTATAGGTCACCGAACTGGAATGTCTTGCGGTTGTTTTCGCCGTCCAAAAGTTCAGACCTTATTTGTACGGCGGGCAATTCAAGATTGTCACGGATCATCTTTCTCTTTGTTGGCTCGTTGGGCTTTACGGCTTCAAGAATATAACTTTTCTGTGACCTACAAGAGCGGTCAATGTCACGCAGATGCTGACTGCTTCTCTCGTCTTCCATCTCCGACTGTGGATGCTGCTGATGATGATTTCGATAACTACCTGGCTGCGATCTCATCCAACTTCCCAAACTTGGACGTCTTTTGTCACGAGCAACAGCGTGAGCGACAGCGTCACCCTTCCCTGAAACCAATGATTGATGTGGCTCAGAGCTGTAAACCCACCACGCCATTCGCGATTCATGACGCCCTACTATATAGCAAAAATTACTCCAGCCATGGTGCCACACTACTCCTCGTGCCACACATGGTGCCACACTACTCCTGCCACACAACTCTAGAAGACCACCAAGCACTACGTCGCACGTTGTGATGTCTGCCAACGCCACGAACAACCTACCACGCCATTGGCCGACCCACTGCAGCCGGTTAAGCCACCGACATCACCATTCGAAAACGTCGGCATAGATTTACTGGGCCCTTTCCCCAAATCTACCACCGGCCGCCACTGGGTTATTGTGTGCATAGATTACCTGACGCGGTATACTGAACCGATGGCGGTTGCTTCAGCCACATCATCTGATGTGTCATGGTTTCTTCTGCACTAGATCATACTCCGTCACGGAGCCCCTCGTGTGGTGATAAGTGATCGTGGCCGGCAGTTTATCGCTCACGTTGTCGAAGAGTCGCTACGGCTTTGTGGGTGCCAGTATGGGCATTCCACGCCATACCACCCTCAGACCAACGGCCTTACTGAGCGCGCGCACCAATCGTACCACCATCAAAATGCTTTCAATGTACGTCGCAGCGGATCACAAGAACTGGGTTGCCGTATTACCTTTTATTACATACGCCTTCAATATGCCTTTCTTTCTCCTCTACGCTCGTCATCCCCAAAGTTTCCTTGACACCATACTTCCTTTTTCGACGAACAAAAACGCCAGTGTCGCGCAGACTTTGTGTCGTGCCGAAGAAGCTCGTCGACTTGCTTGCGCGAAAGACCGTTACGACGCAAAACACCCGCCTGTGACTTTCGCTACAGGTGATTTTGTCTGGCTGTGGACGGCCGTTCGAAAGAAGGGACGTTGCCAGAACTTTCTTTCCAAGTATTCAGGACCATTCGTCATTACTCGGTGCCTAAGTGACATCACTTACGTTGTTGCGAAAGTGACAGCTCAGAACCGGCGTTCGCGTAAGAGACAAATTGTGCACATTGCCCGATTGAAGCCCTACAACAACCGATCGCTTCTACTCACTCGGTGAGCTTCGTCTTGCCCGAAGGAAAATGTAACGTGAACTGAAAGAGCGAAAAAGAAGAAGAGGTAGGTCGCTCTCGAGCGATGGTGATTCGGCAGTGACGGTTGAGCGCTGGCACTTTCAGTGTAAATAAACCCATCACTTCCATAACAATATCTTTCCTAACCTCTACTTGATGCAAATAGCAAAAACGAGTAATGTGCACAATTGTGTACATAGCGTCTCAAAGGGTTAAGAGCTGTGAATCTATTCCAAAGCGAAACTCTGAAATCCTGTACTTTCCTTCTCAATGGTAGCTCTTTAATTGGCTTCCGGCGTATCAGTTTCTGCTGCACCCATTTATGTGTTACCTACACCAAGTGTTCAGCCCACTCGCCAAAAAAACAGCTACACAAATTGCGAATTCTTCAGGTGTCGAGGAAAGAGTGAGCGATATTGCTGTGGATGTAGATTGATATGTGGGGTTTAACGTCGCAAAACCACCATATGATTATGAGAGACACCGTAGTGGAGGGCTCCGGAAATTTCAACCACGTGGGGTTCTTTAACGTGCACCAAAATCTGAGCACATGGGCCTAGAACATTTCTGCCTCCATCAGAAATGGAGCGACTGCAGCCGGGATGCGATCGCCCCACCTGCGGGTAAGCAGCCGAGTACCTTAGCCACTATACTATCACGGCAGAGCGTGGATGTAGATAATGTAATGGTGTCTTTCTACGTCAAATTGCTCTTCATTTATGTCCCACTCGATTTAGTTTTGGGACGATAAACCCCACAAATCAATCAATCATGATTTAGCTGCAGCAACATGCAGAGAGGTCCTTTCGGTGGACGAAAGAATCGCTGAGTGCACACCTTTGGAAGAAGCCAGATCTGTGCGAGTTACTGAAGTTTTGCTTAAAGGGCCTGTAAACCACCCAGAGGTCGAAATTCAGTTGTAGTGGAGTAATTCTGCATGAGTGTACGGCGAACATGGAGCCGTGAGAATTTTTCAAAACGGTGCAGTAATAGCGGAGTTAGACGCCTTTGATTATCGAAACTGTGACAACCACACTTTTCGCTCCCTCCTGCGCTTTCCTTTGCTGGTATCCTCTCTCACAACGCTTTGCCCTATCGCCGAGCGCCCCTCCCGATCTCGCGTGACACCCTTTATTTCTGGTTGCTACGACTGCAACCGTCGACTTCGTCAGTTGCATTGTAGCTGCATGTTTGTTGGTAAACCGTGACTGCTGTAATTGTGCCAGTATGAACCCTGCGTTGCGCAAGCCTTCAAAAAATAGCCAACGCAATGGACCCGTACGGGGACATGCCGTGCCCCGCACATAGGCAACACGGCAAACAACAAGCAGCGCGGACAGCTGCTTGCAAACCGACCGGAAGTCGTAGGCTCTTGCTCGACCAATAACAACATATTTGGCTCGGCGTGTCAGAGATGTGACACGGCACATCACGCAGAGGTCCGAACAGCCCAGAAAGAAGGAGGGTATAACTGTCACTTCAAGCGCACGAATAAACAGAAAGGAAGAGAGGACAAGCACTTCCAAGGCCGGATGAGAAAGAAGGAGGAATTGTTTCTTGGAATTTGTGGCGCGTCGGCGGCTTGTAGCGCTGCCACATGTAGAATCGTTGATCGCGACGGCATTCTGCACAAGATGCGCACGCTTACTTGAAATGCTTGAAAAAATATCAGGTGGTTTACGGGCCCTTTAAGCAACACATGCTTCATTTAACGTAAACAGTGTTAGGAACAGATTCATAGAACTGCTGTAGGGGTTTCCATATTCCTTACTACGACCAATTTGGTCATGGGGGTGACTGAACAGAAGTCTCTCACTGTCTTTGTTCTTAAGCCCAAGATACTCGTTTGCTACAAGGACAACTGCATCTTCATTGTCAATAGGAATGATGCCCCAAGGCTCCTGTGCCCTTTCAACTCTATAGAACTTGCCATACAGTTTACCATGGTATACGAGTGTGATGGCAGCCTTTCTTTCCTCGATGCCCAGTGAGCTGCACCAGAATTAGCCCTTCGTTTGCTGTGCACACGAAAGCGATGCATACCTAAATTTCAATTCATGCCACCCAGCCTGCCACAAGCAATTCATCGTTTTTTTCCCTGGTGACGCAAGCAACACGCATTTTCTCAAGCAACGATGCAATGAGGAAAGAGCTCCAAACAGTACACCGGGAACTCCTCATGAACAGGAGATTAAAAAAATACCAAAGGGCGTGAGAAAAAAACAAGAAAGCGGTAAACCGCCTGACCGAGCACGCCGATAATCACAGTCAGTTCATCGATTGGGACAATGCCGCTATTATATGAAAGGAAGAAAATTCGACCACAAGACTGCTTTTGGAATCTCTTTTTATCCAGACAAATAAGGACACTAAAGCCACGACAGATGGGAATCCACCTGCCAGCTACACTTGTTCATTACGTCCTATTTTAGCATAAAAAGTGATATATGGCTATTGTCTGCTTAGTGTGAAGAAGGAACTATAATGGTTCCCGAAAAAGTGGGGTTTTTTTGTTGTTTTTTTTTCACCTTGACTTGGTGAAATGATCATCATGATACCTGACCTGACAAACTTTCGTCGAACTCTAGATTACATATGGTGAGGCTTCATTTTAACATATGGTGTAGTAGCACAAATTTGACGGGACACTAGGACAAAAAGAAACGCGACACTCGCTACACTCAACTAATTTTATTTTAGAAGCAGCAGTTCATATATATAACCCGAAATCCCTAGTGACACAGAAAAGAACTGCGAACATTGAATCGTTGCCAAAAAAGCATTTGCGCACACTCAAGTGATGGTACACGACAGATAAGCTTAGACACCTTTAGATATAACAAATAACAGCGCTGGGCATCATTACGAGCATCGGTGTGAATTTACACCTGTCTGAAACAGAATTAAAATAACAGAAATAACAATACCCATGCTAATATGAACTTCAAGTGATAGTATATGGCAGTTATGCGTAGACACTTTTAGATTAAACAAGAAATAACAGCGCAGTGTATTATAAAACCGAAAACCTTTGGCGTGAATTTATCATGCCTGAAACAGAATTGAAACTACACGAAGGACAATATGACACAGGCAAACACTAACTTCAATTAAGGTCGTTCGAGGAAGCTGGCTTCTCTGTTACTTAACGAAACTGATGACTGACTAATGCAGCTATCTTTTCTTTTATTAATGTGAAAGGCTTTGACAATTTCTCTGGTTAGCTGGTTCCCATGACTGAAGACTACGATTGTATCACCAAACAGTGGCGAGCAGCCACACTGCAAACAGTGTGAATTTATGTAAAAATGAATATTAGTTGCCAATGATCATTTATGTTCTAAAAGTCGGGTGTTCAAACAATGTCCCGTCTGGCCGATATGTATCTTTCCACATGATAGCAGCAAACAATATAGAACCGCTATGATACATTTAACTAACTTTGTTGTGTGGTTTATTGCACAACCACCGGTGTCGTGTTTCTTTTAAACCTTGTGTCCCGTCGAATTTACGCTGCTACACCATATGTTAAAATGATATTTCACCAACTAGCGCAGCTCTCAAGCCTACTGGTGAGGCCTGTAGTTTCCCCTCAATGGTGTGTGTGTGTGTTTTTTTTTGATAGCTACAAGTTTCATTATGTAAAAGTGAGGGACCATTAAGCTTTCCCTATAAGAGTATGCATGTGAGAGGTAGTGGCCAGATACTGCACCAGGGTGGCCAATTCTTCTCTGGTGAGGGAGTGCGTTCCCGGCGGTGGTTACCGGTGAGGCCGCACCCCAGGCCTCTTAATGCAGTACCATCACCACGCGTTTTTTTTTTTTTATCCGGTTGGGAACTGCGCAACACCGGGATTCGAACCACGGACTTTTTGAATGCGAGGCAGATGCTCTAACCACTACGCCATCGCTGCACATCTTAGGTGTAACCTTAAGAGACAAGAAGAGAGCAGAGTGGATTAGGGAACAAACGGGGGTTAACGATATCATAGCTGAAATCAAGGAGAGGAAATAGACATGGGCTGGGCATGCAGCGCATAGACAGGATAACTGCTGCTCATTAAGGGTAACTAACTGGATTCCCAGAGAAGGTAAGCGGGTTAGGGGGAGACAGAAGGTTAGTTGGGCACATGAGATTAAGAAGTTTGCGGGTATAAATTGGCAGCAGCAAGCACAGGACCGAGTTAACTGGCGGAACATGGGAGAAGCCTTTGTCCTGCAGTGGACGTAGTCAGGCTGCTGCTGCTGCTGATGATAAGAGTTCAACGCAATAGGGATATCCTGTCCATAGTGCATACTTCTAACACTTAGCTCAAGACATATTTCTGAACTAGCTATGCACCTACAACGTGGCCTTAAGGGGCCCCTAAACCACCTCCGATATTTCTACAAACATTTCAAGTAAACTGCGCATCCTGCAGCGATGCCACACGTGGGAGCCCTACTAGCCGCCAGCGCACCACAAATTTCAAGAAACAATTCCTCCTCTCCAGGCCTTTCCGGCCTCCATGTGACGCGCAGTGCATTCTGACGTGCCGCGCATTCATGCTGCGATTGGTCGAGCAACCGGCTAGTCTGCAAGCAGCTGTCCGCACTGCTTGTTCCTTGAGTTGCTCGCGTGCGCCACCTCCCTGCAAAACACGTTATTCTAGGACACAATGGCCACACGTGCACCTGCATGCAGCGCGAGGATGGAAAGGGGGCGATTCTTTAGGTGAAAACAGAAAGGTAAAAAAATGGGAGTGGAGTGCATGATAGCTGTCTCTCATGTGAGGACACCTCAGTAGGGACTGAAATGACAGTGAAGGAAAGAAAGTAAGGCAGGGTTCATGCTCGTTTACATGACGAAAATTCAAGGGTTTTCAAGGACTTTCAAAAGCTATGAGTGCGAATTTTCAAGGACCACATTGTCTGGTAAAAACCTAGTTATACGTGTTCAGAAGAGGGTCAAGATTGAAATAATGAATTCATCGAAAAAGGAAAAATCCTTGGAGCAAACGTCAAAAACATGGCTCCAATGACATTTTCTTTCTAGACAACCTTCAATCATAGTTGCTTACACTTGCATAGGTAATCGCTTTCAGTATGACACAAGTTGCAATCTTTTATTCAGATAGGAAAAACTAACGAACAGTAATCAAGCAACGCCTTGTTACTTTTTCTGAATTTTTTTTTTCATCAATCATATCTACTATCTCCTGCTGCTTGGTTTTCGCAGTCTTTCTAAGGTTGTTTGACTTGATGATGCACATCAAGTCGCTAACTGTTTCTACCTTTGCCTGCATATGAGTGCTGTAGCTGTTAATTCCTTATGAGCAGCTTCTAGTTTCCTTTTTTTTGTAAGCATTTCAACCTCCTTCTCAATGCAACCTTTATTTTTCCTGTTTCATCTTCCTGCTTTTGCCCTTTCTGAGTTTCCAGAAATACAAAATGTTGGTTCCGTGCAGAAGCTACTGGTGTTCTCAATTCTTTTGTGATGGGCACATTATATAAGCTGCCTGCTACATTTATGCCATCACCAATAATGCACTGTGAAAAGTGAGAAGTCTATTTTAAAAAAAAGAAAATTAAAGAATTTTCAAAGATTTGTGAAAATTCCAGCACTCTCAAGGCCTTGAAAACCAACTTTTGATATTCAAGGATTTCAAGGACCCCCATTAACCCTGGTAGGGTAAAGAGGATAGATATCAGAGTGCCAAAACCCGAAGTAAAAAAAAGTGTGTCGGGGGAGGGGCATGATGGGCAGAGGAACACCCGGAAGGGGAGGGGGTACTCAACGAGAGATAGGGCAAAGCGGCTTTGAGAGAAAATACCAGCGGAGGGTAGCGAAGAAAGAAGCGAAAGCAGTGATGACCGCGTTTTGAAAATCAAATGCCTCTAACTCCTCCATTGAGGCACCGTTTCGAAAAATTCTCCCGGCTCTGTGTTTGTTGTACACTCGCGCACAACGTCCCAGCCACAACTGAATTTCGACTTTTGGGTGGTTTCATCATCAACAGCCTGACTACGTCCACTGCAGGACAAAGGCTTTTCCCATGTTCCGCCACTCAACTCGGTCCTGTGCTTTCTGCTGCCAATTTATACCCGCAAACTTCTTCATCTCGTCTGCCCACCTAACCTTCTGTCTCCCCCTAACCCACTTGCTTTCTCTAGGAATCCAGTTAGCCCCGCCGCGGTGGTCTAGTGGCTAAGGTACTCGGCTGCTGACCCGCAGGGCGCGGGTTCGAATCCCGGCTGCGGCGGCTGCATTTCTGATGGAGGCAGAAATGTTTAGGCCCGTGTGCTCAGATTTCAATGCACGTTAAAGAGCCCCAGGTGGTCAAAATTTCCGGAGCCCTCCACTATGGCGTCTCTCATAATTATATGGTGGTTTTGGGATGTTAAACCCCACATATAAATCATAGGAATCCATTTAGGTTACCCTTAATGACCAGCGGTTATCCTGTCTACGTGCTACATGCCCGGCCCATGTCCATTTCCTCTTTTAAATTTCAACTACGATATCCTTAACCCCGGTTTGTTCCCTAATCCACTCTGCTCTCTTCTTGCCTCTTAAGGTTACACCTGCCATTTTTCTTTCCATTGCTCACTGCGTCGTCCTCAATTTAAGCTGAACCCTCTTTGTAAGTCTGCAGGTTTCTTCTCTGTAGTTAAGTACCGGTATGATGCAGCTGTTATATACCTTCCTGCTGAGGGATAGTGGCAATCTACCTGCCATGATTTGAGAGTGCTTGTCAAATGTGCTCCACTCCATTCTTATTCTTCTAGTTACTTCAGTCTTGTGGCTCGGCTTTGCGGTTATTACCTGTTTTAAGTAGACATCGTCTTTTACAACTTCAAGGGCACTATTATTTATTTCAAAGCACTGTTCTTTGCATCTTTAATTCTTCGGTCATGCACGAGATGATTTTTTGCACACAAGCTATGATGAGCTCTTTAGCGCTGTTGCATTAGAAAAAAGGCTCCTTGCTACGTAAGCACCTGTAGACACTACACTGTCTGTGGAGCAGAATGCGAGGCCATATTTCAGTAGCCCTATTTCTTAGTAAGAGCAAGTTAGCCGACACAAAATTTTGCGGCTCAATACCCTGCACTATGGATGCATGTGTATATAAGCTGCCAAATGCAAACAGCGTGGAAGGTGATCAGCGAAGGTGGCTTAGTAGCCAATCAGCTAGACAGAGCGCTAAAGGAATGAGGTATCGAAATGCTACAGGACTTAGTTTATTGAATAACTATAGAAAGAAATGAAATATGCTCATGTGCTCGAGCCCAACGCAGCGAGTGACTGCTACTAAAACACTGAATCGTCATGCACAAACACATGGTATGGATTCAGGCTTTCTCGTTGTGATGTTACTCTCTTTACAGCTCATATCACAATAGCAATGCTATGCTTCGTCACGGGTGCTTCAGGCCCGAAAATCTTCCAAGCAGCATTTTAAATGCACACCGCAACGACGGAAGCTTCTGAACTAGTGGTGCAATGTCAACTGCACAGTGGGAAGAGATTTTAACAAGCCGATCACCAAGGGTTCTATGGGCCATACGTTTCACAGCACTTGCGGCATAGGCAAATGAAGTACGTTATAAAGGGCTTGACAATTTTCACGTGTGCTCCTTTTCTTGCAGGCAGAAGTTGCAATCTTTTTTTTTTAATGAACGTGCTTATGTTTGAACCAAAGTATCTGTGAAAGTTTTTATGAAAGGGCTAAGGTAACTATGTTAGCACTACTTTTATACACCCCACCTTCATTGGATTGTTCTGTCAAATTATTCACAACTTGGGATGTTAGCTATTTGAAAGTAGAATTCTATTATTTAATTAGATATCATTCAATTCAAGTTCAATATTAGTACACCCCTAATTTTTGCATCTCTATGCTAGAAAACTTTTCTGGGCGTCTCTACTCATCCCTGGTTAGAACAAACTGTTTCAAAGTGTCACTGTATACATATATATTTTGTAAGCTTAACTTCTAGAAACATGAGTGACCAAAGTATTGCAGATGTTTACAGAATTCTTTACTGCCATTATTTGTAAGCCTTCATTCACTCAATGTGCACTTGCAGGTTCCACAGCAGCCACACACAACGCCTTAATCGAAAAAAAAAAAAATGCTGAATCTATACAACAGGCCTGAAAGTTTTGATGACCTCTGTTAGACTGACATTTGGCAGTACTGAAAGATGCAAATAATATCTCATGGTTATTAAATTGCAATACCAAAAGTGAACCATTACCGTGTGGTCGCTCAGGTCTAGCATCTTTTACGAACACTCATGAAGTCAGAAAGAGAACAGCCCGAATATTATCCTTTCATTTCATAGTTGACACTGATGACTTAACAATAAAATTAAATGTGTTTTGAAAGCAGTGTTTGTCTTGTATGCCTCGCCTGAGCAGCTGCCCTTCAACACTTTGCCACATAAGAAGCTTTCTTAAAAAAGCAAGGACTTGAGCTTGTTGGCATGAATTCATGGTAAAAAAACAGCACAGTTATACGAGAGAAGAACGACAACCTCTTGTCATTCTTCTCTCGTATAATCACACTATTTTCTTAACTTTTATATACTTTCTTAGTCTCAAAAGCCTTGGTCAAAGGCAGAGCTCAAGTTAAGCTGGCTTTACAAGATGATGCTGCATCGCTGTGAGTAGCCTGCATTGTGTTCGGTTTTGTCAAATGGCATGCCTATGTAATAAAGCAAAGTTGCCATTTTGTAGCTAGAACAAGCATGCAACATGAGTGATGTCTTGGGTCTGCAGATGAGCATCTAAGATGAGACCCTCGGACTAACAGCGAGAGATTTGTTAACCGTGTGAAATTGAGCTAGTTGGTGCATATTCGTAGCAAAACAAATAAAATGCCATGAAACAAGGATCAAACAGGACTAGCGCTGTCCTATTTGGTTCTTTTTTTATACTAAGAGAGTCCTCTCATAGGCAGGCAGGACCAACTATTGTAGGATGAATCTAGCCCAATTTCTGAAAGCCACTTGTGAGCATAATGATAGCCACTGCTTCCATGCTGTTGCCTGCAACACGGTGCAGTGACCTCCAGCAGGTGTCCCTATGTAGACATGTCGCTCGTACGCTTTGGCCCAAGCTCAACAACAGTCTTTTCAAAGCTGGATTGGTTCTCAGAATACATAAATGCAGTCATACTGTTTACTTGGCAAGCGATAAATATTGACGACACAGTTTTGCACACTGTAGGGGCGACTAGCAGCTTTCCTTCTGAGCCAGGTCTCGTTTCCCCCCATTTGTGCATCTGCGGGTCTCATGTGGTACATTTACTGGGTGCCGGTTTGATGATGTGTGCGATAGCCAAGCCAAGCAGAAGAAGCTATACAATGCACGTCAATATAGCTTGACATGGCTGGACTCACCGAAACCATCGAAGTCGAGGTGGTTGTTGATGATGACATCCAACAGGCTGTCGCCCACTTTCCCGACAGCGTTTATCCTCTCGCCGTTTTCCCGCACGAAGGTTACGTCAAAGCTGTAATGCAGAGAAGAAGCACCATTCTTTCAAGTATCGCCCTTCAGCTTTATCATGGTGGGCAACAAGATAAATCGCCCGCTACGAGCACGAAATGGGACCATTTAGGAAACTCTATTCAACCGGAGTCACACAGGCACTTCTGACCGCGATCGGATTCCTCGGTCGCGATTGGCTAATCTGGGCGAGGGCGCCAACCGCCGTCAAGAAATCCGGATCGGGCTCGAAAGACACCCGCGTCAATTGAGCAAAAGAATGAGCAGAAGCTTACGTTTCTTTTCTCCTGGCGGGAAACGTGGTGGCGATGTGCCGGCTTGATGCGAGCGCTATAGCGCCGTGCACAGTCGTTAGGCTATTCTTCGCAACCCGTGCGACAGCGAATTTCTTCACACCTATTCGAAGGAAGTACGACATCGCGTCCGCAGTCGGCACCACGACCTTTTTCGCTGGCTGGCCGCCGCTCGCTGATTGTTGCAGACGGCGACGACGACCGTGTGGAATGTAGCAAGCAGCGTCAGTATCGTAAATATGGAAGGTGAAAACATGACCTACTACACTCCTGACCTGCCCAGAGAGCACCTCTTCCAGCGCCCACGTTCTAGTTCATACCTTCTGCCGCTAGGGCCGTCACCTACGAGCGGCGTGGCGCTAGTCAGCACCTGCTCGCTGACGTCATCTTCACTCTTTGTGGTCAAATTTTGACCAACAAAGCACTCGTAGTGCGTATTTATGATCCAAAATTTAGAATTATTCAGAAATAATAATACTAAAAGACATTCAGAATTTTTTTGCAATAAAATGCACGCTACCACGCATAGGCTGCCCTACATCGTGTAAATCTACGGGTTCCCACGTTTGTCAACCAGTGTGCTATAAATACTCAAGCGCTCTGAACACCTTGCTTAACCAGCAATGTATGGGAAGAAATAGTCACATATATGCCGCCAGTTCACTACAGAATGCAGGCATTCTTATACCAGCGCCTACAAAACAACCGTAAAGAAACAGACGAACAGGTTATAGGTAGCGCCACCAATGGTGAGCGGTTGAACGAGAGCGGGGACACGCGCTCCCATAGGAACCCCGCTATCTGAACAGGTCAGGAGTGTAGTAGGTCATGGGTGAAAATTTTAAAAAATATATATTCGTTCGAACGTGGAACAAGCCTTTGTTAGATTAAGCGTGTTACTATGTTGGCTCGGCCTTGGCTGCTGCAAAGTTATAATATAATTATAAGTTTCTGACCATACACGGAGCCTCCGTGTGACCATATTTTTTTTTGTACACAAAGCTCTGGTAGTATATGAGTTGCGCAACACGCCCAAATCTGGCCAATATATCGAAGCAATCAAAGGTTTGCATGTTGTGGCGTCATCTGTGTGCAGAAAAATAAGCTATTTTTTAAACCTTTGAACTATTTTTTGCGCAGGTTTCAACGTTTGCAATCATACCAGGGAACACCTGACTAAGCGGTGCGCTTTTTGTTGTCGCTCCCAGGTGACGCATCAGCCACAAACTTGCCAACAGAGGCGTTGTCTTGCAACTGGCTGTCTGTGCTAAACTCCATGGTCTGCGCACAGGCCACGGACGTAACCTGTCGTTGAGCCGTAGAACTAGGAAAGGAATTTAGCTGATATTCTCTGTTGCCACAGCTGTAGGAGCTGCACCGACGCAAACAATAAGAGTGCAGATAGGTGTTCTGTGAGTGCAGTGAATGGCGACGGGATTCTGCAGGGCGTCATGATAGCGGGCAAGTTTCTGCGGTGCTAACTTTCGTGCACCTGTCATGGCGTTTCTATGCCCTGTGAGAATACGACGAGGGAAACGAAAGAAAGGTGATATGCTGCGATATATGTATCTCGTTCTTGAACACCGTTCTACGTTATAACGACAACTCGATGTTAGTGCAAAGGGATGACAGTTCTTCGAGAGCCTCTGTCTGATAACGATGCTGTTGCTCTATGGGATGAGTGTGTGCTGAACCGGTCAGATGTCAAGTCTGAATGTGTGCAGACGTGTATTTTTCTTCCTGCTTACTTGGCATACATCTTGGCTATTCATTGGTGATGCTGCCAATTACACATTTTGAAATCTAACGGCCGTATGCTCGTCTCCCAACTTTACCTGCATACTTCTGTAGCTTTGAGCGTATCTTCATAGCTACAGGTGGAAAAGTAAAACGCTGTGTCTAAAGGTACGCCGAATGTGCCCGAGTAATAAAACCTAAATATGCGTCGGACGCGAAACCGAGAGATACGTCGGCTGTGCGCGAATCCCAGAAGCTGAAGGTACTGTGCGTCAGACGAACCCGGAACCGCGACCCTAAAGATGCGTCGGCCGTCGCGATGTTGTGGGACACACCAGGGCGGGTCGCGGTTACCGCATACCAGTTTGCAAAAGACCGACAAGGAGCGAGCTGGGCGAACTCTGCCGTGACAACGGAAAACTTTCAGCATCGCGGTCGGTGGTGTCAGTCGCCAGTGTGAATGCCTCCTTAAGGGACTACTGATACAAAACTGAAGGTGTGATAATTTGTCGGATAGATTTTTCTAGGCCTTAATATGAATGATTTTATTAAAGTGCGTGTCATGTCACCTCCCACGCCAAACGCGCCTTCAGTTTTCGTGTAAACCGCCATCTGCGTCACAAGTGTGTGCTAGTTTCCACGATCCTTGCGAGCGTTCTCTCCTAGCAGACCTTATGAGCGGAAAGACGGGGCAGACTCGCATAGAAGTTCGCCTCGGCAGTGCATTGGAAAGGGGGGGGGGGGGGGGGTCACGCTATTATAGTTGCAACCTCTCATAGGTGATCATAGCAGCACCTAGGGCCTTCGCTGCAAAAAAGTGTCTGTGCGGTGCTCATGTGATCGTGGTTTTCCGTGTCCATGTTGGCAGTTGAATTTGCCTGGAAACCATTCTGGGTGCGGCCTCACTCGGTGCTTTTTGAAACTGCAACTGCGATCGTCTGTCAAAAACTAACCAGCGCGGGGGAGCTTGCTTCCTTTTTTTTATCAAGTGCTAAAACCGAGCTTGAGTAGGCCAGAAAGTGCAATGTCTGTATGTATCTTTAGACTCCCTGATCCGCGCTTCTGCGGGTCCTCAAGGTCAATCGTGCGAAAAGACAATGGACAAGCTGGTCGAATTTGAAGTCACTTAAGTGCAAGCTCACGAGAAAGTGTGATGTCCGACGCATCTTAAGACTCCTGGTTACGGGTATACGCGCCTGACGTATATTTAGGCTCTCTGTTTCGGCTGCGACGTACCTCTATCTTTTGGGATTCGGTTACGTCCGATGTACCTTTAGAGACAGCGACAGTAAAATTTGGTACCAAACTGAAACGATATTGATCCTTTTAGACGCTATGTACATAATTGCATACACCACTTGTTTTTGCCATTTGTATCAACTTGGGGATAAGGAAGAGCAAGATATGAATGAATCGAACTCACTGCGCAATAAATTTGTCTTCACTTAAAGAAATACTGACACCTTTTTTTGAAGGCGAGTTAACTCTGCCACACAATTCTACTATATAGAGACGACTCTGGGCAAGTATCATGCTCAGCGAATCCTGATAAGATATTTTATTTTGATATGAAAGTCGCATTTCTCACGGCGCACCTACGGAGATCGACAATAACTTGACGTCAGGCTACAGTACTAATCCTGGTAATTTCACGCAGCAGCCCGGCAAGTTGTGATGACGTCAAGCACCAAAACACAAAAAATGCTACTTGCCCGTCGACCTCTCGATCGTCTACTCATGCTGTTCGGTCATGAAGTCACTGTCATCCAACATACCTATGAAGCTAGCTAGCGTAGTCTAGAATAGTGTGTGCGCAAATGAATTGTCTTATTTTGAATTGGTCATCATGGCACCAATATGATGCTCTGTGGATTGTGTTGCTCCAGTGAAACGGTGCAGAATAGTGGCATTTAGATGGTACGTACACTTCTTTATGGTACTGTGTTACCAGATAGAATCTGCGCATGGGCGGGTCTTTGTGGAATGTAAAAATTTACGTAACGTAATCTGTTTGCCGGATAGGCTCTACGTTTGAGGCCCGATCTCACTAATCCACTTTCTTTCATAGGAAACTTGCAATATCAGCATTGTGGAGACTCTAGCCGTCGAGGCAAAATAAGGCGAAGTGCAAGCGCCAGCAGTAGTTATATTGTTACGGTGAGATTCCTTTATTTACAAGAGATGATGAATGCGAGAGTCTAGGGATCTGGCCGATCACCGCTCGTGCCAACCTCGTTCTCCCCTTCTTCCACGCGTCCCCTCAGTATCGTAGCAATTCCCCCTTAGCAGACGATGTCCACCAGGCGAGTCAGGCTTCGTTGCGATGATGATAACATTTTAAACGGGCAACATGAACGACGTTGGTCTTGCTTGAGCGGCGGCCAGTTAACAGCTGAGATATCACGTACGTGACATCGCTGAGACATTCCAGGACAAGAAACGGACCAGTGTAGTTGGCCAGAAACTTTTGGCAGAGGCCTCGCTTGCGAAGCGGCGTCCAAAACCACACCAAATCCCCTTTCTCAAACAATATGTGCCCGTGACTTCTGTCGTAACGGTTCTTAGAGCGTTTCTGGGAGACGAAAGTTCGAAAACAGGCGATGCGCCGGGCCTCTTCTGCGCGGCAAATGGTTTCGGCCAGAGTAGGTTGATTAGTCTCGGAAAAAAGAATAGTGTCAAGAGCTGTGCGGGGTTGGCGTGCGTAGAGCAGATAAAATGGACTGTATCATTGTTTCTTGCTGTGCAGTGTTGTAGGCGAAAGTTATAAAAGGCAAGATCGCGTCCCATGTTTTGTGTCTGGAATCAACGTACATGGAAATCATGTTGACGAGAGTCCTATTAGTTAGTTCCGTCAAACCATTAGCCTGCGGGTGACACGGGGTAGTGTGACGAAAATGGCACGAAGAAAGACGAAGGAGGTCTTTAACAACATCTGCAACAAAGTGCTGCCCACGATCGCTGATTGATAATGACACAGGGGGGATCCATGGCTGCATGTGACAGCATGAACTGTGATGAGTGGCCGTTGCCGCAGGAATCGCCGCAGTTTTGGTGTTACATGTGGGGTGGTCAACGCCCATAATAATTCATCTGTTGCCGTTCGTCGATCGCGGAAAAGGGCCGAGGAGGTCGACACCGACGACGTCAAATGGCGAACCCGGGGGTGCTATGGGATGAAGTAGTCCGGCTGGTGGAGTTGTAGGACGCTTGTGGCGTTGACATTGCTCACAGCTCGCAATGTATGCAGTCACACTTTTACGCATCTTCGGCCAGAAGAAACGTTGCGTGCGATAAAATGTCTTAGAAAAATTCATATGGCCAGTTGTTGGGTCGTTATGCATTGCTCAAAGTACGTGTTATTGTAGACTTGTAGGCACAACTAAAAGTGGGCGAGGGCCTACGCCGGAATAATTCTTTTTGTAAAGAATGCCATCCTTTATGACGAAACCACGTTGACCGTTCGTTCCGAAAATAAAGAAAGAAGCGAGACTGTTGTCACTGCGTTGCTCTGCTCGAAAAGTTGTTAGGTCAGGAAACAGAGTATCCACTACAGCCAAATATTCATCAAAGTTAGCGTCACACTCTGTTGTTGGAAGGGGAAGTCTTGAAAAACAATCGGAGTCGGCATGATGATGACCGCTCCTGTAACAGACTTCAAAGTCGTGTTCTTGCAATCGTAATACCCAACGAGCAAGACGACCGATGGGTCCAGTGAGCCAACATAAAAAATGGTGGTCCGTGATAATCGAGAATCAGCGTCCATAGATATAAGGGCGAAACTTGTGCACGGCGAATATGACCGTGAGACATTCCTGCTCGGTGACAGTATAGTTTCCCTCCGGTTTACTTAAACAGCGACTGGCATAGGCAACGACGTGTTCAGCAGCTCCACGGCGTTGGACTAAGACGGTGCTGATACCTACACCACTGGCGTCTGTATGAACGTCTGTGGCACCAGATGGGTCATAGTGGCAAAGTACGGGCCCTGACGTAAGAACAAACTTGAGTTGCGAAAAAAACAACTCGCATTCCGCTGACCACTGAAAAGGTGCGTTCTTGTTGAGTAGGGACGTCAAAGGGTAAGTAAGGTCGGCGAACTTGGGCACGTAGCGACGGAAGTATGAGCATAGGCCGAAAAAGCTTTGCAACTCTTGTACCGACTGAGGTTGTTTGAAGCTGCTGACTGTAGCGACTTTCTGGGGGTTGGGTCGAACGCCATGCTTGTCCACCAGGTGAACGAGAGTCTCACGGCTGCCAAAGTGACACTTCTTAGAGTTCAGGGTGAGCTTAGCTCTTTCAAGGCTGGTGAGAACAATGTCTAGACGATGGTTGTGCTCATCGAATGTACAGCCAAAAATTATAATGTCATTCAGGTAGCAAAGACAAACTTCCCACTTTAGTCCACGTAACAGAGTCCATGAAGCGCTCAGACGTGGCTGGAGCGTTGCATAGGCCAAAAGGCATTACATTGACTTCAAATAGACCATCTGGGGTTATGAAGGCCGTTTTCTCTTTGTCATTCGGGTGCATGGGGATTTGCCAATAACCAGATCTCAAATCCATGGAGGAGAAGTACGATGCCGAATGTAAACAATCGATGACATCATTAATCCTGGGAAGCGGGTAGACATTCTTTTTAGTAACAGAGTTGAGCCGTCTGTAGTCCACGCAGAATCGCCATGTATCATCCTTCTTTCGGACAAAAATCACAGGGGCAGCCCAAGGGCTACACGACTCTTGGATGATCCTTTTCTTTAACATCTCTTCTACCTATTGAGCAATGACCTTGCGCTCCGTAGATGAGACACGGTATGGTTTCTGCCGGATAGGGTGAGCGGATCCTGTGTCAATCCCATGGCGAGTACGCGACTCGAGTACATTTATTTGCTCTTCATTCAGCACAAAGTCTAAGATAGTAGCGTGCTTCGCGAGGACTTCGACCAAAGCTTGACGTTTTTCTGATAATAGCGACTTGTTTACCATACTCAGAAAGTTTGCTTCTGTACGGCACGCCACGAATAGGATCTACGCTTTCGTCGCTTAAAGATGCAATAAAACTGGTCGCATTTTGTTCGAAGAGGGCGAGTTGCAATCCGCAGGGTAGCATGACAGGTTTATTTGAATAGTTCAACACCCATAAGGCCGATCGCCTATCACTGATCGACAGAACACAATGTGGAACGAGCACGTTTTTCTTGGCGCAATTGAGAGGAATGGGCTCCACAAGAACATCAAATGTGCCGGCGTTCGAGGCAGAGGCGTGAACGCTTGCGGTCTTTATCGAGTTGGGCGGCAAGACAACATCCTCAATGACGTTGATAGATCCTTGACAGTGCCTGGGATCACCACTAAATGCCGCTAGTATAATCTCGTCAGCACCGCAATCTACAGTAGCACCGCACTCGCGTAGAAAATCGATCCCCAAGATGATGTCACGAGTGGAGCCGGTCGGGACAGCGAATTCAGCCTCGAACCCCTTGTCGCCCAAAGTGACACTAACCACACACACGCCGATCGAGCACAGTGTCTCCCCGCTCACTGCACGAAATGATGCACAACTGTCCCAGCGAAACATCACTTTATGTCCTAGCTGCAGTTTGAAGTTAAGACTCATCATTGAAACAGCTGCTCCGGTATCTATCGAAGTCATCGTAGGAAGTCCATGAATAAGCACAAAGACCTTATTTTGCATCATAAAAACGGGTGGAGGCATAGGTGGATGTAGTGAAAAATGTTCGGCGACCTCACTTCTATTGACCGCACCACCTAGTTTCCCGTAGCCGGGGAAGTGACGCGTCGACCAGGAGATGGGGAACGGAACCGGCGTGTTGCGGGGGCGTCAAGCTTCGCACGGAGGAAGGCGAGTCGAGGAAGGCGATGGAAACTGCGTCCTACATGTGTATCACTGTGGGTCGTTTGCTGGAAGTCGTCGCCAACATACGCGTACCGCATTGAGCGCATACCACCGCGCCAGCGGTTTTGTCGAGAAGCTGATGATCCCTCGTAGTAGCGCTACTGGGGGCGACGCCTCTGACCACAGAATCGCGCCACATGTCCACGGAAAGTGCAATTATAGCATACAGGGGCCTCACGCAGGTCGCCAAACCTTCCACGTGGCGCCATGTACCCATGATCGTCCCACGAAGACACCATTGTAGGTGGTTGGCGGGAGGCATTCTGGAAACCGCGGCGATGATGTAGATTGTCGGTTGGGGTGCTCAGGTGCTCTTGATTGGGGCACATCATATAGCGTGGCATCAACGGCAGCACACATTGCGTCGCATGGCGGGGAGGCTTTGTTAGCAGGTGCCCTCGGCGGGTTGACAGCATCACGTCGTCTAAGTTTTTCGCATACGATTTGCCTGATCGTTGAGGCAAGATCACGGGAGTATGTTGGAGGAACGTCGACACTTGCAACGGTGGTGACGTTGGCAAGTCTACCAAATTTGGGAGTGATGCGCCTAGCCTTGAGGGTCTCAAACGTGCGGCAGTGTTGGATTACGTCCGCTACAGACACCAAGGTGTCCTTGCCGAGGAGGAAGTTGTAGACATCCTCAGCAACCCCTTTGAGGAGATGCCCAATTTCGTCATCTTTTTTCGTGGGTGGGTCTACAGACTTGCACAATTTCAGAATCTCTTCAATATACGTTGTGCATGTTTCACCGGGGACTTGAGCATGCTGCATTAAAGTTTGCTCAGCGCGCTTCTTCTTCATCAATGGGTCCCCGAAGCAGCTCGCTATTTCTTTCTCAAACGCTTCCCAGGTCGTTATTGTTTCTTCGTGGTTTTGAAACCACACCAATGCCGTCCCTTGAAGAAACAATCCGACGTTAAACAACTGAGAGACCGCATCCCAACAATTGTATTTACTCACACGGTTGAAGTGTTTCAGCCATTCGTCGACGTCTTCTCTGACCCTCCCAGAGAAGCTTCGTGGTACCATGTGTCGGGGCCACGTAGCGCCAGACGAAGAGTACGTGGTGTCGCTGTCAGCAATCGGATCCATAGAGAGCGGTGGCAGACCAGCCAGTCGGCGGCTTCGGCGTAGTTCTTGAGGTAGCGCTCCCATGATCGTTCGCCTGGGATAGCTCCGCTGTACCCCGCACCTTCCACCAATCTTGTTACGGTGAGATGCCTTTATTTACAAGAGATGATGAATGCGAGAGTCTGGGGATCTGGCTGATCACCGCTCGTGCCAACCTCGTTCTCTTCTTTCACGTGTCCCCTCAGTATCGTAGCAATATTGTTTCTGCCAAATTACCAAAACCAGAAATGGCTATGTTAGCCAAAAACATCGAAACCGTAAATGTGCATCACCAACACGGGCAGGCTAGACTGCACCTGCGCGTTTCTTTTCTTACGGCCTTCTCACCCCTCGGGAATAAAATGAAAGTGTTTCTGAGTATGTTTCGCCACCTGTCGGTGGTGGGGGCGCAGCGACCTTGACCTTGCATCTTCTGGGCTCTGCACACAGCACAAGAAAGCTGTGTCCGAGAACTGCTCGGGGGGGGGGGGGTGTGTGGAAGCGAGCCGTCAGGCATGCGGCAAGAAACATGGCACAATCTCGGGAAATGTGCCAAAAGCGTTGTTTATGAGATTCCCTTTTCTTGTCGCATCTCATACATCGGGAGTACTGGGCACTGTATTAATGAACGAGTTAGCGAGCATGAATTGAATTTAATGAAAGATGGCCTGGCGCATTTGCCTAGGCATTGTAAAGCATGCAGGTGTGTACCACGTTTTAACGAGTTTAATATTCTAGGTAGAAGTAGGCATAAAACTGCACGTGAGTTGGTGGAAGCATATTACATTAACAAGAAAGGTGAAAGTTGTATCAGCGAACCGTCAGTGACGTTGTACTTATCGGTGAAGAGATTGTTCGATAGCTGGATAGCGTAAGGCTGTGTGAAGACTGCGCATGTCTGTATGTTGTTAACTTAAGTCTGGATTTGCGCCCGGTCTACTTTAGTTGGAAGTGCCACTTGTGCTTGTCGTTGAGTATTTCTTTACTTTGTGTGTGTGTTATTTGCGGCCAAAGCATGTCAGTAAGCAAGTACCAACTAGGCCAACAATCAGTATTGTTATACTGAAGTGTCTGCAAGTATAGCATTCGTGCATCACTTTCTTCACCAGTGTTAGTGCTTGGCAGATTCAATATTGCTCTCTTAACCGTGACAAAGTGTCTCTCACGTCTCCATGGGAAGTTTCGCAGTGGGCTCGTACTGTCAATAATGTGCAAAAGCAATGATTGTGCGGGAGGATGACTGGGAGTTTTACCTCTTCAGATGCTTCAAGGTGTAACAAGCTCCCACCGACCCGAAGGATACTGTTGTCATCCAAGAACGATTTGAGGTCTTTGATTATAGAGTCGTGCTTTGCACTTGTGCCTTTCCGAATTGAGCTTATTTCTTCTGTGAAGGATTGTTGCTGCGCATGCCTGATCCAGTAATTATCAGCTTCAGCAATCTCTTCAGCTTCTAGAAATCTAGTGTGCACTGCGATTTTCATTCAGCAGCGTTCAATGAATCTGAATATCCAGGCCGTGACCCTGAGTAGCCTTTCAATTTTGCTGTAACTGTTTATGTCCAGGACAGGTATCGACGTTGTCTTACTGGATATCGCAATGTGCAAGGCAATCATTTCACAAGAAATCCTGTCGTCGGGGCTGATAGCTTCTGACGGTGGTTGAGGCCATCGGTCTTCTGATTCGCATAGCCAGTCTGGTCCATGTCTCCACATGTTACTGGATAATAATTTCTCCATAGAAACTCCATGTGTGAGCAGGTTGGCTGAATTCACATGACCAGGGCAATACCTCCACATAGAAGGATCTGTTTTTTCCCTGATTTCTTTCACTCTGTTCGACACAAACTGCTTCCGTTTCGTCATGTCGCCTTTTATCCACAAAAGTGTGATTGTGGAGTCCAACCACAACGTACAGTGGATATCGAAGCCAGCGAGTACACTTGACACATAGCAAAGTAGTCTTGCTCCAATCAAGGCTCCTAGAAGCTCTAGCCGTGGTAGTGTTATTGTCTTCAGTGGGGCTACACGGGCTTTTGCGATCAGCAATTTGGGCTTCGCTGAACAGCTCGGTATGACGTAAAGCGCTGCACCGTATGCCGAAGGGCTTGCGTTGCAAAATAGGTGCACCTGTAGCTCTCTGGGTGATGTGGGTGATTTGGCTCCGCCGCCAAGATAACGCGGCATGGAAACATTTTGCAAAAGCGGTAGTTGATGCACCCATTCACACCACTCATCCTGAAGATCCGATGGTAGCTGCTGATCCCATGCTATTACACGTGTCCAGAACTTCTGGAAGAAGACCCTTATAGCTATGGTGAATGGCGCAACGAATCCCATGAGGTCGACTATTCTGGAAGCAGCTTGAAGAACGAACCGCTTGGTACCACGTTTTTCTTTCATAACCTTGAGAAGGCCCCTCAAATAAAATGTGAGATTATCCGTGTGTGGATTCTATCTAATTTCAAGTACTTTCACACTTGTCTCATGGAGGATAGCCAGTTCCTTGCCTGCGGTCTGTTCCTCGTGCTCTAATGTGATAATCAATCCAGCCAAGTTAGTTGTCCATTTCCTCAGTGTCATTCCTGCTTGCTGCATAACCTCCTTGGCTTCTCTGCAGATTTGAAGTGCTTCTTCATTTGACTCTGCTTCAGCCACTAGATCGTCTACATAGAATGATTCACTGAGAAGTCTTGCGGTTCTGGTTCTGCTTGAATGCACGCTCCTCAGATGGTGGACAGTAGGTAGGGACTGCACGACGCTCCGAATGGCACTCTCGTCATTCTCCACTCTTGAATATCCTCCTCTGAGAAATGCAGTGCTTCCTTCTCTTGAAACCAGAGGAACTTCAAGGAATGCCTTTTCAATGTCGGCAAGAAGAGCTATACAGTGCATTTTGAAATGTAATAATACTTTTAGAGATCCTGGTATAGGTTTTCACCTTTTTGCAGGCATTCATTCAGTGAAAAGCACCCTTTTGCGTGAGAGGAAGCGTCGAAAACGATCCGGACCTTTGTGGTAAGTGCGTGCTTTCGGATCACTTTCTATGCGGCATATAATAAACTTTTGACGAATTCAGGGATGGCTCGTTGACAACTTCTGCATGTCTTGCTCATAGGTACTCCCGTATGGTTGTGTCATAAGTCTCCAAGAGTCCTTGCTTATTTGACAGTCGGGAGAGAAGTTTTCAAAGTCTAGTCATAGCCACTTGCTTGTTGTCCGAGAGCTCCACGTCTTCTTTCCAGGGCAGCGTCACCTCGTGTCTTCCTCTCCTAAGGCAGACGGTCTGTTCAAATTGCTGGAGTGCTGGACTGAGCTTGCTCTCACTGTCTACGGCATCTGTTATTCCTATGCTCTTGAGTTCCCAAAAGGAACGAAGGAATTCGTCGCTCTCGTACACTGGTTTTCAATACACAGACCATAATCCCCGAGTGTTTATTGTCCGATGCCATGCTGGTGTTTCCTTGAAACATCCACCCCAGCTCCGAGTTCATAGCAATAAGCGTGTCATTGCCTGCGCATCTAGTAACCTCTTCTGTCATCACCGTCCACATTTGGTCGGAACCGATGAGAACATTGATGCCTTCTTCCCCGACAACGGATCCTTATTGTAGTTGATCAGCATTGTCTTTTCCAGCTCTCTGTATTTCCGTGACGAATGGTGAATTTGTTGTGCTTGCTTCGATATCTTGGCGTATGTGCGGAATTTCTATTGCTTGCAAGGTAACTTCAGTGTGTGAAAACTGACTTTTCAATCGAAGCTCCACAACACGTCGTCTCTGCGCTGCTCCACTTGACTTGCTTGCGAAAGTATTGAGCGCAATGGTGTAGGATTTCACACATGGCAACTCCAGCTGCTTTGATAGCCTCTCTGTGACGAATGTGCGCCGACTTCCTCCGTCTATGACACCTCTGACATACCGACATGTAACATCTGTTATGGCCCAAGCTCGAAATGTCTGAAGAAGTACGCTCGTCGATAAACTCTCCAGGGTATGTCGATTCTTCCCTGGAGATGCGCATGCAGTCGTGTTAGGGCTTGGCTTACTTTCCGGTATTCTAGTAGTTGTCCTGTATTTGTCCTGCCGGTTTTTCGTGTCATGTGGCTTAATTTCTGCAAATCACACACTCTTTTGGCATGACGTCCTTGACAGGTAGAGCACGTAATCATGCGCCTGCAATCACGCGCCCTGTGACCTTTCGTCGTGCATCGAAAACACCTCATGTCTCCTGATAGAATGTGCTTCTTTTCTGGTAGCGGGAGATTCAACGAGCGCTCTTCCATGGAATGTTGGCTCGATTTGCAAAACACGCAGTTCTCAGGTACCTTCTTTGCGTTGTTATGGAGAACTGAGGACGTGGGTTTTGAGCTACGAGACTGCCATGATTTGTTCTGCGCATTCTGATTACGACTGTTCTTTCCTCGATGGTTAGCGAACTCACTCTTCTCTAAGCTCTCTATTTCAATAAACAAGAAACTTAATAGGCATTCCAGCTCCGTGTTAGAGGCTTGATTACTGCTGTAGCTCACTGCCCGATTGGCGCATGACTGATATTACTGTACAACGAGATCGTGTGGTAAAACCTGCAGCAATATGTCGCACAGCATTGCCGAAAAGAATGTCTTGTTCATCTCAAGGGTCCCTAGTCCTCTGATGTTGATGATGACCTGGTCGTACAGCTTGCGAAGAGCCGTCGGGTCAGTTGAATAGCCCACAATAGCTGAAGCTGCATCGTCCCTTAGGAAGAACCTCGGGTAGTTGAACTTGTTCGTTACCGTGAGGTTTCCGTTCCGGTGAATCATTTGGTCAAATTGCTCCCAAAAGTCTTTCCACTGGCACAGGTCACCAGCAAATGGGGCAATGGTAAGCTTGGGAAGCTCCGCACCAGAGGCTCCAGCGGTACTCGCTATGGACGAAGTCTGAAGCTCTAGTGCTGATGACGTGGCCGCAACAATACGGTAGCGCTTGCTACGAAGCTCACTCATGACGCTGTTAGCGATGTCTTCGTATTCAAGGATGGTGTTGTACTCTTCCTCAAACTCTTCATCTGGTATGTTGCTCTCTAACTCCCTGTTGATTTGGGTCAGTTCATCGTTGTTTGCCTTCAAATGTCCGTACATGGCGTTAAGCTGATCGATGGTGGCTGTCGCCTCGCCGAGAAGAGCTCTTGCCTCGTTGATAATCCTTGTGTTGAGAGATCATCTCGATGTCCGCTTCGGTTCCTGCCTCTCTGTAGCGTTCAGTTCACTCGTAGCCTTCTGTAGTCTTCCGTGGTCCCTGGTAGCAGTTCCCGGATCTTCGGCACCAAACTGTTTAAAATGGCATACGGTTCACTGGCAAGAAGTAAGGCTTCAACATTATGAACTACATTTATTTTCAACTGTTTTGGTCGATTCCTGGCTGCAAGTGCCCGTGAGCACGGACTAGCTCGTGGAAGGAGGCGCTTCTTCCTCGGTTTGACCTGGCACTGAGCTTGATTAAACATGGTGTAAAAGCTGCGCAGCGGCGTTATTATGAATGAGTTACCTTTTTAATTATTTTCACCTGGAAACAATACACATAAGCCAACGTGTTCATGACTGTGGTTGCACGAAGTATCACAAGATGTTGACACCATCCTTGCAGTAACGTATTTTTTGTTCACCTTTTTGCGCATACGAGGATATTATACACGATAGAAAAAACGTCTTGTGATCTCCCTATCCAGTACAACATTAATGTAAAGAAGTATACGACTAAAAGCCCCGAATATGTGCAGGCTCTACAGATTTCAGTCCAATCCGGCGCTGAGGCAAGCATGGGTTGACTTCATGCGCCGTGGCCGAGGCGGAGACTAGACTCCAACCAACAGAGTTTCACTTCAGACGCGTACACGCACAACATGCAGTTGCTGACTGACTTCGGATTGTTGACGAAGAACCTGCGCCTTAAGAAGTCATGCCAACCCAACTTAGTGCCTCTTTGCTACAGCAGCAGCCGCATGTGCGACGCGCAGCAGACGATCGAAGAAACAGCGTACAGACAAGACTACACCACGAAAACGTGCGCATGCACATTTTATTGTGTTGTGGCGTTGCTCATACCGTGTCCTAACATCACGGTTCAGTAAGAATCGAAAGTAGTTTTGAAATCGTGCTGTAATTCATTTTTCAGGGCGCACTCGTGCCTACCGATACATTTCCTACGCTCTCAGGGGCTTGACCTATCATTTGATGCAAACAAACGACACGTGAAAAATGTCATGTCAGTACCCCTTTAACTTCATTTTGCAGCACTGTTCGTTTGATCATTTTGCGGAAAGAACTACCACGTTCGGCGAGCTGCTTCCTAGGTGCCGAATGCTAAGTGTAATTTTTATTCGCTCAATATGGACATAATCAAAAATAGACTTGTGTTATATTTCTATATTGAGATTTCATTCTAACAATGTCTAAACAAAGCATGAATAACTATGATATACAGATACTTCATTACAACCTAATCAGAATTATTAGCTGTAACACATAAATTGACATATAGTTATTTTTGTTGGAATAGAATAATGAGAGCTTTGACATAGCATGGTACTTATTTGACAAATTTACAGATAGTTCTTTATAGGTGACATCTGAGAGGGTAAAGATAAAGTGAACATTGTCCCTTGAAATGATGCTGTATGCTCTGTGGAGTGCATCGACTCCAGGAGTGGTTATATGCATGATTGGCCGAGTTTCATAAGTATAAATACTTTGCAGGAGGGCACCTCACTGGGTTGGTTAATGGTACACGATTTGTACAGGAAAAAACAGCGCTGGGCATGAGACTGAGTCCACTGCTGTTGGTTCCCATCATAGCAGCTTTGCCTGCTTCAGTGGTTAGCCCGTCCCAAAAAAAGCTTTGCGTTTGAAATGTGCATGTGTCATATATGCATGTGTTTCGCCGGCTCCAGACTCTCTACTACAGCCAAGGCTGACAGTGACATGCCTAAGGGATAGCGAAGCTGTAGTGGGAGAGAGAGTACACCGGATGACAGCAGCCAGTCAAGTTCCCTGTGGAGCCTCCTGGGCTTCAGTTTATTCTATTCGGCAAGATCGACAGTGACAGACCAATATCTCCAAGACTTAACATGCACTACATCACCCCTTGTGGAGACAGCTAGCGCACTCACAGGGATGCACACTCGAGCTCAATACAAGATGAGTCTTCTTGGCAGTTGGCGGTTTTATGATGCAACCAAACCTTCACCTCCTCACAATGCGATCTGAAGAAGGCGGTCTCGTATCTGAAGCAGTCTCCTAAAACCCAGGTGGACTCGTTAAGGATACAGCTGACTTGTTCGAATGCGCACCTTGTCCCACATGCTTTGGCATGTACTCTGGCAGCAGCAAAAGTGGTTGACTGCCAGTGTGTGCTTGTTCTGATGTCTCCAGTTTCATTTTCGTTTCATGGAACAAGATGTCTTCGGTTCCAGTGATTGATGCCTTTCGCAGTTACAACCACATATGAGCATGGGCGTTGGGCAGGTGCCAAGACAATGGCAGGGCAGTCCATATCACTCTCCAAACTTTTTCTCCTGGCTCTAGGCGGTGAAGAGGAGAAGCCGCATGTCTCCTGTTATAGTCTTCCAGTAGCATCGATAATTGGGCTAGTTGGTATTGTTTCATTTTTTAACTAAATAAGAGCGTGCATAGACACAGACACTAGAACATTACTTGCCTGGTTGATGACTTTAACTTTCCTCAAATAGATCGCTCTCAATTGTCATCTTCTTGCCAAAATGCAACAGAGCTCATAAACCTCACTTTAGACTTCAATTTTTTCCAAGCAATTAATCAGCCAACTCCCGGTACTAATATTCTAGATCTCATTTTCTGCAATGCTCCTGAGTCAATTGGTGACGTTTCATACCTCAACGGTTTTAGTGATCACAAGCTTATCCGATTACAATTTGCCATTCCTCTTGCATTTCAAGGTAGCACGATCACTAAAATCTGCGATTACAATCGAGCTAATTATAAGGATATGTATATTGTACTTATCAAATTTTTCGTTCAGACATTTTTATCTTCGTTTTTTTTATAGGACTGTTGAGCAGAACTGAGTGCTTTTTAAGAACGTGCTAGCAAATTTAGTGCACCGATACGTTCCAGTGGTGTTCATTTCCAACGATAAAACTAATCCCTGGTTTAACAAACATCTTAATTGTCATCGTAATAAAAATAAGCACCTGTACAGAAAAGCTAAGCTTGCACCTACATCATCGGCTTGGGAAAAATATCGCGAATACTTAAAAAGCTACGGTAGCGCCGTTCGAACTTCAAAAAAAATTATTTTTTTCAGGATCTTTCCTCTCTCTTGAAATATAATCCTAAGAAGTTTTGGCGTGTTGTGTCTCCTAATATTATTAGGAATCACATTTCACTGTGTGACGATAAACAGCAGCCATTTGATGATAGCGAATGCCCGCATCTCTTTAACAGATATTTTGCTTCTGTATTTACGAGGGAAGGTCATTCCAACATACCCATTGTTCCTGACCATGATTATCAGTGCATGAGTGCGATTGATGTCTCCGCTGAAGGTGACGCTAATCTCATAGGAAATCTCAACCAGTGCTGGAGTTGACAACATTAACTCTAAAAAATTTTAAAAACACAGTCCTAATATCAAGTAAAATTCTTTGCTATATTTTTCAGCAATCATTATCGTCAGGCTTATTACCCACAGACTGGAATATCACCAAGGTCATCCCAATTTTCAAAAGCGGTAATAAAAATTCCCCGCATAACTACCAACCCATATCACTAACATGCATTTGCTGTAAGTTATTTGAATACATTATCACCTCCCATATTTACACTCATCTTGAACATAATTCCTTCTTTTTTCCTCAGCAACACTGTTTCAGAAAAGGACTGTTATGTTACGCGCAGCTGCGAGAATTCACAACTGACTTGCTCTCTAACATGGACGCTAATCTTCAAACGGATTGTATTTTTTAGGTTTTGCTAAAGCATTTGACTGTGTAGCACACTCGCGTTTATTCTCGAAATTATCAGCTCTCCGTCTAGATTCGTTAACATTATCATGGCTTTGTAACTTTCTTTCTTTTAGCAGTTTACTTCAGGTAACAGTTTTACATCATCTCTCTTTGACGTAACATCAGGTGTGCCCCAGGGCAGTGTCCTTGGTCCTTTACTGTTTCTAATATACATTGACTTACCCACAGGCATATCTTCTAACCTACGTCTTTTTGCTGATGACTGCATCATTTACCGCTCAATTAAATCTGCTGAAGATCACCTCGTACTCCAAACGATCTCATATTAATTACAAAGTGGTGTGACAAATGGCAGATGAGTCTTAACTCTACTAAATGCATGGTTATCACTGTCAGCCACAAGCGCATCAATTTTGATTTTTCATACCTCATAGATAGGACAGTAGTATCCGAGGCATCATCGTATAAATATTTAGGGGTCCATCTCAAGCACAATGTTTCATGGGACATGCATATTAACACCATTGTGTCAAGGCATCCAGGTCACTTGGATACCTGCGCCGCAACTTGCAGAACTCATCAAGCAGTCTAAGACAACTCACCTATGAAACCATCGTTTGCACGAAATTAGAATAAGCTTCACCATTGTGGTCTCCTCATCAAATCTATCTCACTGACAAGCTTGAGTCTGTACAAAACAGAGCCGCTCGTTTCATTACTTCCAACTACAGCCCACATTCCAGCATAACGCAGATCAAACATGACATACCGCTTGTGCCACTAAATGTACGTCGTTCCATTTCTCTTTTATCTTTATTCCATAAATATCGCTATAGCATCAGGCCATCTCCCTTACCACTGGAAGCGCCTTCACGCATATCACGCCGCTTGCATAATCAATATAGCATTAAACACATTAGTGGACGAATTAACGCTTTGAATTCATCAGCACTTCCCCGAGCCATTGTTCTATGGAATGATCTTTCCGACAATATTGCATCTATCAGTAACCATCAAGCATTTCTTGAAATAGTATCAAGTCGTCGCCATTATTTTTTATTTCGTGAATTCTTTTTCCATTCTTTTTTTTTTTGCGAGTGTGTATGATTGGCGAAAAATTGTTTCATGGAATAAGAAATGCTGTTCCTCTGTGTGAAAATGCTTTGCACTGTACATTATCATCAGCCTGACTACGTCCACTGAAGGACAAAGGCCTCTCCCATGTTCCGCCAGTTAACCTGGTCCTGTGCTTGCTGCTGCTAATTAATACCCGCAAACTTCTTAATCTCATCTGCCCACCTAACCTTCTGATTTCCCCTAACCCGCTTGCCTTCTCTGGGAATCCAGTTAGTTACCCTTAACGACCAGTGGTTATCCTGTCTACGCGCTACATGCCCGGCCCATGTCCATTTCTTCTTGATTTCAGCTATGATATCCTAAACCCCCGTTTGTTCCCTAATCCACTCTGCTCTCTTCTTGTCTCTTAAGGTTACACCTACCATTCTTCTTTCCGTTGCTCGCTGCGTCGTTCTCAATTTAAGCTGAACCCTCTTTGTAAGTCTCCAGGTTTCTGCTCCGTAGCTAAGTACCGGCAAGATGCAGCTGTTATATACCTTTCTCTTGAGGGATAGTGGCAATCTACCTGTCATAATTTGAGAGCGCTTGCCAAATGTGCTCCACCCCATTCTTATTCTTCTAGTTACTTCAATCTCGTGGTTCGGCTCCGCGGTTATTACCTTCTCAAGTAGACATAGTGTTTTACAACTTGAAGTGCACTATTACCTATCTCGAAGCGCTGCTCTTTTCCAAGGTTGTTGTACATTACTTTCGTTTTCTGCAGATACATTTTAAGACCCACCTTTCTGCTCTCCTTGTCTAACTCCGTAATCATGAGTTGCAATTCGTCCTCTGAGGTACTCAGCAATGCGATGTCTTCGGCGAAGCGCCGATTACTAAAGTACTCTTCATTAACTCTTATTCCTAACTGTTCCCATTCTAAGCTTCTGAAAACCTCCTGTAAGCACGCGGTAAGTAGCATTGGGGAAATTGTGTCCCCCTGCCTTACACCCTTCTTGATTGGTATTCTGTTGCTTTCTTTATGAAGCACTATGGTAGCAGTTGATCCCCTGTAGATTTCTTCCAGGATGTTTATATATACTTCATCGACGCCCTGATTCCGCAGTGTCTGCACTGCACGTATGTATATATATATATATATATATATATATTGTGATGTAACGATGAAGGCAACCTTTATTAGGCCCAGAAGACACGATGAAGCGACCACGCCCAAGGCACAGAACTCAGACAAGCCAAGTCCCCACAGCAGATGAAGATGACGACCACTCATGATGATGAATATGTGTAAAGAAAGTAGATGTGCTTAATGAATGCCTACACTAACTTCCCCCCCACGTGAAAGCGGTCATCCTGACCGCAGCTCTTGGCCGCATTTTAAAGCGAAGATGAACGCCGTATGAAAGGCTTCATGCGGGATACGTGGACTATTTCTGCTGCCCTGTAGCGGCGGTCCGTCGGAAGAAGAACGGGTGCCACGCGATAATTCACAGGAGATGTTTGCTCCAAGACAGTGTAGGGGCCAATAAAACGTAATTGAAACTTCTCGCACAGTCCGGGAGTGCGAATGGGTGTAAGAAGGAGGACTTTGTCACCAGGGCTGAAAGACACGGCACGATGAGAGGCATCATATTCAAGCTTGCGATCCTGTTGCTTGGCTTCAGTGTTGACGCGAGCCAGCTGGCGGCAATGAAGTAGACGAGACACGTATTCTTCACTTGAAGATGAACATGGTTTGACAGGCGCAGAGAAGAACGAAACATCGAGGAAAGAAGAGGGGAAGCGACCGTGGACGAGGTAGAACGGCGAGTAACCGGTTGTGCGCTGTACAGAGGTATTATACGCAAAAGTGACAAATGGCAAAATGGCGTCCCAGTTTCTGTGGTCGGGTTCGATATACATCGCAATCATATCTGACAGTGTACGATGGAAGCGCTCAGTCAGGCCATTCGTCTGAGGATGGTTACTGGAGCTTGTTTTGTGTGTAGTGCCGGCTGCCTTGAGCACTTCTTCGACGAGTGCTGAAAAAAATACTCTTCCACGGTCGCTCAGGATTACACGAGGAGCTCCGTGTCGAAGGATTATTGCTTGAAGGATGAAGTCGGCCACTTCCGAAGCTGATGCAGACGGCACGGGAGCTGTTTCGGCGTAGCGGGTCAGGTGGTCGACAGCTGTAACTATCCATCGATTGCCCGTGACAGTCATAGGAAGCGGACCATACAGGTCAATGCCAACTACCTCGAATGGTTGCAGGGGACACGGGAGCGGTTGTAATTGTCCACTTCGAGTTGATGTAGGTAGCTTGCGACGCTGACAAAGGGCGCATGAGGCAACGTACTTCGCGACACAGGTGGACAAGCCCGGCCAGTAGTAGTGACATCTTATGCGGTCATACGTTTTCTGGAAGCCCATGTGTCCAGCAGACATGTCGTCGTGATATGTCTTGAGGACTTGAGCTCGAAGAGAGCGAGGTAAAACGGGCACCCAGCGTTGACCATCAGGGTCGTAGATATGACGGTACAGGACGTGGTTGTTGAGCTTGAATTGCGTCAGCTGTCGGCGAAGACGGGCGTTAGGGGGCCGGCAAGTCCCGACAAGACGGTCCATGATGCGGCGACAGTAAGGGTCAGCACGTTGGTGAGATAAGAACAAACCACACTCGTTTGGAGAAGTTGGGTCCAAAGTAGTTAATGACGAAACATGTAGGGAAGAGACGGCTGAAAGCTTCTCGTGTGCGGCAGTGGCGGGTTTGTTAAGCGGCTCCGAAGAGAGCGGGCAACGCGAAAGTGCGTCGGCGTCTTGGTGCTTGTTTTCCGACTTGTATGTGATAGTGAAGTCGTATTCTTGTAAGCGAAGAATCCAGCGACCAAGACGGCCGGACAAGTTCTTGATTGTCGAGAGCCAGCACAAGGCGTGATGGTCCGTAACCACAGTAAAGTGGCGGCCGTGGAGATAAGGTCGAAACTTTTGTATCGACCATACGACCGCTAGGCACTCCTGTTCGGTGATGGTATAATTCTTTTCAGCAGGGGTCAGTGCACGACTCGCGTATGCGACGACTTTCTCACGTGAAGATTTGTCTCGCTGTAGGAGAATTCCACCAATGCCTCGAGCACTAGCGTCTGTATGCAGGAACGTAGGCGCGGTTTCGTCGAAATGGCAGAGGACTGGTTCGGATGTGAGTGCACACTTCAGTTGGGCAAACGCCGCTTCATATTCAGGAGACCGCACAAAGGCGACGCCTGATCCGAGCAACTTGTGCAATGGTGAAGCTATTGAGACGAAGTCTCGAATGAATCGGCGAAAATAAGAAGCGAGGCCGAGGAAACTGCGCAAATCTTTGGCTTTTTCAGGACGCGGGAAGTGTTGGACAGCGGAAATCTTGTCAGGATCGGGACGAATACCGTCCTTGCTTACGATGTGGCCTAACACTTTAATCGTCTTGCTCGCAAAACGGCACTTCTTGGTGTTCAGCTGAAGGCCTGCGTTTGCAAGGCACGTAAGAACTACGTCCAGTCGTTGCAAGTGCTGAGGGAAGGTTGACGAGAAAATAACGATATCGTCTAAATAGCACAAGCAAGTCTTCCACTTCAAGCCTCGTAAAACTGTGTCGATCATCCGCTCGAATGTTGCTGGAGCATTGCAAAGGCCGAATGGCATGACGTTGAATTCATACAGCCCATCTGGTGTTGAAAACGCTGTCTTTTCTTTGTCATCCTCGTGCATGGGTATTTGCCAGTAACCTGAACGCAGGTCTAGGCTTGAGAAGTACTCAGCACCTTGCAGTGAATCCAAAGCATCGTCTATGCGCGGCATGGGGTAAACATCCTTGTGGGTAACCTTATTAAGTGCTCTGTAGTCCACGCAGAATCGCACGGAGCCATCTTTTTTCCTTACTAAAACAACAGGGGATGACCAAGGACTCGTGGAGGGACGTATAATGTTCCGTTGCAGCATATCGGCTACATTTTGTTCAATGATCTCACGCTCTGATGAAGAGACGCGATATGGTCGACGGCGTACGATCGAAGTGCCATCGGTCTGGATACGATGGCTAATTATGGATGTCTGTCCCAGAGATGAGGAATGGGCATCAAACAATCTGCTATGCTTTTGTAGCAAGGCAAGCAACTCATCTGTCTGTGAAGAGGTCAGTTCTGGACTAATAGTCGCAGCAAGAACAGAAACGCTTGGTGATTGTCCAATAGAAGGAAGGTCAGAACACGCTGGCATAAGCGGGACAACAGAGACAGGTTGAGATTCAGAAACGCAAGCCATTGTGGTGCCTTTAGGAATGACAATTTTCTCAGAAGTCTGGTTTGTAGCGTACAGAAGTCCGGAGCCATTGTGGAATCGCACTAGACCTGAAGCAAGGGCTATACCTCTTGTGAGACAGCGTGCAGATGGTTGGACAAACACGTCACCAGAGTCGATCACATTAGAAGTGATGGAAACTATCCGCTGATGACCAGGTGGTAGCTCGGTCTCTTCAGCAGCGAGCAAGCAAACGGGCTTGTCATCCGCATACAGGGCATAGTCAGTTTCCATCATATGAACAACATTTTCTCGACAGCAGATGGAAGCGTTCGCCGTAGACAGAAAATCCCAGCCTAATATAATCTGGTGGGCACACGAATTCAGCACAGCAAATTGTACAAAATGAAGAATACCAGCTATGAAAACACGAGCAGTGCACATAGCGGCAGGTCTAATGGCGTCCCCCTGAGCAGCGTGCAGTGTAGGTCCATCATAAGGGGTGGTGACTTTTCGTAGACGTGAGCACAAAGAACGATCAATGACAGACAAAGAAGCACCAGTGTCTATTAAAGCGTCCACGTACACACCTTCTATGAAAACAGCTATCGTATTATATGGACGCACTGGAGGAATTTCTGTCTTTTCGTTCGATGCAGCTTTTCCTCCAAAAGCTGCAGAGGTTAGTTTTCCGGGCATTGGTTGGTGAATTGCGACACAGGTCGCAATGGAGACGTGGAACGGCGGAGGGGTGAGGGTGAGCGGCGTCTAGTAGAGCGGTAGGAACTGGTTGGCTCAGATGTCGCAGTTGGAGACGGTGAGCGGCGTAGCGGCGGATCATAAGGACGACGTTGGAAAGCGTACCAGCTTGTTCCATCATCCCGTCCGTAGGTGTCGAGTCCACGACGCTCGTCCTGCTGACGCTTCCGACAGACGCGTGAAATGTGGCCCCGATAGCCGCAGTAATAACAGATCGGACGATGCGGCCGCAACGGTGGGTGAAAGGGCTGGCTAGTCACACTCGGAGTTAACGAAGCCAGCGGGACAGGCGTCGAGTGTGCGGGCATTGGTTGTACCACGGGTGGTGGGCCAGCGAGGACTTGTGCGTACGTCGGCTGGAGTCGAGGTACTGGAGACTCTACAAACGCTGGCCCGGTCATGGACGCCAACTCCTCTTTGATAACATCCCGCAAAACAGTGTTGGAGGGGGGAGGTGGACTCGGTGTCATTGAGAGGCCGAAAGATTGCAGCTCTTCCCGTATAATCGCCCGGATCATGGCACGCAATGAGGCATCAGTCGTGGTAGTGTTTTCAGAGCTGTCCGGCGGTAACCGTTGGGATTCAAGTTCCTCTAGGCGTTGGCACGTGGCAACAACGTCAGCGACTGTAGTCGGGTTTTGAATGACCAAGGCACTGAACGCGACCGTGCCTATCCCTTTCAATAGATGACGAACTCTCTCTGATTCTGACATGGACGTGCTGAAACGGTGACAGAGAGCAAGCACATCCTCTATGTACGACGTGTAGGACTCACCGCATTGTTGCTTGCGAGAATCCAGTGTCTTCTTCGCGAGAGCTGAACGAACCGCCGGGGTGCCGAAAATTTGGCGAAGCTGTTGCTTGAAGCGTGTCCAGTCCGTAATGTCCGTTTCATGATTCAAAAACCATGTTTTCGCTACGCCTGTGAGGTAGAAAGAAACACGGCGAAGCTTGGTAGGATCATCCCAGTTGTTAGTGGAACTCGCTCGATTGAACTGGTCCAACCAATCTTCCACATCTTCACCTCGAAGTCAGGCGAACGTGGGCGGCTCACGCTGGTGCGCGGTGATAATCCACGTTGGATAGGCCGTGGAAGCCGGGGCCGTGGAGGTAGACGCAGAGCACGGTTGGCTCGTCCTGAGGCATGTTACCGGACACCTGGTACAAACGACGACCTGAGCGCAGCTCCAGGAGGCAGATCAGGCTGGGAGAGGACGGAAGATCGTAGAGCACACTCCACCACTTGTGATGTAACGGTGAAGGCAACCTTTATTAGGCCCAGAAGACACGATGAAGCGACCACGCCCAAGGCACAGAACTCAGACAAGCCAAGTCCCCACAGCAGATGAAGATGACGACCACTCATGATGATGAATATGTGTAAAGAAAGTAGATGTGCTTAATGAATGCCTACAATATATATATATATATATATATATATATATATATATATATATATATATATATTTGTTTTTTTTCTTTGCTGTTAATTGCTGTTTTTTGCCATGTGTAAAAAGTTCCTTTAACTGCACTGTACCTTTTTTTTTTTCAATTTTGTTTGCCTGTATTTACTGATGCATTTTTCTCTGATATTTTTTGTTTGGTACTTGCTCCCCTTACTCAATGCCCTATCGGGCCCTGTAAGGTATCATGAATAAATAAATAAACAAGGAAATGCTTACATCATAAGTGCCACTTGCTACTAAAGTTTACTCCAAAGAAAGGTAGGTAAATATATATCACTTCTGTCCCATGACCTAGCCGGTAAAACATCAAAAACACAAATGGGGCTATAAAACACGTATCTCAGATCATCAGCACTCTGAGGGTCTGATCTTAGGCACGTGTTTTATAGCCCCATTTGTGTTTTTGATGTTTTAACGGCCAGGTCATGTGACAAATGTGATATATATGTATCTACCTTTCTTTCAAATAAACTTAATTTGCAAGTGGTGCTTATGGTGTACGCATTATCATGTTCTAGTGTCCAGGTCTGTGTGCACGCCCTTATTCAGTTAAAATTTATAGTCTTCCACGTGTTTTCTGTGTGTGGCGTCATTGTGATGATCGAATACTTAGCCATTGAGGCAAGGACGCTGAAGCTGCTTTTCAGTCTTTGGGGTGCGAGTGCGGAGGCAATTTTCTAGAGATGCTGTGCAGGGCTTAAATTGTTGATGCACAGGGTGTCCTGATATGCCAGCAAGGCCAAGTAGGGATCTACAGTTTTTTTAGAAGGTCCTTTACCATTTGTATCATATTGTTACGTGGTCATGACGTGGCCGAAGGACAGATTACAGCAACACACGGGCACTGGTAGCGGTCAACCGGCGATCAAGTGACAAGCGGCGAAGCGTGTCTCGGCATTTATTCACTAGCCATCGAATATTCTAGCGTTATCGCTAGCAGCGACTTAGGTTCCAGAATAATTTGTATTACTCACAAAGTGGGCGTAATCTTGACAAAATAATCTACTACAGTCCCAAAGGTTTTCGAAAAGTGCATGTGCAGTTTGTGCTGAGAATTACGTACGATGTAACAGGGTGATAACAAAGCTTGTAAAAGGGACATGGCGTGGCCCCCCTCCGAAAAAGGCATCATCCTGGTGCTTTAACAGAAGATAAAAGTAAATTATTGTTGCAAGAAATTACAAACAATAAGTTACGACAGAAATAATGCAACGAGCGTGTGGTGCCCTGCTTAGCCTAGTTTCATTACCTCGCCAAGTTCGGCAGGCAGTCTTGGTCGTGCTTGGATAATAAACACTAACGAGTGCTGTTCGGCAGTCAGTAGCTGTTACTCCGTTATGCATGTGGGGTCGTCCTTGTTAGAGAGCAGCGCCTCGGCCCTCCCTCTCATCCACAATCTTCGGGGCAGATCGTGACCCTGGCAACGAGTTCTGTCGAGTTGATCCACGCCATCGAGAGCGGCAAAACAACGCCCCCCGCATCTGATGCCACGTCACTGTACGGAAAGACCGAGCCGTTTGAGGGAGACGGTTGCCTGGCCCATCTATGAGGAGCAAGTTTACATGTTTTTCCACACTAACGACATGCCCGAGGAGAAACAATAGGACATTTGCCTGGCAAGTTGCGGAACCAAAGTGTTCAGTCTTCTGCTCGGCCTCCTAAAACCGGCTACAGCGCATGCCAAGACGCTCAGCGGGTTGCTCACTACACTGCGCTTGCACTTCAGTCCGGCGGCGTCTGCGCTAATGGGGTGTTTCCGCTTCAACAACCGGAGTCACCGGGGAGAGCCTCAGGCAGTACGTTGCTGCTCTACGAGGTTTGGCAAGTACTTGCGCTTTCGGGGAACAGCTGGACTCACTACTACGAAACCCTCTCGTCTGCGGCTTAACCAACCCTGCCATGCAGACACATCTGAAACTTCCTGACCCCTTGCTGGATGACCTGGTGAAAGCAGTGCTGGTAATAGACGCGTGGACAAAAGACGTCGGCGAGTTCGCGCATGCAGCATCATCGGAAGCAACGTTCAACAAGGTGGTGGCGAAGGGCGGTAAATGCAGTCGCTGCGGTGGCGCCCATGCCCCCTCACAGTGCCAGTTCGTACATTCGCAGTGCTTCACATGCAGAAAAACTGGGCACCTTGCATGAGTATGCCGAACGGGGAAGCAGAACAGCGGACCACAGCCGCAGCCTGGATTAAGTCCAGGTTCCAGACCAGCCCAAAGTCAGGGTAGGCGTCGCAAGTGGCGGCGGGGAAGTGCAGCAGCAGGCTTGGGTTTCTCCGCGACCAGGCTCAGCGTCGTGATCGAGGATCCGCCTATTTTTGACATGTGGCACACAGGCCGTGTCCTGTCGTCTGTGCCTCCATACGTACCAACCGTCGAAGTTTGTGGGTGCCCCATTTCCATGGAACTGGACAAGAGGGCCAGTAGGTTGGTCATGGCTGACAAACTTTTCAAAAAGACCTTCCCCGGAGGGGCCGTTGATGCTTCAGGCGTCATGCTGCGGAGTTACTCGGGAGAGCTTTCCCAGGTCCAAGGCCAGGCCCAGGTCAGCATTCGTTTTGGCAACAGGGAAGCAACCCTTCCTCTGTATTTGACCACGGGGTCGTCACCGACGCTGCTCGGCAGGAATTGGATTTGCGCACTGGGTGTTCGGCTGCCAGAAGGCCACGTCCAGGAAGCAGCCCTACATGGTGTACAAGACATCCCGAGCTTCCTAATAGAGTTCAAGTCACTGTTCAAGCCAGGGGTGGGCACAATTGCCGATATGACTGCTGGCATCCATGTACCCAAGGGAGTCCGACCTCGGTTTTCCAAGCCTCGCCCGCTGCAGTTCCCACTTAAGGACGGGGTCACCCAGGAGCTGCAACGGCTAGAGCGAGAAGGCATCCTGATAACAGTTAAGGCTGTGGGTTGGGCCGCTCCCATCGTTCCAGTTCCCAAGCAAGATGGCAGTGTCAGAATCTGTGGGGATTTCCAGGTTGCGATCTACTCCAACGCTATTGTCGAAAGTACCTCCTGCCTAGGGTTGAAGATCTCTGGTCGGCTTTGTCTGGTGACCAGAAATTCGCGAAGCTCGACCGCAGAGACGCGTACCAGCAGTTGGTGCTCCAGGAGGCCTCACGGAAGTATGTCATATCGACAGCTATGGGGCTTTTTCAGTATATGCGTTTACCATTTGGCATGGCCTTGGCATCCGCCATTTTTCCAAGAGAGATGGACAACCTCTTCAGGTGGCACGTGGCAGTGTACTCGTACGATATTCTCATCACCGGTATCGATGACGGAGACCACATGCGAAATCTGCACAACGTTCTGGCCCGACTTCAGGATACTGGTCTCAAGCTCAAGCGTGAAAAGTGCATGTTCATGGTTCCTAGTGTGGAATACTTGGGACGCGTCTTCTCCGAGGCCGGCCTAACTCTGGCCCCCTGCAGAGTTGAGGCCGTTTCGAAGGTGCCGAAGCCCCGAAACAAGAAAGAGCTGCAAAGCTACCTTGGCCTCATCAATTTCTGCAGGAGATTCCTGCCCAACTTGTCTGCGCATCTGCAGCCACTGCACATTCTGCTTCGAGATGGCCAGCATTGGTCATGAAAGAAGGAGCAGGACGTGGCCTTTGAGCACAATAAACAGCTAATCACGAAGGCACCGGTGCTGGTGCACTTCGATACAGCCAAGCCTGTTGTCCCTACTGTAGATGCATCACCATTCGGTGTAGGAGCTGTCCTAGTGCACAGAGACAAGGATGGCCAAGAACGCCCGGTATTTGCTTTTCGTCGTCTGCACACAGCAGAGCAATGTTACAGCCAGCTGGACAAGGAAGGCCTCGCCCTCATGTTTGGACCAGAGCGTTTCAGTACCTGCGAGGCCAAAAGTTCGAGGCAGTCACGGACCTCAAATCACTGCTGGGGCTACTGGGGCCAGACAAGGTAGTCCTCGTGCAGGAATCACCTCGAGTGGTATCATGGGCCTTCAAGCTGGCGGCCTACAGCTACCAGTTGATTTACTGTCCGGGAAAAGACCTGAGGCCTGCTGATGCCCTGAGCTGGTTGCCGCTGCCAGAGGTGCCTGCTGCTGTTCCCAGAGCCAGCTGAAGGGCTCATGCTGGAGCATGCGTACCCAGAGGTAATCTCCAGGTCTGCTGTGTTATGGGCAACCAGTCAGGACCCGGTCCTGTCCCAGGTGGTGAAGGCAGTGAAGCGTAGCACTAGTGGCGACCAGCCGGCTAGAGAAAAAAAGAGGACGAGTGCTGGTGGCTGGTGGCGCGAGAAGCCTAGGATGTTCATAGGCTTCTAGCTGGCTGGACACCATGGCCGCTGCTCTACTTCGGCAGCTCGCTGCCTCCTGCACATCTCATCCTTTCATTTAACCTGCGACGACGGCATGTCTGCATTGGACACCGTCACATCGCTACAGTAGTATCCTGAGAGGAGGAGTTCTTGCAGCAGCCCTACATCCAGAATGCCGCTGAGCTGAGCATGGAGCAGGGCTGCCTACTTTGGAGTTCCAGGGTGGGAATCTCACAATATCTCCGGTCCAGGGTCCTGCAGTTGCTGCACGCGGGGTATCCTGGCGTGGAGAAGAAGATTGTGGCTCGGTCCCACGTTTGGTGGCCTGGATATGATGCAGGGCTTCCGAGTCTGCCAGGAACATCAAACTTCACTTCATGTGGAGATCACCCCATGGCCATTCCCACAGAGGCCCTGGTCCCGCCTTCACGTGGATTTCAGGGGCCCCTTCAAAGGCCACTACTTCCTGGTTGTGGTCGACACATTTTCAAAGTGGGTGGAGTTTATACCTGTTACCACTCCATCAGTAGGTGCGACCATTGCAGCACTGCGGCAGATCTTCGCAGCCCAGGGGCTGCTGGACATCATAGTCTCCAATAATGGGCCCGCTTTCGCCAGCACTGAGTATCTGGCCTGGCCGACAAAGAATAGAATCCGCCGAATGACGGTTCCTCCGTACCACCCTGCTTCAAGCGGTGTAGTTGAGCGGGTGGTGCAGACTATTAAGGACAAATTTAAGAAGAGCCAGGTTGGGGATTTCGGTACGCAGGTTGCCCGCATACTCTTCCAGTACCGGACTAAACCTCATGATGTCAGCGGCCATGCCCCCTGTGAGTTTTTGCTGTGACGGATGGTAAAGACACCGTTGGACATTCTGCACCCAGACCTCCTGTCCACAGCGCTCCTCAAACAACATTTAGACCAGTTCATCACTATCTCCTTAATTTGGGAATTTATGCCAGGCCACCTGACTGGCTCCCTAGCTACAGGCCGGCAGCGGCCTGTTCTTTGATGGCTGTTGTGAAGAAGCTGCAATATGCATTGCTCGTATGATGCCGGATTCATGACTCGAACACCCTTCAAAAGTAGATTTTCACCAATGCTGGGATTGCTTCGATATTGCCACTAAGTACTTTCTTACATCTGTTGGCACACAAGACTTCCTGGACCAGCCTTTCGTACAGTACTGGAGGGCAAGGGGCATTCCCATGCCTAGTTTGTGCCTGACGAAGCTCGTGAAGGTGTGCGGACAGGCTATTCTACAGAGCACAAATGGTCTCCTGGACCAAAACCTCAGCGTTGTCAGCTTGTTTTTGAGTAGACTCCAGTCTCTAAACTTGTCTTGCAGAAGCTCGTGAGAACATATCAGTAGTAGCCAATTGTTTTTGAGGTATGTATAGCACTTTGTAGCAGGAGTGCATCAGCTTCATACGGAAATTTCAGAGATTTGGATGAAGAGAAGGTGGCGAAAGATAGGGCACAGCCTAGGAAAGTTAGTTTGAAGAGGCGTTGAGTAAATGGAGACAGTGAGATGAGCTGTAGCGAGCGTTCGAGAAGATGGATAGCAAGTAGGCGTAGGAAAAAGCTGAAAGAAATGCGGGATGTGAAGAAGCTCCGACTTGAGACGTTGGTGTCTAATTGGTGAATGCTTCTGTGGAAAAGATTCTGGACAGTAAACTATGTTACAACGGATTTTATAGGTCACATTAGGCTGAGTTGAGCTCTTTGTATATAGGGGCAATTTTGTACAGGTATTAATAATTGTACAGATTTTTGGAATATTGAGTTTAAGTACTGTGTGCAGTTATTCTTGCGAGTGTAGCTGTATAGTATTTGATAATGAACTTGGGGACATGTGAACGTTAAAGTGCAGTGTTTGATGTGTATTGGTGAAAGTGTGTGATGGTGTGGTGTTGTGTTGAGGGAAGATCAATGGAAGGTACGGTGAGAGAACGTGATGTGCCAGCCACACACGATTAGGCACAAGTGATGACTACGAAAGAAGGCCGAAATCGCAGGAAGGGAGATCGGAAATGAGCAGTTTTTTTTTTTTCTTGAAAAAGCTTTTTAAAAGGAGGCCCAATGATCTGGTGAGTAAAGGAGAGGCATGAGACGCGTGCCAAACGTAGAAGTGTGGCGACAGTGCACGAGGGAAGAGTCACCGGATGGCACGCGCACCTGCCATGTAGAAGCAGGAGATTGGTCGGAGAGGGGCTGGTGGCACGAAACTCGACCTGAGAAGAAAAATTTCAGAGGATATGCAGCACTGTGTGTTGGGACACCGAGCTGCGAAGACTTGGGAAGCGAACGTCTCTACGGGGACAGGAGCAGCATGACCGCCCGGGAAGTTGCCGTCGACCTCGGAGATGGTCCTAAGTGAGGCTGCCCGGACTTGCCGCATCCTGCCCAGCAGTTCCCAGTAGACTTGCAGCTTCCCCACAACGCATTAGGAAGGAAGCAGCTCACACCAGTCAGCCGAGTGGACGCATCAGCGGGGTAGTCCTTGACGAGCGGCGCCTAGCGAGGCCGAGGACTGAGACACCGGCAATGCAGACGAGTGGATCGTCAAGCAGACACACGCTGCCGCCGATGACGGTGAAGCAGTACCACTTCGTCGTATCTCCGAGGGTGGCGTATGAACAGTAAGAATGTTCTGTTATTACGAGAGTGCATGAGAGTCGCCACCGAGACGCCATCTTGGCTAGGGACAGTTTAAGGTTTAAGACTGAACATGACTTGTATCTGTGTTAGTTACGGTATCGCTGTATAGCCGATTATTGTCTACGTACATATTTATTTTTAAGGGGGAATTTCGAGTGTTAGTGTGGTAAGAGTGCTTCTCACAACCAAATCGAAACTGGAAGTGAAACCGACAGCGGAAAATAACCGACGAAAACGAAAGTGTGCACGGGGTCAGACGAACGTGAGCGCGTGAGTTTCGGAACAGCGACGGGCAGAGGAAGAACGCGGCCAGCTAGCAAGAGCGCTAGGCGTTGGGCCTCAGGGGACCGAACCAACGAGCGGGTGTCACCAACCCAACCGGGACGAGCGTGGCATGTTCCTGAGGCGAGTGGCGGTTCCGGGCCGGGCCTGACATGCTGTTCCTGTGGCGTACGAGCGGGCGGGCCAGGGCAAGCGGCTGATCCTGTCCAGACTCGGGTCCGGCACAACCAGTCACCGAGATCGTGGCCACGGTGCCACGTCGGAGCCGGTCCGGCACAACCGCCAATTGAAGGTGTGACCTCAGTGTTGCGTCGGCCGCAGCGTGGGGCCGCCTGGTCCAGCACGAGCAGCTGATGGTCTGCTCGTGAGCTGCCGTGCACTTGGCAACCTTCCCGTGGCGAGGTTGCGTCGTCGACGCCATCGTCTTCAGCGGGAGCGTGAGTGGCACCCGACGGAATTAGACTTCCGAGTAGTGAGGACGCGTGGGTGACTCGCGGGCGCGTAGACATAAGGACTGTGGGACTGAATTATGGAGCCAGTGTGTTGTACAGATAGCCACCGTGTTGTGATTGTTTTGTGTGTGAAGTCAATAGATGTTTCTCTTGTCCTTGTCCTGGGTTTCTGCGTCTGAGGGCCCAAGAACCACCACAGTTAGATTGTGTGCCATTTTGTATAGTATTAAAATGGGTTTGCCGCGTTAGCACCAACTCGCGTCCCTCTCTCTAATCCATCCTTCGTAATATCCTGTTCAGAGATAAGTTCGTGACAGGTTGTTGATATGGAATTCAGAAAAAGCAACAAAACGCATAATAACTGTTTCTTAGTTCTTTCTTTCTGAATAAAAGTTTGCAACTTGTGTCATACTGAAAGGGATTACCTATGCAAGCTTGAGAAACTGTGATTGAATGTTGTCTATAAAGGAAATGTCATTGGAGCCATGTTTTCACGTGTGCTCCCAGTGATGCTACCATTTTTCGATACTCTATTTATTTCAAGCTTTTGTCCTCCCCTGGAGATATGCGAATTGTGTTTCTAACAGACAGAGTGGTTCTTGAAAATTTGTACACACAGCCTTGAAAGTCCTTGAAAACCCTTGAGTTTTTGTCATGTAAACGAGCATGAACCCTGTAAAGTGAACTACTTGCACTGTGTACTGAAGGGTTAAATTTCACTCATGCCTTGATTGTTACCCTTCATTGGATAACCCTCCTGATTATTTCTACCTGCTTTAAGTTCATTTTTCTTTCACTGTGCCTGAACCCCAATGCTTTGGAAAATTCAGCGCTAACATTGTGCATATAGGATGAAGCCCTTCACAGAACACTTCATATTCCTCTCCACACGCACTACATAACATGTCTATGCTTTTGCATTTGGCTCAGTAAGTCTTAGTGTGCAATACTCCTGTCCCATACAGCGCGCCTAGACGTGGCTAGGAGTTATAAGAAACACACAAGCCTGTCTAGGTGCGATGTTTCATGTCCAGTATGTAGCAGCTGGCCCGCCAGCAGTTTGTGTTGCAACTCACTTCTGTCCCGTCTTCGAACAGCCCCAACAATTATTATAGATATTTTTCGTTGGCAATTTCCTTCTTGAAAGTTTTCTAGGTTTCCAGTGATGATTTCCTAAGCATGCCTATTTTCCACGTGCCCCTTTCTTAATCAGTGGTTCCATTTGGTTTATTGGTATCCTGCTGCTTTCTAAATATTGTAACAACATTCCTCATTTACAACTAGATGAAAACTTTTCTAGACCAACCCTTCTCTGCAGTTCCTCTCCTTAAATACGTGGTGCGCAACATGGCCGCTGACATTGAGACAGTTATGTGGCAGTGCTGCACATTCTTTGTACATTCTTCAAGTGTTAGTGATGGAAAATATTTCAAATTGTGGGTGACATGAACCATCTCTTTTGAGGCAACACAAAGCTCTGCGTTTTGTCACACGACCTGTTTCGTAGCGACAGGAAAGAACGAAATCTAAACAATATATTATACAGTTTTTGTAATGACAATTTTTTCTCATGTGCATGTATTTTCAAGGTAAAAATTTAATTGTGTTTTCAAAAATGTGTAAAAACAAGACAGGAAAACTCGTGTTATCCAGCCAATGAAATCGGCACAGCAGGTCAAATTCTGTTCAAGACAATTTATTTACTTCAGTCGTTATAGAATGCAGATCAGTATCTGCACGTCATGCACAAAATATTGATTATGGAGTAAAATACGGAGTAACCATAGATCTCATTTGCAATATTTTTGCTTTGCGACTCATCAACCTCAAACGACGAGTTGAATGTCAATTCAGGATATGCATGGTTTTTTGTCCACTTTATAATAGCTCGTTACAACCGGAAAGAAAGATTAACACGCTCACTTGTGAATATTCACCCTGCAGATTTAGCAGAACAGCATAATACAGTCGAATCACTGTGCAATATAAAAGTTTGAAGTCTTATGCAGCATCTGTGATGCCATATATATTTATATCAGCATAAAGTTCTCATTATACTGCGTTATTCATAAAATACAAAGTACCGTTGTTTTCTTGGAGTGTACCGATTTTATATGTCAAAGTGTCATTTAAAAAAGATATGAACGAGCGAATTGATTAACTTTTTTTCTCTAGAATCATGTTTTGAAAACAAAAATAGTACAGCCCACTGTGACCTCCATTGAACAATTCATTGCACCAGTTTTACTTAAACTGGTTGTATGCATTTTTCCTTATTTCACTGAATTGAAAAGCTCTTTCTGCAAGCGATGCGAGGTGAACGAAAGCACACAGGGACACTGCATTCAAGAGAAAATGTGGAGGCCTCGCTGTACAAAATGGCAGGGAATAATTAATGCACCATCTGTGTCAGTAAAAAAGTGAATTCATTTTGTTACTAGCACAACAACTTTTGGGCTACTTATTTGCACCATTGCCATCCAAGGCCAGTCCTTGGCAAGTGCACTTTCAGTCACTGCCAAGACTAATGGTTTTACTAGTAAACTTAATTCTTGGAACTTCCCTATTTTCTTTTTATGGCATCTTATGCAGCTGCAATAAAACTAGCAGCAATGTCCTACTTGTAGCACCGCATATTTGCTTTGCACATGGGCCCTAAGGCGTACATTGCATCAGGTAAACTAACAAGTGACGCATAGTGATGCAAATTGACAATTGAGTTGATTTGATGATAATACAGTTTTATCACACTGCATGCACATAACAACAGAAATCTGTGGCAGCACATGTACAAGTAGTTGTTTTGCCTTATGCTTTGATAAACTGAATTGATTTTATTCAAGTCTGTGCAATGATATGCTTAGGACTAAAGGTCCTCCTACCTGTGACAACCATAGGTACATAGGCACTATTTGTAGGTTACAAGGAAATGGAACTTACATTAAGGAAATATTTCCAGCCAAGAACGGACAAACACAGGAAACAGCGATGGAGACAAGAAAGCAGCTAGACAGTTTAATCGCCAAAGCGAGGCACACATCGCCTTCACAGCAATCACACAAACCGAAAATCACAATACAAAACTGATGTGCAAGCACTGTGTGTCATTTTTATTTGCTCCTCAATTTTATAGGAAATCTTGTTGCTTTCTGTACAATGTCACAGAGCTATCACTGCAACATGCTTCGTCATTCTTTGCAGTCTGATAAGTATTTCACCTGTCGTCACTTCTGCCCAAAATCTTTATTTTATTAGCTTACGTGTGCACTGTTCGCAATGAAGAGCCAAATTCCAGCCTGCTTCCTTGTCTAGTGATTTAAAGTGTTTCTAGGCTCTAAGATTTACACGACTTATCTAGCCTATTTCAGCCATCAGCGTGTGAAATATACATCAATACTGATATCCAGAGTACAGTCTTCGCTCCACAGTTATATTTGTACACAAGGTGTCTGCATGTGATGCCAACGAAAAGAAAAGCTTGAAACCTACCATATTTGTGTAGCTGATAAACATGCTTATTAAGAAAACGGGGATGAAGAGAGGCGTGGGGCGGGTTGCTAGCAAAAAGTCCATGGGCTACATGTTCAGAACCTCTGCCTTAGAGCATTTACCCAGCTTACACTGTGGCTCAAGGAACCACAGTGTAAGCTGAGCTGAGCCACCAGATAAGACAGTTTGTGGAGAACGCCTTAAATTTAATTGTCAGTTAGTTTTTACTTGAAATTTCAGCGCCCAATGTTTCAACTTGGCTGACCATCTTGGAAGATACAGTGCCTGCATGCTTGCACATTTCCGTAGCCATTGCAATGCTGCTGTTCAGACAATGCCAAAAAATTGTAGCAAAGTGCTTGATGTCCATTTATTGATGTAATGAAGAAAGAATGCGCAAGGACTGCCATTCTTCATCAATTCTACAAAGTGAACAGTTTAATATATGTCGGCTAAAGTATGGAGAAAGGGCAGTGTTGACCAACGCGGATAAAAAAATCTCCTTTCTTCTCTTACACAGAAAACAATGACAAACTCTCTGCTCGCACACCAAGCATTGGCCGCATCACAGGAAGTGCCAGCATTGAAACACTGGTTCGTGTGGGCATTGAGAAAGAACACGGCTTGTCACCCGACTCAAAAGTGGTAGTGCTGCACGATTTCACGCCCTGTGTGGACGACGAGCTTGAAGTGCGACGTGGTCAAATTGTCAATGTGCTGTACCAGGAGAACGACTGGGTGTATGTCATTGCTTCCGAGACCGGTCAGGAGGGCTTCATTCCCCACTCGTACTGTGCTCCCTATGGCAGCCAGCTGGGAGAGCTGGCCTTGACAGTGCGTCACAAAAAGCTGCCACGTGGACTGGACGATGACCTGTTGGAGCAGGCATCATCGCGCGGGACACACTCGGTCGACAGTGGACAGCAGTCGGACGCTGAAAGCTTTGGTGTGGCCCCTGCCACTGAACACTCCGCGACTCTTCCAGATGTGCACCCATTCTTCAAGGACCCAGCCGGACGTTATGTGGTGTTGTACACGTTTGTGGCTCGTGACGAAAACGACGTGAGTGTTGAACGGGGTGAGCTTGTGACGGTGTTGAATCATGAGGACCCGGACTGGTTCTGGGTGCTCCGTTCTGATGGCCAGGAAGGCTTCGTGCCCAGCGCATTTGTGTGCCCGGCAGACTCTGCACAGGGTGAGAACTGTTTTAATTCATTCGACTATATGTAGAGTGGTTAGGAAATTCTTTTGGGTGGGTGTTTTCCAACAGAAAGTAAAACTAGTGCCCACTGGTAGGTATTGCATATTTCAGCACCCAGCTGTCGTTCTCATGTAATAAGTGTGCATCAAATTAAAAGGCTGGCAGGTGCACTTTCACATCTGTTTAACGCTTCATAGCGTGTACAAATGTAGCATTGTGCGAAATATTTTATTGGTCTCACAATGAACACAGATGATTAAGTTAATTTTAATTGGCCATTCTGGACATTATATTGGATTTCAAATACTGCAGCCGAAGAACCAGAGCCAAGGTTTTCATGGACATGCAGCACAGCTGTACTGGGTACAAATTGCTGGTACTTGCATGCCGCCATGCATAATAAATAATTGAGCAAAAAATAAGGTTTCTAATACCCCTGTCGCATGAGGCAACTTAAATTCACTCTTGAGAGAGTGCACTTAACCATTAGTTACAGGCTTTCACATGAACACCTGCTGCAAAATGCACTTGCCGGCGAGTGCGTCATTGCTGCAACAGTGTGTCTGGCTTGTGAATATATGTCCAAAATCGGGTTCATAGCATTCATTATTTTCATTAACAGGAACACTGTGATGCATTAAAACGGGATATACTACAAACCTGCTATTCTCTCTCCCAAGCAGTTTACAGCAAGAGGCATGCCCAGAACCCACCAAATGGTCGCAACCACTGTGTCTGCACAGAAGTTTACTTCAAGGACTGATTATAGCAGTAGCACATTACTACATAAGAACCATTGTCTGAAATAAGAAATATCTGCTGTGCTACTTAGTTACCCATTTCCACGGCCATCATTTCCAAAGTGTAACAGCAAAGTGACACTTGGGAGCGTAAGTGCACTCGCTCAAAATGACGCTTTTGCCAGCGTTTCCACGGTATAAGTGTCACTCGATGCCACGATGTAAGAAAAATAATTTAGGTGTCGACACTCTCTGCCCTCCGTGAAGGAGAATGCATCCAGATAATGTTCGCCTTTATTACATGCACCCGTCGCAGTTTCGTGGGGGGCGCTACGACATGGGGGCTTAAGAAACCAATTGTGACGAGGTGAACGCGCGTTTTTCTTCGTTTTTTTTCCCCTCTCGTTGCATATTTTTTTTAACCGTGCACACTAGCAACTAGAGCAAGGAATGCATACTGCGTTTTTTGCGACCGTGCTCGCGACCAGAAAATGCAATGTGCGACGAACGCCATAATTGGCCCCACGGCGTTAGAAAAAAAAAGATTATACTTCTCACGTGCGCAGTGCCGTTACGGACGCTACACACTCAGCTCGTCCATAGCTCGTCTTCTATTGTACATGTGCCGGCCGCGGTTGCTTGGGAGGCGCTGCGACATGGAGGCAGAAAAGAGGAAAGAGGCGAACATTATGTGGATGCGCCGTCAGGCGGAGTGTCCACACCTAAATTATTTTTCTTGCATTGTGCCCGCTGCAAAGCACACTTGCTGGCGAGTGAATTCATTAAGCTCTCTTCACTGCAATGAATTGTCAAGCCTCAGTAGCAGTGGAGTAAAGTCGTTATTCGATGCTGAGTATTTTTTAAACTATCAGGAATATTCTTATGCATTAAAATGTACGATATGGCAGAACACTACTTTGATATTCTACAATGGCCGTCATGGGCATGCTGAACACGCGCCATGCAATGGCCACAGCTTCAGTGTTTGTACATAAAGTTAGTTTTAAGGGCTGCTTATTACGCGTCATCATTAAAAAGCATTGCTTCTAGAATAATGAATATTTGTTACTAGGTAGCCATAATTTCCAAAGCACACTGCAAATGTGACGTGCAGGGTGCATAAGTGCACTTGCTCTGTCTGTAGAAATGACTTTTTGCAATCACTTTCCACTGGTGCACATAGTTTGGCCCTCTGCGACAACATAAGTATTGTGAAGATCACTCCGCACAATTTTATGCCTCATTGCCTCGTACCTAGGCTTACAGAGAGGTGGATGCTTGAAAAACTGTGGGCTGTACATATGCTATTACTGATTACATTCACTACATTTAAACACATAGCACCACCATCTGTTAAGCTTACTCCCCAAGAAGTTCCTTGCAGGTCTTTTTTTTTTTTCTTTAAGCATTAGGCTTAGATGAGAGGTGGCCGACTGCATGCTTGCAGACGGTCTGTCAGTGAATAACGAATCTGCATCGTTAATTCAGGGCTTCATTCTCACAATACGTTCGCAGTCAACTTGCACTGCCCATCCATGCCTATCCAACTTGTGCTGTCCATCTAAGGCTAGCTGCCTTGAGCACTTTATATTTTGCTGTTACCTTGGAGGAAAAAAAAATAAACTGGAGGTGACCTTGATCTTTAACATTGGTGTCTTACAGTGACCCTTGCCTGTAAGCATTCATGCGTCCTAGTGTATTGCTTAGTGCCCAAGGAGATATACAGCAGTGAGCCCACCAACCCTCTTCTAGTTAACTGGACGGAGAGAACAGCAACTGTTGGCATAAGCAAGCACACACTTTTATATATAAGAGTACAAGGGGTGCGACAGTTTTGTGGGCACCAGGACAGGTACAAGCCCCATCCTATGATGTAGGTGAAGCCAAGGCCATGTAACCCGGTCCACAGGTGGTGCAACATGGCGGACATCAGGGAGAGCATAAGGAGGATGTGACGTTGTGGAGATAGTCATATTTGCAAGATGTTTCAGCGCACTAACAAAGAAAAAAGGACAGGGTAGACAGAAAGAGCGCTGTCTACGAACTAGCCCAAGCTTCTACTCTTGTGTGGAGATAGGTTTGCTGGAAAAGCTTACCCTATGAAGAGACCGGGAAGGGACACGACGTTCTCGACTGCTGTCGCGCTTAAGGACGCTACGGTTGGGTTCGCTGACTCTACGAGACTACGTAGAGGTAGCACTCTAAGCAGTTCATCACCAAGCACAGTGGAACAATCATGGGCTGGTAGGGAAACTCCGCAAGACTGATTGAGCACCCTAACCTGCGGCACAAATGTTGCCACACAAAGGTAGGTGCGTGATTGGGAAGTCCTTCACAAAGTCAGACCACGGCTTCTTTGTTGCAGGAATGCAAGCATTCCTCACAGCGCACGAGCGCCATGCGGAAGCAAGCTATGGAGAAGGGGGTCGTCACGGGTGGCCAATGAGGAACGACAAAGCACCGTGACGTGCGCTAGCGGGACACTAGAGGAAGGAATTGTCCGGGCATGTTCGGACACTTGTTTCCGTGCAGGGAAGAGTGACACATGGCTTGCACCAGACAAAAAGGCCCCACGGTGGAGCAATGATGGCCATGTTAGTGATTAAGGGCAGTTCCCGGAGCACAAGGACGATGGGCCAGCACTCGCGCCAGCTGGAGAACGAGATTCTAAAGGGAAGGGCGCCTTCGATTCTCACATCTTGAAGGGATCCGCTCTATGCACAGCTGGTGCAGAAGCCTAGCTATAGTCCCAGCCGCACACTGTGGCACCATGCACTATCAACGTCCCCTTGCCGTAGCTCGAGTCATCGCAGCTACGATGGGTTTAGATGAATGAGGCAACCGACAGGCTAGATCAACAAATAACAAGCACCTTATTGCTACAATAGCAATAATGTGTGAAGAGGGATTGTCTGCCCTATGAAGAGAACAAAGGGTAAGATTTACTCCTTTAGTAAATGACCATGGCTCGCAGAGGTTTCAGAGGTGGCTGCTTGCTGGTACAAAAGTCCTTCTTCCTGTCTCTTCGTTGGTTTTGTTCACAGAGGCCTTTCAGCGTCTCTCTCTGAAGGACCAGTTTGTCCTCATGGCCGTGCCTCCATCAAGGAAAAGGAAGCGTGGGCGCATGTGCTCTCTGGCAGTCTACACACCAATTGTTCGTGGTACTTTAGCGTATATTAAATTATAGCATAGCTTAATGCACACTCTATCATTCACAACACTTTGCTTAACTCATTCTATCCCCTTCAATTCAGTGGCTAGGAGTTGTGGTGCATATTACTTGCGTGCTAGGTAGGCTAATGCCAGCACACCCCTCATAGGTATGGCTGTCGGCGCTCTGTGAAAATGCTGTGCAGGAGCTCTTCCAGACATACCTGTAAATGCTATGAATCCAGGGGATGTACTTAAAGTTACAGCTATATGGAGATTGGCAACACGTGCACCAGCGTGCGGGAGAAAAATGTCATTAGACAAACAACCTGAACCTCTTGTTGAGTGCTTTCTGCTCCTTGCTGAATATTGCAGCTCCACAACTGTAGCAGTCTGCCTCACAAAAATGCTGGCTGCACTTGCGTGTTGCAGCCTATGGCTGTTTGCCGTCCAAGCTCCACACAGCTTCTCACCCTGTAGACAGCCTGACAGTAGGCTTTATAACATACGTCCTGCATTAGGCACTGGCCTACGTTCAAAGACATGTTGTAGTTCTTGCAAGTGTTGTCAAGCGCACACCAGAAGCATGAAAACCTTCTCTCAGAATTACAACACAGGTGCCTTTCTAAAATTTTGTTTTCGGCTCACTTTGGCTCCCTGGTAGCTAGCGACACGTCCAACACAGCGTCTGTGACTGCCCGATTGTCCCTAGCACATCACACCGACCATGGTGCCAAGTTTGACAATGGTGGGCTTTGCTTGCAATGCTATGATAGCCGAACTCCCCTCGTTTTTGCATACCAACTCTGTATCGGGGCGGAAATGCTTTGCTGCCACAAAAACTGACATCAAAAGCTTGTTGGTTAACTTCATTTATTGGCTTGTATGTATTAGAAAATTGTAGTGTTTGACAATTTATGGCATAAAGACTTTCTAGGAATCACTAAAGTTTCACATAATTTGATATTTCATCATCGAACTTTAATAGCCATATTAAACTTGGCATACAGGAAACACAGTCACTCCTTGTAACTTTTTGTAACAAGGGAATGGTGAACTTTGAATGAAGACACCATGGGGCATTATCTTGTCAAGGAAAGCAGCATGTCATCTCATTTACTGGTTTTTGTGCACAAATTCTGAGCCTGTTTCGCATACATTACCCGCCATGGTGTTCTTGTGGTTGTAGTGCTCGACTGCTGCTGGTAACAGAATTGAATCCCAGCCACATTTTCGATGGAAAAAATGCTCCAGGCCCTTGTGCTTATGCCGGCAAGTTTTTGCAGCGCTTGAATGTGTAGAGAAATCCATCAGCATTTCAAACGCACACTGGAATTCGCAATTGCAGCTGCCTGCTAGAATTGCTCAGTTTTTATTTGACGGCCATCTTCGTATCGTGGGATGACGATTGCCTACAAAAAGTGAAGTCTCCATCGGGTAATCTTTGGCGTCCATTCTCAGTGATATTTCTAGCCCATCATAATCATGTCTTGTCAAACAAGCTTGAAACTGTAATTTTTAAAGTTTGCTGTTTTGTTGACACTTATTTAATGTCAGTTAAATGTGATAATTTAAATTTCAAGGCCATTTCCTCTGACGTTTTGACTGTTTTCGTGGGAGTGCTTGCAGACACTTTTTTTTAAAATACCAATTGCCCACTGATGACATTGTAGCATAGTGCTAGTGGCGGCCAGCGGGCGAGAGAAAAAGATGACAAGCGTGTGGCACCTATAATGTCCCTAGGCTTCTGGCTGGCTCGACGCCACGACCGCTACGCTAATTCAGCAGCTCGCTTCTTGTGCGTCTCGTCCTTCCATTAAACCAGAGATGGTACGTCTCCGTCAGACACCGTCCCATCGCTACAACATCCCGAGATTTATATTTGAAGCTTTTCATAGAATCCTCCCGTGTTAGTTGAATCTATGAACCAAGATGCGGCAACCCACTTTTGCTTTTCAGCTCTGCCTACTCAAAATTAGTTAAGTGAAGCATCGCTAACCTCTGCCTTGCCAGCAACTTAAATAAGTCGTGCCTGGGGCATCACAGCTTTGCTCTACAAGTAGAGCATCTGACAAAGGCTGGTTACCCCACACATGTTCTTGTTTCAGTGGCAGAAAAGCTGGTGAGAGAGCTGACAAACCTAAATAGCGCAGCAGTGTCAGAAAGATCTGGCTTGTCGTGCTACCATATGCTGACAAACCTAAATAGCGCAGCAGTGTCAGAAAGATCTGGCTTGTCGTACTACCATATGTTGGAAAAGATTGGGCAGGCCACCAACGTTCAGGTGGTTTTTTTCTGCACCTGAAAAATTGCAGGAACTTTGCAAGCGGGTTAACACACCTCGTGCAAACTATGCCCCTTGCCCACAGGTCACGCTACGCCCCATGCGCAGTAAGGGTCGTTTACTCTTTTATGGACGTGTGGGAATGCCTATGTCAGCCAAACCGGCAGGTGCATTAACGACCGCCTTCGAGAGCACCAAAATAATGTGCATTATGTGGTGCAAGGGCACATTGGAATCCATGACAGAGATTCCGGTTGCACCCCCCTCTTTGATCGGTGCACGATAATCGCAAGGCATAGGAATCAGCTCACCCACAAGATTGTTCAAGTGAAAAAAATTCACTGTGTGAAAACTGTGCAACATCCCCTTCGGTTGCTTTGTCACAGTTAGAATATGATTACCTGGCCGAGCTTTAGGGCAATTTAGTTTCCGTCTCATGTGTATTGATACTGACCCATTGATTAGGCTTGTCTTTCTGTTCTTTATTGTCTTTTTCTACACGTATGTTTCGACATTCTGCAAAATAGTTAGTTGGAAGTCAGCACTCTTTCTGTCTACTGTTCTATGTGCACAGGCTGAAAAGACTTCTTGTCAGTATGACTACACATCAACTAGCTTCCACCCTCATTGTATATTAAAGAATCCTAGGTCCTCTACTACAGCACCTCTTGTAATCATATTGTGCTTTTGGGACTTCAATTTATTGATAAGTGGCATTTAATGTTTCAAAACCGCCATATCATTATGAGACGTCGTGGGTTTCAGAAATTTAGATTACCTAGGGTTTTAAACGTGCACACGGGTCTACAATATTGTCACGGGCTAAGTAGATGCCTGTGGATGACGGCGACGAAGTGCTGAACGTGAACATGCTCGGTCTGCAGCAGCGTTGCACGCATTTGCTCGCCAGTATATTCGCCAGTACGCATTTGCTCGCCAGTGTATACTTTATTCCCCGTAACATCATTGGTGGAGGTGCTGGGTACCACTCGTTATACAGCCCAACGAGCTGGATTTTCACAGCGGACGGCGCATTGCAGCTACCACGATGACTGACCAGGCTACTCAATGTCAACAAGATCCGTCAGCCCCGCAACCGATCATTGTGGTGCAACCTCGTGACCCAGGCCCATTCAACGGCACAAGTGGCATAGACGTCGATGACTGGCTGGTTCTGTATGAGCGCGTCAGCAGCAGCAACCATTGGGATCCGACGCTTGTGTTGGCGAACATCTTCTACTTGCATGGCACGGCAAAACTCTGGTACGAGACACATCAAGAAGAGTTGACTAGCTGGGACATCTGTAAGCAGAAATTGCGCTATCTATTTGTGAAACCCATCGGACATCAAGTGGCCGCAAAAAAAGAGCTTGCAACTCGGGCCCAGACATCCACAGAGCCGTACATCGCGTACATCCAGGTTGTGTTGGCTTTGTGCCGCAAGGTCGACAAGGACATGCTCGACGAGGACAAAGTCGGACACATCCTGAAAGGAATTGCCGATGACGCCTTCAATTTTCTCCTGTGCAAGGACTGCTCGACGGTGGAGTCGGTCATCGAAGCATGTCGTCGCTTCGAACAGGCAAAAAGTAGGCGCATAGTTCACCGATTTGACCGCCTTCTCAACACGGCGGCTACGTCCTCTTGCGAAGATTTGCCCACACTACATCAACCACCAGCGCTGGAAAACGTCACCAGAATAGTCCATCGGAAACTCGAGGCTATGGCACCCGCTATGTCTAGCGTCGGCACGCCAGGACACAACCTCGATGCTGTTTCAATGATACAGGTTGTGGTTCGCCAAGAGATCGCGAATATGGGCATTTCGCCACCTCATCAAAATGCCCCTGCTACTTCCAGCTCGGCTCCAGTCGTTGTGGCTGCCACTCCGAACCGCACGTTCGCGCCACGACGAAACCCAGCTGAATGGCGCACTCATGATGATCGGCCCATATGTTTCACGTGCCATCGGATAGGACACATTGCTTGCCATTGCCGCAGCCGTTAAACCTCATCACCTCGACCGAGCTTCTATGATTGGGGGCCTCGCTCCGAACGTGCACCTCACGCCCCCGTCCTACCGTGCTGAGACAGGTGCAGAGCATAATCCAGAACGTCGGACCAGCCGCTCGCCATCGCCCGTGCGTCGTCAGTCCCGCTCGCTCCAACCCCGCCATTCTCGGTCTCCCTACGACCGTTGCTCGGAAAACTAGCCGGTGCAGCCCCCGGAGGTGACGCTGCATACACGACTCGGACTGCAAATCCTCTGATTAATCCCGACCGGCGGTGCAACCTTCTTACAATTCTCGTTGATGGTTTACCTGTAACTGCTCTTCTTGATACCGGTGCACAAATATCTGTGATGAGCTCAGACCTCCGCCGCCGCCTCCAAAAAGTTCTGACGCCTGCGATTGCATCTACCGTTCGTACAGCGGATGTGAGTACTCCTGCTGTGCTTGGAATGTGCACTGCGCGATTAACGATTTCTGAGCATCAAACTTCAGTTCTGTTCGCTGTACTGGAAAATTGCCCTTATGACCTCATCCTTGGACTCGACTTTGACTTCACACGCTGCGCTCATTGACTGTTTCAAAGGTCTTCTTCAGCTCGAACTACCATCCTTTTCAGAGACCGTCTCTACCAGCCCATCTCATCTACGCCCTGTCGATTTCCTCAGACTTCCGCCGCAAGCCGCAGTCCAAGTCCAACTCTCTCGATATCCTCCAGTACCCAATGGTGATTATGTTGCTGCCCCAATTTCTGACGTGCCCATGACACGTAATGTTGCACTCCCCAACACGGTGATTACCGTTAAGGGCAACCGAACTTCATTTCCCGTCCTCAATTTTGGCTTCTCAGCGCAAGTTATTCCTCGCGGCATGTCACTTGCGCATCTGACACCACTGATCGACCACACATTTTCCGCCCTAACCATCTATTTGCCACCCGGTTTTTCATCAACGTCGCTGCCCGATTTCAGCCCCGGTTTCACCCGTCCTCTAACCACCCGGTTTCAGCCCGTCCTCTAACCTGCCTCCTTAAAACGGATGTCGCATTCATCTGGGGCCAACAGCAAGCAAACGCCTTCTCGTCGCTCGTTGACATTCTCACCAATCCACCAGTCCTAGCACACTTCGACCCATCTGCCACGACGCAGCTTCGTACTGACGCCAGTGGCCACTGCATAGGCGCAGTGCTGGCGCAGCGGCAACAAGGCATGCACCGCATCGTCGCGTATGCAAGCCGACTGTTGTTGCGCTCGGAACAAAATTATTCCATCACAGAACGCGAGTGCTTAGCTCTCGTCTGGGCCATTGCGAAACTCCGACCGTACCTGTATGGCCGACCATTCTCAGTTATTACGGACCACCATGCACTTTGCTAGCTCTCCTCACTCAAGGACCCTACGGGACGCCTTGGTTGCTGGGCGCTGCGCTTAGAAGAGTACACTTTTTCCGTATCCTATAAATCCGGACAACTTCACAAGGATGCAGACTGCTTGTCCCATTACCCAGTCGATCCCCCTGACACGATGGAAGATAGACAAGCTCCATGATGCCCCCTCCGCTGGACACCTAGGTGTGTCACGCACGTATGACCGCATTCGCCGCCGATTCTTTTGGCCTGGTCTCTACCGTTCTGTGCGACAGTACGTTGTGGCATGTGACCTCTGCCAGCGCCACAAGACACCTGCTCTGGGACCTGCTGGTACCCTCCAGCTCATTGAAGTACCAGATCAGCCATTTTTCCGAGTCGGCCTCGATCTTCTAGGACCTTTTCCCGTGTCGGCCACCGGTAATAAGTGGATTGCTGTTGCTAACGACTACGCAACGCGGTATGCCGTTACACGCGCCCTCCCCACCAGCTGCGCTACTGATGTAGCCGATTTCCTTATTCATGACATCATTCTGCGTCATGTTGCTCCTCATCAGTTGATTACCGACCGCGGCAGCTGTTTTCTATCTAAAGTAGTCGACGAGCTTTTGCGATCCTGCTCTACCCACCACAAGTTTACTACAGCGTACCATCCACAAACCAACGGCCTCACGGAACGCCTCAACCGTACCCTGACGAATATGTTAGCGATGTACGTCTCCAAGGATCACAAAGATTGGGACATCCACTTACCTTACAACAGTTCACGTCATGATACAGCTGAATTTTCACCTTTTTACCTACTGTTTGGTTATGACCCGCCTTTGCCCATGGACACCATGCTCCAATCTGACGCCCCCTCATCCACTGCTTATGCTCGTAATGCCCTGGCCCGAGCTGACATCGCCCGGCAAGTCGCCCGGCATCGTTTATGTGCCTCGCAGCTTAACCAAAAGAGTGCTTACGATCGCCGGCACCGCGATGTACAGTACTCTTCGGAGTCGCTCATCTTGCTGTGCTTACCATCACGTCGTGTTGGTCTCTGCGAAAAACTAATGTCCCGTTACATTGGCCCCTACCGCGTCATATGCAAGGTCACCAGCGTGACCTGTGAGATAGCTCCACTCCATACCACGTCAGTACCAGTTTCAGTCCCGACCGATATAATGCACATCTCACGGCTTAAACCATACTACTCACGCCTCGAGAATTGATCGCACCGGGACGGTGCTTCTGCCGCCGGCGGGTAATGTCACGGGCTAAGTTTATGCCTGAGGATGACGACGACAAAGTGCTGAACGTGAACGTGCTCGGACTGCAGCAGCGCTGTACGCATTTGCTCGCCAGTATATTCGCCAGTACGCATTTGCTCACCAGTGTATACTTTATTCCCCGTAACAATATTTTCGCCCCGTTGCAAATGCAGCCGCCGCAGCTGGAATTCGATCCTGCGACCTGTGGGTCAGCAGCCGAGTACCTTAGCCACTAGACCATTACCGCGGGGCGTTCTGAGACTAAACCTCATCATTTATCAATTATTAACGTGGCACTATGATCAATATTTCGTAAATTATGGTGTTAAATGTCTGGTGTGTTGACAAGGCTTTCAAGAGTTAAGTCTGACTTGCACACACATAGTCTTTATATATGCTCACTTCACAGTCATTCTTGGAGCAACTGCAACTTCCTCTGTCGGAGCTGCTGCTCAGAAACACGGCAGAGGCACCCTGACAGCTTGGAGGCAGCTTTTTCAGCTCATGCACTCATGCACCTGTTTTTGTCGTGTTACCTCGGAGGGCTAATACTGGACTTCCAGAAGTGCCTAAATGCAGTTGCGTCTCATTTATATTGCCATACCACAATATGGGCAAAAATTCGAGAGACTGATCTCTTGCAAACCAATTCTGCCCTGTTAATGTAGGAACCCACAGTCTGGATTATGGACAACCATTTTGGGGATGAAACGAGTAATTACAAGTATCTTTCTTTCCACAAAGCAAAAAAAAAAAGAATTTTTTAATTTTTTAAAAGCAAGACAAAAAAGGTATTGCACCTTGAACAGCAGGGTCACCCGCAATGCACGCTTCAAGTAGTCGATGTGTTGCACTTTTTTTATACTGTAGTAAGGTTGAAGAAATCGGTGCAAATTCATGTCATTTTTGGGCTGCATAAATTATGTTACTTTTTTGTTAAGACTTTTCTAGTTTGTTTTCTATCTAAATGATTCGTTGCTATGGATGGCTCACATTATGGACATATCTCTGGGGAACAGGGGCATCCATATCAATGATATATAACTCTGTATCAACATGGCCCACCTTTTTTCTCATCTTACATGGAGTAGGCCTATGTGTGTTTACTGAAGAGAAACTACAACTGCAGCGAACAGTGTGCATAATTCCTCATTTGCATAACATGAATCACGCTTCTCTTGGTATCATTGTCTATTAGTTCTCATTATTATTGTGTCCAACAAAGAAAACAAGCCCTTAACTTGGCACTTCTTTCCTTCTGAAGAAAAATGTGCTTTGTGATGTGGAGTGAATCGTTGTTGTGGCAACTTTATTTTGAGCTTTCATTGGGGGTAAAGCAAGTATGTATGCGGTCTGTTGGAACTGTATCCGACCTTTGGTGGAAGAAAAAAACTGGCATAACTGGAGCGTTGGAATGCCCCTCGGAGTAGTCCCCTTGGGACTCCACACACTTCTCTCTGCCGTGCTACCATTGTTGGAAGCATTCTGAGAATGCCTCTTTCGGAACGGAGTTGCAGCCATAATGTCCTCCTTTGTCTCAAATCACTCTCCTTTCAATGTCCTCTTGAGTTTGGGAAACAGCCAGAAGTCGCAGGTGGGCCATATCAGGAGAGTAAGGAGCCTATTGAACTACAGGGCTTCTCACCAAAAAAGTCTGAACCAAGGAATGTGCAGGAGCACTGTTGTGGTGGATGCACCGCACAGCATAACGTAGGCAACAGAGGACATGTCTGTAGTATCCTTTGGTGATTGTTTGACACTGTGGTGCGTACTCGTGGTGTACCATACCATGGGAGTCAAAGGAAGCACTCAGCATCATTTTGACGTTGCTGCGCACTTGTCGGGCCTTTTTTGGTCTTGATGATGTGGAATGCTTCCACTGTGATGACTAGGATTTTGTTTCTGGGTCGTGCTCGTACACCGAAGACTTGTCACCGGTGGTAATGGTGTTTATGAAGTTAGGGTCACTGCTTGTGAAATCCAGCATGTCCTGTGAGACTTCAACACAAAGTTGCTTTTGCTCCACCGTGCAGTTATGGCATGAATTTCGTTGCAACTCTCTTCATGGCCAAATCTTCTGTCACAATGGAATGTGCAGAGAAGGTGCTAATGCCCACCCCTTTCACAATTTTCCGGATGGTCACACGATGGCCCCGCATCACCACAGCCTTCACTTCGGTAATGACCTGGTCATTTTAGCATGTTGATGGCAGACCAGAGCGTGGCTCACTTTCTGCTGATGTGCAGTTGTCTTTGAACCGGTTTTACCACTCTTTAATTTGTGTGCGGCTCATAGCATCGTCACCGAAAGCCGTCTTGATCATTCCAAAGGTTTCCACTTGGCTGTCGCCCAGTTTTCGGCAAAATTTGATGCAGTAGCGCTGCTCCAGTGGCTCCGTCATTTTTTTTGCAATGAAAAACCGACGAGAGCACACTAGCACTACTTCACTCAAATGCTGCGTCCCAACGAATGACGCTGCACATGCACATGCGTGAAAAAATTCACGCATGTGCACGAAGACCCAAGGTCAGCTGATGCAAGCGCGCTTCTTTCAAATCCATCAAATGCTCGCAAAAAAAATATAAGGCCGGATACTTTTCTAACAGACCTCATATGTAGAAATTTAGTGAGAGGCCGTGTATCAAGGCCGCTACACTCAATTATATTGCCACCTGGTGTTCTGAGCCAGCAATCCATGACCAGCAGAAAAGGGCAAAGTGTGTTAGCTTTTCCTTCACGATACTCTTTCATGTCTTACTGCTTCGTTGCTCTTGTATCTACGGCCGCTGGTACATGGCAATATCATTTCCCTTCACACTGGTTCCAACTGGAAACCTTTCTCTCTCACTTGCTTCATTATGAACATGGCACGTCCTGAAACTCTTCATTTGGTGAGTAGCCATGTTACACATCCGGGAAATGGCGGTCACATACAAATGCATGTCTGCCAACAGTGTACACTGCGGGTCAAGCTACTGTAGCATCTCTGCATTTGGCAAGCTGCTTTGGCCCTTTCACTTCTGTTGAGTGATGAACATTGCTTTTACAGAACAGTGTGTCAATCATACACAATGAACATACCATAATTTTTGCTGCCATGTGAACAGTGCAAGTGGCAGGTGTTCCTTAATTTGCAGCTATTTAGTTTAACCCTTTTAAAACCAAAGAAAAAAAATAACTTGCCAAAATTGACAGACATTTTCACTTTGCAGAGCTGGATAAAGCGGTACCATTATTTCAATGAAATATTGTTTCTTCATTTGTGTACAAAGATGCCGCACGCACAACTACAATAGCCCACAGAGGAGCAATATTCGTTGATGTCATCCTGCTGTTGTAGAAATTTCATGACTATACTTGCCAATGGTCGGGAAAGGGGTTACATTATGGGTCTATTATGGCTAAAAGTCTCTGTCGGTGCTTCCCCAGAGATTCTGACAGCCTCCTAGCCTTTATGTTTCCAAGACTGTTGGGCTAAGACTGATCTTTTCACTATTCCAGAGAGCCAAGGAACTGTGCATGGAGCCATGCAGTCAGGCAGTAATGCGGTGTCTGCCAGTGGCCATCATGGCAATGTGTCAAGCACTGCTGTTGCTGCCGAAGAGCTGCGTTTCCACGGCAGTGAGCTGGTGATGCTTTACGACTACAAGGCACAAGCACCCGATGACTTGACTGTGCGCCGTGGTGACTGGGTCTATGCAGACCTCGCCAATCAGACAGTGGAAGGGTGGCTCTGGGCTTATGCACCAAAGGTGCACAAGTATGGTTTCATCCCAAAGGCCTATGCTCGGCCACCTGCCATGACATCATTATGATCCTCGTATTCAGGAGTAGTATCGGAAAGGAATGCATACAATGTTATTTTATTTGCTCGGTTAGTAAACCCAATGCACTCTCGATCTTTCTTTACTTTCCCTACGTGGTTTTACATGGCTGTGTTTTGATCACACTTAATATTTTAGAGGCCACCACATTCATGGCATTGTATATTGCAGGTGATTCTGCTACTTGTAAACTCTTTTTCGGTAACATTGAAAGTTGGGGGAGTTCGTGATAGTTCATTTCTTGTGAAGCAGCATACAAGGCCTCGACTTGTGCGCTGCATCACAAGTAATTTCTTTCATTAACTCTTTAGTTTTGTGACCGTATGAGCTTTATTCAAAAAACACCCAGACAGTGTAAGCAAAATAAGTAGCGCAGCGATTACCGTATTTACTCGCATAATCCTCGCATTTTTTTTTTTTTTTGCGGAAAACCGATAAAGTTAGGGGGTGCGAAAATTACGCGGGAAAAACTTTTCACAAAAACATACAAAGCGAAAAAGAAAACGAAGTGACCGCAGATCAAGATTCTTACACCAGCAACTGACGGCAAGCTTTGAGAAGTGATAATTAAAATTTACCTCAACAGTAAAAGCAGAGGCTCAACACAAAGCAAGATTTATTTGAGACACAAAAAAGTGCAAGCAAATAGCATACTCGAAGCTTGTGGGCGTTGCTGGCGTAGCGGTAGTGTTCGTTGCTCAACAGCAGCCCTCAAAAGGTAAGCGTAGGACGTCAGTATTCAGCTGATGGCTATTAAACAGAATCATCCGCAGTTTTCTTCTGAAGAAATAAAGTTTACCATCAATCTCAGTCTTAGGCACACGGCAGGCTCAAACGCGTCTTGGTAGTTTTCAGCTGCCATCACCAGTAGCGTACACAAAACTCGTCGACTCCGAAGGGCCTACCGGAGGACCTGTTGCCGTTGTTTAGTGTATGATCAATCACTTTCAACTTGAAAGCAGCCGTGTAGCTTCAGTATTGCCTTATAACGTGATAAGATTACCGACACAACATATAAAACACACCGCAACGCGCACTTGCCGCTTCGGCTTTGGCTTAAATTGAATCTCTGTGCATTAATAGTATGCTTTATGCTTAAGAGATGGCGCCAGGTGTCGCACGCTATCATCATCAAGGACTGGAATGAGCAGACGACATTATTGCGGCAATTTTCGGGGTTACAATAATTACTTGGGGGGGAAAAACATATTCTTGTTGGGCGATGTGGAGGGTGCCAGAATCATGCGAATGCGAGGAATACGCGAGTAAATACGGTATAAGGACCTTCTTGCTAAGGGTACCTACAACACATTGTCAGTGGAACATGTCAGGGGTACTGGCAAAACATTGTCAACCACAGCGACCTTAGATACTTTAGCCATCTTATTATGCAACATTTTTTGGTGCAACAGGTGTGCCAAAAACCATGATAATTGCTGAAATTGCACCACGCTGCGCCAGAATGCCCAACCAGCCTCCAAATTTTCTTAGTTGTGCTAACTTAACAAAGTAAAGGTCTCATTGGCCACCTGCAGTTTGCGTCATCAATAAAAAAACCAAGCGCCCCGACCCTAACGCTGAACCACGGTGTAAGATGTATATTCATTTAATCAGGACACTCACAAGACGATATCTACATAATAAAGTAACAACACTGCATGCCCATATGTCTGCTAGCCGCAGAGTATGCTGATCGGCGGGACGACACAACTTAAAGGCTAATAAAAATGCCTCCACCTCCCAAGATAATTGTGAGGAAATGCGAATGCATTTCTTGCGCCGAGAGAGGGCACCGTTGCCGTGAGACATTCACTTCACAGACTTCTGCCATCGCCTTGAGAGGGGCCCAGCCAGCGAACGGTCAAGAGTGAGGAGCGGGCGGAAGGAGAGAGTGGGACGCCAGCGTTTTCAGCTCTGCATTGGCGTTGCACAGCGGCGTCTCGAGCACACATTTCCGGATGTTCTTTAGAGGCACCCAGCCAACAAACGGTCGAGAATGAGGTGCGAGTGGATGGGAGAGTGGGGTGCAGGGAGGAGAGAGAGAAAATGGCGAGAAAAAGAGCTCAAAGGACTGCATCTACCCTCTCCTAAACTTTCTCGCACCACATGCTCTGCTTGCTAGGGGCAAGGATAACCGCGTACCCCCGCAGCTGTCGTTATGGGAGAGGGAGTGAGAGTACTAGTAGTACTAGTATGATTGCTGATGTTTAATTAGGTTATTGGCTTACTAGCAGTCATTTGTAGCAGTGTATGACATTTCTGCAGTGCTAAAAAAACTGTCAGTTTTTTTTTTTTTTTTTGCTACTTCCATTGCTCAGTTTATTAAATCTCTTGAATTTCAGGGTCCCCAGCTTGAATCACATTTGAATTTGCAAAGTGTACCTAAAGATTTGACAGGTGCAGCAAATTTTAATGGGGACTGCATCATAGCCTACACAGTGGGGTGGTTCAAAGTACTACTTTTATGGAAATAGCAGTGCTCATGTTCACTCTGAACATTTTAAATATATTCAATGGTTTGTACATTTTTTTTTTCATGTAAGCCTTTCCAATGCTTCTCCAAATTTGATCTATCGTGATAAAAAAATAGATGCTTTTTGCCGTAACCTTCTCCAAATTTGGATTTTAGTGCTCCAGCAGCAAAATTTTGTCCGCTCCGAATATTGCTCCTAATTCTATTTCGGCTGTTGCACCTGTGAGGACATTTGAAGCATTGTTGCCTGCATAAGTAGCATTTTGTTGTAGTAAAGAACCGTGCGCTATTGACGGCTGTGTTCTCACTCAATAGAGAAAAGGCAGCGCTGAGAAGAAAGGTATTCGTCACAGCTGCCTTGATAAAAAATGTCGCATATTTTATGATGTATTATTTTACAATGCTTAAAGGGACCCACAACTGGCCAGAACGGGTGATTAGATTTTCGTGGAAAGGAAAAGAGCATGAATTATTGCAAGTGGTTACAGCCTACTTTTCACAATCTGAGTAGGATTTACATTTTTAAATCTCATTCAAATGTAAGCAGAACCGGCATGTCGCAACCCTAACGCTGAAGCTGTAAACCACAAGTATGAAGGCCTTATTAGGACTTCATATTTTAAATTATTATGTGATTGTTTAAAGCCCACCAAAATGAGGGCTTAAATTTCGAATGTGTGTGTTATTGTTCATTTTCATTTGTTTCTGACTGGCGTACAAGGTAAGTACTGCATGAAAAGTGGTGCTGCTTTCGTGGTTTTGCAACTCCGGGTCCTGTGGGTCTCAGTTTGGTAGCGGGCCCTCGTCATAGGACCCATCATCCATAAAGTCAGATGAGGCGTTCGTAAGAACAACAATTTATCAGAATTCAAAAAGAGGTGATCAAGTAGAACTCAAGAAGTCTGAAGAACTGAACAGGAGAACTCTAAATACACAAAAGGTCTTCCGCTTACATAGCGCCGCATTGCCAACCCTGGGCGCATTGTCCGCAGCTTCAGCCAGTAGAGTGCTCGATGATTTAGGTGCTCCACCCACTAAGGCGGGGAAAGACACCACACAATGCGCATGGAGAGGGCACTGTCTACACGATGCCCAAATATGGTTTCAAACGCATTGCACCAACTTTTTGCACACGTCACGAAGATTTTGCGCATGTCCGATGACCTTAGATGACCTTGGTTTCCAAGAATTCTTCTGGCAGTTTGGTGAGGTTCGAAAGACCGGCTTACGGTACACGTGCCAAACTTGCCTGACTGCGTTTCGGGTGGGACAAGGTAGTGGCCCGACAGCTTATTGTCAAACCTGCCACTCCATCTAGCCGATGCTATGGAGGAAGGGGGAATGGTCGACTAATCCCTCGTCGTCGAGGCATGCTCCCGCAAGGCTGCAGAAGATAGTGCCTTTTTCTTTTCCTTCAATCACACATTCAATCCCTCATCGTGTGCTAGAAGTTGCGGCTGAACTGCGAATTTTCCGGGCTTCGCTTTTCTGCGAACAAGCTTCGTGTCTCCTCGCAAGGTGCAGCTACAACCAATGCGTCGAAATATTTTCGTCCAGGTCACACTGGCCGAAATACTTCAATCATGATGACGGTCATAACAGTGGCCTCTGCAGAGGAACAAGTGCAGTTGTGCATGCGCACAACGTTTCCAGTGTAGCTCGACATTGGAAGAAGCACGTAAGCTTGTGAATGCGATCGCTGTGGCTCGCAAAATGTTGTCGACCTACTGATCTGTGCAGAATTGCTTCATGCGTGCTGCTGGTGGTGGTGACGGTGGCGGTCCGTCGGATTCATCGCTATCGCTGTCGTCCCTTGAAGCATGTCGCTCTAACGCTACTTGATAGGGGTCCATATTTTGGGCTCGCATGCGAGCCAGAATTTGTTATTCTAGCTCAAGTTCTCAAGCAATGACATATCAAAGGCGTCTTTTCATTTTCAAAAAATTGCCTTAGCTCGACTTAGCTAAAGTCGAGAAAACGACCTGTGCACGACCAAAAGTACTTGCATAAGAAGCCCCCTGGAAAGTGCTGTAGCTCTTGTAAAATAATTTAGCACGCTAGAAAGCGGTGGTCGCGGACTGCAGGCTTGACAAACATGTTATGTGTTTGTACTTAGGTCACCACTTTTCATCACTGCTGGCTAATAATCGCTATCGCGATCACAGCAAATAGAAAAATCCTGATTATACCCAGGGTATTTTCTGCTTTACCATTTCGTGATTACAATCTCTGACCAATAAGCTTTCCGTTGCACTCGAGAAGACGAATACCATAAGTATTAGTTGTGGGTCCCTTTAAATAATAATGTGATTTCCAAAAAAGTTTTCTGCACCCTTAAAGGGTATGGCGAGCTTCAATTTTCAAGAAGCAATATTTGCAATTGCAGCATCTTGAAAATGCTTACTGTCCATTACTACAAGACTGCTGTACACCGTCAGACAGACTGGGCAACTTCAGGATCATCTTACGACCTCCTGGATAGTACTGTACACTAGATTATTACCAGGATGAACCAGCTTACTTGCAGGCAGAATACAGGTGATCACCGTGTGAAGCAGCAGACAGCGTGCAAATGAGAACAAGCTATGGAGGGCTTTGTGCTATGCTATATGTATTGGTGCTCCATTCTCATTGAAAAAGTTCAGTGCCTGTAGCATCAACCACAGCCTGCACCCAGTTGGCTTTTGGTAGTGAGTGACTGAAGTGGCCATTCAGCAGCCGTGGAGTTGGGCCTCCCACTAAACTTCCATACCCATTCTCTTGCTCACTTGAGGCCTTGTTCCCCCTAGATGTAGATCATGCGACTCATACTGACGAATTCTTTTGCAAATACACGTTTCATTTTCTTTATCACGCCTTAAAGGCCCGAAGGCATGAGATGAGGGGGGCCACATCCACAGGTTTTGAAACAGTACAATAAGTATAATTAGTATGATTAGGTTTATTTATCTAATGAAGTTAGAACAAAAAAGGACCATATGGTAACCCAGTGCAAGGCTGGAAAATGAAAACGTAAGGTATGGTCTCAAGATTTCTTGTATTCGTAAAGGTTTTGAAGTTGTACTTTACATTTGCCTTACTTACCTTGCGCAGCTTTGCTTCGCTCATTTCCTTCAGCCTTTTCTACAAAGAAATGCAGGCAAAAACATGTAAAGAGCAGTAAAAGGAGGAGCCAAACGTGATAGACTAAAAAAAAATAGCAAGAAAGAAATTAAGACTGTCCACATCCATACTTTCTTGGCACCACTTTGTTATAGAGCTTGTTTAGCAGTTATTCGGGCGTCGTTGGTTCTGAGAGAATCATCTTAAGCGTGACCGAAAAATCGAGAACAATGCAAGTAAAAAAATCCTGGGTCAAAGTTGAGACTGAACCAGGCTTGTTGGGGTTTGAGTGGGAATCGAACCCTGGTCGTTTGCGTGGCAAGCGGATGTTCTACCACACGGTCGCATCTCTGCTTGTGAAAACAGTGAAAAGAACTTCCTCTGCTTGGAAGTGCAGTGAAAGTAGCTTTCATGCTTCACAAACACACGCGTCCTGTATACATGCTTCTCAATGCGACATTAAATATTGCAGTAATAATGCGTAGTACAAGCGTCCGTTGCCAACAGTTGTCGTAATATGCGATTATTATAATGACTCCGTGGTTGAAAGCCAGTACCCCATTACAAAAGACACACACGCTACTGCGCCTATTCCCTTAGCTAGGTCACTTATTACGAGCTGGCATTACGAGCTGGCAGCTGACCAATAGTCTCTCGTATACAACCTAACGCCACCAAGTGTGCCAGTACGAGACCTTCGTTAATGAATAAGGAAAGGAAGTGTATACCTAAGGGCTCGTTTTTCGGTGTTTTGATGCAATATTAATGAGATTTGATAGACAATAATGCCAAGTAAGTATAGGGGAAGTTATTAGAACGAATTCTAATATAAATGCGAAGAAAGAAAAGTGGGTGAAAAGATAACTTGCCGTGGGCAGGAACCGAACCTGCGACCTTCGAATAACGCGTTCGATGATCTACCATTGAGCTACCATGACGGCTATACTGTGTGTGTGTGTGTGTGTGTGCGTGTGTGTGTAGAAAGAGATGAGAGAAAACTTAGCGGTTGTCTTAATTTTATTTCCAACGGTTTCGACCGCTGGACCGGTCTTCGTCAGGGTTTGCGAACAAGTGTGACTCTATGCGATGATGCCGCATCGACATGGTGGTGCAAGAAAGAAAAGGGAGAGAGCGACAAATTAGTGATGTTTTACAGTGGTGACATATGCTGTGCCAAACAGTTCTCGTCTCATTAGCAAAAGAGAGGAGAGTGGGAGAGGCCCCGCTTAGAGTGGTGCATGTGTGGTATGTTTGGGCAAGACATAAATTAGACAGCAGAAGGCAATCAAAGCAACTAAAATTTCAAAAGAGTTCAAAAAGAAAAAAAGAGGGGGATGAGTGGCTTACGCCGACGTGCCCTTGAAGGTCGTGGAGGGACATTGTTGGTGAGCTTGGGTGGCAAGCAATTACTTGTAGGGAAAGGGGGGACTCTGGCTGAGAGAGCCCCCAGATCCGGACCCTTCTGTAGTTATTCATACAAAAAGGAGAAATAGTTTCGTTTTCAATCAAACTACACTGACACGTTCCTAGAGAGGGAGGGCAGATTTCGGGGCAAAAATGGTGAAATGGCCTTGTGTGCTTTCACAATCTTTGCCCGGAAATCTGCCCCCCTCCCTCCCTGGGAACGTCGAGGCACGAGAGCTCACGCTCCTGGTAAACTATACGCTGGGAGCTGCTCTGCTTCGGCAGTTTGGGTAAGAGTGGCGAGATCGACATGACCACATCGACCTCTTTCACGTCTTTAGTGGTGAACGTAACTTTTTACTTTTTTGAAGCATACTTTGGAGCAGCCATAAGAGGTTTTGGAGCAGAAATGATAGTTTAGAGCGGCTGCTAGTGTTTTAGGAGCAGATATTAAATTTACCATGCATTAATTGGAGTTCTGAGCATCGGCGAAGCATCTGGTAAATATTTTTATAATAAAATGGATTTACCAGACAACAATCACAGCAAATTTCATGAAGCAAACATTGGCAGGTTGTCAAAAATGTGCGGTGAAATAAGCTACAATTTAAAATACTAGTATTTGAGGCAGAAATCAAATTAAACCAAAAAATTTTAGAAGTAACCGCAGTCCCATATAAGTGTTGTCGAACGTGCTGTAGATAAGAGGTATGAGATAAAAGCAATCCGGCTAATTTTCACATTTCGCCACACTAGCCTGCATATCCAGCTGAGAAAAAAAAGAACAGCCAAATGGCTTACATGGTCAATATAACAGTACTATCGCACAAATGGGATCAGAGCCCATAATTGTGCACAGTAGTATCACCCTGGGAAACTACACAGATTCTATTATGATTTGATCAAAGAATATGTTTGTAACTCTCATTCTCTCGGAGACATTTCAGAGTAGCTTTGGAGCAATTACTAATGAACATTAATGTTTGGAGCAGCACTTCCATCACTGCGTAAGTCTGGCAGTTGACATATCAAGACCACATGCAAAATAACAACACTGACCAAAAAAGAAAAGTTGCGTCCCCCAGACAGTTTTACCAGCCAAAGATCGCACACAGCCTCTAAAACTCGAAGCTTGTGCGCACTTCCAATTTTGGAGGCCACACAACTTGCCATTACAAGTCAAACTTGGCCATGCCAACGCAAAATACAATATGGCAGCTTACAAAATTCTGAGGCATGGCTCTCAAAACAAGCCATTTTGTAAGGAAAATTGAACTTCAGGGCATGGATTCGTCTGAAAAGGAATTGGTCGTGAAAAGGCAATAGTCCTATGGGAACTTTGGCAGTGCACTTATGAAGCCAGAAATATCCAACAGTTCCAAATGTCCAATGGTGGCTTCCAATTACGGAGTCTTTGGGCACCAGAATGGCTACTTGGGATAATACCAAGATCACACATATTGCTGCTCGAGTGGCCATGCAAGCGCCGCAGCACCTTGCGCAAGCACGAGACTAGAAGCTCATGCTACGCTGTGACATTAGTACACCATTGCGTACCACCGAAGGCCTGTGGAATATGGTCGCTTTCATGAAGGCTCAGTCCAAAAAGCTTAAGAAATTAGCAGCTCTTTGTTTAATAAATACTGCATCCCTACCCACCATTTTTTTTCCCAAATCGAAACATTTTCATTGTCAAAGCCAATTTCTCTTTCCATGATATACCACTGAACTTTCAAGAGGAGAGCAGTACAAAGGATACATTTTTGCAATAATGAAGGAAAGGAAAAAACCATGTCATACATTTTATTATGAGCAGTGTGTCGGTTGTCTAAAAATGCCCGTGTACTCTGTGCTTTTTAGCTCATTCTCGGATAGTCCCAGCCTTTCTGTTTCTGCACTGATCCATTCTTCAGTGCTCCTTTTCTCCTCAAGGAAGGTAGCCTGCTGAGCCTTGAGTCTCTCATGGAATGCGTTCATTTTGTCTTGCTTCATTCGGGTGCAGTATTCTGCTGTCAGTCGCCGGAGCTCGCCTTTCTTCGTAACAGACTGCGTGATGTAGTGCAGCTGGGCAGGAGTATAAGTGACGTGCAGTGTGCAGGCAACGGAGCGAAAGCGCTCGCGGTCGTACCGGTACAGATATTTGAATGCCTTGTTTCGTCCCTCGATGGCCTTGGCAAGCGCATCCTTCAAATCCCTGCGCTGAATAATATGCAAATCACAAGACACAAGTGTTCCGTAGCAGCAGTCTTTTAGTAAGCACTCTGCGATAACTCGCATCAATGAAAATTATGATATGCTTTGTACAGCACCAAAATGCACTCCTCATATGACATGCAGCCGAAATGCAAACCTGGGAGATCGAATACAATGATTGTGGAAGCAGGGCAAACCAGAAGGTTGCCACATGTCACGAAATACAGCACACTGCAGGGTTCCTGCGGGAGTGGTGACACAAACAATAATCCAAGGCCTAACATGATGACTTCGATGCATGGAAATTCCTACAGAAACATTTTAATCGTAGTGCTGATCCGATCAATAATAATTGTTTTTCTCAATATAATCCTTGACTTTACTTGTAGGACACAAGCTTGTGCACACAACAAATTACATCAATGTTGTTAGGGGCTGCTGCGTAAAGGGTGTTGTGCTGTGGAAACCAACTAACCTTTGGCTGCATGTTGTAGAGCTCCTTGAGCTTCCTCACGAGAAAAGTCTTGTAAGCAACTGAAAATGATGTGCAGCAAGTTAGAGATGATGCTTGCATGGTGGGACACACTCACCTTTATACTCAAGTGAATCAAAATCGTACGGATGCCTCTGGCAAAGCTTGACAAATCTCTGCTTTTTTGCTTCGTGTATCTGCCTCTGTTAAGGGAAAAAGAAAACTGAGTGAATAGTAAAAGTTAATAGCGTCTGAGTATCGGAGAGGGCTTAGGCTCACCAGGCTTGCCAGCTGCAAGCTAAAAACCTTTTTCACTTCCGGCGAAGCCCTGTGAACACAAAAGTGCGGCACGTAGAGCACACCACCAATGCCACGGCCTTTTCTGAAGCGTCTCAAACAGCAGCCAATCGATTAGACTCCACAAACCCTCCAAACTATTACACGTTATCGGTTGGCTATCGCTCAATTTCAAGCACTCCCCAGTGGAACGTCCGAAAGCTACTTACGCTCTCAGTTCGTCAGACAGTTCGAATCCGTTCAGCGGCAAGGTCGGGTCGGTTGGCCCTATGTCGCCGTCCCCTGCACCTCGCTCAGATCAGTACGCCTCTGGTGACCGCTCTGCAAGGCTCTTACCGCATTTGGCGATTACATCAGGAGGCGCCGGGTAGGACCACTCGAACGGCAGGTAGTCGGTGGGCCACGACAGGATCTTCCGATTTCTGAAACGTCTGCACACACGCGTCGCTGAACGGCACCGCAGGAGGCTCGCCTCGGTTGCGGCAGTCGTGGCTCTTGTAATAGATAATTTGGAGAACAGCGTTGTCACAGAGCACGAGAGTCTAGCCAAACCGGCCATGTTTAGCACACAGACAGGCGCACCACCCACGGTGTAGGCACCACCACAGCTTTTTAGAAATCCTTTGCCTGCCGGATTATCGGCAGTTTCGGAAGAGGCCGTCGTCGGATGGATGGATGAATAGATCTGGTTGTACCCTTTAAATTGGGCGACGGCTAACGTCACCTAGCCGTGGTATTTAGTGAACTTACCACTAGATTTATCTTTTATATTTTTTCCTTCAAATAGTGAAGTTGAGGGCTCGCTTCGAAGTTCTGGCTCGCTTCCTCCATACAAAATGGAGGAAGTAAACCAAAAAATTGACGGGTAAATACTTAGAAAACAGCAGGGGGCCAAACGAAAAAGAAGTAGCAGTTAAAAAGAAGGTGAATAAAACTGAGACTGACATGTGGAGAATTGGCATGATTAAGAAGTCCGCACTAGAGATCTATCGAAACGCTTTGCAGAAAATTGCCAAGGAAAAGATCTATGATAATACTCGGGGTTGTTTGAGACCAGGACGGCAGTATTGCGAATCAAGACATATCGGGCCAAATACGAAGAGGTATACACGGTATGCAGTGCATGCGGAGAGGAGGAGAGAACTGCCGAACACTTGATAATGTTCTGTAAAGGGCTTCACCCTATAGTTCAGAATGATGACGCAGAGTCTTTCAAAGCACTGGGGTTTAGAGACAGGGAGGGCAAAATAGAGTTTAAGCGGGTAGACTTAACTAAAAGGAGGTTATGTGATTGGTGGCTAATGTCAAGGCACGAGTGAAAATTAAACCATTCACTGCAAAGTACCAGTCTACAACTTCACTACTTAAAGGGAAAAAAAGATACATCTAGTGGTTAGTTCACTAAGTACTACGGCTAGGTGGCGTTAGCCGCTGCCCGATCTGAAGTGTACTTCCACATCCATCTACCCAACCCGTCTAAACACAGAACACCTACCAGTGGTTTAAATGTGTTTCATTTCTCATCAGCATGGGCTCGGTGCCGTCTTCGTAGACTGTCTACGTGCTGTCTAATAATTGGAACACAATCCTAGTCTAGGGGGCGTTCATCAGAATTATTCAATCATACGAGTTGCAAAACTCCCCATAGGCTCCTTGTATCAAAATCCGTCATTGGCTCAAATGGCGAAAGTGAGTAGATCGTAGCGCTACTTCTGGCCAGCGAAACTAACTAGAAAACGCAATATTTTGTGTTTTTGCGTTTAGCGAGATTGTGAGCGCCGCCGCATTCTGCCAAACAGCATAACAGCGCCTAGAATTTGTTTTTAGAAGGAGAGGTAGAAGAGGGCATGCCCAGCCGACACTAGAGTGTACTAGAAGTGTTGAGTGGCGTGACCACGCCTCGCCGCCTGATCCCTTCCGTGTTGCCCGCATTGGCGTCGCTGCAGTCGAATAGTACTGAAAGAACCGAGCGCCTCGCACCTGCCCATCATTCGTGTCTAGCACATGATGCCATAGCCCTCGAAGTATGACACGCCAGTCTACTGAATTTGAGCTCAATAAAACTCTGGTGAAAGATGAAATGAGATTTAAAAAAAGACAGAGACTGCTGCACCGCGCGGTGCACAAGCCACTCCCCACACAGAAACGGCTGCTGCGCCGCACAGAAGTGATATCATTCACTTTTTCGGTTCGGAGTATCTAGTGGTACGTCTGGAAGTAATGAAGGTCTAGAAGGTATATCTCGAAATAAAGTAATACGTCCAAACGTAAAAGTAAAAAAAAAGTGTTAGGTCCATCGTGACAACAATACATAACTGGCTTGTTATTCATTCCTAGTCAATGGGCAGTTGTGGCGTAGTTGGTTAGAGCAACACATTGAGATCTGGTGAGGTTGGTAGTTTGAGCCCCATTGCAGTTGCTCTTTTTTTGTTCACGCATGTATTGCTTTAACATTTGCGCCTTCTCATCGGCCTCCCGTCAGCCTGACTTAATGCTAGTAGTGGTCTTGTCCACAGGCCCTTTAATATTGGATGTTTGATGGCTCTCGCAGATTGCCTACATTCGTTTTGATAAAGTGTTTTGCAAATTAGTGCTTTTAATCGGCGAGACGCAAAAAGACAGGAAAAACTCAAATGCAGGTGGCTGCATTGGTTTCTCCTGCACAGCCGCGAGGAATATTTATTTCCATGGTTTATGAAAGTTTTGATGGCAGAAAGGCGCACTGCAAGGTAGTCTCAGGATAACTTTCCATGTCACTCAGTGTACCATTACCTCACGAGGTAACCGGCAGAGCGCTTCAAAGTACTGACGTGCCACCGCAATGATCTAGGCAATCAGCACTTGATAAACGATGTCCAAGGGCAAGTGCCGACGGCGTTAGCTCATCTAACTACAAAGCAGCTTGTCTGCCTTGCTGAATAACACGCATGGCCTGTGACAGCACGGGAGCATTTACGTCTGCAACGAATGAGAACAGCCGTACGTGTTCGCACTTAACAAAACAGCCAGCAATGCAGTAGCTTTGGCCTTTGGAGATCGCACGCTTCGTAAGAACATTACAATAAAGTTGTTTTCATTCATCGTATGAACACTTCGACGACGCACTGGGGTTTCATGCATGGGCGTCCGGTCAGTCACACGTGAACCCTGCAAAAGCATTTATTTCATCGTCGACCTTGTCCTTCGAGACAAGCAAAACTCGGCAGCAAGAACACTTTCTCCTTTGACAACACCACGCTTGGCATTGCAATCTAGAAAATGCAGTACGTCCAACGACTGTAATCCGCACATCATACTGAGAAACTTTAAGGCGCACACACTCAGATGAAGCTGCGGCGCGGTGGATGGCCCCGCTAGCTCCAACCACCAGGTTCAACTAAGCATCCAGCAATCACATGAAGCAGCGACGACACAGGGTCTCCGGCCCTTCTTGGGGGCGGCCTAGGCCATGTCCACGATTTCGCCGGAGTTTTCGCCACCAGTACACATTGCAGGCAACTACCATTTTGCGCTGTTTACCTTTCGCAGCCGCAGCGCCCATGGCGCCCCCTGTATTTAACATACTTGTTTTATGGATTTAATTAACATTTGTGAGCGTATTGACTTGTTAACCACTTGCTTAGTAAAATATTTGTACATTTAATGCATTAGGCATTAATAATTTATACATTTTAATAGCTTTAGGTAATAATTTTTAAAGTGACATTTTCTATGCGATGCAGAAGCCACTTCTGTGTGGGCTGGCTGCTGCACCGCGCGGCGCAGAATACGCTGCCTAAAATAAAATACTGTGTCACACGCACGCAGAACCAAAAGCCACAAGAAAAGAGGAGAGAGGAAGGGAGTCTGAACCCCCTATACCATGAACTTTTCAGGGTATACTAAAATAGTTAAAGGCATTCACAGCGACCACCAATTGCCAAAGTTAGGCGTTCTGCTATACACCACACCTCCTCAAAGAAAAAAGAAATCCTGGGTAGCCCTGCGCCAATAGTTTAGAGTTGGCAAAGCGGAACATAGCGTGTCTCTACAAATGCGCACTGTAGATTTCACCTTTCCGAGTATGAGGTCTCAAAACTAGTTAAAGTCTAACGTAGTCGGACGAAAAATGCACCGCCTAAAAATAGTAGTGTATATTAGTTTCCTAATATACACTAGATGGAACACTGGCGCTATTGTCTAATCATCTAGGGACCTTAATTGTCTATGGGAGCTGCAATGCACGGCGCTTCAGCGAGCATGGGAATGATGGGTAGTAGTGACCGTAGTACCCTAACCGTAGAACACACATTTGTCTAATATTCGTACTTCTGGCCTGCTTTTGGCTCCGTGTGCGTTCGTGTGGCTTGGAGCTGTTTTCTTACGAAACAAGTATTACCAAAAATGTTCAGCGGTTGCGCTTCACCATTTTATTTTTTTAGACTTACTTTCCAAATCGGCTCACGAAGTTCAAAGGGGTTTATTCTTTCAAAACAAAAACCGAAACACAGCAATAAATGAAGCCGCAAGCACAATTTGCCGCCCGCAAGTACGAAGACCAGGCAAATGTGTGTACTACCCTATTAATAGGCGTCAAAAATGTGGGCAGGCAGTGGTGCATGGTTTCCTAAAATTAACTAGAGGGCACTCTGGCGCTGCGATCGTTAAGCGTGCATGGGGATGATTGGTAGTCTACCCCTCAACCCCATGTACGCTGAACACGGAGGAAGGAAAGGTGACGCTGAACGATCGCAGTGCCAGAGTGCCCTCTAGGTAATTTTAGGAAACGATGCACCAATGCCTGCCCACATTTTTGACGCTTATTAATAGAACTGTGCTTATAATACAAAACATCGTCATAAACTTGCTCGCTTGCAATGACATTACGCCAATATAATATTTAGAGAGCAGAATAATAAGCTGTCGATACAAAATGAGAACTGGTTACAATGAATTTACGCATAATAACAGATGAGCTATTTATACAATTGGTACTTTTTAATATGTTTGAGTGTTGTTTTTAATAAGTTTAATATGTAATAAGCCTTTCGGAAAGAAATAATTATTATCTTCCACAAAACTGGCATGATAAAGAAGAGTCGTCACCAATTAATGTTGTGACAACGTTACTTACACTCGGGTTTCTCGTGAAACAATCGAGTGCATATGGGCTCATATGAGGTACACTGTGCTCTGGATTTTGTAGAGACTGTTGACAAAGCTAGCGCATGATTTAATCATAGTTTTGATATTTCTCCTTCCTTTGTAGTTCGCCAGTAGCCACCTATGATGTAACGCAGCTCGAAGCGCTGATTGAGTAAGGAGCTATGCGGATTCGTGCAAATTTCGATTTACATTTTTTTTCTCGGTCGGTAGGCTCTTGAAACAGTGAGTATATCGACGCAATTTTGGCGCGCCTGCATATTCACTCGTGCACTCTGGTGCGTAGCAGGTGCGTCCACTGATAAAGGCTCAGAAACGCATTAAACGTGCTGAAAACGAGCAGTTACACGCTTTCGCTGGCTCGGGTGCGCGCGCTTCCAATGCAGACGCTCCCGCGATCTTCAGTACCATGCCCCGCCGCGGTGGTCTAGTGGCTAAGGTACTCGGCTGCTGACCCGCAGGTCGTGGGTTCGATTCCCGGCTGCGGCGGCTGCATTTCCGATGGATGCGGAAATGTTGTAGGCCCGTGTGCTCAGATTTGGGCGCACGTTAAAGAACCCCAGGTGGTCGCGATTTCCGGAGCCCTCCACTACGGCGTCTGTCATAATCATGGTGGTTTTGGGACGTTAAACCCCACAAATCAATGAATCAGTACCATGAAACTACAGCGCCGCCGCTACTGTAACCGTGCGGAGAATTAGCCGAGATGCGGCGCGGCCGCCTCGTTCTTTCTGCTGCCCCATTCTCAGAACACCTACCAGTTATGGCTAGACCGGCTACACTGAGCACACGCAGCCTGGTAAATGTTCTGTGCACGCACGGAGGAAGGAAAAAGGTGCGTGTGTGCACGCAACCATAACAACGCCGCCATTGTGCCCAGTGAATATGGCTGCGATGATGCCATTTCTTCCTCCGTGTTATAGTGAACTAGAAATGTTCTAGTTCACTATACTCTGTGTTTCCTCCACACCACGGAGGAAGGAAATGTCCGTGCTCCACACTTTTTACGCCGCGCGCCGGCTGGGCATGCCCTCTCCTACCTTTCCTTCCTACGTGGCTCAGATAGATCAAATCTCGCCAGAATGGCCGTCAGCACCAAGCAGACACTTAATGTGAGTAACGTTTCGTTGTTTTTTGATTTCAACACGAAGTTAGCCAGAAATTACATCTGTTACGTTTGTTTAATTTAGCTTTTTCTTCTCGACGCGAGGTGGCGCATCGTCGCGTAAAAGCTGTCTTAACGTGTTCTAATCCTCGGACAGCATGGGCTCGGTGCGGTCTTCTAAGGGAACGCCGGTCATCTATGGCAGCGCTGCTACGTAGGAGCAAGGGTCTTTGTACTTGGCCTTTGAGATCGGCAATTTTGCGTTTGCTACTAATTTTAGAGGATGCCTTGTATTGAAAAAGGTGCTTGTTGAATGACTGCGTTATTTACGTGGGGTAATTAAAATTTTGTTTGCTCTTTTTACAAACTTTTTACGTTATTTTGTTGCACATAAGTTCCAAAAACGTAAAAACATATTTGAAGACACGCCTACTTGAGTGGCACCACTACCGTAGTACCGACGACCGCCACTTCCCAAGCATAGCCTCCTCTATAACTTTATATATAGGAGGCTATGTCCCAAGTGACCGCCGATAAACCGGCAGGCACAAGAAATCTAGGAGGCGTTGGCTGGTACCGCCCGCCGCCGTGATGGTAGATGAATGGATGGATAGATGTGGCTGTACCCTTTTGATCGGGCGGCGGTTAACGTCACCTAGCCGTAATACTTCGTGAACTAATCATTAGATTTATCTTTTTTTTTTCCTTTGAATAGTGAGGTTGAGGATTCGTACTTTGCAGTGAAGTGTTCAATTTTCACTCGTGCCTTGACTTTAGCCACCAATCAGATCACCTCCTTCTAGTTAATTCAACCAGCTTAAAGTCTATTTTGCCCTCTCTGTCCCTAAACCCCAGTGCTTTAAAATAACTCTGCGCCATCATCCTGAACTATAGGGTGTAGCCCTTTTCAGAACATTATCAAGTGTTCGGTGGTTTCTCATTCTTCTCCACACGCACTGCATACTGTGTCTACCCCTTCGTATTTGGCCCGGTATGTCTTGGTTCGTATAGTGTCGGTCGCGAGTGCCACTGCGTGGCGCTTGCTCAAAGCTGAAGGCACCAGGAGGACGCTTTGACAGGTAGAATTGCGAAAAACCGGAAAAAAGGTAAAAGAAAAAGGAAAAAGGCGCGTGTTGCAATTAGTTACATAAACATGCAGGGTGGCAGAAAGAAGGCAAAATGGTTAGAGATTGAGGAGCAGTTAAACAAAGAACAGATAGGCGTGTATGCGGTTACAGAAACACACCTTAGAGACTTGGAAGAGCCACCACATATTGAAAATTATGTTTGGGAAGGGTGTAACAGGACCATATCGGAAAGGAAAGGTGGGGGTGTAGGAATGCTAATTCATCGCGGAGCCAAATGGGTTAGAGTGAAACAGACGTGTTCAGAGCACCTCTGGGTTCTGGGCACAGTAGGTGGAAAGGAAACGTGGCTAGGGGTAGCCTACTTGTGGACGGGGAATAACTGCAGAGAAAAGAATCAGGAGATAGTGGATTGCATGAGTGCGGATATTAAGGAATTTGGTAATGGGGCCGAAATCATCCTTCTAGGGGACATGAATGCCCACATACATGACCTTGACGGATATTCAGACACCAATGGGAAGTTATTACTAGATCTTTGCGAGCAACATAGTCTGGAGATAGTTAACACGGGGCCTAAATGTGACGGCCAGATCACATGGGAAGTCGGAAACAAGCAATCAAGTATTGATTATTGTCTCATGACTGAATGAATTTACCACAAACTGACAGAAATGAGGATAGACGAGGAAGGCATTAACAGCTTGGGTAGTGATCATAAACGAATAACATTACAAATGGGATACGAAACTGAAAATATGAGCATGGAATCAAAGTCTGGCAGCTCGTATTTAAATGACAAACAAATAATAAATATAGCCGCAAGAGTCGAGGAAGAAGTAGGCGAAATACCAGGCAAGGACTGGGAGTATAGTGAGCTGTTACATCTAATGACGAAGGAGATAGGGAAAGAGAAGAAAACTGTTTGCTGGAAAGGAAAAAGGAAGCCAAAAAGTTGGTGGAACAAGGAAATCCGGGAGGCGATCGAGAAGCGACGCGAAGCATCACGGGAGCATAGAAAGGCAAAAAAGGAGAAGCGGCCGCAGGACGAAGTAAAAAAAAAATATGGGAAATATATTTAGAGAAAAAATCCCTTGTACAGAAATTGGTAGAGGCAAAAATTAAAGGTGAAAGTGAACGCTGGATGACAGAGATACACGAAAAAAAGGAGGCCGCGCCTAGGATTTTTTGGAGCCACATAAAGGCGCTAGGTAGGAAGTCTGTCACAACGCAACAACATATTCTAGATGAAGGAGGAAATCAATTGGAAGGGTACGAAGCGCTAGGTTACATCCAAAAGGTAACAGCCGATTCGTTTCAAAAGAGCGTCCAGGGGATCCCCCCGGTGAGTAAAAGTGTGGCGGAGAAAGCAACAGAGGAAGAGCTAGTACTTGATAATTTCAACTAGAAAAAGGCCGAAGGAAAAATTCCAAAGCGCACTGCCGCGGGTTTAGATGGGATTCCCGTTAGCCTCATTAACGAACTAGGACATAACACTAAAGAAGCATTGTTAAAAGCAGTAGAAAAAAGCTTAAAGGACGGACAAATACCGGACAGTTGGCGACAAAGTAGAATGAACTTAATCTATAAAGGCAAGGGAGAAAAGGACAAGATTCGCTCGTATAGACCACTAACCATTACATCGGTACTATACAGGATGGCGATGCAAGCAGTAAAAATGAAAATAGAAACATGGGCCGAACATAACGATATTTTGGGAGAACTTCAGAACGGATTTCGAGTCGACAGGCGGTTAGACGATAACCTGTTTGTTCTCACTCAGTGTATAGAAATATCTAAAATAGAGAATAGGCCCTTGTACGTGGCTTTTCTAGACATCACTGGGGCATACGACAACGTTAATCAGGAAATTTTGTGGGATATATTGAAAGGAATGGGCATGGGCGACGACTGTATACAGCTTTTGAGGGAGATATACCGAGAAAATACAGTTTGCATAGAGTGGGAAGGAATGCGTAGCAAAGAGAACGTTGAGGTTAGCAAGGGTCTGAGACAGGGATGTCCTTTGTCCCCGCTGTTATTCATGCTGTACATGGTGAGTATGGAAAAAGCGCTAGAAGGTAGCAACATTGGTTTTAATCTGTCACACAAACAGGGCGGCATGATGATTGAGCAGAAGCTTCCAGGTTTATTTTATGCGGACGATATCGTCTTATTTGCGGACAGTCGAGATGATATACAGCAGCTGGCGAATATATGCGGAAGGGAAGGTGAAGCTCTTGGACTAGGATTCAGTGTAACGAAGTGTGGATTGATGGTTTTCAATGATCCCTGTGATCAGACGGTGTCCATACAAGGCCAAGAAATACCGAGGGTAAGCGAATACAAGTACCTTGGAGTATGGGTAAATGAGAGTGATAGATACATGGAGGTACAGGAAAAAGCCTCGGCAGCAAAGGGAAAGAGGAATGCGGCAATAATGAAGCACAGAGCGTTGTGGGGATACAATAGGTATGAGGTGCTTCGAGGTCTGTGGAAGGGTGTAATGGTTCCAGGGCTTACTTTTGGGAACTCAGTGGTGTGCATGAGGGCAGAGGTGCAATCGGGAATGGATGTAAATCAAAGGACTGTGGGACGCCTCGCATTGGGTGCTCACGGGAAGACGACAAACGAGGCTGTAAAGGGCGATATGGGGTGGGCAGGTTTTGAGGCGAGGGAAGCGCAGAGCAAAATAAGGTTCGAAGAAAGGCTAAGAAATATGAAGGAGAGTAGATGGGCAGAGAAGGTGTTCCGTTATTTGTATAGGAAGAGCGTGGACACACAGTGGAGAAAAAGAACTAGAAGACTCACTAGTAAATATACGGCTGGTATTGTAAGCCATATGTCAACAAAGAGCGTTAAGGGAAAAGTCAGGGAGGCGGAGAGGATTTACTGGATGGCAGCTATGGAGAAAAAACCGGCTTTGAGTAACTACCGAAAGGGCAAAAATGAAATAAGGAGGGAGGCATTTTACGATAATTCAAGGGGAAGCGCTTTACTGTTTGAAGCGAGATCGGGTTGCCTTAGAACGCGTAGTTATAAAGCAAGATTCAGTGAAGAAGAAGAACAATGCACATGCTGCGGGAAAGATAAGGAAACGGCGGAGCATGTTCTGATTGAATGTGGAGATATCCACCCAGGTGCACGTTTGGGCACGAGCCTACAGGAAGCCTTGGGTTTTAGGGACAACAATGGAAAGCTGAACACACCCGCGATTGAAATAAGTAAGAGACGGTTAGAGTATTGGTGGCAGAAAATTAGAGAGAAAGGACAAAAATAAATATTGGAAAAATAAAATATGGACAGTGTGCCGTAAATGGCAGAGAACTGAAGCTGAAAATTTACCTTTTTTCCATTAAGATAGAATTTATCGAAGTAGAGGCATTAGGCCAACATCAAAAAAGAAAAAAGGTTTTTTTTTTTTTTTTTTGTCGAGCCTGGTGGCATACTTGTCACCACCCCGTTATAAAGGGGACGCTCATAGCATCCATCCATCCATCCAGGCAGGTCAACTTCTGTGGGAGCGCGAGCCATTCCCCAGGCATCTTTCTAGAGGAGGCGTTGGTTGAGCAGCAGCGTCATGTCGGGCAGGGAAGGTAAGCGCAGTTGCTGCGAAAATGCTTCTCGTGCCTTAATTACGTGATTAAACTCATCCATAATTCCGAATTTCAGGCGGCAAGAAAAAACCCCTGAAGATGGCAAAAAAGGAAGGGAAAGATTATGACGAGGTATGAATTGAATGATCGCGCAGCCATGTGAACTGAATCTTCGGCATTCGGGTCGGTTTCAATACTTCCAAACCAGTTTCCATATTTTAAACTTGCTGTCCACTTGTGATATGTATAATATAACCGAGAGTCGGGCTACTTGGTAAGTATTCATTGTAATGGCGGGGCGGGCGATCGCGGGCACAACACAGCACTGTGAAGGCGCACATGGCGTAAAACGCGATTGTCATTACCGTGCAACAGGTGAACCTATAGATCCGTGGGGGTCGACGTTAAACAAAACTGTTTAGGCATATAATTTCTTTGTGCAAACTTGTTCACTCACCCATGCGCTATCACTACCATGACTCAATCATTAAATGCGTTGCTTTTATTCCTACCCAGGTACACAACTACGCATTCATCGAACTCTCGGCAGTATAAAAAAAAGGATTAGAAGATGAGCCTCCAATTGACAATCTCTTATGGCCCAATCATTTCTCGTTTCCCCAGCGACCCGTCAGTCTTGTCTATTACTGGTTCATTCTATTTTATGAACAGCTGCACAGATCTTACCTAGCTTATTAGCAGCCTAGAAAAACAGCACTATATCCATTTCCTTCTTTCTTAAGCGTGTGAGATACGCAATAAATGTAAGGAATACTTGTGACACGTTTTTTTTTATCGCCATCTCCAATCATGCTCGGACCGATAATGGCCACTGCACAAGCGCGTATCCAGAAATTTTTTTTTTTGAGGGGGGGGGGGGAAGGGGGCACCTTTTTGATTTCGGGAGGGGCACCCCCCTGAAGTGGTCATTTTTCGCTCTGTGTGCCATGGCAGAAATGAAATGGGAGGGGGGGGGGGGCACGTGCCTGGTTTGCCACCCCCTGGCTACACCTCAGCCACTGCATCAAGAGGATAACCTACATCTAAAAGATGCGTGACCTCTGCATTAGAGCTGGCACTCATTTGTGCTCACAAGACTTGGTTAGCAAAGATTTAAGGGCAGCCTTTTCAGCGTCCTTCGAGGCGAATCACGCTCATGATGACAACGGGTGTGCTTTAATGGTTGTGACTATTATTTGTGATGCAATTAAACTGAATAGCACGCGAGAAGTGTTAAGTTAATCAGCATTGCGTCGCAGAGTCCTTGCTGTTCTTGTTGGGTTCTAATTCATAAGAATTGAAACATCGGATATTATTCTTGCATTTAATGATAGTATTATCACATGTGCTAAAATTTGAAATTGTAGTTAAATAACTACAGTCAATTTACTGGAAAACGTTTTTGCTACACTAGACCATACATTGCTGATAGAACTACGTGACATCCCACCAAAAAATCAAAACAAACAAAACAAGAAGCTCCAAAGTGACGAATTGACTTTGGCAATGATTACCAAGCTTGTATCTACTAAACAAAATAGTTCAACAGTATTTGAGACAAAGTGTGATCGCTTTTCAGCCGTTTTCTAACTTTAAACATTGTTTTGAGAAAAGTTTATACGCTTGCTAATACTGGCAGAGGTCCGTACAGATCGATCCCAACAATCTCTAAAGATAGCGTTAGGATGTTGAAGAAATGAACCGGAGCGAAGCAACTAGAACGCCCGACACCGGAAGGGAAGAAGACAAAGCCGAGGACACAGAGCTCGCGAGGGACGGCAAGACAAATCGTTCGCCATGAACGCAGAATAAAGTCGCGTTTTCTCTTATGGTTTGGGAGCCAGTCGTTTCGTAATACTTGGTGCCGCGAAACCCGGGACTGCTTCCCGAGAAACGCCTTCACGTCACGGCCATGGCGAACTCGAACCACCTGCGGAGGAAGCGAGGTGCACTCAGGGCTGGCGTCTCGCGAGCCCTTACCCAGCTCACGAATTTTCTGCAACGAATGGATCCTGACCTCTCGGAAGTTCATGTACACCTTGACTATCTCAAGGAGCCTACACTGTCAAGACTGGACGAAGCAATCTTTCCGCTAACAGATGAAGATGATGTTGATCACGGAATAAAAACGCCGCAGGATTATAGCGACAAGATCAGCTACATGATCGCACGCATGAAGTACTGGTTGCAAGGTCGTCCGCAAGCTACCACGATGCATGCTGAAGGTTCCGGATCAGGATCGAGCAACGCAGACCTCCCGAGATCCGTCGATGCTTCGCGAGAGAACCATGTCACAGATCGGTTGTACTGGCCAGGCTACAGATACTTACCTTTGATGGCAACCTGCGTGATTGGCAGGCCTTTTTGGATCATTACGACACCACGATCCACCAAAACCCTAACCTACCATGCATAAAAAAATTCAAACATTTGCTTACGTACTTAACTGGCAGCGCTTAACGGTCAATCGAAGGAATCCGGTTAGCCGAGCAGAATTACGACATCACTATTAAAACGCTCGCGGATTGGTTCGGACGGCGAGATGTCGTCATCAATAAGCACGTGGATCATCTTTTGACATTGACTTCTCTGAAGAGCTCATCAGAAGTTGCTAAACTTCGCACACGATGGGCTGTTCCGAGTGAGCGCTTTAGAAGGCCTCGGCGTGTCCCCGGATCAATACATCGTGGTACTGAATCGAGTCATGATGCGCTGCTTGCCAGACGATCTGGCTATCATGTACCGACAAAGGATGAAAAAGGATGACCATGCCAATAGTGGGTGGAGACTTCTGAACACAGACTGCACCAAGCGGAGGACCTGTTGACATTTCTTCGCATCCAAGTAGAAGTGCGGGAGGAAGGTCGCCCACAAAGGTGAAGACAGCATGGCTACAGAAAGCCCAGACGGTACGGAATTCATTTCGTCGGCTACAGCTCTTACTGGTTCCACTGCATCGATCAATCAAGTCTGCCCACTTTGCAACAGCCAAGAGCACAGCATTATCTCCTGCACTGCGAATCTGTCAGTGGACGAAAAGCGAGTAAGACTACTGATTAACAACTGCTGTTTTCGCTGCCGTATTCGCAACCACATCGCAAGTGCATGCAAAAAGGCCATCAGTCTTACCTGTGGCTCCTGCCTTTGCCTCCACCTGACCATTTTGTGCGACCTGTCCAAACCTGTTGTCCAGGACCCAGTGCCTGCTGCGGAATCCGTTGCATTGGGAAGACCCTTTTCGCCAAGGCTTCGAATCATTACAACCGCCCAAAGCATGCACGTCGGATGCACGGCTGTACTATTGCAGATGGGGTGCATGTGGGCAAGGTGCAGAAATTGGCGCCTCCTTGTTCGGGTTTTGTTGGACAGCGGTAGCCAGTGCAGCTATATTCGCACAGATGCGGCCAGAATCCTTCAGTGTTCTGTCATTAGAAGAGAAGAACTTTCAATAATGACATCTGGAAGCTCCAAGGCTCAAAAGCGACTTTGTGCCAACCGTGTCTCCGTGCAGCTGCACAGTCGATTTAGCGATGCTGAAGTGGAGGGTGAAGCCTTGACGATTCCAGAGATCTGCTCTGTAACGAGTCCACCGCTAGAGCACCAAATCTTGCAGACGCTCCTCGAAAAAGAGTACCATGTGGCTGACGCATGTCAATCAAATATGTGGCAAGAAGGCCACATCACCGTGCTGATAGGATCTGACGCCTATTGGAAGGTGACCACTAGCAAGATTGACCGCATCAACGAGACGCAAACAGCGATTGAAACAACATTTGGATGGATGGTACAAGGACCCTTATTGTCGGACATCCACTACCCGTCTAGCGCACTGTTCATATCGAGTCAAAATTCCTCTCCACCAGACATAACCGTATCGTCGATGTGGCGTCTTGATGCCATTGGAATTGATGAAAGCTATTCACAACCATTTGAGATCGACGCGCACCTCTCCACATTTGAGCGCTGCATAACAAAGCGAGGTAGATGTTATCAGGTGCCGCTCATGGTGGAACAGCTAGAACTACGAGCCAGAAACAGTAATTGCCGACTGACAGAACAGTGACTACAACGTCAAATCAACCATTTTCGAGAGTAGCCAACGTTACTTAGAGAAATACGACCTGGCTGTTACCGCATATTTCGATGACGGACATGCTGAGAAGGTGCAAGAAGAGCAGCCAGTCAGAGATAATGTATACTTTATGCCTCATCACGCAGTAGTTCGTCGGGACACCGTCACAACAAAGCTTCGAGTGGTGTTTGATGTGTCATCACATGAAGCTGGTCATCCCTGCCTCAACGATGTCCTATCGAAGGGCATCAAACTCGGCATGGACATTGTCCAGCTACTGCTGAACTTCCGATGCCACCCTGTTGTTCTTGCAGCAGACATGAAGAAGGCATACCTCCAGCTGTTGATTCGGCTTGAAGATCGTGACCTTCTGAGGTTTTCGTGGCTGGAACGACGGCCAACTAAGGAAGAGCCCATGCCACCAATTACAACGTGGAGGATGACCAGAGTACCAATTGGAGCTGTATAAAGCCCGTTTCTTTTGGCGGTTACAATTCGTCATCACCTGTTATCTTGTTAGCAGAACTATCTAGAAACCGTAGCCTTATTGGGCACGCATTCTACGTAAAGGATCTTATCATCGGCTACCCAGTACGCAGAGGGCAATGAAGATATATGAAGAAACGAAACAATTATACGAGTCAAGCATGAAAATTCGCAAGTGGGCCTCAAATTGCGATGAGTTGAAAGAAAGATTCTTGCGTGACAGCTGCACCATCGAAAATGAAGCTGGAGACAATCTAAAGATGAGGGTTTTAGATGTTCCCTGAGAATGTTCAGGCGATCACCTTATCCTGGGCACTGAGCACGCAGCTATGTTTGCCGCAGGAAAGCCGGCTACCAAACGTACAGCACTGAAAACCTGGGGCAAAGTATACGACCCACTGGGTTACCTCACTCCATTCACCCTAAAGGCTAAAATGGTATTCCAGAATCTATGGAAGAGAAATCTTACATGGGACGCCACTATACCTGAAGGTTAACAGGCCGAATGGAATAGTTGGTGTTCTGAGCTGTCCGACTCGTCCGTCACTATTCCACGATTAATATTCTTACAAGACAAAAATAAACCCTTTTTGTTTGAGCTGTACATCTTCGCAGATGCCAGTCCTATAGCATGCGATGCTTGCACTTAGTACGAGTGAACTCACCACCTGGAACGTGCTTCACACGACTCTTGATCAGCAAGGGCAGACTTGCTCGTTTGAAAATGGTATCGCTTCCACTCCTGGAGCTCCTGGCATGCACCATCACGGTGCGGTTTATGTGCTACGTGCAAAAGGTTTCTTTTTTCCAACAGGCCACTGTTACCTTTTGGACGGACTCGCTTGTGGCACTAAACTGGATAAAGAGATCAGTGACGAAGTTGAAACCATTTGTAGCGCACCGTGTCACCAAAATCCAGCAGCATACCAGACCTTCCCAATGGTTTCACTGTAGCAGCAAAAAAAAAAAAAAAATCCCACCAATGTCATCACTTGACTATCACTTTCGGATCTTACCAAATCGTCCAAGTGGGGGCATGGTCCAAGCTGGCTGTGTGACAAAACAAGGTCTTACAAAGGTATAGACGTCAGCGAATCATGATCGAGGATTTTTCCACAGAAATTACATCCGTTTTGTTCATCCGCCAATAATGTTCGCCACGGTTTCGTGCCCCTGGAAAACTGCAGCTTTTTAGCAAGACTGCTAAGAGTGACTGCATGGATCCAGTATTTCAGCCGCCACGCAAGATGCTTCGCATCAGCGTCTGGTCCTCTGACAGCAGAATAAATATTTCAAGCTGAGCATTATTGGTTGCATATAATGCAGGAAATCTCGTTCCCAATCGAGATCCAAGCACTGCAGAAAAGTCTGCCATTACCTTCAACATTTTCTGTACTTCGTTTGTGCCCGTTTATGGGTGAGGACGGCCTATTTCGCGTCGGGCGACTGCAAGAGCTGCACGCTGAACAGGACATTTGTCACCCCATCTTACTATCAAGTGACCATAAGCTCACCAGCTTGCTTGTTTGGGCAGCACATATGCGTACGATCCACGGTGGTGCGGAAGCAACCCTCACTGAGCTTCGAGAGTGTTTCTGGTTATTGAGAGAGCGTCAAACCGTGAAGAGGATCATTTTTCAATGTAGAATGTGCAAATGCTGGAAAACTACAGTGGAGACAGCACCCATGGCCCAACTTCCTCACGAAAGAATTACCGAAACCAGCCCCTTCACTGTCGTTGAGCTTGATTACGGCGGGCCTCTGTACGCGAAGTCAGCAAGTGGTCCAAGAAGGACTTGCATACTTTTGTTTTCGTGCGCCGTCACATGCGCCATTCACCTTGAGCTAACATCAGACATGCCGCAGGTTGCGGGATCGAATCCCGGCTGCGGTGGCTGCATTTCCGATGGAGGCGGAAATGTTGTAGTCCCGTGTGCTGAGATTTGGGTGCACATTAAAGAACCCCAGGTGGTCAAAATTTCCGGAGCCCTCCACTACGGCGTCTCTCATAATCATAGCGTGGTTTTGGGAGGTTGAACCCCACAAATCAATCAGTTAACATGAGAAATTACCACCGCCACAACTTTGCTCGCCTTTCGTCGCACGCCGCAGTGTACCCTCAATCGTGTACTCTGACAACGCCCAGACATTTCTAAGTTGTGCTAGATGGTTTGCATCTGCACTAACTGCTCTTCGCGAGTACACTGCGGAGATCAGGATACAATGGAAGTTTATCGCAGAACGCGCTCCATGGTGGGGTGGATAGTGGGAGCACCTCATTCGTACGACAAAAACTGCGCTCAAGAAGTCACTCGGACACAGTAGTCTTAATGTGGAAGGCCTCACAACGGTGCTGTGTCAGGTCGAAGCTGCGATCTACAGCAGACCCCTCACTTATCTTGGAAGTGAGCCTAACAAGCTACAGCCCTTAACTCCATCGCATTTCTTGCTGGGTAAATGCAGCACATCCTTGACACAACAGTGATTATCAGAGCCTCACATATCCGTTGATCTGCAACGAAATGTTTGTCATCGCCAGCATTTAACAGTGGAACTTAGGAAGAGATGGAAACGAGCGTACCTGCTATTGCTGCGGTCGGCACACAATCGCTCGAGATGCCCAACAACAAAGCTCCGAGTTGGTGATGTAGTGCTCTTTCAAGAAGACACGGCACCAGTGACGTCATGCAAAACGGGCAGAGTGCTTGTGCTATTACTAGGGAGAGATAACATTATGTGCACTTGCTCCATCCGTCTCGCCAACGGTTCTGTTGTGAATCGCCCTGTACAAAAGATTTGCTTGCTGGAAGCCTCTGATTCACCATGGCCCGCCCTGGATGATGTTGAAAAAATAAACCGGAACGGAGCAACTAGAATGCGCGACACCGGGAGGGAAGAGGAGAAAGCTGAGGACACAGAGCTTGCGAGGGACGGCAAGACAGATAGTTCGCCATGAACTCAGAATAAAGCCATGTTTTTCCTTACAGTTTTGGAGCCAGTCGTATTGTAATAGGGACACGGAAAAGTCTGTAGGAGTCTAGCCAAAGTTGAAGGGGGTTTCTTGCGGCACTGGCAGAGCAAGCATGACGCGACATATCGTCCTATGCAGGTGGAAAGTGCAGGCCAAGTAAAACGACTGCGGATGCGTTTTGCGAAATCCGGAATGACCAGTCTTACAGTCGACGTGAAATGCCTCTAAAATCTGTGCATTTAGTGAATGACAGGAACCCCAGCGCTGTCCTTCGGGGTGGAAGACAAAGTGGTAGAGGTTTCAGTTTTAAATCTTCAGTCAAGTTCAGCAGCTGTTGATGGGTGTGGCCTTTATGAGGACGAGAAGAGTTGTGAAGGCAATGCCAAATAGAATGGTAGAACGCGTTGGTGAGTTGCAAAGGTCCCGTTACAGAAGGAAACGCATGGAGAATGGACAAGCAAATGAACTGACAAAGACGCGTTGACAGTGTCGCTCACAAATGACAACAGTCCTGGTGTATTTGAGGAGGAAGGTAATGGACAATGGCTAAGGGCATCTGCATCTTTGTGTTTCTTGCCAGATTTACATGTAAGGTCGAAGTAGTACTCTTGAAGACAGAGTACCCAGCGACCAAGACGTCCAGGCAACCAGTGCAAACCGTAGTGGTCAGTTATGACGGTAAAGTGGCAGCTGTGCAGGTAAAGTAGAAATATCTGAATAGCCCAGGCAACAGCATAACACTCCTGCTTCGTGATGATGTAGTTTTTTTGGGCTGCTGTGAGGGTTCAACTTGTGTAAGTGATCACGTGTTTGGCACAACGCTGTGGTCATTGCAAAAGCACAGCTCAAGCCCGCTGGTGTCAGTATAGAAGAGAGTGGGTGCAGTGCCATTAAGGCTCAGATGAGAGGGCACATTTCGAGGTGTAAAAAGCCATTTGGGACTCGTCCGACCATACTTATGATTTTCCCGAAGAAAGGAGTTGGTGAAGTGGGGCAGCAATCATGGCGAAGTTTCGTATGATGTGCCGGTAGTGCGAGGCGTGGCCAAAAAAGCTGCAGAGCTCTTTGGAGTGGTGAGGCATTGGGAAGCGAAGAACGGCCGTAATTTTATCGGGATCAGGCTGAATGCCATCTTTGTTGATGAGAAGTCCCAGTTTAATAATACTTTTGCTTGCAAAGTTGCACTTTTTGGAATTCAGTTGGAGACCAACAGCTGTGCGACACGTCAGAACTTCGTCGAGGCGCTAACAGATGCACGCGTGGTATAGTATGCGGTGTGACCACACACTCAAAAGCCCAGAGCATTCTGCGTTTGTTCGTTTTAAAGCATGGTCTTGCAAGAGTCCATGCGGGGGTAAACAACTTTCAACAGAATGGCTGTAGCCCTTTGAGAGCAAACGTCTCCGCCTGGGTTCATTGAGCTCCTGAAGCTGATGCTATCACTGCAGATACATGCATGCACAGGCAATACTCCGTGACGGGCTCAGAGGCGTTTGCTTACTTGCATCATTGCCGTCAGCGCCAGCACCCTGACGCCACTGAGGTGGAAAGTAAAAGCAGCATAAATAGCGTGCTTCTATGAATGCAGACCATATTGAGAATGCTAAATGCCATCTTTTGAGTAGTCTCTGGAGTAGAGAGTATGCATTCTGTTCAACTGCGACGGCGCATGTGTTTCTCGAGCTAATTCAATTGCTTAAATGACATTATGAACCAAAATGTAGCAGCCACAAAATGTCATTATATGTGAATGTCCTTTCATTTGAATGACATTAAAACATCCAGAAGTCTACTTGCAAGGATTTCTTGTCCTACCACTAGATAGTCAACATTGACCACATTCGCTGTTGGGTGGTGCCAGTGGTCACTTTTTATCTACTTCGAACATCGAGTTAAAATTATAATTTCTTTTTTCTGGCACAGAAGCATGCTCGTTGTCGCCGATGTGATGAGCGATCTTTTCATTTGCGCCACAATCAAAAATTTTTCCGAGCGGTAGACAGTTCCTTCAAAGTTCTTTGCACTTCGTAAGAAACTGCCATTGTAAGCTGTGGTAACATCTTGTAGACAATAACATAAATTCGAGGGGCCCCCATGTCTACCACTGCTTAAATAGGCACCCCTTTTCCTCCGAAAACTGCACCAGCTAGTTAAAGGGGACTGGAGGCTTCTCTTGGGGTGGGTGCAAGGTGAGTCAGCTAAGAAAGACTCGGAACGTGTTTGAGGGTGCACTGGTACTGGCTACGAGAGGGCGTCGAATTCCTTTTACAAGCATTGTAGCAACGGCGTTCACTCTGCTGGTGTTTGCAACAGAATCGTAAAATATGGCCCCCGAATGCCACAATAGTAAGAGATTGGGCGAGGTGAGTGCCACGGGACACAGAATGTAGGAAGGGCCGAAACAGACGACCATGGTGCAAAGGCTGCCAAAACGGACTGAGCAGAAACAGGATGTGCTTGTTGAACCAAAATAGGTGGCATGGCAGTGATTCGCGCGAACGTCGCGGGCAGCGTTGCTGGCATCGAAATGTCGAATGTGAGAGTGAAGCCATGAATGACAGCTCCTCCTTGATGATGTCGCAATGACCACCAGACGAGGAGGGTGGCCGAGGGGCAGGTGGTCGTGACACCTCTTGCTCTTGAAGCTCTTTGTGAATCAGGGTACGAATCGGCGTACGCAAATCCACATTTGAAAAAGGTTTGATGTCACAGGCATGTGGCTGCAGTCGGATGGCTTGTAGTTCATCAAGATGTTGGCATGTCATGATGATGTCCGCGATAGTGGAGGCGTTTATGATGGCCAGAGCGTTGAACGGGACGTGGCCTTTTCCTTTGAAGATTTATCAAATGTGAACAGCTTCCGTCATTATAGAGTCCACATGGTGGCAAAGGGCAAGGACATCTTCGATGTACAAAGTGTATGATCCCCCTAGATGTTGGGCAATCGAGGTTTCGTTTCCGTGCTCCAAAATGGTGGATGTTTGGCTTCCCGAAAATTCTCCAGATTTGTTGAGCAAAGGTAGGCTAATCAGTGAAGTTACCCTTGTGGTTGCAAAATAACGTTTTTGGGACATTGAACATGTAAAAAGCAACGCGACCCAAGTTTTCGAGGTTCGTCCTATTGATTGTACACACTTGTCATGTCGTACTCCTTCATCCATACCTCGACATCATCGTCGAGAAGACTGGAGAAATCGGGTAGGTCCCGCTACCATGCGTTGACGGTCCATACTAGAAGTATCGCTGCCCAACGCAATGGCGGTTGGCCAGAGCAAGTGACAATCTGAACGAAGCTCCAGAGGAACGAGACATTTTAGAGGACTTGGGGATCGAAAACAGCCTTCACCACTCTGCAAGACAGGATCATCGTTGTGGTCTCGAGGACATTAGGCAGAGTCTCCCAACCAAGCATTCGAATGAAGAAGATAAAAGACAAATGCTGTGTGCTTACAGGGCCCCTAAACCGCCTTTGGTATTCAAGTAAATGAGTTGAGAATGGAATCAGTGATGGCATGCTTGTACCATGAAATGGGAAATGTCAGAAACAAGAAGAACATGCAGCTGCGCACGGGAGGAAGAGACAAATGAGGGCCTTTTTTCAATCATCAAGCACATGCAACTCCACTTATGTGGCATCACCTTGAAAAATTATTGTGGTTGCATGTTTGTTCAAGACAGTTCCAAAAGTAAATGTTCACTTCTGGCAGGTTTAGTGGCTCTTGAAAGACCATCATGCTTGTAGACAATTTTGATGGCACCCTTTTGTTTTAGAGATACACTTGCTGCATTTTAGACATGCACTTGCTGCATTTCAATTGAGCAAACAACCCGAGTGCATCTTTCTTCGTCTGTGTAGGCCATTTTACTGGCTGTAATAGTTTTTTATTGCTGTTTTTGTTATAGCATGACCTGGAGTTCAAGCAAAAACAAAAAGAGCAGCAGAAGGCTCTTAAAGAGGCAGCAGCAAAGGCTGCTGGAAAAGGACCCCTTGGTAAGTTTTGTCTCATTTTGGTTTACTTCTGGTTGCTGAACACACTTGGGAGCTGGACAGGGCCGTAACCATTAAATATGTTGTAGTTGATGGCCAACTTTGGCAAGGCGTGTTAAATACTTATCGCCCAAGAAATTGAAGCCTGAGAAAAACTTTGGAGGTGTCGGAACCCCTTCAACTCTCCCATAGTTACGGCTTAGGTGCTAGGCTCCTTTAACTCATTAAGGCCCATGCAAAAACTACTCATCTGACTGTATTTAAAATTTTCATATTTAATTAACCACAGTAAATAAGATCACATGGAAGTTTTTATAGAGTTTGCCTGTATTTATTAAGGAGTTATGATACTGTACTCTAAAAAGTATACTGGAATCGGGAGATGACTACAGGCAAGCTGGTTTGATGTAAGAATAGAAAGTACGCCAGGCCATTGCCAAACGAATAACTAAGCTATCTTGGCCCATGCATCATATTCAAGCACCAGTGCTTTTAGAAAGTATAATGTTAAGCTTTTTGCAACAATAGTTTTGTGTACGGTTCAATTTTACCAGCGTCTTGTTAAGTTGTACACGAGGATAGACGGTAATACCAAGCATAGTGGACGTTGGAGACCTGTCGCGTAGAAGGTCAGCTAAAACCTTGAGCAGATCCATTGTCTGATACTATTTTGATCATCTGGGTGAATGGAAATTCTCTAGTTATTTGCACCTCAACACCTCTCATGCCATTGCTATTGGGGATGTAATGCACAGGAGTTGCATGTATACGCCCAACAAAATTTGATTACTTGTCAGAGCAAAACTATGGGCTCCATACGCATCTGGTACTTTGCAGAGATTGGATTGTTCTTGCAGAAGCAGTCTGATTTTTTCAACGTATAAGTTTCATGTCAGTTTAAAAAAACCATGTGCATTTGACAAGCTCTCATTTTCCTGAAATTTGCTGACTCTTAAAACAGAAAAGATATAACTGAGTCAATATTCTTCATTAAGATTATATTACTCCATCCTTTGTGATTCTAATTAGCAAGACCTGATTAGTGTGTCGTGTATTTCCTATTCCCGAAAAGGAAAGTGTACTTTGTAAAGCTTTACTGGGCCTAGTGCGTGAGGGTGGGATGAGACTTGGAAAACGAGTTTCAGAGTTTGGCTCTACAGCGGTGGTAAGAAAAGCTATGGCTGTAAAATTTGCTAGGCATTTAAATGAAGATGTAAGTTGCACTGAAAATCAAAATTGGTTTCAAATTGGCTGTAGTTTTTTTTTTTTAAGTTTAAGTGGAATTGATACCCTGTCACGCCGGATGTTTTAATGTCATTCAAGTTCAATTACATTTGCATGTAAGTATTTGTGTGTGGCTGCTACTCAGCGATATTTAATGTCATAAAATCAAATGACTGAAGCGAATGAGTTGCACTGTAAATAAGTTCATGATGAATCCCAATTAACTGGCCCAGCTTAATGTCCTACTGAAAAACATGAGTGTTGCAATCGAACCAACTGTATCGCAGAAGATATTTAAAATATACTATTCATTATTGTCAATTCGACATGCTTTCATGTCTATTTATGTTGCTTTTTAAGCCATCGGTCAAATTAACAAGAACAGGTGCACCGGAATTTCTCACAGAATATTTTTACTCCACCTCAGTGGCAGCGTTTTGAAGTAGTAATTAAAAAAGGTCGTTGCAGTCTTATTGGTAGCGCTAGTCTATTCGTTTTGCAGCTACTTTTCCTGCACTCAAACCGTCTGCGACGTACACACTACGTAACAATCACATAAAAGTAGCCCATTAGTTCCCAAAACAGGAGCGTGCAACTCTTCAGTTGACAAGTAACGCCAAAATAGCAGTGCTACCCCTTGACACTTTGAAGCCAACAATGTCAAAATTGAGAGAGACACGAAGAAGTTAGGAGAGAATAAACACATGAGAAGGAAGGTCATCTAAAGCACTAAGCCGGCCTAAGCTCGCAATGTCACAACTTCAAAGCCACGCCATTTTTGTTCTTCTTTCTCTCTTCGTTTCTTCTTTTTAATGCAAATGTGGAGTTTTAAACAGTTAAGAAAAAGCTAGGCGAGGTGCTAGTCCAGGGTGTCTACCAACCTGAAAAATCTTGAAAAGTCTGGGAATTTGGACCCTTCTGGAAAAGTCATAGAAAAGTGAGAGAATTTCTGAAAAATCTGGCCTGGTCATGGAAACTGACTGTAGCCTGTGCGACCATCACAAAAATAAGCATTACAATAGATCAAAGTTTAAAAAGCCACTCCTTCGGCTGTAACTACAGTGAGCAGCTAGAAGTTGTGTTTTTTCTTAGTGAAGACTCAAAAGGATACACCAATCAAAAGAATATAATGTTTACTGACATTATGGCACCGGCTACAAGAATAGCCATAAGGAAGGCACGGCATCCCACTACAGTTTTTTTTTTTTACTTTGGGACACTCGCCTGTATATTTTCTGTTGAACTTGTAACTTTTTTTTTAATACAATAAACTGAAGATGAAAAAATGAAATGAAGAATGCCTAAGTATGTGACGTAAGCACCGGAAATACATTGTTGGAAGTATCCCGTCACTCCTGTTCAGCATATGAACAGTTGTCTGCACGTGCTGGTATTTCAGGTTGAGGCATAATGCAAGCTTTTCTTTGGCCAGAACGCTCACACTTGACCAGTCAGTTTTGGTGGCCTGTATAATCCACATGTTTAGCGAAGGCATATGGGGTCACGTAGTTTCCCGACGACATATTCGTGTTTTGTGTAACAGCGAAGAACATAAACATTTTGTAGACGGTCGATTCTGGGTAATAATGATTAAAGGGGTTTTCTGACTCTTTCCTTGAACTCTGTGTTCTCACAAATGTATTGGTCGTCACAATTGAGGCAGCTTAAAGTAAAAAAAGACGGGGGAAATTTTTCCTTGGCAGCTTGTCCTTTACGTTGTCTTAAGCGTTTTCTAGCTTCCATATTTGTACATACACTAAGTTGATTTCTGTTGCTTCTACATATAACACAGGCTATCTGACTTTCTAACCACAACAGAATTCACATTAAATTTGTGCATGTTTGTCTTGACCATGATTTGGCTCGGCTGGCCTTCTGGTTCGGCTCGGACTGCCATTAGCAGAAGCTTGCCGGGCTTTGTCATGCCTTTTATTATTAATATTATTATTATTACTATCATCATTATTATTGGCAATGTAACGGCAAACGTCCTCAGCTACACACTTATTGCTGGTAGCTCGCATTCCTAGGGTAGAGTTGGGTAACTTCATCCAGATTTCTAATTACAGTTTCTTGAAATGGTATTATTAAATCTGCAATTACTTTTTACCCTTATATCCACAGAAGAGTACTCAAACAAAGGTAACCCGCCATCATCTGTGATAAATCTATGGAATCGAGGGAGCTGTTGCGCCCTGACAGATTCCTTCTTGACAGCACATGTTCAAACGTCATTGCTTTGAACACTACCCCTAGTTTTCATTGCAGGCACCTGAGGACTTTGTCGAACTCTAAGCATCAGAGCCCAGAAAAATAAAGCATTAACCTGCATGTGCTTATTGTGGAAAGAAAGAAAAAGACGGAAAGAAAGAAAATTATTCAGTAAGGCTCCGTTCTTGCGACGTTAGTCATTGTTCAATGCAAGGTGTACAGAATATGCGAGTAGTAGTGTGTTTTTTGTTATCCTGAAGAGGTGTGCAATTTAGGTGGGGATGCAAACTAATAGTAAATACAGCAATCCATGTCGCATCAGATCCAATTCGATCCACATTTTAAATAGTGAAGTCGGTAAATACAGGTCAATCTAATCCAATCCACATCCTAAGCGGCTTGAGCTGTTAGAGGAATACTATAGCATCCGTGAGAGGTTGGTAAGTATCAGTAAGTTTTAAAGAAAAGTTTGGTGGTTAAATGCTTCTATGAAGATGTAGAGTCAGCCATTAGTGAAGTAAAGTCACAGTATACCAGAGCTCTTCAATACCTTTGCTGGTCATGAAGCTTCGGCGAAAGTTTCATATAGAGACAGGAGCAACCGCTAGGAACGCCCTCGTCCAAGGGGGGGCATCGTAGCAACTGTGGCGCTGCAATTGTACGGCACTCGCCGGAGCTGTGAAACATTATTAAATGTAGCCGTGAAGGTTGAATACGTCTTCAGAGTGATGCTAGCTTCAAGGCAATTCCAGAAAGCTCTAATACGGTAAAATTTAACCTCGAATGAGGCCTTGAAGCTAGAAATTTGACGGCATGCTGATTCCACAGTAAGATATGCTACCGCTATAAGAGCATCCTTATTTTTTTCTCCTAAAGCATCTAGTAAACATATGTGCACGACCCAGAGTTCTTCAACGACTCTGGTCATTCCTAACGAATGGGGAAGTGCAGTAGTTGCAACTTTTGACATCGCATATCCAACCTTCCAGGCTATACATACATTCAGTGTTTCTGTATATGAAGAATCTTAAGATTGCCTCGCACTTATTAAATTAATGGCCACATTGAATGAATTGGTGCTTTTAATTTAGCAAGTGATGAGGATCAAGCAATACTTCATATGACGTTTGCCTCTTTGTCTTTTTTCATTTTGCATTAATTTATCACTATGGTGCCGTAGTGCGTTCCATGTTCCGTTGGTCATGCAATGTAGTTTCTTTGTCCTTTACTCTGCTGTGTAGCTTACTAATGCTGTGTTATCCCACTACTTCTTTATTGTTTTTACTGTAAAGGTGAAAGCCTCACATGACTCCTCAAACGTGAGGATTGACCGACTGCACCCCGTGCTGGAGGAGTCAACACAAGATGCAAATAATTATTGTCTTGTGCTCATGACGCATTGATATCGAAAATTAACTTTGCACGCTTTTAAAACTTGCACAAAGTTCGTACAGCATTTTGGTGCAACTGCTCTTGTACCATCCACCTAGCAAACATCTTTTGGTAGCGATGAAGTCTGCTGCATGCAGCGGATTTGGGCTTTTTTTTTTTCTCCAAGCTTTGAAGAGCTGCATGTAGCTCCGCCTGTTCGGCATATCACCTCTACAGTTTTGGTGATTTCAGTGCCTGTATAGACGAAAACGGTGACAATTTCACTCATTGGCCTTCTTTCTAAATTACCTACTGTACAGAGAATCCACAGCCACCATAGTTCTCCATAAATAAAGTGACAGAATCTCAATAAAGAAGGGTGTAACGCTGGGAACACAATCTCTCCAATACTGTTCACTGTGTGTTTACAGGAGGTTTTCAGTACCCTAGATTGGGAAGAGCTAGGGTAACAGTTAATGGAGAGTAACTCTGTAATTTGCACTCCGCTGATGACATTGCTTTAATGAGTAACTCAGGTAACGAGTTGCAGCTCATGATTCTCAAACATGGAAAGCAGAAGAGTTGGTCTGAAAATTAATATACATAAAACTAAAGTAATGTGCTACATTCTTGGCAGGAAAGAGCACTTTGCAATAGGTAGAGAGACACTGAAAGTTGTTAAAGAATATGTCTACTTTGAACAGGTAGTAACTGCAGAGCGAAACCATGAGAGTGAAAAAACTAAAATAAAGATGAAGTGGATCACATTCGGCTAGCATTCTCAAATCATGAATCATGGTAATAAACCTCAAGAGAAAGGTATATAACAGCTGCATCTTGCCGGTATTTACCTACAGAGCAGAAGCCTAAAGGCTTACAAAGAGGATTCAGCTTTAATTGAGGACGATGCAGCAAGTGACGGAAAGGGAAATGATAGGTGTTACCTTAAGAGACAACAAGAGAACAGAGTGTGTGAGGGAACCAACCAGGGTTAAGGATATCATAGTTGAAATCAAGAAAAAGAAATGGACATGGGCCGGGCATGGAGGCAGGATAACCGCTGGTCATTAAGGGTAACTAACTGGATGCCCAGAGAAGGCAAACACATGAAGGGGAGACAGAAAGTTAGCTAGGTCGATGAGAATAAAAAGTTCACCAATATAACGTGGCAGCAGAAAACACAAGACCAGGTTGATTGGCAGATCATGGCAGATGCTTTTGCCCTGCAATGAGCGTAGTCAGGCTGATGATGAGTGGCAGTAGTGCTGGCCATGGTGTTGACAGTTGCCTGTTTATCTGCAGTGATGGCACCAGCCCCATGAGTGCACTAGACCCAGGCAGAGACGTTTGCTGTCGTAAGGTTAAGGGAAGACGCTTCGCACTTTTGTTTCAAGTTGTTTTCCCGCATAGGTGCAAGTGGGACCATGTTTTGAAAATGAATAAACGTGGAAGCTCTGGGTTCTTGTGTGTGCACTTGCACAACAAACTGCGACGGTTGCAGAGTGTTGGGCAAGTTGGTACACACTTTAACATGAAAGTCTTGGTTTGGTATTAAGATTTTTTTTTTTTTGCATGTGCGGTTCTATCACGTATCAGTGTATTTTACAATTGTATGTAACTTAATGCGCGATGTGTAACTTTCTGGTATCGTAGGAGTCTGCCGATAGACATTGACATCAATTGAGTATGTCATTTCCTGTATCTGTGTACACCAGGAATGCTAGATCACAATGACATTTGTTTTGAATGTCATTCGCTGTGACACATGCTGTGTGACAGGAGTTCGAATGAAGCCCCGCCGCAGTGGTCTAGTGGCTAAGGTACTTGGCTGCTAACCCGCAGGTCGCCGGATCGAATCCCGGCTGCGGCGGCTGCATTTCCGATGGAGGCGAAAGTGTTGTAGGCCCATGTGCTCAGATTTGGGTGCACGTTAAAGAACCCCAGGTGGTCGAAATTTCCGAAGCCCTCCACTACGGCGTCTCTCATAATAATAGCGTGGTTTTGGGACGTTAAACCCCACACAGCAATCAATTAGCATCAGACTTGACCACCGCCACAACTTTGCTCGCCTTTCGTCGTTTCTTCGCACGCCACGGTGTACCCTCAATTGTGTACTCTGACAATGTCCAGATGTTTCGGAGTTGTGCTAGATGGTTTGCATCTGCGCTAACTGCTGTTCGCGAATACGCCGCGGAGAAAGTCGGATCACTGTAGCAGGCTTGCACTGATAGCGGCGAACGCAGTTTAAGTTCGAGTTTAAGGGCCTCACCTTAAACTCGAAGAGTGTGCTCAGATTTGGGTGCACGTTAAAGAACCTCAGGTGGTCTAAATTTCCGGAGCCCTCCACTACGGCGTCTCTCATAATCATATAGTGGTTTTGGGACGTTAAACCTCACATATCAATCAATCAAATCATTAAACTCGAAGAGGCCGGCCGGTGTTATAAACGCCGTCTTCTCTCGATCTCTTTCGTCAATTTCGATTTGCCAATAGCCAGTCTTGAGCTTCATTGACGAAAAGTACTTGGCGTTATAGAGCCGATCTAGTGCGTCGTCTATTCGTGGGAGAGGATACACGCCCTTTTTTCTGATTTTGTTCAGGCGGCGATAATCGACGCAGGAACGTAAGGTTCCATCCTTTTTCTTCACTAACACCACGGAGGACGCCCATGGACTTTTGGACGGCTGGATGATGTCATCCCGTAGCATTTCATCAACTTGTGTTTTTACGGCCTCGCGTTCTCGCGTTGAAACCCTGTACAGACCCTGACAGAGTGGTCTGGCATTTTCCTCGGTTATGATGCGATGTTTCGTGATTGGCGTTTGCCGAATTTTCGACGACGACGAAAAGCAATCTTCGTATTGCAGGAGCAGGGTCTTGAGCTGTTCTTTGCTTATGGTTCGGAAGGCTGGGATTGACGTCCAAAGCTGAGGGAGGGGCTCGGTTTCTCTGAGCAGGTTCTGCAGAATCGGCGAGGGCGAAAGCACTGGTGGCTTCCACGATTTCTTCGATGTATGCAACCGTCGTTTTTTTGTTCACGTGTGTATTCATAACTGAAATTCGTGAGCATAACCCTTGCTTTGCCTCCTCGCAGCTCTGCAATGCCCCTTGCGACGCAAATATTGCCGGTGACCAACAGATGCTGACTGCCTTCAACGATGTCTTCCAAGTCGGGTGATTTAGGAGCGCCGACTGAAATAATGACGCTGGAGCGAGGCGGAATGGTGACTTGTTCTTCCAGCACATTCAAGGCATGGTTTCTTGACAGCGTGCGCGGCATTAGTGCTTCTTCTGTGTATAACGTTATCGACTTTGTTCTTAAGTTGATGACAGCACCATGGAGGCATAAGAAGTCCATGCCAAGGATGACATCTCTTGAGCAACGCTGTAGGACTACGAAGTCTGCAGGATAAATACGGCGGTTAATGGTGACTTTCGCTGTGCAGATTCCTGCAGACATTATGAGATGACCTCCGGCTGTGCGAATTTCGGGGCCTTCCCAAGCTGTCCTAACTTTCTTCAATTTCGTGGCGAACGGCCCACAGATGACGGAATAGTCTGCTCCAGTATCGACGAGAACGGTCACAATCTGATCGTCGATAACAACGTCGAGGTCGCTAGTTCACCGTCTCGCGTTACAGTTAGGGCGTGGCGTAGGTCACGGCTACGTCGCTGCTTCCACGCTGCTGTTCCGCTGCTTCCATGTTGCGTCGTCAGGTCACCTTCGGTAAATGAGGTTTCGCCGTCAGGACTTTGCCTGGTTGGCTTCGTGTTCGGAAAGCTCGGTCGCATCGGAGGAGGAGGAGGATCTTCGGTAGTTCGTCGCACAGCAATCGCACCTCCATCGGTTGCTGCCCTTAGTTTCCCGGATACAGGCTAGGAGACCGACCCCACGTTATGCCAGAGAACTACCGGTGGTGCGGTGACATGCGGCGGCTGGGCGACGGCGAACAGGTAGTTGGCGATGTCACGTGGCCGTTCCCCTGGCTACAGACGTGGTGCTTTGACGCGAAGCCACACAGTCCCATCTGTCGGTACTGGCAACGGTGGTAAGTGTGCCCGGCCTTGCCGCAGTGGTAGCACAGTGGGCGGTGGTCAGGGGTGCGCCAGATGTCAGTCTACCTTGAAGCGTAGCGTTGGCCGGACGGCGGGCGATATGGCATCGGCAGTGGTGGCGGCAGTGCCTGGCGGAAAAATTTCGGCGGGGCTGTGTCCTGACGAGGATGTGGAGGAGCGTTGCGGCGCACTGCAGTGGCGTAGCTCATTGCTTCGGTTCAGGCTGCGGTGCTTCTGCGATTCCAAGCGACTGCCAAACTGCTTCGCGGACAATGTCAGCGATCGAATTAGCTTGAGGCTGCGTTGAAGGCAACAACTTCCGCAGATCCTTCCGTATGATCGCTCGAATCGTCTCGCGCAGGTCATCGGTATTGAAGGCATCAGCGCAGTTCAATGAGGCACGGCGGTTGTATTGCGTTGTGCGCATCTTAAGTGCCTTTTCTATAGTTGTGGCCTTGGCAAGAAATTCGTTGACAGTCTTGGGCGGGTTCCGGACAAGTCCCGCAAACAGCTCCTGCTTGACTCCGCGCATGAGGAACCGGAGCTTCTTTTCTTCAGCCATGTTAAAGTCGGCGTGTCGAAGAAGCCGGGTCATCTCTTCGACGAAGAGGGTTACGCTTTCATTAGGAAGTTGCACCCTTGTCTCCAGCAATGTGGCTGCCCTTTCCTTGCGGATGACGCTCAGGGGCGTGCGCAGAAACGTCGCCTGAAAGAGTTCCCAGGTTCATAGTGTGGATTCGTGGTTTTCATACCACGTCTTCGCGGCGTCTTCTAAGTAAAAATAGACGCGGAGTAATTTTTCCTTGAGGTCACAGCTGTTCAAGGCGGCGACTCGGTCGTATATTTCGATCCAGCTTACGGGTCTTTGCCTGACAATCCATGGAATGTTCGGGGTTGTTTCGGCTGCTGGAGAATGACTTGGGCAGGCTGCACGGGGGAGGTCATGGTTGCTGTAGTTGATGTCGGGATCGGGGTTTGCCTGGCTGCTTCAGGAAAGGGCCCGTGCTCAGTTTGTAGTCCCCTCTGCCTGCGGCTTGTTCGCTGTTCAGGGTTGGTGTCCGTGTCTTCTTTGCCGCTTGGGCTGGTCTCGCGGCTTGAAGGGGGCGTCGGGAACATCAAAGAAGCAGCACCTCTACCAGGTGTCACAGGGTCGTGACGTCGAGGAAGAAGAAGAAAGTTTAAGATTAAACTGTTTATTTGGGCGAACCTGTGCCCGGTAAACGGAAAGTCAGATCACAGTACAGGCTTGCACTGATAGCGGCGAACGGAGCGTCGGTTGTCGATAAAACTGACAAGCGGCGAAGCGCGTCGACGTTTATACATTTGCCGTCGAATATTCTTGCGTTATCGCAAGCGGTGACGTAGGCTCTAGAATAATCTGTATAGTTCGCAGAGTGGGCGTGATCTTATCGAAATGATTTACTACACTCCTGAAGCTTCTCGAAGACTGCAGGAGCGACGGTTTGCGCTGAGAATTACGTAGTGTATTGGGGCGATAACAAAACTTGAGAACAACAACGTGGCAATATACATTTACCGTCCTGAACTTTTCTGGCTATGTTTTTAAAGGGAAATATCAATATTGATAATATGAACAAATGACATCACTTTTTCCTGTGTAGGATCACCCTGGATCAATTTGGACTTGTGGTATCGAATGACATTCAAACCTTGTCACGCTCACGCCTCCAGTGGTACGGGGGTATAAAATTATCAGCATAGAACGAAAAATAGATTTGTTGTTTGTTACGTTTGTTTGTGATTGAGAATCGCCATCCACCTATGATTCTTTGTAGACCGGAAAACACAAATATGCTAGTTGCAGTGATGTGTCACTAACATGATAGAATTTTCATTTGTTTATGCTAAGTAGTTCCTGAGAAAGGGGCACACAAGCTTCAAGAAATGTTGTTTTAAAAAAAGCACGAATGATATCTGGGTTGATGGGTCAAAGAAAAAAGACGAAAGATATTTTTCAAAGCCGCAAGTGGGATACATTTTTCGAAAGATAAAAAAATTCTCTATAATGCAATTGCAAAATCTAAAATTAAATTTTTTGACCAACAGGCCCTGCTGTAAACACGAATCTGGTGCAACTACAGGCATAATTTTAAAGCTGCCTGATAGACTAAATGTTGTTCTGCATTTTTGGTAAGGTGCATGCATACGCATTTCGGCTGTGTGCAAAGTGATTTCTGTATAGCGAAACACCGAACAGTCTGAAGATAGATGTTCGGCGGCAATCTGCTCCTAAATTTACGCTATTCTATAATTATTTCAAAAGGCGTTTGAGGATTTTTTTAGAATAATCATTTGCCCATATTGCAGCTGTTCAGTGGTAGAATCTGCACATATTGAACGCAAGTTGATTATATTTTATGAGCTCTACACTGCCTGACATTGTCTAGAACACTCATTAATGGAACAGCCCGCTAGAAATTTGTATGGATTTTCTTGCGGCTTCATGCTACAAACTGGTGGTTGTCTTCTTTCCCTTCTTAACACTTCCGCCACCTTGCGGGTTTCCGCAGAACCCATTTGCAATACTTGTGTCCACGTGCCTCGAGTTGTCAATAAATTGCCCTTCGCACTGTCAATTGCTAGCTTCCTTGTTTGCTCAATTGGCAGAGCAACTGCCCTGGAAAGGCATTGGTCCCGGGTTCGAACCCCGGGCCAAGACGAATTTTTCGGCTACTAAGAGGATTTTCTTTCTGAGAAATGTGCATGAATGTCCTTGTGGTTTCGTGCTAGAAATAGGTGGTTGTCTTTCACTTTTTTAAAGGGACAGTAAAGGCAACTATAATTTGATGTTGATTGCTTAAATACCGATAATTGGGGTTACTTTATGACACGCAGTCAGGTTTCTGTATTTTAAATCTCGCGCCACGACCAGGCACGGGCGAAAAGCAATAGGCCGTTTAAACAGCTCGCTTGATATGCCAAGTGACCTAGCGACAGCCGGCCAAAGTTTACATGCTACGTAGCCACTCTAGATGCCAACATGTTGAATGGGGTTTTGGCGTGCATTTTTGAAGCACCGAAACTTTGTGTGCTCGACCCGTCCCCACTAGAAAACCAGCGAAAACTGGTATCTACTTCTGATTGTTATTTTGTAGGGTAAAATAAACTGTAACATAAATTTAATCAAGTCATGTCTGTTTGAGGTTATTGAAAGGGAAATGAAATATTGATACTTTGTGGGCTGACTTTGTGACACGCCAACTTGCATAAAGTTACCCCAAGAAGGGCAGTTCTTTTTAAGGTATCAAAGCTAGATGGCCTAGGAAGAGGTCTGTCTCCTCATGAGGATAACAGCACAGAAGAAAGTAGTGACACGAATCGTCTTCAAATGGTCAGCATGGTGACAACAAAAAGTGGTCGCAAGGAGGTACAAGTGATTCCGAGGTACTCTCAGAAAGTCTTGACAACTTGTCTAGAATAGACACCACTTCCATTATACCAAATACTAGCAACGTCTCAAGGGCCCATGGTGCAGGTTTTAGAAAAATAACCTTTAAGACGGATCGTATAAACTTTGAACGACAACTTTAGCCGGGAAGAGTGACTGCATTCAAACCTGATGGGCGCATCTTCAGCACTATGAAGAGGACCCAAAACAATTAGAGATGGCCACACCGCTAAGATGCAATTTTGTACTCAAAAGAAGAAATTATGTACTCATTTGAATACCCTGGGCCAGTAGGAAAAATTGGACATCTTTGAGGTAACAGCTCCTGATTGAAGAGGTACATTTATGAATAAGGTTTCATAAAGTTATAACGTTGCTAGAGCCGAAACCAATTGTAGATAACTCAAACTTTTGATGGGGTAACTTTGTGCCAGCCTTTTTTTCCTATCATATTCAGCCAAAAACAACGTTGTCACAAAGTTGCCCCACACGATGGGGCAACATTGTGGCAGCTTTTAACTTGGATATGGCTGTTTGTGATGAAAATGCGGATTTATAGAACATTCCGTTGTGCGAGGGAAGGTTTTAGAAACCATTATTCATTCGCCTTTATTTTGACAATTCTCTAGCAAGGGAACGTGCCAACCCCATCTTAAGAGTGATCCAGAAACCTCGCAGTGTTACTTTTGTGCCAAGGAAGTGTTTATTTTCAAATAAAATTGCCCGCCTCAAGCAAAATGTGTCACGTCACTATTGCCGTGCACAACGTTGCCCAGCCTCACTGCGCGGCCTTTGACGCTAGTAGCAGCGAAACAAAAGTAGCGGGAGCCCCAGCAGCAACAACAGCCATTGAACAATTTCCTGCCATGGCCTGTGAGATGGCAGACGTGCTTGGTTCAACTGGGCCCTGCTAGATGGCATGACCTGTCCAGTTTACCCAGGCCAAAATTGAACTTTTGAGCCACTCGCTCAATTCCTCATAGTAACGTTCAGTGGTTTTTATTTCTATTAGTCAATTAGAAACGAACAAGCAGCATTTTATTACGTCTCTTGATGTACGGATGGTTGCATTATTTAGTGCAGGTAGTTCAATTACTTGTGATTAATTGTATGCAGTACCTCTGACTTGCGTAATCGGGATCATTTTGCGAATTTTCTATCGTGGCGCATGTGTTCTCGTGCATTTACCTTAATTTCTCGGTAAGTAGGGCACTGCTGTTGATAATGCTGTCGCTTCAGACGTTGAGCTTTCACTCTGACATGAATTGTTATTTAGCTTTTTTGTCCCCTTAACCCTTCCGCCACCTTGCGGGTTACTGCAGAACTCATTTGCAAAGCCTGAATGAAAGCTGATATGAATCCTTCTGTTCTTTCAGCTACCGGAGGCATTAAGAAGTCTGGGAAGAAATGAAGCCCTTCCGAACACTGATGACTGATCGTTGTACAAAACTTAATGAATTTTTTTTTCTGTATGCCCAGGAGTGTTCCTCTTTTGTGTTTCTCATTGCCCTATTTTATTATTATACTAATTACATGGATCCTTTCGGCAGATTTTTGCCATCGGCATTTGTCTCCGCTGACATTTGTATATTGTGTGTGTGTGTGTGTTTAACCAGGGGTGAAACAGCTGTGCATATTGTGCGTGTTCTGACAATTTTTCGTTTTCTAGTGCCAAGTTGCTTCAAAAAGCTAAAAATCGTGAAACTTCCTCTGAAACTGCTTCAAAAGCAAGAATTTTAATGCCAACTTGAGCTTCCATGGGGAAAAAAGGCTGAGTTGAGTACATGATTTTTCGACCAGCGCCAGGAATACCAAGAAAATAAGTTCTGGTGACTGTGTTCTGGCAATAAGGAAAATAAGTTCTGGCATGGTGCCACTGTAATCTCCTCTGGACTGTTGTGAACATGCGTAACCCCCTTCTGCTAGATATAGGCTGTGTGTTCTGGCGCCACTGTCACTTAGCGAAAACTACCCAGTTAGCAACTCCGTCAAGGCCTGACCACACGTACGCGTTGCAGCGTGAGGTTTTCTCACAATGCGCCGCGTCTTCCTATGGAGGGAGTGGGCACGCAGCTTCGCATAGCCATGCAGTCTATCGGGAGAGGACGTGGTGCCATCTCGGAAAACCCCGCGTGTAGTCGGGCCTTAACTGAGTGGCATGTGTAGCACTCTCAGGTTCTTTGTTGTGCGTAGCGCGTTCTTCCGGCTGCTGCGGTGTTCATGTCGACGCTGCTGCGAGTGGTCACCTACGCGGACGTTTTGCTGTGAGCGAGTATACCCTGTTGCGCAAACATTGAGTCATCCCCGTGAATGCGACCAGTCTCCCGTCAATTCTCAAACTGGGTTCTGTGAGCAACAGAGTGCTTGCAACCCGCTCCCTGTCTATCCCCATTGGCAATTTAGTTAGATGAGAGTTTTCATTGCATTTTGTATTTAAAAAAAAAAAGAAGCCATCGCACACCAAATCTGCACATCGTTGTCAGCAGGTAGCGGGAGACCCACTTGGTAGTAGTACTAAAGACTCTTCCATAGTGCACGCTATGAAATTTGCACTGTTTGCAAACACGTGGTGCGCAAATCGCGCGTGACCTCTGTGCTTTATTCGGGACTCATGATGTAACGGCGATCACGTGGCACTGTTTTTCCTAAACACCGATTTGCAATACTGCTCCATTTTATAGTCTAAACTAGCTATGAGCGTTTAATAGGCGTCGCAGCGTGCCGGCTCTGGGCTACACGAGCTTTTAGGGTTAGGTTTCGACCGGTGTTCGGCTATTCTGGCAGTGTTACTATCATATATTTTTTCCCCCCCACAAATCTGGTTGTGCGTTCGGCGGTTTGTTTGCGTGGACACATTGCTTTTCTGCGGAGCGGCGCGGGTGGCAACCGCAAGTCTATGTATTATGAGGAGTTTTACATCGACGGTTATGATGACCTTCGATATTAAAGAAAATAGAACAGCTCAATGTGGGCAGTACTAACAACGCTTGGTTGCACGTGCCGAGAGACGTTATCACTAGAGGCCGGATTTATAGGCACTATAAAACCGGGTTTTAGGCACCAAAAATAGGGATGCAACTTACTTCTTTAGGCCCCTAAAGTTGTAAATAAATATAGGCACAATCAACTTTGACAAAGTTTAAATTTTCAAAGAAATACGTGTGGGATCTGTGTCTACGACTGAAAAGCAAACAAATGTTATAGTTTATAATGGTACCAAGACACCAATAGTTTAGCAGAGTCGAGCGTTTTTTTCCCCTCAAGATTTGCAGAATACACATTCTCTTCTTTTCTGGTCCAGCATAGTGAGTTAAGGGTCAGCTGTCAAATGAACACGGGCTCTTTGGTCTCTTTTTTTGTCATGGCTGAGAAGGGCAACACAGGAGCAAATAGCCAAAAAGTGCTAAGGCCAGAAGCAGGGTTGCCCCTGACATTTCAGCGCAATTCATCAAATCACGAGGGAAAAGTTGCCATTTTTCTTCAATTTCGCCGAAAATGTAGCCGCTCAACATGTGTGACAGGTCTAGTAATAAAGGTTGGTAATTGTGTATAGCCCCCCGAAGCACAATGCCATCTATAACCCTAAATTATATTGACTTTTCTTAATGCCAATTCAACCACCCGCTTCACCAGAAAAGGCATGCATGCACCAGCAGCTTTCCTGAAGGCCAGTGCCTCATAACAAAAGTTTGTGATGGTTTCAGTTGTATCGAATAGAAAGCGAAACAGTCGCTACAACAGAGTAACCACCATGGTAACCACCATGGCAACACTGACCAGAAGTTCTTTTTGCGTCGTATCAACTTGGTCTGACTGCACAGGGACCGTACTCCTTCAAACGTCCTTCACCAGGTCAAAGAATTTCGAGCAGGCAAAAGGAATGCATGCACTGGGAGCTCACGAATGCATCTGCCAAGATTTGCAATTCTACGCGCCCAGGAAAGAGGTGAAATGTCGGACTGAACGCCGCTTGACCTTCATCTCACGGGCGCGCGCCCCAATGTGGTGGAGGTGACCTCACAGAACACGTATATACTACCATTTAGAGAAGGGACACTGCACCTTTGACAGTGCAACGAAAATAAGTGTAGCGACGACGTTGTGAACTAACTTATCCGACCCATGACCTCCGAGATTGCGGGCGCGCGGCGTGGTTCTCTCCGGCCGTCCCAATCGCCGCGCTCCCCAGCAAAACCAGCGAATCATCGCCTCACGCGCCCAGCTACCGCTAGAGGGCGCGTTTATTGTGAGTCTTCGACAGGTAGTATGGACAGATAAGATTCCACAGTGGCACCAATATCTAAGATAGGTAGAGTCCGGGGCATAAATAGACGTAGCCACGAGCGCCGAGCCAATTCAGACATAGGGTATATTAACATACAGGGTGGTAGGAACAGGCTGAAGTGGGAAGAGATAGAAGAACAGCTAAGGGAAGAGAGGCCGATGGTATACGGTTTTGTAGAAACACATCTAAGGAACATGGAACAACCTCCGAACAATCCGGACTACGCGTGGGAATATTGTAATAGAACAGAGGGCAGCAGAAAGGGGGGTGGTATTGGGGCATTCATTCATAAAAGTACAGACTGGCAAAGGGTCAAGCGGGAGTGCAAGGAACATTTATGGCTAAAAGGGAAAGTGGCAGGTCAAATGACACACCTTGGTTTCGTGTACTTGTGGACGGGAGCAAAGGCCAGAGAGGAAAACCAGGCAATGGTAGAGTGCATATCAAAAGACATTCAGGAGTTACGAAGAGAGTGCGAGATAATTATACTAAGAGACATGAATGCGCACATAGAAGATATAGATGGGTATACCGACCCGACAGGCAAAAAAGATCATCGATATGTGTGAAAGGCTTGATTTGATCATTTGCAACAGTACCGAGAAGTGTGAAGGGCAAATAACATGGGAGGTAGGAAGGCTGCAGTCGACAATAGATTATGCACTGATGTCACATAGGATGTATAATAAGCTCAGGGGAATGCACATAGATGAAGGTGGCTCCGGAAGTCTGGGTAGTGATCACAAACGTATCAAGCTAAGTTTTGGAAGAGCAGTGAAAGTGGGAAGGAGACAAGATGAGCAACTACAGGAAAATTTTATCCAGAAAGGCAAATTGAAATAGCCACTAAACAAATTGAGAAAGTAATCATGGAGGATAATAAGACAGTGTGGACATACACGAATCTAATTCGACTCTTTGAGTTAGAGCTTGCTAAGACGCGTGACAAGTCACCCCGGAAAAGAAGACACAAACCCAAAAGTTGGTGAGATGAGGAAGTTAAGAAAGCCATAGCAAAACGTCAGGAAGCCTCTAGGGAACACAGACATGCTAAGCAGCGGGGTGAACCGACAGATGATGTTGAAAGAAAATGGGAAAACTTTTTAAGATGTAGAAGGGATGCATCCCTTCTGATCAATGAAAAGACTAGAAGAAAGGGAGCTCAGTAGCTGGCAGAAGTACATAAAAAAGATAGGAAGGCAGCTGCGAAATTTTGGAACCATCTAAACTCCCTAAGAAATGAGACGAGCCCAGAGCAGAGTTTTATAACTACAGCCCAAGGTGCTAGGCTAGAAGGGGACGAAGCTATTGAATATATAAGAACAAGGGTGACAGAAAAATTTCAAAAAGAAGTACTTTATGCACCACAATAGACAAGGATGAATCAAGTGGTGCAATGGCTCTATTTTCACAACGAGAGTGGGAAAGGGCTGAAAAAAGGGTTCCTAGTAGTACATCAACAGGCCCAGATGGCATTCCAATTAGGCTGATAAAGACATTAGGTCCGAAGTCTAAGCAGGCTTTGAGAGAGGGAGTGAGCAAAATAATAATCGGTGGCGAAGTCCCCGATGGATGGAAACTTAGCAGGATGAGCATGATCTATAAAGGAAAGGGGGACAAATCTGACATAAACAACTACCGTCCTATAACAGCGACATCAGTGGTCTACAGGCTGGCGATGCAGATTATAAAGGAAAGACTGCAGGCATGGATAGAGAATGAGGGGGTGCTGGGGGAACTGCAGAATGGGTTTCGGAAACACAGGAGGTTGGAAGACAATCTGTTCTCACTGACGCAGTGCATCGAAATATCAGAAAAGGAACACAGGCCCCTGTGGCTAGCATTTTTGGATATCAAGGGAGCGTACGATAGCGTGGTTCAAGGGGAATCGTGGGGAGTACTGGACACACTAAACGTGGAACATGTAGTCACTAATCTTTTAAAGGGTATCTATAAAGGTAACAAGGTAGTTATAAAGTGGGAAAAACAGGTATCCAAGCCCGCAGAGAAAAAACGGGGGCTTAGGCAGGGGTGCCCCTGTCACCCTTATTATTCATGATGTACCTACAAGGATTAGAGGCAAAATTAGAGGGAAGTGGACTGGGCTTCAACCTCTCTTTAGTCAAACAAGGAAAACTTATTGATCAGGCACTACCAGAATTAATGTACGCAGATGATATAGTGCTAATGGCCAATAACAAGGAAGATTTGCAGAGATTGATGGACATCTGCGGTAATGAGGTAGATAGGTTAGATTTTAGTTTCAGTAAGAAAAAATCAGCCGTCATGATTTTCAATGACAACGAAGGTAGTGTGCTTAGAATACAGCAGGTCACGCTAGAGATAACAGATAAATACAAATATCTGGGCGTATGGATAAGCAATGGGGCCGAGTACCTGAGAGAACACGAAAAATATACGTGACGACTAAAGGTAACAGGAGGGCAGCAGTGATGAAAAATAGGGTACTGTGGAATTACAATAGGTATGATGTTGTGAGATTAATATGGAAAGGGGTCATGGTTTCTGGGATGACGTTCGGCAATGCGGTCTTGTGCATGAGATCAGAAGTTCAAGGAAGAATAGAAATTAAGCGACGTGGAATAGGTAGGCTTGCTTTAGGAGCTCACGGGAATACACCAAATCAGGGAGTACAAGGTGATATGGGATGGACATCATTTGAAGGCAGGGAAGCTAGCAGCAAAATAAAATTTGAGAAGCGATTGAGAGAAAGGGGGGAGAAGCGTTGGGCTAGGAAGGTTTTCAGCTACTTGTACATGAAGAATGTCGATACAAAATGGAGGAAGCGAACCAGGAAGTTGACTGGTAAATACTTATAAAACAGCAGGTGGCCAAACCAAAAAGAACTATCGGTTAAGAAGAAAGTGAAGGAAACGGAGACTGACATTGGAGAATGGGCATGATTAAGAAGTCCGCACTAGAGATCTATCGAACTTTTAAGCAGGAAATTGCCAAGGAAAGGATCTATGATAATACTCGGGGTAGTTCTCTACTGTTTGAGGCCAGGACGGGAGTACTGCGAACCAAGACATATCGGGCCAAATACGAAGGGGTAGACACAGTATGCAGTGCGTGTGGAGAGGAAGAAGAAACTGCCGAACACTTGATAATGTTCTGTAAAGGGCTTCACCTTATAGTTCAGGATGATGGCGCAGAGTTTTTCAAAGCACTGGGGTTTAGGGACCGGGAGGGCAAAATAGACTTTAAGCGGGTAGACTTAACTAGAAGGAGGTTATGTGATTGGTGGCTTAAGTCAAGGCACGAGTGAAAATTAAACTCTTCACTGCAAAATACGAATCCTCAAACTCACTTTTTAAGGAAAAAAATATAGTTTTTGGTTCATTAAGTATTACGGCTTGGTGGCGCTAGCCACTGCCCGATATAAAGGGTACAGCCATATCCATCCATCCTCGAGTGGCAAAGACCACGGCAGAAAGAGCGCGCGGGATTTCAGTGTGCGTATATTTTATTTCTCGCGTGCGAGCAAGAATCACTGACAAATCTTCTGGCTACACTGTAGGCAAGTATTTTTTTTTGTTACAATTTTCCTGTCACAGCTGTGATTTCATGGAGCTACAGCCGTACGGTGCATTAAGGTGATAGCTTTAAATGCCTCATCAAAAGCGAAAATTGATCGTCGGTGGCGTCCTGCGTCTTTTCGCGTCGGCGGCGCGAACATGAGCGATGCAAGAAATCATCATTACAAAAAAAACCTGATCATATGACGTCACACATCATGAACGTTTGTAACGTGCTTGGTTGAAATGGGCCGATTATGAGGGCAGTGCTTAACCAGCTGAGGGGCAGAAAGTTAGCTTCGTCTCCAATCCTTCAGGCAGTAATAAACCAGGTTGGGCGCAGAAATATCCTGGAGGGAAGTAGGAAACACTCAGTGGATTAGATCAGAAGAAAACGAGGATAGTTTTTGCCTTTCAGTTTTTGCCTTTCAATCCATAAGGGGACTGGTGACTTTTTTTTTTGCAACTAATGTGAAATAAAAAAAATCAAATCTGATTTTTTCTGGTCGGATATGCCGAGCGATACACAGCAGTAATATATATACTGAGGCATGCAAATAATGAGGTTTGAATAGCTTGAAGGGGAAAATAAAACTCGCATGCTATAAAACTCGGACGCATAATATAAACCGGTAGCACGGCCTGACAGAGCCAGTTGAAAACAGCGCATCACTATGTTCGTGTTACTTTTCATCCTCCCTGCATCGGTGAAAGCCGTCAAGACGCACGACTGTTAACTCGCATGAAAACACGAATTCGCGAGCTCCCAAATGCGCTCGGCTATTCAGCGCCAGCATTATGGATGGATGTGGCTGTACCCTTTAGATCGGGCGGTGGCTAACGTCACCAAGCCATAATACTTAGTGAACCAAAAGCTAGATTTATTTTTTGTTTCTTTAAATAGTGAGGTTGAGGACTCGTACTTTGCAGTGAAGGGTTTAATTTTCACTCGTGCCTTGACTTTAGCCACCAATCAGATAACCTCCTTCTAGTTAATTCTACCCGCTTAATGTCTATTTTGCACTCCCTGTCCCCAAAACCCAGTGCTTTAAAAAACTCTGCGGTATCATCCTGGACTATATTGTAAAGCCCTTTACAGAACATTATCAAGTGTTTGGCAGTTTTCCTCTTCCTCTCCACACGCACTTCATACCGTGCGAAGCGCGCTACGCAACGCGCGTGTGGTGCCTTTATACGCTCGGAAACAAGTGCAAGCTGGTGAGCTTTTCTTCTTATTGAAGCTTGGACATATTTTAGAGTTAATTTTGCCTGAATGCATGCAGGGACCACGAATTTTATGTAAGCTGACGGCTTGCGCATGAGTTGAGCGCTAGAGGCAGGCGCTGACTCTGTTATGTTGAAAACACGCCAGATACCACAGAGGGGATTCTAAATCTATATCGGTGGTGTCGTTTATATGCTTTCTTTGTTAGTGTTAAATATTATCTGGGGCATCTACGTTCTAAAACCACGCCTCATTGCAAGACTGCGGCAATTTTGACCATCTGTGTTTTATTTTTTTGGCCTGCACTGACAAAGTACATGAGCCCCTGGTGATTTACGTTCTTCAAGATGAGACCGCCGTGGCCTAGATCGAAACCGCGAGCCTCGCGTCAGCAACCGAGCATCATGACCACTGTACCATAGAGGCAGACGACTTTATTATTGCAATAACTATTTCTCCACGATCTACTCATCGCAAAAGTTGACTTGTTTTTTTTTAGCGACATAGCGTGTTCATTCTACACAGCGTTGCCCCGTCTTGTCTTCATGCATCTTCTTTGTAGGGACACTTCGCGAGTACAGTTTGCATAAGCACTTCTGTATGATCCCTGATAGCTTACAGTACTAATAAATAAATTATTTACTTAGTTAATAATGCGTACTGAAAGAGTTTAAATACTGACGGTGTGCGTGTAAACGCCTGTCGTTTCCCCTATTATCATCCAGTGTAGAATTAATTTATTTTTGCGCATTAATGCAGCGCTAACAGAAGCGATTCAAATTATACGCTCTATGGCAGAATTCACTGAGGACTTCCACTAGTTGCTTCGCAGTGGTCGTAAATGATAAAAAACTAATTCCGTAATGATTCCAGACAGGACGAAAAGAAAACAAAGTACAGGAACAATGAAAAAAATTTTGAACTGCACACATTCTTACAAGGGTCATCACACCAGCTTAGAAGATGTACCTAAGTTGAGGAAAAGATCGTAGAAAGAAAGAACCTGTGTGGCTTTGTAATGGTTCGTGCGCTCGAATGGTCGGTAATCGAATTCCGGCCGCAGTGGCCCCACTTCAATAGAAACGAAATGCTGGAGTTCTTAGATGCAAGTTACATAAAAACACCTGCTAAAAATTTCCGAATTTCCCCAATGTATACCGCGTCTCTCGTGATCATACGGCGATTCCGGAACGTATACACACTCAAACTTCATTGGGTACGACACCGCCGCTGCGCAAAGCTAAATTCCCACAATTGAATATTAGGAAAAAAACAATGATAACATCTGCAGAGAAACACGCGTAATGTATATTTCATGATAAAGTTCTCATCGCAAATAGGGAAACCAAGAATGAATGGCAGATACAGTATCAACCATGAGAAGCAAGCAATGTTTACGAAGTGAAATACGCGATTCATGCACACTAGAATCAAACATACAGCCATCAGCGTGTCCGTTGCGTACACAAAATTAGTGCCGGCACAAGTTATGCATGCGGAATACCGGCTGGAAACTTACGCTGTGAATGGATGATCTGTTTGTCGGATGCCACTTGTAATGTTTTATTTTCACTGTTTAAAAAGCATTCATTTCGGGTCTCTTGGGAAACGATACAGCTTCCAGGGCTTCTGCAATGATTAGTGCTCTGCGGCACGCAATACCCGCTATGGTGACGGTAGCGAACACATTAAACTGGAGAAAAGCGAGCGCTGGCACAATTAAGCGGGCGCAGCGAACACGCAGAAGTGACTGAGTGGAGTCAAAATGGCGGCAATGCAGCCGTTAAGGCCGAGGAGGCGACACCTGCCCGCTCAAAGGCTGACACCACTCTAAGTGGGGTTGCGCGTATTATTCGACTGCAGCGCCGCCGCTGCGGGAAACGCGGAAGTATTTCTAGTACACTATAGCGGAAGAGAGAGTGAGAGAATAAAACATTTATTTGCGACCGAGGAAAGTGTGTCGGTGAGTGGTCTTCATAAGGTCCGTTCGATTCACCTGCACCGGTCGGAACCGGTTCACGGCTGTGCACGCGAAGTTCAGAAATTGTGCAGCGTGAGTTCAGCGGTGCAGGCACAGCACGACACCCGAAACGAATGACGATGTGCCGACAAGGTGTTGGCCTTATTTCTTTACGGTTAATTTACACCATTCAGCAAACACCGACCTATGGCGAAACGCACATGCGGACAGTTTATGAGGCGCAAACATCTTGGCAAAACACACCGCATTTGTAGAGGCGAGTACGGCGCCTAAGCCACCTACGTCTAACTGCTGCGTCGTCTGCTCAGCTGCACGCGCGCCTGCACCAAGCCGGCACCGTCAGCGAAGGAGGTGCAGGAAAACCGTGAACCGGTGCTGCACCTCTTCTGCACCTTTTGAAACGAATGGCAGGGTTCAGCGGTCGTCAATGCTGCACCGCTGAAACGAATGGCAAGGTGCAGCACCTCGTGAACTGGTTCACGTGGTGCAGGCGAATCGAACGGACATTTAGTCTCTCTCTTCTGCGTTCCCCGCAGCGGCGGCGCTGCAGTCGAATAGTACTGAAAAAGCCGCGAGCCCCGTGCAGGAACTGCTATGCGCTTCGGCTCCTCCGTCGCGCTTTCTCGATGCAGATTTCTTCGTATCTGCCCATCATTATTCATATCTAGCACATGATGCCATAACCTTTGAAGTATGACACGCCAATCTACTGAATTTGAGCTCCATAAAAGCCCTTGTGAGAGGTCGAGAATAATTCAGAAAGGGTGTGTCTTACGCTGATTTGTTCTCAACTCTTTCTTCGTTGGTTAGGCGTCTACAATATTCAGAATAACTGAGCGAATTTATTGGAAGTTAGCTGTGCTCAGAAAGCTGTGAGATTAAAAAACAAATACTTTGCCACACGCACGCAGAACCAGACAACCATAAGTAAAGAGGGAAGAGTAGAGACTCTGAACCCCCTACACCATGAAATGTTTTCGTAATATAACTTTTCAGGGTATACTAAAATATTTACACGCATTCACAGGGACCACCAAGTGCCAAAGTTAGGCGTTCTGCTGCACACCCCACCCACTAAAAAAAATAAATCTGCCATGGGTAGCCCTGCGCCAATAGTTCACAGTAGGCGAAGCTGAATACAGCGTGTCTCTACAAATGCGCACTGTATATTTCACATTTTCGACAGTTTGAGGTCTGAAAACTAGTTCAATTAGGTCTAACAAAGTCTGACGAGGAATGCATCGTCTAAAAGTAGTAACTGTGCTAAGGGGCATTGCATGAATAATATATATATATATATATATATATATATATATATATATATATATATATATATATATATATATATATATAACAGACAGTAATGCCTGTTATGCCAGCGAGTCCTCGTCAAACGTCCGTGCCTCTGAAAAAGGCAATCTGGGTCAAGGCCAGTCCGCCCGGACGCGAACATCTCAACGGCGTGAACACGCGCGGCGCCTCTCTGGGCCACGTGCATTGAGTCACCGGCGCACGTGACAGCGAGCCGGCGTCCTCGTGTCTGGTGGTCTGACGCATGGCGCGGCAACCCCATTGGAGGAATCCGCCCTGACGACCAGCGGCGCTTCTGATTGGACATTTTGGTTGGACCCGGTGTAAATAAAAGAAGCCCTGCGGCGCGTCGCGATCGGCGGTCCTATGGGAGAGGCGTCCCCGTGTCGGAGAGCCGGCATGTGTGTGAGTCGGCGGTTTTAGGCGAAAAGCTGACCTATGTGTTAGAGAGGAGAGCTCGGCTCTTCGAGTCTCTGTCGGCCCCAGTGCCGAAATTGTAACGCTTCTGTATATATGCTGTACATAAACCTTGTTTAACTCACCGTCGTCTCGTCCGCTCGTCTTATCAGCTCTGCGCAGAAGCAGTCGCGAGCTGAGAAACATACGCTACCAAACGGCTGGTGACCTTCCCGGCGAAGTTGAAAGCAGTGGCGCCATCGGGACCGTGTTGGCGTCGCCGTCTTTCGCAACAGTGGAGGTCAGCGGTGGGATTTCGGAGGTGGCTTCGCAACAGTGGTGGCTTCGGCGGGATCGGCCCGTCGTTCGCAACAGTGGTGGCAGCGGTGGGATCGGTCCGTCGTTCGCAACAGTGGTGGCTTCGGCGGGATCGGCCCGTCGTTCTCAACATGCCAAGGAATGTACAGGGGAAGTTATTATTGGAACCAATGGAATGTAAATAAGAAGAAAGAAAAGTGGATGAAAAAATAACCAGCCGTGAGCAGGAACCGAACCTACGACCTTCGAATAACGCGTTCGATGCTCTAACCACAGAGCTACCAAAGCGGCCTTCCCTCCATCCACTTTTTGGGGTTTATATGTGAATTTAGAAGTAGGAGTGACAGTCAGCGCCATCTATAAGCCAAATGGCGAGTGTGAAAACACTCTTATGCGCATGTTTTGGCGTCACGTAGCACGTGAACTTATTATGAGCGGGCAGCTGATTAATTGTCCCTCTTATACAACCTAAACACACCAAGTCTGCCAGTACGAGACCCTCGTTCAATGAAATAAGGGAAAGAAGTGTATACCTAAGGGCTCGTTTTTTCCGTGTTTTAACAGAATATTAATGAGATATAACAGACAGTAATGCCAAGGAATGTACAGGGGAAGTTATTATTAGAACCAATGGAAAGTGAATAAGAAGAAAGAAAAGTGGATGAAAAAATAACCAGCCGTGATATATATATATATATATATATATATATATATATATATATATATATATATATATATATATATATATATATATATATATATATTGTTACGGGAACATTTATTCACCGACAGCGGGTCTTGCTAACGGCTTAAAGAGCGCACAGTCATGCAGGCCAACGGGGAAGATCGAGAGTCCAACCCACAACAAGCACGTTGTCGTCTTCCTCCTTTTGGGTGCCATTTCCGCTGTGCCGGAGCGACAGTTCCATACACGTATCAATATGTGTGTGTGTGTGTGTGTGTGTGTGTGTGTGTGTGTGTGTGTGTGTTTACTGTGTACATATACAAGGAAAGTAAACTTCTCAAAAAAAAAAACAAGATGCACCACTGCCTGCCTCCATTTTTGATACTTAATAATAGAACTACTCTTATAATACAAACATCGTAATAAATTTACTCGCTTGCAATGGCGTTACGCCAACAGAATATTTAGAAAGCAGCACAATTTAAGCTGTCGATAAAAAATGAAAACTGGTTACAATTAATTTACGCAGATCAACAGACTGGCTATGTATACAATTGGCCCTCTTTAATATATTTTTGTGTTGTTTTATAATATGTATTAAGCCTTTCGGAAAGCGAAAACTGGCATGATAAAACAGAATCGTCACCGATTAATGTTGTGACAACGTTACTTACAATCGGGTTTCTCGTGAAACAATCCAGCGCATGTAGGCTCATATGAGGAACACTGTGCTCTGGATACCGTAGAGACTGCCGAGAAAACAAACATACGATTTATTCACGGTTTCGATACCTCTCCTCTCTTTGTAGTTCGCCAGTAGCGCAGCTCAAAGCGCTGATTGAGTAAGAAGCTAGGCGGATCCATGGAAATTCCGATTGACATTTGGGGGGGGGGGGTCGGCAGGCCCTCGAAACAGTGAATGTATCGACGCAATTTCGGCGTGCCTGCATATTCACTCGTTCGCCATAGTGAGTAGCAGAGGCATCCTCTGATAAAGGCTCAGAAACGCAATAAACGCCCTAAAAACGAGCAATTACACGCTTTTGCAGGCTCGGGCGTGTGCGCTCTCAATACAGACGCTTCTGAGATCTTCAGTACCATGGGACTACAGCGCTGCCGCTACTGCCACCCGCCGGAGAATCAGCCGATATGCGGCGTGGCCGCCTCTTCACTCCACTGCCCCCTGTAATATGGCTGTAATATGGCTACAGTGTACTAGAATTGGCAGTGGAACGCAACGTTACTAGAACTAGTAACGTTGGTGGAATGACCGAGGCGAACGTGCCGCATATCGGCTGATTCTTCGGCGGGTGACAGTGGCAGCGGCGCCATAGTCCCATGGTACTGAAGATCTCGGGAACCTCTGCACTGGGAGAGCGTGGGCAGTAGCTTGCTAAAGCGTGTAATTGCTCGTTTTTAGCGCGCTTAATGCATTTCTGGGCTTTTATTAGGGGACACAACTGCTGCGCGCCATGGTGCACGAGTGAATATGCAGCCACGCCGAAATTGCGTCGATACATTCACTGTTACAAGAGCCTGCCGACACACACACACACACACAAACACACACAAACACACACACACACACACACACACACACACACACACACACACACACACACACACACACACACACACACACACACACAGTCAATCGGAATTTGCACGGATCCGCCTAGCTTCTCACTAAAGCAGCACTTTGAGCTGCGTTACAGCATAAGTGGCTACTGGCGAACTACAAAAAGAGGAGAAGTATCAAAACCGCGATGAAATCATACGCTCGTTTTGTCGGGAGTGTGCAATATCCAGAGAGCAGTGTTCTTCATATTGCCACCTACTTCTAGTAGTGGGTCGTATGCCAAGGTGAAGGCTCACACCACAGAGAAGAAAGAAGTGCGCGTGGACCCCTCGCTCTGGCAAACAAGCCCAACCGACGCGCTTGGTTAGAGCCCTGTTGCTCGGACATCAGTAAACCTTGTCGACACCCCCTGGAGCGACGTGACAATTGGTGGAGGTGCTGGGTAGCCCCTCACGGATGTTTCAGACCCCTCCTGGAAGCGGCACCACAACGAGTCCACACTCCCGTTCATCGGACAAGCCGCAGGATCAGGGGATTGCTACCCGAAGCTGACCCTACAGTTCACACCAGTATGATGAGCACGTCCGTTCAAACCACTTTAACAGGAACGGGAAACCCCCCGGTGACTCGGTACACCCTCGAAAATCCACAGGTTCCGACACCGTCCACAGGTTCCGACACAGACGTCGAGGACTGGTTGGTCGACTTCGAACGCGTGGCTGCTTTGAACGACTGGAACGACGCGGCCAAACTACGGCGTATGTACTTCTATTTGGAGGATGGAGCACGTACCTGGTACATGAATCACGAGGAACAGATGACATCGTGGCCCGAATTCCGCCGCCGGCTGTTGGACACTTACAGAAGTGCTGATCGCCACGAACGAGCAGAGCGAGCGATCCAGGCCCGCATCCAGATGCCCAACGAAACTGTCATGACCTATGTGGAAGATGACGCGCCTGTTCCGACGGGCTGATCCAAGTATGACAGAAGAAAAGAAGTTGCGTCACCTGATGCGGGGCGTTAAGGAGCAGCTTTTCGCTGGCCTTGTACGGAGCCCTCCGAGCACGGTCGCCGAGTTTTTGTGTGAAGCCGTCACGATGGAAAAGATGCTTCAGCATCGATCCACCCTGTATGAGCGGCAAGTGAACACGTCCACTGCTCAAGTTCTCACGACTTTTGGGAGCAACACCGAATGTCTGCGCGACCTTATCCGCTCTATAGTACGCGAGGAGCTGCAAAAGGCTGCCACACCACCACTACCTACGGTGAGTTCTATTGCAAGTATCGTCAAGGACGAGCTGCATCATGCCCTGCGTGACCCTGTGAGTCTGTATAACGCCACACCCGCCCCGGCTGACTACCACCGTGCGACTTATGCGGAAGCCTTGAAGCGCCCAGCTTCCTCTTCCCCGCTGTTTGTTCAGGCACCTCCTACAGTTTCACTTCAGTCGGCGCAGCCTCTACGGTACTACGAGAACACACGTACGCCCCCACCTCTCGTTTACGCCAACCCTGTGCATCTTGCGGAACAACCAGCACACTACCTTGACGGCAGACGTGCTTCGCCTCGGAAATCTGATGTTTGGCGCACTCCTGATCGCCGACCTTTGTGCTTCCACTGCGGTGAAGCGGACCATTTGTACCGCCAGTGTCCATACCGGCGCCTCGGGCTGCGTGGCTTTTCAGTATATTCAGCGCCTCCTCGGTATGGCCAGCGACCCCGGGACATTGAGAATTACCTGGCTCAACAGCGCATGCCACCGCCTTCTGGACGGCAGCCGCGCTCACCGTCGCCGAGGCGCTTTTCATCTTCGCCACAGCGCCATGCTGGCGCACGGCCCCCAGTCCCCGCTGGGAAGACTAACGCAAGCGACCCTTGGAGGCGAGGTCGCTGGCAGTCGACGTGCTGAAGACCTCCGATCGACGCTAACAGTAAAGGGTGTGGATTCGACTGAGCGATATGTGCGACTTTCTCTGGATATACCGGTGCTGATAGACGGCTATGCAGTAGGTGCTTTAGTTGATACCGGGGCTGACTATTCTATACTAAGCGGGAAAATGACCAGACTACTAAAGAAGGTAATAACGCCCTGGCATGGCTCTGTGATTCGAACGGCTGGTCGCCACACCATCTCTCCGCTTGGAACCTGCACGAGCAGAGTTCGGGTCTGCGGTTATACTTTTGTAGCAAGTTTCCTTGTGCTCCATCAATGTTCACGTGACGTTATTCTTGGTGTTGACTTCCTGCAGGAGTATGGAGCTGTCATTGACCTTCAAGAGAATCGCATCACCTTCTCAGCCGACCGAGCAATCGACAAGCAGGACGACCAACAACGTGCCGACATTCTTCGTGTTTCTGCTGAAAGTATAACGCTTCCTCCAAGAGCCAGTGTTATTGTCGACGTCACATGCTGTGGATTGCGAAATGGTGAAGCGATTGCAGAAAGTAATTTTGAACACCTGCTGACTCAAGGTGTTGTGTGGCTAGGAGTATCATACAGCTACGTGATGGCCGATCTCAACTGCTCGTTACAAATTTCAGCAACGAACACCGACACCTTTTCCGTGGCACTTCGTTAGCGTTTGCAGATGAATTAAGTACCGTTCCCATCTGCTTCTCGTCGGACGCAGTGAAGGCCGCTGATACGTCTCTAAACAATATCGATATTAATTCTAACCTCACACCAGAAAACCAGACAGCACTGCGAAAACTCTTGCTTGAATTCAAGTCATGCTTCACTGCTTCCTCTAAAGTGCGCCAGACTTCGATCACTAGGCACAGAATCATCACTTACGACGACGCCCGCCCAGTACACCAACAGCCTTACCGTGTGTCAGCGAAGGAACGAGAAGTCATTCGTACGCAAGTTCGAGAAATGCTTGACGACGGCATCATCGAGCCTTCCAACAGTGCGTTGTCCTCTTCGGTCGTCCTAGTCAAAAAGAAAGACGGAACGCTCCGTTTTTGCGTCGATTACCGGAAGCTGAACAGCGTGACTAAAAAGGACGTGTACCCGTTGTCACGCATTGACGACTCGTTAGACAGATTACGCCGCGCCCACTATTTTTCCTCTTTGGATTTAAAAAGTGGGTACTGGCAGATCGAGGTTGACGAGCAAGATCGCGAGAAAACGGCCTTTGTTACCCCTGATGGCCTGTATGAATTTCGAGTCTTTCCTTTTGGTTTGTGTTCAGCGCCCGCAACCTTCCAGCGAATGATGGACACTGTGCTTACTGGTCTGAAGTGGCAAACTTGTCTTGTATGCCTTGATGATGTTGTCGTTTTTTCTGAAACCTTCCAGCAACATCTTCATCGCCTCAGGAGTGTGCTACAAGCTATTCAATCAGCAGATCTTACACTCAAACCGCAGAAGTGTCACTTTGGTTATGAAGAGCTCAAATTTTTTGGCCATGTAGTCAACGCAAAAAGAGTCCGACCCGACCCCGATAAACTTGCCGCTGTAGCCGCATTTCCGCATCCTACAGACAAAAAGACTGTTCGGCGCTTTCTGGGCTTGTGCGCCTACTATCGACGATTTATTAGAGGGTTTTCGAAGATAGCGGAACCCTTGACTCGCCTTACACGCGACGACACACCGTTTGTATGGGCTACCGAACAACAGGCCGCTTTTGCCGAGCTACGACAGCGGATGCAGTCAGCCCCCGTTCTTGCGCATTTTTACGATGATGCTGACACAGAGGTGCACACTGACGCCAGTAACATCGGCCTCCGCGCAGTGCTCGTCCAGCATCAACACGTTAAAGAACGAGTCATTGCCTATGCCAGCCGCTCACTGTCCCGTACCGAGGTGAATTACACGACCACAGAGAAAGAGTGTCTCGCAGTAGTGTGAGCGATCACCAAGTTTCGCCCGTACCTCTATGGTCGTCCATTTAAAGTGGTGACGGACCACCATGCCCTCTGCTGGTAGGTAAACATTCGTGATCCCTCTGGACGACTGGCCCGATGGAGCTTGCGTCTACAGGAATTTGATGTTACCATCGTATATAAGTCTGGACGGAAGCATGAAGACGCTGATAAGCTGTCGCGTGCACCCATACCTTTAGTCAATCAAGAAGAAGACGACGATGACGGTTTCCTGGGTGCCCTTAGCTCATCTGACTTGAGCAGACGCCAGCGAGAGGATGAAGAGATTCGACCGCTCATCGACTATCTGGAGGGTCATAGCGCCGTTATACCTCGCCATCTATTTCGTGTCATGACGTCTTTCTGCCTCCGAGGTAATGTCCTGTACAAAAAAAAAAAAAAACGCCCGCTCTACGAGCCGCGCTTACCTCCTCGTCGTTCCGAAGGACATGCGGGACGAAGTCCTCTCCACGTGCCATGACGAGCCCACATCTGGTCATCTAGGTTACTCGCGAACGCTCGCCAGAGTAAGTGAGGCGTACTACTGGCCCGGACTTTGGCATGCGTGAAGCAGTACGTTAAAAGCTGTCGTGAATGCCAGCGTCGAAAGTCGCCACCAAGCAAGCCGGCTGGATTACTTCAGTCCACAAGCCATTTGACCAAGTTGGCATGGACATTCTCGGCCCATTTCCTTTATCGTCCGACGGCAACAAATGGGTCATTGTTGCAACTGACTATTTGACCCGCTATGCTGAGACACAGGCGATACCACGAGCCACGGCTTCTGAGGTAGCACAGTTCTTCATGTGCCACATTGTTCTGCGCCACGGTGCTCCATCTACAGTGATAACCGACAGAGGAACAGCGTTCACTGCACAGCTTATTGATGAAGTTTTTCGGCTAAGTAACACTAGGCATCGAACGACGACTGCTTATGGTGCATTCAGACGACGGACCGAATCCGGATTTGTCGTGGACGCGGACGGCTAATCCGCGGATGATCCGCCTGCAGACGCATCCACACGACGGACGGTTTCCTAAGAGAAAACAGCCGGATTACCCTCTACAGCAGGTTCGCCGCTCACCTGCGCCTGCTGAAAGCAGACCGGTTTGAGAGTATTCAACATGGATGCCCGCAAGAAGCGACGCTTGACTGCGATGTCTGTCGCGTTGTGACAAATGAACGAGGAGTGTTATTCTGTCAGGAGAAAAGGGAGTTGCTGGCAGAATGTTCTTTCAACTACACTGTTCCCACTTGTAGAACTTCTGAACGCGTCTCTCACCCTTTTTTAGAAGCGGCGCGTCGCCGGTTGCAGAAGTTAGAAAATTTCACCATCATGACGGCTAAGAATCTCGCGTGTCAAACCACGGCAGCGACATTTCCCGAACCACCAAAAGTGAATTCTGCGTATTTAATCACCTGAGAACAAAGCCCCCGGAAACTAAGTAAACCATGCGCAAGCGCAGATGATGCCGACCAGTCATGCACCTGTCCGCGAGCCACGGAGGACATGCCGCGAGCAGACGAAAGGTGCACTGGTTGCCAGAAACCCCGAGCTAATCCGCTGAAGTATCTGCTTTCCCCCGCCAGAATCCCGATGTGAGAAACAGGTTGGGTTCATCCGTCCGCGGGCCGCGCGGACGAGTCACGGACGAGGGAAATCGCTGATGTGAGGTCACGTGACGCGCCGTCCGTCCCGCCACATCCGCATTCGGTCCGTCGCAGAGCAACGGCTTACCCGAGCGACTAAATAAGACAGTCCCAAACATGATCTCCATGTACATCGACGTCCAACACAAAACATGGGATCGCATTTTGTCTTATGTGACGTTCGCTTATAACACCGCCGTTCAAGAAACAACCCGATTTACACCGTTTCGTCTTCTCTACGGCCGTGAAGTTCAGACGATGCTGGATGCGATGCTTCCTTATGAAGGCGCTGATCGATTAACAACTGACGCAGAAGAATTTGCAGAGCGTGCCGAGGAAACTCGCCAGCTCGCCCGGCTACACATTGGTCAGCGGCAACAGGTCGATGCACGACGTTACAATATGCGTCACAATGACGTATCTTACAGTCCGGGAGACCAAGTTTGGGTTTGGACCCCTGTTCGACGCCGTGGCCTCTCCGAAAAGTTTCTCAGCAGATACTTCGGTCCGTATAAAGTAATACGCCGCGTGAGCGACGTAAACTACGAAGTGGTTCCGGTCGCTACGTCGTCACGATGGGCACAACAAAAACAACCGACCTCTGACATAGCTCACGTGGTGCGCATGAAGCCCTATTTTGCGCATTCCTAAAAGACCACTTTTCCTGTGTTTTTTTTATTTGTGCTCTGACAATTGCCTCATCATTTGTGAACTTATCGCGTCTAACATTTGATTATTGGTGCCCTTTTTCATTGTTTAACCTACTTTGTTTTAGTTTTTTTTTTCAATAACTTTACAGCATCGGGACGATGCTCTTTCTTTTTTTTTTGTTGAGGAGGAATATTGCCACCTACTTCTAGTAGTGGGTCGTATGCCAAGGTGAAGGCTCACACCACAGAGAAGAAAGAAGTGCGCGTGGACTCCTCGCTCTGGCAAACAAGCCCAACCGACGCGCTTGGTTAGAGCCCTGTTGCTCGGACATCAGTAAATCTTGTCGACACCCCCTGGAGCGACGTGAAAATATGAGCGTATGCATGCGCTCGATTGCTTCACGAGAAACTTGGTCATAATATTTATATCAGTGGTGACTCAGTTTTATTATGGCAGTTTTACGATAGATAAAAATTATTGTCTTCTGAAAGGCTTAATTATGCTGGTTAAATTGTGCTGGTTAAATTGTGCTGCTTTCCAAATATTCTATCGGTGCAATACCTTTGCAAGCCAGCAAATTTATGATGATGTTTTAGGTGTAGTTCTATGATTAAGTGTCAAAAGTGTAGCCAGGCAGTGGTGCATCTTGTTTTCAGAAATTTAACTTCCTTGTATATGTACATAGTCATATATATATATATATATATATATATATATATATATATATATATATATATATATATATATATATATATATATATATATATATATATATATATATGGCACAACGGGAGCGTTGTCAACAAGGATAAATATATTTATTTCCCAACAGTTTCGGGAGGGGTCCTCCCTTCATCAGGGGATGAGTTATACTAACATGAACTTTCAAATGCGCCATGGTGGAAGTTCAAACGCGCAATGGTTGGAATTTCATGTTAGTATAACTGATCCCCTGATGAAGGGAGGACCCCTCCCGAAACTGTTGGGAAATAAACATATTTATCCTTGTTGACAACGCTCCCGTTGTGCCATATCCCTTACCTTCACGAAGACTAACTGGCCCATTAAATTATTACTCCCACTATATATATATATATATATATATATATATATATATATATATATATATATATATATATCCTCAAGTACACAAATTCAAGTCACACATCACCCCATGAACAATATCCATGCAATGCCCCTTAGCACAGCTACTATTTTTAGGTGGCTACATGAACAATCAGTATATCAGATAAGGCACGACTACCACGAAGCGCTCGCGGAAGGTCACGATATTGTATTTCAGTGGTTGCCGAGTCATTGCGGAATCGTCGGCAATGACCGCGTGGATGAAGATGCTCGATCGGCTCATGACCAAGACCACTCTCATGACCAAGACCACTCTCGAGAACGGACGCTGCAAGGCTACTACAAGCACTTGCTCGCCGTATATCCCTCCTACTATGGAATACGCAGGGTTTCTCCAACACGCACCTGTATTCGATCGACCCAAACTTGCAACTTCGTTTGCCATCCGGGTTCCCACGATGCGCTGAAAATTTACTGTGTCGCATCAGGTTGGGCGTGGCATTTACGAATTCGTACTCTCGTCTTCTTGGAATGGCGAGCACTTCGGCATGCAACATCTGCGCCTGCGAGGAAACGCTTGAGCACATTCTATGTGCTCAAACGAAAGAGAACTTTTATGACAACAATAAAGGTAGTGCGTTGCTCTTTGAGGCGCGGGCTGGCTGCTTGAGAACTCTAACTTACAGGAGCAAATATCCGTCACAGGATGAGGCATGTGTTAGATGTGGCATAAATAAAGAAACAATTGACCACATAGTCATGGAATGCCAAAAGATTCAGCCGGATAGAAATGGGGGGAAGGTCACACTTCCTGGGGCGCTGGGCTTCGCGGTTGATGGAAGCATTAACTGGTCAGCAGTAGGTATTACTAAGCAGCGGCTGGAGTATTGGTGGAGGAAAAGCAGAGAAGTCGATAAAATAACATCCCAGCCAAGAGTAGCGGCTGGGCAAAATTAAAAAGACATCCGAGTTGAGGGACAAAATATAAACTCGAACTATTAAGGTAGGCTAGATGGCGCATGCCGTCACCCCGATTCAAAGGGGAGGCTTTTAATCATCATCATCATCATTATTCAGTTCGGGCTGTCACGGTGGATGGACGTGTTTTTTGAGCTCTCCGGATTGACTGCGCAGATAAGTGTTTTTGCATGTTTTTAGCTTGTCTTTACAAATATAAGGCAGCGGTTGAAATCTTCGTAGCACTTATTTTATGGTACGGCTTTTTCGGGGGCCAGTCACCAGGTATTTATTAGTTAGTGCGGTTGTGTGTGTTTGAATTTTTTTGTTTTTTTTCTTTTGCCACCCCGTGAGGGAGGTGCGCGTGCATTGAACACGCAAATTTTTGTAGTAGAGCTTAGACTTTCTTTTTTTATCGTAGTGGAGGGCTCGAATTTAGCGATTATCGAGTATAGGGACAATTGGTGTCAGAAAGACATGGTTAAAAAGACTGTAAAGTGTTCAGGATGTGGAGTGGGTTTGAAAGTGGACCCAAACGTAGAAGCGCATGGAGAAGAAGCTGACGCGAAGTGTAGGCAATGTGAGGTCGAGGAAAAAATGGAGAAAATGATGGTTGCCCAGAGTGAACTGCTGATGAGAATCGCGGAGCTCGAGACTGCGTTGGCGACAGAATAAGAGAAAACGAGGGCAATGGGAGAAAGACTGAAGTCCGCCGAGGAAGCACTAGCGAAGCTGAACAAAGAAGCGGCCTACGGAGAGAACAGCAGGGAACCGGCAACCAGAACGGTGGAGAAGGAAGAGCAAGCAAGTTTGGAAAAAACAGGTTTAGCCGGTTCAACTGTCCCAAGGCCCAGCTTCAGCGAAGTAGTGGCGGGGCTGGAAGGGGACAAAGCAGTCGGCGTTACAGGTGCAAGAAGCCCCCAGGTGCAGGACGCTCCAGCTGAAAAGTCACAGCATGTGATAATCGCCGGGGACTCGAATTTAAATCGATGCACAGAAGCCATCAAAGAGAGGGTAAGAGGTGACAAGAGGGTTGCAGTAGGGGCGTTCCCAGGACGCAAGCTTGAAGCAGTCATGAGGCAAGCGAGCGCAAAACTCAAAACTACAGCTGATAGACGAAACCTCGTGATAATTTCAGGCGGTTTAAACGATGTCTTAAATGAAGATGCAGCAGGACTAGCAGCCACACTGGCGAAAGGTGTCGATGACATGCGCGCCACTTCTCCTAAGGTGCAGGTAGTGATATGCACAAAACCGGAGGTACCGGTGCGTGATAGCTACCTGCAAAGAGCGGTTGTCAACGCAAACCAAGAGATATGGCGGATGAGTCGAGAGAAATGCTTTGAGGTGGTGGAAATAAACAGAGAGGTGCATAGGTGGGGTGGTTTTCAACGAGACAGAATTCACTTCCATAGGCGGCTAGGCCATGAGGTGGGTTGGCGACTTGCAGGACGCGCAGTAGCTTTTTTGGGGGGCAAGCGAGCCCTTCGAGGTGCAGGATAGCTAGTAACGAGGAAAACAACCAGGGAGACTCTTCGACAAGTAGTATGGACAGATACGATTCCAAAGTGGCACCAGTATCTAAGATAAGTAGAGTCCGGGGCATGAATAGATATAGCCACGAGCGCCGAGCCAATTCAGACAAGGGTATATTAACATGCAGGGTGGTAGGAACAGGCTGAAGTGGGAAGCGATAGAAGAACAGCTAAGGGAAGAGAGGCTGATGGTATACGGTTTTGTAGAAACACATCTCAGGGACGTGGAACAACCTCCGCACAATCCGAACTACGCGTGAGAATATTGTAATATAACAGAAAGCAGCAGAAAGGGGGTGGTATTGGGGCATTCATTCATAAAAGTACAGACTGGCAAAGGGTCAAGCAGAAGTGCAAGGAACATTTACGGCTAAAAGGGAAAGTGGCAGGTCAAATGACACTCCTTGGTTTTGTGTACTTGTGGATGGGAGCAAAGGTTAGAAAGGAAAACCAGGCAGTGGTAGAGTGTATATCAAAAGACATTCAGGAGTTAGGAAGAGAGTGCGAGATAATTATACTAGGAGACATGAATGCGCACATAGAAGATATAGATGAGCATACCGACCCGACAGGCAAAATGATCATGGATATGTATGAAAGGCTTGATTTGATTATTTGCAACAGTACCGAGAAGTGTGAAGGGCAAATAACATGGGAGGTAGGAAGGGTGCAGTCGCCGATAGATTATGCACTGATGTCACATAGGATTTCTGATAAGCTCAAGGGAATGCACATAGATGAAAGTGGCTCCGGAAGTCTGGGTAGTGATCACAAACGTATCAAGCTAAGTTTTGGAAGAGCAGTGAAAGTGGGAAGGAGAGAAGATGAGCAACTACAGGAAAATTTTTATCAAGAAAGGCAAATTGAAATAGCCACTAAACAAATCGAGAAAGTAATCACGGAGAATAATAAGACAGTGTGGACATACACGAATCTAATTCGACTCTTTGAGTTAGAGCTTGCTAAGACGCGTGACAAGTCACCCCGGAAAAGAAGACACAAACCCAAAAGTTGGTGGGATGAGGAAGTTAAGAGAGCCATAGCAAAATGTCAGGAAGCCTCTAGGGAACACAGACATGCTAAGCAGCGGGGTGAACCGACAGATGATGTTGAAAGAAAATGGGAAAACTTTCTAAGATGTAGAAGATATGCATCCCTTCTGATCAATGAAAAGATTAGAAGAAAGGGAGCTCAGTGGCTGGCAGATGTACACAAAAAAGATAGAAAGGCAGCTGCGAAATTTCGGAACCATCTAAACTCCCTAAGAAATTAGACGTGCCTACAGCAGAGTTTTATAACTACTGCCCAAGGTGCTAGGCTAGAAGGGGACGAAGCTATTGAATATATAAGAACAAGGGTGACAGAAAAATTTCAAAAAAGAAGTGCTTTATGCACCACAATAGACAAGGATGAATCAAGTGGTGCAATGGCTCCATTTTCCCTACGAGAGTGGGAAAGGGCTGAGAAAAGGGTTCCTAGTAGTACATCAACAGGCCCAGATGGCATTCCAATTAGGCTGATGAAGACATTAGGTCCGAAGTCTAAGCAGGCTTTGAGAGAGGCAGTGAGCAAAATAATAATCGATGGTGAAGTTCCCGATGGATGGAAACTTAGCAGGATGAGCATGATCTATAAAGGAAAGGGGGACAAATCTGACATAAACAACTACCGTCCTATAACAGCGACATCAGTGGTCTACAGGCTGGCGATGCAGATTATAAAGGAAAGACTGCAGGCATGGATAGAGAATGAGGGGGTGCTGGGGGAACTGCAGAATGGGTTTCGGAAACACAGGAAGTTGGAAGAATATCTGTTCTCACTGACGCGGTGCATCGAAATAGCAGAAAAGGAACACAGGCCCCTGTGGCTAGCATTTTTGGATATCAAGGGAGCGTACGATAGCGTGGTTCAAGAGGAATTGTGGGCAATACTGGACACACTAGGCGTGGAACATGTAGTCACTAATCTTTTAAAGGGTATCTATAAAGGCAACAAGGTAGTTATAAAGTGGGAAAACAGGTATCCAAGCCTGCAGAGGTAAAACGGGGGCTTAGGCAGGGGTGCCCCTTGTTACCCTTATTATTCATGATGTACCTACAAGGATTAGAGGCCAAATTAGAGGGAAGTGGACTGGGCTTCAACCTTTCTTTCGTCAAACAAGGAAAACTTATTGATCAGGCACTACCAGCATTAATGTACGCAGATGATATAGTGCTAATGGCCAACAACAAGAAAGATTTGCAGAGATTGATGGACATCTGCGGTAATGAGGGAGATAGGTTAGATTTTAGATTCAGTAAGGAAAAATCAGCAGTCATGATTTTCATTGACAACGAAGGTAGTAAGCTTAGAATACAGGAGGTCACGCTAGAGATAACAGATAAATACAAATATCTGGGCGTATGGATAAGCAATGGGACCGAGTACCTGAGGGAACACGAAATATACGTGACGACTAAAGGTAACAGAAATGCAGCAGTGATGAAAAATAGGGCACTGTGGAATTACAATAGGTATGATGTTGTCAGAGGAATATGGAAAGGGGTCATGGTTTCTGGGCTGACGTTCGGCAATGCGGTCTTGTGCATGAGATCAGAAGTTCAAGGAAGATTAGAAATTAAGCAACGTGCAATAGGTAGGCTTGCTTTAGGAGCTCACGGGAATACACCAAATCAGGGAGTACAAGGTGATATGGGATGGGCATCATTTGAAGGCAGGGAAGCTAGCAGCAAAATAAAATTTGAGAAGCGATTGAGAGAAAGGGGGGAGAAGCGTTGGGCTAGGAAGGTTTTCAGCTACTTGTACATGAAGAATGTCGATACAAAATGGAGGAAGCGAACCAGGAAGTTGACTGGTAAATACTTATAAAACAGCAGGTGACCAAACCAAAAAGAACTATCGGTTAAGAAGAAAGTGAAGGAAACGGAGACTGACATTGGAGATTGGGCATGATTAAGAAGTTCGCACTAGAGATCTATCAAATTTTTAAGCAGGAAATTGCCAAGAAAAGGATCTGTGATAATACTCGGGGTAGTTCTCTACTGTTTGAGGCCAGGACGGGAGTACTGCGAACCAAGACATATCGGGCCCAATACGAAGGGGTAGACACAGTATGCAGTGCGTGTGGAGAGGAAGAAGAAACTGCCGAACACTTATGAATCCTCAGTATGAATGAAGTATGAATCCTCATACTCACTTTTTAAGGAAAAAAATTAAATATAGTTTTTGGTTCATTAAGTATTACGACTTGGTGGCGCTAGCCACCGCCCGATCTAAAGGGTACAGCCCTAGGAGGATATAAAAAAAAAATTGCTGGAGTGGAGGGAGCGCTCTTCAAGTGAAGCCAGCGCCGCCATGTTGTGGTGGGCAGAAAGCTCGGCTCGGCTGGCTCGGTGGCGGCCAGCGCTGCCAGTTCACCTGCAGCGACGGTGGATTGCGGTTCGTGCGCCTGTCTTTCCTTGACAAGTGTGTCTCTGCAGTGCATTCGAATGCGTGCGGCTCGATTCAAGCGAGCATGGTACAATCCTGCGTAGCGTATGGGTGCACAAATCGCGCGATTCCTGCTTCCAAGATCACATTTCACAGGTGCGTACTGAAAGCACGTAGTGCTTACGCGGTCTAATACGGCTGACTCGTGTTTTTCATTGGTAGGCTTAAGGAATTAATATTTGGAAATTATTGGCAGGTTTCCAAAAGATGCTGAGACACGGAACCTATGGGAGCGAGCTGTGCGTCGTGAACACTGGAAACCGACAGATAAAGATCGCCTTTGCTCTGCGCACTTTGATCCGGCGTGTTTTGACCGGACCGGACAAACAACAAGGTTGAAAGCGGGAAGTGTGCCGACTTCGTTCGCTGCTTTTCCTGCCCACCTCCAGGCACCGGTAAGCATCGGAACTTCGCAGATATAGTGCTCTGACATCAAGGAGGTTGGAATGACGTAGACATATCTCTTCTGTCGTGTTTTGTCGACGTGACTGCATTGCTGCGTGTTTCCTCGCGAGCTTTTCGTCCCGTTCGCTCGTTTACAATATCGCTCAACACACGATTAGCGCATGATCATTGTCGAATGTTCCCGAACATGCTTTCGTGAATACATATATTCATGTTATGAGCAATAATTGAAGTATATATATCATTCTAAAAGTAGTTAATTTCCACTATGTGCTTATTTCAGGTGAAAAGGAAGCGGCCAGCACCAAAACCTCGAGGATGCAGTCCTGCTCAGCAGCAAGAGGCCTTAAATACTGAAGATCATGTCACTGTATCACCATCAAAGCAGTGGTACAAGACGAAGTTGCAGGAAACAGAAGACGAAAGATTGCACTTGAAGAAAAAAATTAAAACGTTGCAGCAGAGCAAACGAAGGCTGACACAAAAGAAAATCACCGCTGAAGAAATTATTAGAGGCATCGAAGAACAAAAGCTTTTGTAGGTGTGCCATCCTACAACCAGAGGACCACGATTACACAGACCGAATTGACTATCCAGAGAGCCTCTCCACATTCGTTTGCTCTGTCGTGCCTTACATTGCAGGCTTTGTCGCTCGCAAAATCGCTACTACAAACACCTGTGAGTTGTGCATAGAAGCTCTTCATGGAGCGGATACATCTCTATTGGTGAGACAAAAAAATCGAGGTGGACTCTTTTACCCTTCCGAAGACGTTGTGTCACTGTGCGAAACAGCGGAAAAGGGGCTGCGTCGACTGCAGGCTTCCACTCAATGCCTTAAGAACATACATGCCAATACCAAACAACTAGTCCTGGAGATTTTGAGTCAATCACTGGAAAAGAGGTGGTTTTCACAATTGGAACAACATCTTTTTGACGTCGACGTGTTGGACAACCATATTTACAACTTGAGCAAGCAAGTATTGGAGCTGTACATCAAGATCAGGCTGCACCACATGACAAAGGAACGAAGCCGGGAACTCGTGAAAGACAAAGTTAGGTCTTTGCTTTCAAGACTCGTCATTTTTAGGAATCAGTGAAACAACTTTGCCATAACGTTCATGTTGGCTAAAGGCTGAGAAAGCTGTACAAATAAAATTTTAACACATGAAAAACGAACCGTTCTGTAGTCTCTTTAAATACTGCCAGTGTATCGGCGACTATGTGAGCACGTTTTTACTTCTCTAGCAGCAATCATTTGCGAAAAAAAAACGACCGCGGAAGTGCACTATATGCTACGCGGCCGCCTTCCTGCCCACCACAAGATGGCCGCCGCCGGCTTCACTGTGCTCTATGGGTAAGTATAGGCGGCTTCCACTCCAGCAATTTTTTTTTATATCCTCCTAGGTACAGCCATATTTGTCCATTCATTATCACGGCAACGGGCGGTACCAGGCTACCAGCTAAGCGTTTTTCATCTGCGGCCCATAGGGGCGCGTCAATCGAGAGTTGTTTGAGACCTGCATTGAGGAGCGGCCCTGACGTCACTCGTTGTGAAGCCGCGATGAAGCCAGAAGTCGGCCAGAAGTAGGCAAATTCTCCTCTCTTATTTACATATGAATGCGAAGCAGAAGGCGCGACTCCCTCGCCGTCTCGGAAAGCACGTGGGCTGCGCAGCGCGTGTGTCGTGACGATCCGAAACTAATGGAACTGGGCTCATCACTCTGACCCAGCAGGACACCTTCAGCGAAATCGCTTCATCCGAGTAATAACAGGGAGTAACAGCTAGCCGACAACGAAGCAACTACGAGAGACCTCAGAGACCTCAGAGCAACTACGAGACTCAGAGCCAGCGGGAGACCTCCAGCGATTTCGCTGGAGGTCTCCCGCTGGCTCTGAGTGATGAGTCCAGTTCTATTAGTTTCGGATCGTCACGACACACGCGCTGCGCAGCCCACGTGCTTTCCGAGCCGGAGAGGGAGTCGCGCCTTCTGCTTCGCATTCCTATGTAAACAAGAGAGGAGAATTTGCCTACTCAATATGGCCGACTTCCGGCTTCATCGCGGCTTCACAACGAGTGACGTCAGGGCCTCTCCTTACCTTTTCCTTCCCCGTGCCTTTTTCCTTCCTCCGTGCCTGCAATTGTACACTGCTATTTCAGAGGCTACGCAAAGTGTTGCGTTGTTAAACCGTCCGCCACAGGTGACGCTTGCGACCAAGAACATTCTAAAAAAAAAGGAGAGAAAGGGTGTGGCAGCCGTTTTTCTTCTCATGCGGCAGGCATCTTCTAGAGGAGGCGTTGGTACAGCCATATACATCCATCCAATCAAGCGCCGGCTCGGATGCCGAACTTCGCCGCCTAGGGGGTGCTCGAGTTACCTCAGCGTAGTGCTGGTGGATGCATGGAAATGTATGGGTTACCGTTGGTTCGAGAAGAATTTCATCACGCATTGAGTAAATATGACGGGAATCTTGAATCTTTTTATTTCATGTGACTTTGAGAATCTTCTTTTGCATTTTTGTTGACATTTCAGTGCAGTATTTTTCAAACAGGACCGCAGATCAGATGCAAACACATGTATCAGCGTGAAAAACAAGAATGAATGATGACAGAGACAGATTGTAAAAAGTGCTGGCCCACCAAATGTTTATTTAACTCATGATACCGGCTGTACGTGTATACATTGGTAGACTTGGCGCACACTCAGCTGGATTGAATTTACTGTCAGGACAAGAATAAGCAAGGACTATGACATTTGACAGTGGCCGCGGCATCCAGCGCGCATAGAAAACAACCCAATACAGACAATTTTGCACATAAATACCTTCGTATCAAATGGCGAATGTAGATCGCAGGTACATGAATAATCATTAAAAAACACCCTGCAACTGTTTTGAAACGAAACAGCACCAACAGCAAACAACAGCAAACAACTTTACCTGCAAGACTGCAGCGTTTGCTCTTTTGGAGAGAAGATTGACCTCTGCAACTTCACGGTGCAGCTTGGCTATTTGCGCTTTTAATTCAGCATTATTGCTTGCCATGGTTTGACATTTCCGGCGCGATGATTTTGCAGAAATCATCACACGGCGCATCTTCTGGCTGGTTATAGTTGTTTGCGTGGTCAAGGAGCGTCAGTCTTTTTTTTTTTACTTTGTCGCTAGGTGCAGTTTCAGGTGGTTCTGTGCGTTCAAATTCGGTAAAGGGTGCATAAAGTCTGATGGTACTGATGGTTGCGGATGGTACTGATGACATGTCGCTCGATGTCAAGCTCTGCTGCGCCGGGGTTGAACCTGTTTTCTTCCTGCATTAAAAAATTGCGTTCTGTTATACGCCTTTCCTTGAAATTTGTTTTCATTGGTACAATTTGTATGCAAGAGCCGTGGGGAGACGCCAAGCATTAAACATTGTTAGTCACTTTTTTTTTCTTTGGGCAGGGTCCATGTTCCTGAACATTTGAACATTTCAAGGTGCGTTGAACTTTTGCCACGGGCGGCACCATGTACTTTGGGTAGTGTGGAAACACTGACGGCACAGCATCCGCTTTCAGTCGTTTTATCTTTAGTCCCGGCTTATAGTCGGTAGGAGCAAAGTGCACACCTTCGACTTGTCATTTGGGAGCCAAACTTTATTGCCAGCACCTTGAAAGGAAGAAGATGAACACTCAGGTAATTATTTTGCATAAAATACAAAACTCTTTGTTCTTTTTAAGGAGTATATCATGCAATTAGAAGTTTATACCATGGTGGCGAAGTGAATAAAACACAGTTATGAAGTGAGCGTATGACTTCACCTCGTTAACCATGTGACACACGTAACTGGCTGAGATACATTGGCACTAAATAAAACGGATGACCACAAGAAAGAAGACAAGGACACACGCTACTCACAACTTTTCATTAGGGGAAAAGTTTTCACGTATATGTCCTTTTGTCATGCATGCGCGTAGACGGGTAAACTAACACGTTTATATCAGACGCAGTAGCGCATAAATTCAAGTTCAAAGTCGAATTAATTAGGCGACAGAAGATAAATATTCACTTATGCAACGATCTCTGCTCTTTTTGGTAATGTAATTAAACTACCAAAGCAATCTCGAAGAAGCTGCTTCTTCCCACAATGGGCGTGTTTGAAAACCTAGTTGCATAACCACACTTAGTGACCTGGCTTCTTTTCTTTTTTTGGCAAATAAAAAGTTGTGAGTATAGCACGTCGTCATTTACTTTCTTGAGGTTGTTGGTTTATTTATTTTTTGCGCTAATATGCGTCTCAGTCTGTCATGCACCACCAACCAGCCCCGCAACTTACTCTTTTAAAGACACGTAGTCATTTACAACCAATTATATTTTCAGCATGCCAGACAACGCCTAATTGAGCAGACTTACCCTTTCTAGAAATCACATTGTTCCATTTTTCACCAACCTCGGTCACTGGAAACTCATGAAAAGTGACATCAGAAGTCTTCCCTTGCCTTGATTCGCATAAAGGCACGCAGCACACCACCATCGTGATGGTTCACTTGCACCAAGAAACCTCGCTTCCCTGGTGTACAAACTGCACCTACCTGCACGCTTCTATAGCAACTTGGCACGAGGAGACGATGGCAAAAGATCGTCATTATACTTTTAAGTTTATTCAAAAAGAGGCTTTTATTAATTTTTTTTTCAATCGTTCAGATGTATGCACGCGTAAACATTGCTGCTTTTCTCCCAGTGTCGTGCGAGCAAACGACAAAGCAAAAAAAAAAAAGCGCGGCGGCCTATGCTTTGGCCGTCAGCAACCGGTGCGGATGGGGTAAGTTGTAGCGTCACAAAGCGCATAGCGGCAGGCGCCAGTACCAGAAAGGGCGTGCTGGCGCTTCGCTCGCTGAGCAGGTTAGTGGTTGCCACCCTCTACCATTGAAAAGCGCTGGTGAACGGCACACAAGTTTTCCGGCCTAGCTTTTCCTCTAGAGTCTGTTTTTTAACTAAACGAATCCGCAGGCTCGTCATAGAGTAACAAAAAAAAAAAAAACCTTTTTATATATTACTCTATGGGCTCGTTGAATGCCGCGTCCCATGCGTGGCTTCCAGAGCCGTGATCCCCTGTGCTGGTACGTTACACCTTATCGAGCCCGCGGGTGTGTTGCGTAATGTTTATTTATGTTATGGAGCAGCGTACGTTTGCTGCGCGTGTTCAAACGGCCCTGCGCGATTAGTTTTCAGCATGCTTCGTTTCTCACCGCTGTCAAATCACTTTGTTCACAATTTAAGCTAGACACATATTAGCGACTCCCTTTGAGGCTGCTGTTTGATTGTGTTCTTTCAGGATGTTTGTTCCGAGAAAATGGCGAGCATTCATCTGCATCATGAAACTCCTGGCTGCTGCCCGATAGCTCGGCAGACAGCACCGGCGAGTTCACCGTTGGACGCCCTCGATGCGTCTTTGCTCGAACTGGGAATGCTGAGTGCCGTCACGGACTCCCGCCGGGACTACCTGCTCGAGAAGCGCTGTGCCGACTCCGGGCCGCACCCTTCGGGGCTGTGTGTGCTGGCCATGAATTCCGCCTACATTGCAGACTTATCGTACGTGGCGTCCAGTCCCCCTTCGGAGCCACTGCTCACCCTGCGGCGTATTCGGGCCGTTCGCAGGCGACAGTACCAGCCGTACGACTACCCGTGGCGGCAACGGTTAGTGGAAATGCTGAGGACCAAAGAAGCTCCGTGTCTCGGCGCGAACAAGTCGAACCCAGGCAGTCCGTCCAAGTTGGCAGAAGGAATCGTCCGCTCCAAGTCACTGGACGACCTCCAATGGGCATGCGGGGGCACCGACATCGTGGAAACAGTGTCGCGCAAGATAAGCAACCTGCATTTCGGCTAGGACGTCGCTTTGGGATGATGAATGTTTTTGCGCGATGGTTGCAAACTCTGGAACTTTTGACACAGGTGGTTAGGATATTTATTGGTTACTTTTTGCAGCATTCAACTGAGCATTGCAAATAATTAAGTTGGTCAGGCTCTCTGTACCTGAAAGGTGGTTGCTGCAGCATGATGGTTTTGCTGCTGCGGCCACATTTTCTCTCTCTCTTCTGGGAAGTTTCTTTGAAGTCACTCAAACTGAAGGAATAAATGTTTTGGCACAGGTTTGGAGACACTGTACTCCGCTCGCTTCACCTCACCTGACCACAATTCAGGCTGCACGGATAAGCTGCAAATAAATTCATCTTTTTCAAGATTCCATGCTTCGTGCATGCTTACTAATTTTGGCAACATGGAGCCCTTTCTAATTAAATAAATGAGATAACCTTCATACGTTGTTCAAGTTTAATACCACCCAGAGAATGACTTTGAAGAAATAATTTGCACTGTTGTGCATTTCCTCAGTGTTCGTTCAGATGTTTACCTTGGCATCCTGACCACAAGTATGCTAGTGAAATGGATGCTTTCAAAAGCTGTTGTGTGTGCAAAAGTAAAGTATTGTCCTTTGCTTTTAGTACTTCCTGCGGGATTGGCACTTTTAATTAGATTCTGGCACAAAGCTGCCTTAATTTCAGCTGACCTAAAAATTTACACTTGCATATTGATCATCTTTTTCCATGCAAATACTAAATGTGCCTCACGCTGAACTAGTAATAGTGGCAAAAAAGTAAGCATTATAAAAATAACAGAATATGGAGTAGTTGACCTTGCAAAATGAAGTTGAAATGAGTTGGAGTGAAATTTTCATCTTATAACTTAATCGTAGAAAATTACCTAAACGTGCTATTGCAGTTTGATATTTTGCAAGGTGGTTAAATGAATGCTATGCAACTAATGAGCATAGCTGAGTTTATTTTCTTTTGGTCTTTGTCAAATGTAATGCAGTGGCCCTGTTTATGCAGTGCACTTGCCTTAATTGTGTCAAGTTGTGATGCGTGTGCACCCAGGAAGAAATGAGCAGACACATACTGATTAGCTAAATGTGCAGTAAAATGTTAACATCAGAACATGTTAACATCAGAACAGCCTAGGTTCGATTCTAATTCGAACCCAAATTTTTCAGTACTTAATTTATTTCATCTTTCTCACTTTTGTTGACCACCGACAACACTTTTCACTCACAACCAACGATACCAAAACTAAGGCTTATCATGATATTGCTGCGAAACAAGCTCTTCAAAGACGAAAACATGTTGAAATAAAATTTCTGTGTGTAGCATTTCTGCTGGTTCCAACAACAATACGGTATGCATTGATATTACTAGTTATTGTTTCTTTACTAAAGGAAATTCGTATATCTGAATATCTTCCCTCAAAATATAGGAACACCTGGGAAAAAAAAAAAGGTGAGTGAGAGCATCTTGTGGACATTCGCTCACCCTTAAAGAATTTTTTTATATTCAGCTCATTTCCTTGTTGAGTATCTTAAAGGGGTACTTACGCAAAAACCTTGGCCTCACATTTTTCTGCTGCAATGCACAGCTGGGGGCCTGTTAGTCATGACATGACACATAGTTTGCTGCAGCATGTGACAGATAATTACAGGCCCCTCATTATCAATAAGTTTCGGTTTGAGAGAGTTCCAAAAACTGGCTGCAACTGTCGCCACCTAGCGTGTGCAACTCTTGACCACGTCGGCACACAAAACTGTGACGCACTGTCAGCATAAAAAAATTACCTTTGAATAGGAAACGGGGCTGGAATGTCGCCAAACACATAACTTTTTATGCGTGCGCCACGTGCTCGCAGCCAGCCGCCGAGAAATATTGACTGCGGGAACTAACGCGGCAAAAGGAAAATAGCGGCTATGACGTCATCATAACGTGTTATGTTGACCGTAGCGTGGTGACGTGAGGGAAGTTGGGGGTCCCCTCCGATGGCGTCTATAGTGCTATGGAGTCGGTCGCTCACGTAAACTTCAGAATGAATTTAAAATGCCTTCCAAGCTATATTCACTGTTGATATCTTGCAGATGATATACGAATGTTCACGAGAATCGACCGCGCAGGCTATCTCGGCTCGAAATTTTGTGTCAGTACCCCTTTAATAATTTTCAGTTCATCGCCACAATTTACTTTTCTTGGTGTCATTATTTTTTTTAACAATAATGTAATTTCTGCATTTACTGGCCATCATTAATTTTGGACAAGAGGGACCAGTAGATGGTGAATGCATATCTGTCAAAAGAACATGGTTGCTAACTTACCATTACAACAACATAGCAATTAAATGGATCACTAAATGCGTTCATAGAAGATGCAGTAACGGGAAAAATCTCATCCATAGCAGAGTTTAATGATGAAAGGGTTAGTTTACACGAGTTTGCAGGTGAACAGAATGAAGTATAGAGGTGCCTTGGTATGTGCCATAGTGTTCCTTATTGAGTGTGGGCCTTTTGGTGTGGCATTTTGACTGACCTTCTCCAAAAGATTGCAAGGAGACGAGTAGACAGAAGGGTGCTCTTTCTTGTGTTCGTGCTCTGCTTTTATTTTCAGACAATGCACCAGTTCTCCCAGCAACCCATTCTGTTTGATTTGCTTTGTTGGGATGCTTGACACATGTGCATTGGATGCTGTGCACATAACAAGGACACTCTTGTGTGCCTGTTGGTGACATGCACAACTGCCACAGCCTTGCCCTTTCGTAGAGCGCCACCAACAGAAATGACTAGTTTTCTGCGAACACTAGCCTCTGAATTTGTTTAGATCATGAGAAATGCTCGGTAAACCAGGGGTGTTGCTGAAGACTGCATGCATGAAGCAGCTAGCCATCATCAACTCCTTTGAACAGTCGCAAATGAATTGACAGGGCACATCGTTTGTTGGCATGGGGCAACTGCCCGGTTGACCAAGGGTTGTTCTGTGTGCATACAGTTGTGTAATGAGTGCTATTACAGACTGCTTTAAAGGCTCCGTAATGAAGGAGGCAATGGCTCACGACACCCTTGCTCTTTTCCAAGAAAAGAACTGTAGTTTGAACCAAAGCTATCTTGGTGAACTGTTAAATGGAGCAGCTGTTTAAGCTCAGAGAAGCCCGGCAGTATATCTCGAACATCAATCAATCAATTTTCTGGGCATTTTACCAATTTCGTTCTTATTAATAAGCTGCACGTGCTCTCTTTGTCCTTCTCTTCTGCTTTCCTCCAAAAAAATTTGTGTAGATTTGTCTATTGAGGAATGCAATAACTAGGTTTCTTGGCGAGGTGGAATTTGAACCTTTGTAGCTACAATTCAAATCAAAGCGTCATGATTACTTGGCTATCCAGGCATGCTAGCAGAACAAGCATTTATGGCAATAAATATGATTTTATTATTATGGGTAAGAGAACAAAAATATATAAACAAAAAAATTACCAAGAATCTCCATGCTTCGATGGAAAGTATGCTGCAAGACCTTGGTCTTCTGTCTGTAGGCGCTGTGTGAAATGTGGTGGCATGTTGTGCACTGATGTGAAGAAACGAAAGTTTGTTATTAAAAAGCAGAGCCACTGGTCCGTGGCAGCACTGCGTTGTTTTAGTTAAAGCCCCTGAATTTTTTAGTGAAGCATAGGGAACACCCACTGTTTCATTCATAGCGTCTCATTGTCACTGCAGAGGTCTTTAGAATTGCGAATCTATGCATTTTCTGAATAAAAAGACTTGCTGCCTGAAAAAACGTTGTGCCTCAAATATGTGTAATATTTTTGATTGACAATGTCCACAAGTACAAATGCAGCAGCCAGAACAATATTGGCGGGCTTTTTGCATGGGCTTAAACATTTGCCGGGTGGCTGAATCATTGGACAGACAGCAACAGATCTACCAAAGTTTTTACGTTTAAGTATCCCTATAAAGACTATCGTTTTTAAAGAACCCCTGGCATCGAAAGTTCTGTTTGCGACTTTTTTTGCTGTAATTTGAACTTTGCATCTAGTAATGCAGAAATTGAATTGCAAGTGCACTAATGCATCATATAATGTCTGCTTACTTTAAAACCAACTTAAGATATCTTATAGGCAACACTCGTCACAAATAATCGGTTAGAAGTGCCCTCGCATCCAGGACTCTCCAACGAGTAAAAGCATATATAGTTTAGCAAGCACAAAGGAAGAGAAGGAACGAGGGTAAAGCACAACATAATCCAGCCGGGAAATGCATAACCTAGTTGTTGCACTTTTTTCTCATGAATTATACTGACTGATTAACCTCCTTTCAACATGTTGTACAGATATCTTGAATAGAATAAGCCATATTTTGTTGTACCGAGAAAACAAGCTGCATTTTGTTTTACCATTGATAACCGCAGTGTGGTTACACAAATAATTGGGAAAACTGTCGAGAAAGATATGTATATTATAAGGATCGAGAATGACACAACACCCGTTCTTAGGGCAAGGAGTTCTTCCTACAGTACTTCGCTCGAGCTGCCTCGTGTCTGATACAGAGTGCCGCTCGTAGCCATCACACTCGGCCATAACTGCGAGCGCTGAAGCTGCCGACAGTGGGCGGAATTGGCTGCATCACGGTGGCAGCTCACTGTACCATGGATGGGACATCTGCCGAAAATGTCTCTGGAGGACAACATGAGTGTGTCGTGGTGTTCAAGATTGGCCACACTGCGAGGTTGCATGAAAAGCTGTCCGAGACTTCTGTTGTGGATGGAATCGGCAGTTTTGTGGTACTCTGCGTTGCTGGCTACGAAGTTACTTTGCATGAATTCTTGGTGGCAATTCAGGCGGGCGGCACTGACTACCTCGTCTTGGTCGCAGGCCCATCCTGAAACACTGACGCTTGCCCTGTCGCCGTTCTGAACCCTGGACAACATGCTTAACAATTGCGTGTTGCACAATCTGGCGTCGAGGGTGTTTCATACGGCGAGTCGAGCTGGTGGCTCCTTGCATACGCACGATGTGTTCCAGTAGGAAGCAGTCTCACCAGCAGGAGTGTTAATCTGCAGCGCCCTGTTTTAGAGAACAAAAACCTACGTTTAGTCAGGCATTTGTGCATATGGCTCCGATTGGTCTGGACTCACTGTGAGCATTATCTGGAAGGCCTGCTTGGGGAAGTGGTAGATCGTTGGCCGCGCTGCTCACAATTTTAGTGTGGCAGGGTTCGGGAGCTTCTCGTTGGCCCAGCAGAACAGGAATATGTGCTCTCATACGATGACGAGCTTGAGGGCAGCACCTTTAACTGAGAAAGGTCTGGTGGCGATATTATCAGCTCGAATACCGGCACAGTGTCCGAGATCTGCAGAGTAGGACGATTGCCACTTTAGTAAGGGTCAACAGCATGTAAGTCCACGATGTTGTCCAACGATGAACTGCAATTAATCATTTGAACTCTTGTAGCATCAAGGCAGTGCCCCTCCTGAATCCCATTCTTGGTTGTAGTCAGGTTAGGCTAGCTGGCAACAGTGATGTGGTAGTGAGTCGGTTTAAAGGCAGCCATGAACTCATTGCTCCACTCCACCCAGGACTTTCGTCTCATGCTTTCATACCGGTGCCAGGCCTCTGTACCTCCCTGAAGGTGGTCTATGTAGCACTGTCCATTTCTGAGGCTCCGTCCAGGCCTCATCCACTGCTAGCGCATTCACGGCTGTCGGCGTACTTCTGGAACCCATTGAATTCTGGCAGTTCGCGGATGGACGGCGAAGGTGGGCCAGCACGTGAGAATGCGCCCCGCCGCGGTGGTCTAGTGGCTAAGGTACTCGGCTGCTGACCCGCAGGTTGCGGGTTCGATTCCCGGCTGCGGCGGCTGCATTTCCGATGGAGGCGGAAATATTGTAGGCCCGTGTACTCGAATTTGGGTGCACGTTAAAGAACCCCAAGTGGTCAAAATTTCCGGAGCCCTCCACTACGGCGTCTCTCATAATCAAATGGTGGTTTTGGGACGTTAAACCCCACAAATCAATCAACGTGAGAATGCAGCGATCACTGATGCAAAGCAGCTCAAGTGGTGTAGGAGCTGCATGAGTGCACACCTGAGCTCTCTGCGCTGCTCGGGTAAGATGGCCTCAAGGTCTTGTGAGGCTGCTGCATCCAACATGGCATTATTGGCACACAATTCCAGCACGATTGTAAAGACAAGCGCAGAGCTCGACGCTGTTAAGGCGTCGATCGTGGCGCAGAGTCGCGCAATGGTACGCCACAGCTTCACGGAGCTGTTAAACGAGGCACCGCAACAGGACTGGTTCATGTCCGTGGAGTATCCAGTGCTAGCAGTACTCACGGCGGCGACACACACATCCAAGGAAGCCTGAACAGCATCCCTTGGATGTGTACCCGTTGCAAGAGTCCTAGGCCTGTGATCCGTCTCACAGAAATCATGCGACATGTCTGCTGAGTATCCATTGCTAGCAGTACTCAGGGCAGTGACACGCACGTCCAAGGAAGCCTGAGCAGCATCCCTTGTATGTGCATCCATTGTAAGGGTATTAGTCCTGAGATCCGTGCCACAGGAAGCGTGTGAGACGTCTCCAAATGACAGGACCTCACGCGCCCTCTCACTAGAAAGTGGTAGCAGCATTCCTGTCAGGTCATACCTTGCAATCACCGAAGAGGCCTTGACGTTGTCTGCGGATGATTTCATGGGCAGCTGCAGCAGTCGGGTAGTGAAGTCCATCATCGTAAATGGCATTTCAGATGGAGAGACCTATATGCTGCCAATTATATCTACTTTGCTCAAACTGCCTCGAGGTAGCCGCGCCCCGCCGCGGTGGTCTAGTGGCTAAAGTACTCGGCTGCTGACCCGTAGGTCGCGGGTTCGAATCCCGGCTGCGGCGGCTGCATTTCCGATGGAGGCGGAAATGTTGTAGGCCCGTGTGCTCAGATTTGGGTGCACGTTAAAGAACCCCAGGTGGTCGAAATTTCCGGAGCCCTCTACTACGGCGTCTCTCATAATCAAATGGTGGTTTTGGGACGTTAAACCCCACATATCAATCAATCAATCAATCAATCGAGGTAGCCGAGCCCGATACCCAGTGCCGCTCTTAGCGATCCCAATATGTATGTATACATACACAGAGATTGTGAAAAGGCATTCGACTTGGGAGAAATGTATCCGCGGTTCTAGCGGCGTTACGTTGACCATATGTGTGCACAGGGCGCGAATGTTTGTCGAAGCACCTCCAGCACCCCCCCCCCCCCCCTCCTGCTTATTGTATCAACATATGAAGCTGGCTTTCAGCCACCCTCTCCCTATTATATCAATGTTCTATTCTAAACTGCATAATTTAGCGGGTCTGCTGATTTAACTATCAAGAAATATAGAGGAAAACTCTGGACCTACTACAGACACTATGCTTAACTCTTTTGTTACCACGTCTATCCTAATAAATCACCGGTGACGACACTTTTGGCTAATTCATTTTGGCATGTTAAATTTCATTCTCGTGCCTCCAGCACATTCTAGTAGTTAGTCCAGCCACTCAACTTTCAGAATAAGTTTGAATTTGCCCGTTTCGGCAACTTAGTGCTTTTTGACAGACCTTTGCGCAAACCATGTGCATGTATTGTTGGAAAAGTGCACTAGGCTGGCGAACTTGACAGAAATGTGTGATCCTCATGATTATGGTTCAGTATATCGAAGTTTTGTAATGAAAAGAACCTTTGCAAGTCAAATATTGAATTAAAGTGTCAGCTTTGCTATTTGACTATGTTGAGCAGTAATGACAGTCAGAAATTTATGCCACATATTCAGTAGAGAGCTGTTCCTGAGAGTCAGGAAAAAGTTTTTCTAGAAAAAATATTTGCGAAGGTCAGCCGCATGTTTAAAGTGTTGAGGTGACCTTCTCCGACAGTTTCCAGCAGCTTCAGTTTCGCTTGTATCATTATAGCAGACACAAAGTTGCATCACTAGTCGCTCCTATGACGTCGTCACGCGCGCATGTGTGCGCACTAGCGCTGCAAAGCACAGGTGCTGCTCGAAACTGTTTTGCAACCTCACCTGAATTGAATGACAATGAGCTTAGCATTCGAGGATGACAGCACCTCAGCTTGAAGTTTTATGGTGACAATGTTTTGCGTCAGTGTGATACATCCACAGCCGTTCATAGGGTCATTTTGTTTACATCCTCAAGTTGTTTCCTCCACTGCAAGTGCGTATAGCTTCTGACCTTTGTGCACAATCTTATAGCTACTCTGGTTACGTGTGTGGGCCACACTTAATTGGGGCGCAGTGTGTTAGCGCTGAGCATCTCCTAAAAAGGTCTCCAGAGCACATCTTGGCCCTGACTAAGGAGAAGTGAGAAATGCTTTAGAACTACGGGCAATATTGTCCTTTTTAATATGATATGCGCAAAACGCAAAGAAATATTTTTGGATTCATATATTGGGAACGACAACCTATGCGGTGTAAGGTGGCTCATGGAAAGAGGCGACGCTAAATGAAGTGGCGAAGTTCATTGGACATCTCATTTATGGAGGGATTATTTACATCACGAGTATCCGTCTACTTATATTGAAACACCAGGAGACTCTTACCTCAACACAACAAAAATATACTGAAAAAAACTGTACGAGTACACCTGTGTCTCACGAAAAACCGTGCAATGCTTCACCGCATGGCACAAGCAACAAAGCAGCACTTAGGTTCTGATTTTTTTTTTTGTCTACATGAAGAAAAACATTTTTGTACAACATTCATTATTTTTATACTGTTCATAAATCATTTATCTATAAAATCTATATTCTAAATTTTCTTTGTTTTGAATATTCTTGCATATATAGTGTTGTTTATTGCACTGTTTATCAGTTTGTGACAAAAAATTCTACACTTTTCACATTTTTATTCATTCTAAAATACTTTTGTTGCTTTATAACATACATTTTTTGGAAAATGCATTTTGTTCTGCAAAGTTTGGAGTGCTGCTATGCATGCTGGAGTACTCTTCGAACTGGCAAAAATGATTTTCTCGAGACATTTTTATTTATTATAAAATATTTTTGTTGCTTTACAACATACAATTTTTGGAAAGTGCATTTTGTTGTGCAAAGTTTGGAATGCTGCAATGCCTGCTGGAGTACTTTTCGAACTGGCAAAAACGAACTTCTCGAGACATGTAAAAAAACAACCATTCTCTCGCGGTAATAAAAGAGTTAAGGAATGACTAGAAACGCAAAGAACCATCTTACCTAAAATGCAAGTGCCACAGACCTCATCTAAGGCTACTGTGATTCAAGTACAGAAAAAATTATTAATCATTAGGAAGAATTTAGAGTGCACAGAAAATGTAGATGCCAGACTTCAAAAGGTTGAGAATGCAATAGACTGGAGCGATATTGAACTGAGAAACCTATGTAGACAGGTTGACGACCTAGAAAATAGCTCGAGATCAAAAAACCTTGTCATCAGAGGTGTAAGAGAGGAAGGGCCTGAGAATGATAATGACTTACTGAAAAAAATAAATGATATATTTGGATTCATCCTTAACCAGAAACTGGATTCTATAGAAAGGATACATAGACTTAGAAAAAGACTGCTTGGCAAAGACCGCCCTGCGATTCTTAGAATTTCAGACTACCGAGACAAAGTAAAAATATTGAAGGATTGCGTCAAGCTAAAAGGCACGCACATTACCATTAGTGAGGATTATTCAAGACGTGTTGCTTAAATACGGAGAAACTTGTGAGTTTCAAGTCATGGAGAAAAAAATAAAGGGGTGAAAGTTAAACTGGTTTTACGTATGACAAAGTGCTTGTCAAGAACGTTCTGTACAGCTGGAATGAAAATACTAAAGAAAAGGTTAGGTGAAAAGCATCTGCTAAACCCAGCCTTCAATGACGAGACAGTCACAAACCAGCTGACTTTAAGATCATAAACTTGAATGCTCGAACCGTGTTGAATAGATGCCATTTAATTGAAATTTAAACCTTGGAACATAATTCTGACATAATTCTTGAGACACGGTTGCATAGTGATGTACATGATACATCACCAGGTTACGTATGGAACGATCTAGGTTCCATTTATGATTAAAATAGACATAGAATATCAAATTTTACCAGATCCTGGTGATATTGAAGCTTTATGGGTATAGATTCAAATAAATGATCTCCTTGTATACATTGGAGTTATGTACAGACTCCCTTGTTCTCCTGCCAAGAATAAAATGTTATATGGATGCTAATGTGCACCAGGACAATAAAATAATTTTGCTTGGTGATTTCAACCTATGCAATATTCAGTGAAATTCGCATGAAGTTACCGAAACAGAGGTAGCACATTGTGAAAATCTTTTAGATCTTGCCTTTTGTTTTAACCTATGCCAAATTGTGTCTAAATAGACACTTGTATTCAATGATGCATTCGCTATTGTTGACCTTTTTGTATCATTGTTTCTGGAAACAAATGTTAGAATTTGTGATGTAATTGGTGGAATATCAGATCATAAAATGATTATGTTTCGTTTAGATATAACGCCCACGAAGTTGCATGGTGACTACAAAAATACAGTTCTAAATTTTGCGGCTGCTGATGACTTCTTTGTTTTAGAAGATACTTGAAAACTCTTTTGATAACTTTGTTCTCCTGCAAAGTTCAAAGGCAAGTACAGGTAGACTATGGGATTATTTCTCACAAGTGGGTAATGAATGCATTCAAATGTTTGTTCCAACACAACAATAAAAGATAGCTAAGAAAAATCCTTGAATACCGTGTGAAGTGATTCATGCCAAAAGACAACTGAAACTATAAACAGAAAACTCACTCAAAGAAACCCTGCCCTGAAGGAAACCGTTCACAAGATGACCCAAGAATTTAGACTTTTAGTTAAAAATTCTAAAGATGTTTTTTTAATGTTAAGCTAAAAAAGTTCTTGTACGAAGCAGCACAAATGTTCTGGAGATATGTGAATCTAAACACGCGAACCCTCCTCGATACAGATGAAAAGAAACCTACTAGCAAAGTTTAAATGCCGTTTTTTCGTCAGTATTCACCCACGATAATAGAAAAGTACAACCTTTTATGCGTCTCCTGACACACCTGTCGCAGAAGAAATAATGATTTGCGAACAAGGGGTGTTGAACCTGCTCCTTAACATCGACAAAAAGAAAAGTGTAGGACGCGACCGAATACCACATGAATTTCTATATAAGTACGCAGTTTGAGTTTCGAAGTACTTGACAATAATTTACCAGGCTTTCTTAACTAGTGGTTGCCTTCCCACTGCTTGGAAAGTTGCTAAGGTGATACCGGTACACAGAGGCGATTATACAAATGATTCCAAAAATTTCCGCCCCATCTCACTGACAAGCACATGTTCCAAGCTTCTAGAGCATATTGTCTCTATGCATCTCTTGGCATGTCTAGATGTTCACTACATAATATACCCACAGCAACATGGATTTAAAAAAGGCCTATCTACAATTACACAGCTCGTTGAACTTGTTCATGATCTCTTCTCTGAAATCAACTCTCAAGGTCAGGTTGACATATTTTTGGATTTTGCAAAAGCCTTCAACAAGGTGTCGCACGCTAAACTGTTGTTAAAAATAAACTCTATCTTTAAAACACATGCTTAACGCAATGGTTTTCATCCTATTCCTACAATCGTAAACAGTACGTTCTGCTTAACACAAAAACATCTGCCCTTATTAATGTAATTTCTGGAGATCCCCAAGGTAGACTACTGAGCCCAATATTGTTTTTGATTTTCATTAATGACTTACCCAAAGAACGTACAGTTCCGATTAGGTTATTTGCAGACAACTGTGTATTGCATAAAGCAGTCAAAACTCTTTCAGATTAAGCATAATTGAATCTAAACCTCCGAAATATACAGAACTGGTGCAAGATTTGGCAGATGGATGTAAACATTGCAAAATCAGTAGCCAGAAAAAAAAATGCATTCTAAAGGAGACATGAATGATCTTGAGCTTAGCAGTGTTGAACACCATTAATACTTGAGATAAGCTGCGATCTACCGTGGAACTCGGTCGATGCTAAGGCCAACAAGAACTTGTGGAGGCTTCCAAGAAATTTGTGCCAGCCCAGAAATAAAGTGTTTAACTTGGAAGACTCTTGTGCGACCAATTATGGAGTATGCAAAGGTGGTATGGGATTTGTGTACAAGAAGTAATTGCAGCAAGCAAGATAGATTGCAAAGGTAGGCGTCACGATTCATATTTAATAAGTACCAGCATTGCCACTCCCTCGCGCAGCTTTGTAAGGAAGCACATGTTCAACTACTAGAATAATGAACAGAGTATGAAAGGCTTAAATTACCCTTTTTAATAATTAAAGAACAAGTAAAAATTGATAAATCAAGGTATATAAGTATAAAAACTGGAGAAACATCAAGACATCGGCATAACGTACATTCTCCCCCCCAGATCACACAGCGATTGTTTTAAGTTCAGCTTCTTCCTGTGGGTGATCAGTGAGTGGAATAAGCTGCCAAATTCTATTGTCTCATGTGAAGGTGTATTCCCTTTCTTAACAAACCTAAGTGACGTAGTGCTTCATGATGTATAGTTTTTATTTATGTGCTCCAGAGTAATGTGCTATGAATATTTCATGTAAAGTGCCATGACTATTACATGTTTTATTGTTTGTATAGGGAGTGCTTAGTGTTTGTTTTTCCCATTCCTGTTATAGCCCAAATAGGGCTGACTTAAGTGCCTCCCTCTGTGCGCACCCGTCGACACAGGGTATATATGCGCTTGCACTTCTCTAAAAAATTAGGAAAAGTTCCTCCTCTGGCAAATGCACTTTTCAGCAACCCCGTTTTATTTTGCCCCGAGCACTCTTTGAAGAAAGAAGATGCGGCGGTGACAGCTTTGGCGATCATCTCAGTTTCTGCTGATGCGGAAAAAAAAAGATAAGAAGAAAAGTGAGAAAAGCATCCACATAATCATTAGCCTAACTATGCCCAGTGCGGGGCAAAGGCCTCTCCCATGTTCAGCCAACCAACCCGGTCCTGTGCTTTCTGCTGCCACGTTATACCTGCGAACTTTCAGGGGCCAAGCTCTCGTGTGGGTCGTTCTCTCATTATAGCATCTTGTATTAGCCACCTATAGTTAGTTTTAAGAATTGCTCACTAGATGGCGTTGTGTGTATATTCTTGAAAATAATATCACTAGATGGCGTTAGTGGTTTTTGTGTAGTAATAAATTCACAGCATAGGTAATGTGGCGAAGTGTAAGTTTGATGCGTGCTCTAGTGTGATAGGAGTGAATGGACTGACAGACTCTTGGCCCCATTCATCATCATTCACTCCATGGATATGCTACGGCTTTTTTCGTTCTCATCTGCCCACCTATTTTTTTTGCATTCCTATCATGAGCTTGGCTTCTCTTGGTATACAGTCAGTTAGCGTGCACATTATTAAATTAAAATAAGGATAATATTTGACCATGTTGGTGGTCCACGGAATGGAATGAAAAAACTGTATTTCAGTCCTGCAGGACTCGCTTAGCGCGTAGCGGGCATTTCCCACGTAGGGACCGAGAGGGAGTACCTGGTGGCCGCTTCATGGGCCTGCTGGACGGCCCATTGCTAGTCGGCAAGAAGTGAGCTCCTGAGGAACATCTCCCACTTGTTTGAGGTAAAGTCCGGAGAAGTGTTTCTACACTCCCAGAGCATTTGTGCGAGTGTCACCATGTGTCCACTCGAGGGGCATGTGTCGCTGGGGTATGTATCACGATAATAAACGTGAAGTTTGGCATGGTTTGGATACATGTGTGTCTGTAATAGGCATAGGGTTAATGCCTCCGGTCTGTTAATTTTTGGATGTGGGGGTAGACAAATGTGGCGTTCAAGGTAAAAGTGTTTTGTTATGTCATTGTACGTCATGGGTGCATCCCGATTCGTCTCTAACTCAGCAAGATGGGGTTGCCCTGTGGCGGTGCGGTCGATAAGTGCGCACGCTGCATCGTGGACGATCTCGTTCAAGTTGGATGGGGCACTCGGCCAAATTGAGCGGGGAAACAGATGACAGTGTGGTGCTTCAGGGCACTCAGGTCCGCTCTGCGCAGGATACGTAATACCTGTTCGAAGATGACTCTGCGTTCGAAGGCTTTGATGGCCTGTCTGGAGTTGCTGTAGATGAGTTCCCGTTTGCTGTCGAGCATAGCTATAGCTACTTGTTCCGCTACTTCGGGGTTTCGGATTGTGGCAGAGTTAAGAATCTGCTGCGCAAATGATACCGTGACCGGGGCGAAGGCACGATTGTTGTGATAGGCAGCGGCGTCCACGAACGAGATGTTGTTCGCTTCCATGTCTATGCGCTTGAGAATGGTGGTCGCCCATGCAAGGCGCCCGCCTCTGTTGTATTCGGGGGGGTACATTTCGCGGAAAGGAACGATCGTGATATGGTCGCGGATTTCACGGGGAATTAGAGTCCATCTGGGGGTCCCTAGCCGTCGAGGAGAAGAAGCCGAGCTCGCGCAGAATATGGCAGTCCGCCTTGGTGGTGATGAGTCGGGTAAATTGCACGCGTTCTTGAGCTTCGGCAATCTCTTCTAGCGTGTTATGTACACTAAGCTCGAGGAGTTTGTGCGTTGGAGTGGTGATAGGGAGGCCAAGGGCTCGTTTGATTACCTTGCGAATAAGCGCATTGAGTTGACTATGCTCAGCACGTAGCCATTTGTCTATAGCACTGATGTAGGTAAAATGGCACAAAACAAACGCGCCTACAAGATGCAGCAGGTTGTCTTCTTTGATGCCATGGTGCCGGTTGGCTACTCTACATACGAGTCGTATGGCATTCTCAGTCTTAGTTCTGAGCTTGTGTACTGCTTGGGTGTTGGTTCCGTGGGACTCGATGATCATGTCGAGAACATTGATGGTCTCTACCTTGGGTACTGTACGACCATCTCTGGTGTGCAGGGTGATATTATGTGGAGGGTGGTCCATCTTACATTAGAAACCACAGCGTGAAAACGAAAAACACAGGACAAGAAGCAGACAGGACATACACTCACTTGCGAACACACACACACATGCGCTCATGTGTGTATGTGTGTGTTATAATTTGTAACCAGATGGCACTAGTTACAAACTAGAACAAATTCAAGAGGAGATTAAACAAAACAATGCCCAAACTCAGTTTCACGTCCCGAAGGAATTCCACAGTCTCACTAAATCTTCAAGGAGGAGGGAGCAGTCCGATGAATTCTATAACAACTCTGGTGGGCGAGATTCACTGTTGCGTTCTGGCTAACAGAAGCATGGCCTGAAGGTATAAATTACTGATGATACAGCAATTCTTGCGAGGAATGAACAAGAGTGGAAATTCTTTTAGCATTTGAGGGTCGGACATCGTAGGCACCAAGTTCTCCGTCGTAGAACGCTGCTTTCTGTGTCGTGGCTGAGACAGAACGAGTGCTTGCAGCCTGCATGTGCGAGAACCGAGGCTGATGATACGATGCCTGTGTTCCTTCGTTGTACACGTTGTAGCTGCATGTCTTTTTCGTAGCTTTCTGTGGCCTTCTCTCAGTTTGTTGAATCGTAGACAAGGCCTTGAGAACTGATGCAGAAAACTTTGTTGACGTTGCTTTCTGTTAAGATGGTTTAGGCATTGAATTTGTCTTTGCTTCTTTAGTTGGTGTTGTCTCCGATTAAGCCACAAGTGTACTCGTGATGAGGTTTCATTTGATCGTTGTTCTTGTTCGAGTAGCCGTTGTAGTTTCTGGGGTTCGTGGAGTTGCCTTTGTTGAAATTGCTCGTTTTGTTGCGATTGTTGGTCAGATAGGCATCTTTCAGGAACACAAGTCTCCTTTTCTTTACGTCATGATGTAATCAGTAGATGATTGGCAGTCAATACTTCTTCGGGGGCGAGGGGAGCTCTTCTGGCGTTGGCACAAGGAAAATGAACGAACGTACTGCCTAACAAAGCAATACATTCCGCGCCAGTAATATCAAATTCGTAGGCGAGCATACGTATTCACTGCACCTGCGTGGGCGCATTGCGGATCCGTGTGGAAGGAGGCACAGATGTCAGAACGTAGGTGGCGAGGGATTACCAGCAACCATTTGCGGCCATCATATAGGTAGTTTCGCCGGTATAGAAGACCGTCACGGATGGTAAAGTGGCAAGCAGTTCGTCGAAGTAAACGGTTGTTGGTACGTGGAGATGTCTAAGACATGTACTCTAAGACAACCGCTATCCATGGATTCTGGCGTTGCTCAGCAGACATGTTGGCATGTTCAAATGAAGAATGTTCGCAGCTGCAAACAGACGCTGTAACATAATCGGGGTGAAGTGGCGAGTGAGAAAGAGCGTCGGCGTCCGAATGCTGGCGGCCTGACCAATAAATTACACGAAGGTTGTAATCTTGAAGACGTAGTGCCCAGCGAGCTAGGCTACCAGATGGGTCTTTTAATGACGACAACCAACACAATGCGTGGTAATCAGTCACGACGTCAAATGGGTGGCTATATACATGAAATCGGAATTTTCTGATTGCCCAAACAATGGAAAGGCATTCTTTCTCGGTTTCTCGGTGACTGAATAGTTCTTTCCCGCTTTAGTGAGGTTGCGCCTAGCGGAGAATACAACATACTCATCGAAGCCAGATTTACGCTGAGCGAGAATAGCGCCGAGGCCAACTCCACTAGCGTTCGTATAGATTTTAGTTGGAGCGTCTGGATGTAAGTGGTGTAGGATAGGTGGTGATGTCAGAAGATGGCGTAAAGAGGCGAATGCTTCGTCACATGATGGCGACCACGCCGAGATGTCTTGGTTGTCGACAAGTAGCTGCGTCAGGGGTGCGATTATGGTGGTCAAATTGCGCACAAAACGGCGAAAATATGAGCAGAGGCCGATGAATCTGCGAAGTTCTTTTAGTGCAGCTGGCCTGGGAAAGTCGGTGACAGCGCGAAGCTTGGCTGGATCAGGACAGACACCATGCTTGCTAACAACATGCCCTAAGATGGTAATCTGGTGGGCAACAAAGTGACATTTCCTCAAATTCACCTGTAATCCAGCATCCGAAGGACAAGTCAGGAAGCTTGCGAGGCGGCTGAGGTGGGAGTCGAACTCCTTCGAGAAAACAACGACGTCATCCAAATAGCACAGGCATGTGTTCCATTGAGAGCCTCTAAGGATGTTGTCCGTGAGACGCACGAAGGTGGCGGGCGCATTACAGAGGCCAAATGGCATCACGTTAAACTTGCACAATCCATCAGGCGTTACAAACGCAGTCTTGGAGCGGTTGGCTTTATTCATAGGTACCTGCCAGTAGCTGAATCGAAGGTCTAAAGAAGAAAAGAACTCTGCTCCTTGCAGGCAATCGAGGGCGTCATCGATTCTGGGCAGCAGATAAACATCTTTTCTCGTGATCTTATTAAGACGCCTGTAAGCAATGCAAAATTTGATGCTGCCATCCTTTTTTTTCCATAGTACTACCGGAGAGGCCCAAGGGCTTTTTGAAGGTTGCATTACGCCATGTCGAAGCATATTGTTCACCTGATCATCAATGGTACGGCGTTCAGCGGGAGAAACTATATATGGGTGCTGACGCAAAGGTGCATGGCTGCCGGTGTCGATTTTGTGAACGATGGCAGAAGTGCAACCCAAAGAAAGTTGGCTATGGCCAAATTACATCTTGAAGCGACCGAGTAGAGCCAGGAGTTGGGTGCGCTGAGCAGCGGGAAGTTTAGGGTCAATATTTGGGAAAAACCTCCGGAGATGAAGTGGGAGCGGTACCAGAGGTACTTGTGTTAAGTGAGATGATGGCAAGTCATCAGGTTGGTGACTAGATGAAACAGAATCAATTTTCTCAAGGTGACCGAGGACTTCGCCACAGAATAATATGGCTGGGGAAGGGAGCGAATTCGTTATATAAATGGAGACACGTGAGTTTTTTACAGTGACAACTGCAAACAGAAGAAGGAAGCTTTTGCAAGAGACAAAGGCGTCGGAGGGGATAAATAGGGCTGTGACAGAGGGTGTGTCATCGCAGAAGAGTGGCACAAGAACACAGGATAGAGGAGGGATGTGAGTGTCCACGGCCACGGTGACTCGGGAAGACAGCGGCTTGAAAGAAGGTCTTTCAGACGTCGGCACTTCACACAGGGGCAGTTCACACATCGTCGACAACTCTAAATCGGCACGCGCACAGTGAACGACGGCATGATGAGCGCAGTGGAAGTCCCAGCCTAAGATGATATTGTGTGAACATGGGGAAAACGCAACGAATTCGACTACATACAAACTATTTTGAATGACCAGTCGAGCTGTGCACGCTGCAGAGGTTGGATGTGATGCGCAGTGGCCGTGCGGAGAAAGACATCGGAAAGCGGCAGCGTAAGCTTCTTTAACTTGCGGCACAGTTCACCACTTATCACCACTTAGCACACACACGGCAGCGCCAGTATCAACGAGCGTTTTCGCAGGTACACCATCAATATGCACAGTTATTTTATTAGCAGGTAAAAACGGAGGCCTTGGAGGTTTTGATATGTGCGCAGCTCTTGCCTCGGGAACTGCGATAGTCAGTTTTCCGTTTGGACGGGTGGTGATCGAGGAAGCATCGGAGAAATAGAGCGGCGCCGTGGTGAAGGCGACCGATCTTTCCGCGGCGACATGGCGGCGACATGATCCGACGTGGGGGGGAACGAAGACGACTGTGGTGGCTCTAGACGATAGGAGTCGTAAGTCGCCTCACCAGCAGTTCAGTTGTAATCCCGACATCGGCAGTAGCGTGCTACATGACCGGGAAGATGGCAGAAATAGCAAATTGGCCTGTTGTCCGGAGTGCGCCAAGGGTTAGTTGATGGCGGTGCGAGGTGGCGAACATGAGGTGGGTAGGGACGGACAGGTGGACTTGCTGCGTAGAGGGGACGGGGCTGTTGAGCAAGATTCGTGATGATTGGTAGCGACAGTGGCGATCGTCTGGTGGCCTCAGTGTAAGTGAGAAGGGCGGAGATAGGCGAAGGTTGGTATGTGGGAAACAGGGCGTCAGAAACTTGCTCTTCGATTGCCTTGCGGAGCGTTGGGGTCAGCGTGCGTGCACTGGTTGGGACGTACAGCACAAGAGACAATTGGCACAACGTTTCTTCTCGGACGAACTGCTGGATTTGCTGCATTAACGTGGTTTGTTCAGAGGAAACAGCGTCATTAGTTCATCTGCAACAATCGCTTGACCACTCATCGACCTTCTGAAGAAAGTTGTGACCTTTACGTGGGGTTCCCCTCAAGCTGCCGCTTTTTCTCACCTCATCACACTCTTGATGACTCCACCTATATTTGCCCACTTTGACTCGTCTGCATTGACACAAGTCCGAACGGATGCGAGTGGTGACAGGATTAGAGCCGTCCTAGCCCAATGCCAATGGGGACACGACCGAGTTATTGCCTACACTAGCCGCCTTCTCACAGCTGCCGAGTGCAACTATTCAATTACAGAGAATGAATGTCTTGCTCTTGTTTGGGCAGTCACGAAGTACCGCCCGCATTTATATGGCACGAATTGCTCTATAATAACGGACCACCATGCGCTATGTTGGCTTTCGTCACTGAAGGATCCTACTGGCCGGCTTGGGCGCTGGGCCCTGCGACTGCAAGAATATAGCTATGCAGTCACGTACAAGTCAGGATGCCTACATCAGGACGCAGACTGCCTGTTCATTAATCGATGAATTGAGCACCATCTCTGACACTGACACCGATACTTGAGTCTTTTTCATTTCGCAACTGACCCACATCGGTGACAAGCAACGCCATGATGCATCCTTGGGTGTTACAAGCGAATGTCTGAAATCACTATTTTCCGACAGGTCACATCGCTAATTCGTCCCCCACAATGGCATCCTATACCGCCAGAACTTCTAGCCAGATGGACCAGCCCAGCTGCTCGTCCTTCCGAAACACTCGCTCAGCAGTTCTCCACCAACTTCATGACCTTCCAACTGCCAGTCACCTTGGTGTATCACGCACTTACGACCGAATTCACCGGCGCTTCTTTTGGCCAGAGATTTCATGCTCAGTCAGAAGATACATTGCGGCTTGTGATAAATGTCAGTGCCGCAAAACACCATTGGCGCTTCCAGCCGTACATTTTCAACCACTTGACATTTCGTCAGAACCTTTCTTCTGCATTGGCTTAGACCTCCTGGGCCCTTTTCCTTTGTATTCTTCTGGCAACAGGTGGATAGCTGTGGCCACAGACTACGCCACGCGCTAGGTCATCACACGAGCACTTCCAACAAGCTGGGCCACAGATGTCGCCAACTTTCTCCTACTCAACGTGATTTCGCAACATGGAGCTCCATGCCAGCTGTTTACAGACCGTGGCCACACCTTTTTATTAACGGTCATGGCCGATATCCTACAGTCATGTGAAACGAGAAACAAGCTCACTACGTCGTACCACCTGCAGACAAATGGACTCACGGAGCATATGAATCCAACACTTACAGACATGCCTGCGAAGTATGTTTTTTCCAAGCACTCTAACTGGGACCTTGCTTTGCCATATGTGACATTGCATATATTCTTCTCACCATGACACTGCCGCTTACTTTCCATTTTTTCTGTTGTTCAGCCTAGAACCTACATTATCCTAGGTACAGTTATTCTGTCTACCGCGACACCGACCAGTGAATATGCCCTTGGCGCTATCACTCAGACTACCCATACACGCGAAATCGCCCACACTCGCTTGCTGGCCTCTCAAGGAAACCAGAGGCGTTTGTACAATCAATGGCACCACGACGTCAATCAATGGCACTACGAGAACTTCTTTCTCGCTACACAGGTCCATACCGAGTCCTTCGTGGGGTTACTACTGTGACATACGAAATCGCCCCTGCTGCCTCAGCGCCTTCAACTGCCCCACAGACCACCAATATCATACATGTGGTACGCTTGAAGCCTTACCACTCTCCCGCTGACGTTGACATCTAAATGCGCCGAGATGGCGCTTCTGCCGCCGGGGATTAGGCTACATGCACCTCACAAAGAGGACGAAGGTTTGTCTTTGCTCGGTGGCTGGTCAACCGGTCACACCGCTGCTGCTGGTTTGAAATATATTTCATCCACAGCCTCGCCGATACAGCATCTTTTCTCTTTTGAAACAATATCATCAATATTAACCCTGAAGCAAAGTTTATTGTTTACAAGAATGACACGAGTTTATTTTTCACTGGTAAAAATATTCATGATCAAATAGAGCAATGTAACAATAGAATAAAAAATCTAGAGGAGTGGTCTGGAATAAATTTTATGAAAATAAATGAAAGCAAGCCAAATGCAGTCATATTTAGGCAAAATAACAAGCGCATACCTCTTTATTAAGACGTTATGTTACATTTATGAAGTATTGAAATTACTGAGAATTTCAAATGTCTGGGTGTTACCTTTTTTTGCCAACATGTCATAGGATAACCACGTGAATTATGTTAAGGCAAGCAAAATAACTGGTGTAGTAGGCCATTTATGCAACATTTTTACCACATGTATTAAACGTTTACCATATAATCAACTTTTTCAATCACATTTAAGCTATTGTCAAATAGTATGGGATAACGCAACCTACATCAATCTAGAATGTATTTTTCTGTTTCCTAAAAAAAATATCTCCGCCACACATACAATGCTTCTTACGCAGCACCTACAATAACATTAAGAATCCTGGCGTGATTCCTGCACATAATCTGTACAAATATTGTTTGAATCACACATATAAACTAGATAACTATTGGAAAATAAACAACCTACGTAATCTTGACCAGCTTCAAAGAAAAGCTTAAAGTTATGGTACCAGACACTCAGAAGAGTGGTTAGTGCCAATACCGTGTTCAAACTACAAAAAACAAATGCTTCACTACACAATAGCTACACTATTTAACAGCAATAAATCAATTCAGTGTGATTTTTTTATGGCCTCCCTCAAAGAACCTCAAAGGATGTATGTCGTTTCTGCATAGATTCATGTTGCAATGTTTACACATTATTGATTTCGTTGCCTTTTAGGGGCAAAGCTCCTTAAATTGTGGGTCATGCGTCCCTGATGTATGTAGTAGTAGTAGTTGTTGTATTAATAGGTAGCCACCTTTCGTTTAGTCCTTGGAATATCTGCTGGATGGTGGTACTTGTATATGATGAGTATATGATAATGTTGGCCTCGTTGGCTCAAAAGGACATAGACGGCTGCCAGGATTTGTCGCGGCACCACCATAGAGTCGCTGTGCCGTGTCATGTCCAGTAGGTCGTAGTCATGTCAGGCCCCGGAAACTCTCAAGTTCCCGCGATGGCCGTAAAAGGAAAAAAAAAAAAAAACGATCATGGCGAGTTTCGTCATATGTAGTGTAGCTACTAACTCCTTTTTTAGCGGTCGGATAAGTTAGTGTGCATTTTCCTTGTTAGGGGGCACTCAATGTAGCTAAAGTTTTTGTTTCAAGATATATCAAAAGACTGTTGAAAGAGTAGTTACTGCGTCATTTTCATAAAAAATTGAATAAAATATTTCTGTCTCACTTTTATCAGTAATACAAGAGCGGTGAGTGTTTTAGTTTAAATATTGAGATTATCCTGATGCTCGAAAAGCAGCAGCCCATTGGCATCGATTGCATTTCTGTTGGTTAATTTGTTCAAATTGTCCGCAGTTAGCTGCGGTACTTTTTGTCGATCGGCATTGCGAAGCTCCGTTTCAATTCAGCTTTCATATATTAATGCGAGCTTGTGTGTCAGACTTTACGAGCCGCTATGATGTAGCGAACGTGTCTAGAGGCTGTAAACCATGTTAGCTTCTGTGCTTCACCGACGTCCGGCTGCGCAGCCTCCAGTGTGAAAATTCACGTACAAGTCACCTAACCCAACCTAACCTAACCTAACCCAACCTAGCCTGACCTAACCTACAACGCCGGCAAATCGCTCGGAGACTGCTTATGAAGACGAAATAATCTTGCACAATGTGGGCGTGTACACCGGTGAGTGAAAATGCGCTGCTTTGCATCTGCACATGGCCCTTTTCCTTTGCATGCGCTACAGTTTTTGTCATTTCACAAGGCTTTTCGACTTGGTACAGCTAAAGAAACACACACCTTGTAAAGTTTGAGATCGTTTACTTCGTTGTCACATTCTTTACTCTTTACTGCGAAAATTTGTAGCACAGATCAAAGCATAACTTTTACTTGTTTCTGCTCAAAATGACTCTGCTGCAATATATGCTCATAAATACAATACGTAATAGAGCCAAGTGAACCTTAAGTAATATACGCATTTGTACATTTTTTGTAAGTTTACAATCAAGCATACTACATTTGAATGAACCATATAATTCATCAAGTTGGGGAATTATCCAGCTTTGTCCTCTGAAAAACGTCACTAAAAAAAATCATAATGCCATCCACAAGACTAATTCACAAAAACAGCATTGTTATGTCCAAACTACCTTTCTTATATGCAGTGTTCCCATATACATTCTTCTAAATCATGCATCACAAATCCGTTCACGCTTCTACGAGAGTAACTAAGACTTTTTTTTGTTTTCTTACAACCCAACCGCAGACTCCAAGGAACTGCTCATATCAGTGTATGCTTGGATGCCTCATCACTGTGAACCTACCTTAAGTGAGCGGAGAATGTGTCATCACTGAAAGCAAGCTCATGGGCCAAAGTCCTTGCAAGGTATGGTTGAAAACACTTTATTTATTGAACATGTTTTGTTCAACCATTTCTGTCGTACCCTGCTCATGAGTCGTTTTTTTTTTCTTCTCGGAAAACTGGACTAAAGAGAGGCCATTAATTTCCAAGTTACCCACATCCAGTAGTAAGAAGCTCAACAGTTGCCATAGTGGCAACCCCATGCGCCAGCAATATGCCAGGCGGACAAATGGAAGCCTTATACTAAAAAGCAGTGATAGCGTACGGTATGTTCAAGCTGTACGAAATTGGGTGCACAGATTGTTGTTTCTTGCTTTACGAATTACTCAGTTTAGAGGAAATGTGCAGGCTTCAAAATTCTTGGACAGTGCATGTCATGGGGTGCACATACTGTACTTCACTCTATGTGTTAAACTTTGCATAGAGTATCACATATAACTAGGTAACAAATGGGTTTGTAGTGGTGCATATTTAGCAGCACTCGTTTTTCAAATTGTGTATAGATTGCTGTGAATGTAAAGACTGTTGCAAAGCAGTGGTAGGTATAGCTATAGTAGTGTTGAAACAGTTACTGATACCGCATGCATGTTGAGAGTGACACTATCAAAGTTCCAAAAAACGAAACTGTGCAAGAACTCACCCCTTTATTAAGCGAGACATGTCTTGCAGAGATAGCAACCGCAGAGCCTAATCATGAGAGTAAAATAACTAGAAGATTAAGAAAGGATAAGAATGATTGGATCACATTCGGCAAGCATTCTCACATCACGAATGATAATCTGTCACTAACCCTCAAGAGGGAGGTATATAACAGTTGCGTCTTTCCTGTACTTATATACAGAGCAAAAACCTGGAGGCTTACAAAGAAGGTTCAGCTTAAATTGAGAACGACGCAGGGAGCGATGGAAAGGAAAATGATAGGTGTTACCTTAAGACACAAGAAGAAAGCAGAGTAAGTGAGGTAACAAATCGGCGTTAAGGATATCGTAGTTAAAATCAAGAAGAAGAAATGGACATAGTCTGAGCTTGTAGTACGCAGGCAAGATAACCGCTGGTCATTAAGGGTAACTGACTGGATTCACAGAGAAGGAAAACACATAAAGTGAAGACAGATGGTTAGGTGGGCCAATGATAATAAAAAGTTTGTACGTATAACGTGGCAGCAGAAAGCACAGGACCAACTTGATTGGCCGATCATAAGAGAGGCCTTTGTTCTACAGTGGGTGTAATCAGGCTGATGATATGCCAAAAACAACCACCACGATGCTTGCTAGCAGTGAGCCGTAGCGTGGAAACGTATGACAATATTTGTGCTTCAAAACATGTTTGTTTACATGACAGATTTAACGCAATGAAAATTAGAAATAATCAATTATTTTCATTCGCTTGCATTTCTTCTACTGTGACTCCATGATCATCATTCGTAGCTTGTCTAAGGGCTCTAGTTAAGCGTCCATAATCTCATCTGCTGAGAAATGCTGCTGTTGGGTTATTTTCCTCCTCTAGAAAATTTAGTCTGGTTTGATTTTGCAAAATGTTGTGATCACTCTGGACAGACTTGTGCAAGCAGCAACGAAAACAAGGGGCCCCCAGTTTGAATTAGCTGTCGTGGATACTAATGTGTTCAAATTGTTGAGAGATTTCCACCAATAGAAATACACAGGGCTGTGCGCTTTTACTTAACCGAGTTCAAATAACGACCCTTTACTGTTCTATGCAAAATACCTGATGCATGACAAGGCATTTTTAAAGGTATGTTAATTTTTAACGGAACAGTGACTGAGTGCATTCAGTAGGTATAATCAGAGTTTGCCAGTGTTTGTACATGTTGATGATTCGACTATCTGCTAAAAGCGATTTTCTTGATATTGCTATTGCTGTGAAATATGTAACCAAAAAGACTAGTTTTGTATGATACCCGTGTTAACAGTGAGGCAAACAGTTAGGAAGTAGTGAAGAATAAAAATGTGAATTGAGCTTCTGTCGTTGTCCTTTGTTTGAGCAGTGTCTTTGATGACTATGCACCATAGGCATAAAAAAAACTCATTTATTCATCTGTCAATGCAAAGCATAAAAGCTTAAAAGGTCATTCAAAAAGTAAGGGCCATTTGGTTCCAAGCAAGTAAATATTCATTAGCAAAAGTCTTTATTGATGGGCTTAGTTTAGCAACAACCTATTTCACTTTTCTACATAATCACTGCTACCTTCTTCGTGCTTCTTGTTCCTTTAGTCAATCTGAATAAAAGATCGCCACTTAGTAATTGAACCTCTTGCAAATGGTGATTGTGAATTTTTCACTGTTTTCAAACCGTACTCCGAGCCACTGTTTCAAGTTAAAGAACAGGAAATAATCACACGGCACAGGACAGTAGGGCGAGCAATTAGTGTTCCCTACCAAAATATTTGATCTTCCCATCGGTTCTGATTGTGGTGCAAGGATGCTCATTGTCATGTAGGAGGCCGATTCTGGGTGAGAATTTGTGACGTCATCAATGTTTATCGTACTTATTACTGTGGTGAGTGTTTAATAGTATATGTTAGCTGTGTGGCCCACATTTTATGAAATTCAACACTGAAAATTCTCTTTTTGACTTGGAAAATGGTAGCCAACATTTTCTAACTGGAGTAAGCTAATTGCTTGGATTTTTTTCAGTTTTTTATGGAAAGGATTTGTGGCACCACTGTGTTGTTTCTGCGATTGCGTACACTATGAAGTGTCCTCACCTGTAAAACAGTGTGCGAAAACAAATCACCCCTGTTTTATTGGTAGCAGTCCAAAAACGCTCATCCACTTGATGTCCTTCAGTGTTTGAGTTGGTCGGTAAGCATTTTTGGAACCTAGCTTTGTGATATCTGGGCATATCGGCTACAATTGAGCAAATTGTAGCAAGACCAACAAGGGAAACTGTCTTACAGACCACTAACTGATAGTCCTCAATCTATTGCAATATCCTGTCGACTTGGACAGTTTGGTTGGTCTAGATGCCTAGCGTGGTGCTCCACTGTTTGTCGTACACATTTGTGCAGCCACTTCGGAAGTCTCAACACCGTGTTTCGACACTTGTTTCATTCCTCACAGTTGGCTCACGAACAGTGTACAACTCCTCGTAAATTGAGAAAGCTAGTGATTCTTTTGCATGCAAAAATGTAAATACAGTGTGCACTCCACAACAGCCGGGAGCAACAATATTCGCCAACATTGTTGTCTGCATTCCTCGTCAAGCAGATGGCTACTGAGCCAGAACAATCACTTCAGTACTTTCACTGAGAAGTAGCAGATTGTACTGTGCACATGACTCTTCAGTCTGACGTGCAAATACTTAAAGATGAGGAAATAGCCCTTACTTTGTGAATAAACATTGTAGAAAATTTCGTTATGCAGATTTGACTGCAATGATTATTCACTACCTATTTTTCTAACATTGCTACTGTGACTTCCAGCACTTCTCAGCTGTCTATTGTTACTAGTGTTCCAAATGTTCCTATTGTATGTGTATATGTCATGTGCAGTGTATTGGTTTTGGTATCCACTGGTGCATAATTTCTTTTTTGTGAATGAGTGCTTTTGGGAGCACCAACAGGCATCCTCTATCTCGTGTGTCAGCTGATCAATAGTAGGCGAGCAAGGGCAAGGGTAGCCAATTCTCTTGTCATCGTTGACAACTTTCACAAGAATGTTGACTTGCTGAAACATTTGACTCAGGCTTTTATTATTCGCCAACTGTTACTCAATTAAAGTGCCTGTCACTGCAACCCTTTTACCTCTTTCGAAACGTAAACCAAGTTTCCTTTTCAACATGATTTTAAAAATGGTGTTTTCCCAGGATGAATATCTTACCACTACTGGAAGTTGATCTAGTTAGTCGTAAAAAAATCGGACGTGCAGGTAAGAACACAGGCTCTAAACACAATATCGAGAACAATGTTATATGTAGGGATACCTAGCACAACAGCGTGGGGTCATTTCTTTTTATTCAATGCAATGTGCTTCTCGCCAATGTGTTGTCAAATGTCATATTCCAGCTCAGGCTAATCATACTGACACTGCACTTTTTGAGAGCATGTGTGGTGAGAAAGACAATGGGCAGCACAGTACCAAGTACTATGCAAGGGGTGTCCAGTGTAAATATCATTCTGACTAATTGAGACAAGAGACAAACTTGCACAATTTCAGTGGGTAACTTTATTAAACAGATGGATTTTACTGCTTTTTTAATACATTGTTATACTCTGTGATTGCCAGTGTTCCTTGTTTACATGTATTCTGCTACATTCACAATTGTCGATAAGCAATTTAAGCTTACTTGCTTGGCATGTTTTTTTCCAGTTGAGGCCTCTCGGTCACCTGGCGGCATAGCGGAAATATTTATAGTAACATTAAGATGCCGTGGGCGCGAGTACTGCCCCGAAATAGCAGGGAATAAACGCCCATAGACCTGGGGGTACAGTGTTCGGAACACTGTACTTTAGAATATGGCTGTACCCTTTAGATCGGGTGGCGGCTAACGACGTTTAGCCCTAATACTTGGCGAACCAAAAACTAGATTTATCTTTTTTTTTTTCTTCAAATAGTAAAGTTGAGAACTGTTACTTTGTAGTGAAGGGTTTAATTTTCACTCGTGCCTTTATTTTAGCTACTAACCTCCTTCTGGATATTTCTACCTGCTTTAAATCTGTTTTGCCCTCCCTGTACCTAAACTCCAGTGCTTTGAAGAACCCTGCTCTATCATCCTGAACTATAGGGTGAAGCCCTTCACAGAACACTATCAAGTGTTCGGCAGTTTTCTCCTTTCCACACGCACTGTATACTGTTCGTGTCTACTAACTAAGGATGGATGGATGTATCCGGCTGTGCCCTTTAGATTGGGTTGAGTTATGCAGTTGATTGGGTAGGATATACAGTAACTCTAAGATTGGATGGTGGCTCACACCACCTAGCCATGAAGTTAAATACTATCCCTGTGTGTTTAAGGATTAAATTTCTATCACGTCTCGATTGTAGCCACCAATCAGTTAGCCTCCTCCTGGTTATTTCTACCCGTTTAAAGTCTATTTTGCCTTCACTGGCCTTAAACCTCAATGCTTTGAAAAATTCGACACCATTATATTCGACTAAAGGGCGGAGCCCTCTACAGAACATTATCAAATGTTCAGCCGTTTTTTCCTCCTCCCCACACGCACTACATACCGTGTCTGTGCCTTCGTAATTTTCTCGGTACGTCTTGGTCTGCAATACTCCCGTTCTAGCCTCAAAGAGCAGAGAACTACCCCGAGAATTATCGTAGATCTTCTCCCTTGCAACTTCCTGCTTAAAAGTTCGATAGGCCACCACTGATGATTTCGTAAGCATTCCCATCTTTCACATGTCCCTCTCTGTTTCCTTCACCTTCTTCTTAATCGATTTTTTCTTTTGACTTGGTATTCTGCTGTTGTCTAAATACTTGCTTGACAGTTTTCGAGTTCATTTCCTCCATTTAGTATCGGCATTCTTCATGTACAAGTAACTGAAAACTTTTCTAGCCTAATGCTCCTCTCCCATTTTTCTCAGTCGCTCCTCAAGTTCTATCTTGCTGCTAGCTTCCCTGCACTCAAACGATGTCCATCCCATGTCAGTCTGTACCCCCTGAATTGGGGTATTCCCGTGTGCTCCCAAAGCAAGTCTACTATGCCACGTTGTTTAATTTCCAATCTTACTTGAACTTCTGATTTCACGCAGAAGACCGCATTGCGGAACGTCAAACCAGGGACCATGACACCTTTCCATATTCCTCTCACAACATCATACCTATTGTAATTCCACAGTGCCCCATTTTTCATCACTGCTGCATTCCTGTTACCTTTAGTCGTCACGTATATTTCGTGTTCCCTCAGGTACTCGGTCCCATTGCTTATCCATACGCCCAGATATTTGTATTTATCCATTATCTCTAGCGTGACCTCCTGTATTCTAAGCTCACTACCTTTGTTATCATTGAAAATCATGACTGCTGATTTTTCCTTACTGAATCTGACAACAGTGGCAACAGCGGTCTAGCAGCGCCACCCCGAATTAGCGGCGGGGTGGCGCTGCTACACTTTTAACTTACACCTTTTAAAAAGTTTTTAAAAGGTGTAAGCATAATTATAATCAACCCTACGTAAGTGACACCGCCGTAGATGACAGGCGTTCTGCGCTCATTCAGCAGGCAGCCCCTTCAATACAAGGCGTAGCCTCTGAAATTAGCAAATGCCAAAATTGCTAATTTCAAAGGCCAAGTACAAAGACCCTTACCGCTACGTAGGTAGCGCCGCCATAGATGACGGGCGTTTCGTGCTCATCCGGCAGGCAAGAAAAAATATAGGAGGCTATGGTACTACTCATCATTTCCATGCTCGTCGAAGCGCCGTGCATTGCAGCGCCAGAGTTCCCTCTGTATATATTAGGATACTCTAAGCTCACGACCACGTCCTCCATGCTCGTGACCATCCTTCCAAAAAAAAAAAATGGCAGCATATCCACAGGGTGAATGATGGAGAGTGGGGCGAAGCATCCGCCCGTCCATTCGTTCTTGCTTCCGTCCGCCCATGCGTCCATCTGTGTGATCGTCTGTGCGTCTGTACGTCCATCCGTGCGTCTTTCCCTGTGTTTGCCTATGCATACGCCCCTGCATCCGTCATTGCATGTGTCTGTGTGTCCATTTGTCCATCTAGTCAACACTCCAATACCACCATCTCTCATCTTTTCATCATATATGCGTCCGTCTGTGTGACTGCCCGTGCGTCCATCCGCTCGTCCATGCGTACGTCCGCACGTCCATCCATGCGTTCGTCCACGCACTTCCCACCTTTAACCACCTCAAGTTCATGGTATATACTAGTTCACTGTATTCATGGCACTGCGGCCCAACGCTCGCTAAACTTTTCTGAAACCAAGGAGGTTACACCCAGCGAGTATAACCTAGCAACCCTTTTTTGTCAGATAGTGCTCAATGTACATGCCAATAGCTGCTAATTGGGAATGAGAAACAGGAGAATTCGGCTTTTAGTTAACGCGCACGCTGAGAATTTTTTATTGTTCAACAACGCACGGGAGAAATCTCCCACCGGCACCACCTTGCAGGTCAAAGCGTAAGACTGGTTACGCACTGCGACGAGGGACGAGCGGGTGCCGCGTTTTGAGCAGTTTCGCCCCTAAAAGTCAAGCAAAAGCAAATATGGCGACACGGGGAGCGGCGGCATGAGCAGGTCGTAAGTTTATTGAGAAGGTCGTGCGCAGCGTATGCTAAAGTTTGGAACCGCAAATCGCAAGCCTGCGCTACTTTCCGCGTACAATAAATGTTATGGGATTCATACACTACAAAAGCACTGACGAATGTTATACGCACGTAAAACAAGGCGAGTTTTAACTGAAATGGTCAGGCGTTAACATTTAACTGTCTCACAGTGGCTGCAGAAAATCCCCCTAAGCTGATATGTGTACTCTGCGGGCTATAATCTAAAGCGCGATTTGCCACGTATATTCACCAAAACGTCGCGTCTCGCAAGAACGAATCAGATTTATCGTGTCACGGATGGTCCGGTACATTCGTTGATGCACAAAACATACGAAGTGGTCTGTGTTCAAACAAACATACAAACTGGTAGGTGTTCTGTGCTACCACCAGGGACGATCGGGTGCCGCTTTAAGGAGCTTCGCCCCAACACTCGGTGTTTAGTAACGTAACACGGAGTTATTACGTTCTCTCGTGCATCGCCGAGATACGGTGGCAACACGGAGGAAGGAACCACCATGGAGGAACCAAGGTTTTCTTCCTCCGTGGATACCACTGACCTCCCCCTAGTAGAGATCAGTGGTGGCTACATATCTAGAGTGTACTAGAAGTCTCTAGGAGTGTACACTGTAACATAACCGAGAAATGAAATCATCGCGCACTTTTTCTCACGTGCTCTTTTCCTCCAGCACGGGCTCACCCACTGGTGGGCTCACCACCTCGTTTGTGCGCTTGACGAATCACTGCAAAGAAAGTGATCACATGACAAACAGGACCAATGTTTACTATCGAAAAGGTGAGTCATGTAGGTGTGCTTCTGTTACAGTGTACTAGAAGGGTGCAGTGGAATGAAGGAGGCAGCCGCGCCGCATCTCGGCTGATTCTCCGGCGGGTGACAGTAGCGGCGGCGCTGTTGTCTTATAATACTAAAGATCTCGGGAGCGTCTGCAACGGAAGCGTGCGCTGCGAAAGCGTGTTATTGCCCGTTTTTAGCCCATTTAACGCGTTTCTGAGGCTTTATCAGTGAACGCACCTGCTACGCGCCATGACGCACGAGTGAATATGCAGGCACGCCAAAATTGTGTCTCAATACATTCACTGTTTCAAGAGCCTGCCGACACACACACACACACACACGCACACGCACACATGTCAATCGAGCTTTGCACGGATACACCTAGCTTCTCACTCAAACAGTGCTTTGGGCTGCGTTACATCACAAGTGGCTACTGGTGACCTACAAAGAGAGGAGAAGTATCAAAACCGCTATGAAATCATACGCTCGTTTTGTCAGCAGTCTATGCAATATCCAGAGAGCAGTGTTCTTCATATGAGCCTACATGCACTTGATTGTTTCACGAGAAACCCGAGTATAAGTAACGTTCCTACAACATTTATATTGCTGATGATTGTAATGAATTTACGCAGATTAACAAACGGGCTATATATACAATTGGCACTCTTTAATAGGTTTGTGTGTTTTTAATATATTCAATATGTAATAGGCCTTTCAGAAAGCAATAATTATCTTCCGCAAAACTGGCATGATAAAACTGAGTTGATTCAGTTTTATGGCTCTGAGCAGTTTTAAAGAGAGCACGCCAATTTGAAAAAAAAGCCGTATATATATATATATATATATATATATATATATATATATATATATATATATATATATAAGGGAAAGAAGTGTATACCTAAGGGCTCGTTTTTCCGTGTTTTAACACAATAATAATGAGATCTGTCTGTTAGATCTCATTATATATATATATATATATATATATATATATATATATATATATATATATAAACATGTACACGCATTTAAGTCACACGTCACCGCCCCATTACGTATATTCATGCAATGCCCCTTAGCACAGCTACTATTTTTAGGCGGTGCACTTCTCGTCCGACTACGTTAAACTTGAACTAGTTTTAAGACGCCATACTGTCGAAAAGGTGAAATTTACAGTGCGCATTTGTACAGAGAACCGCTATATCCAGCTTCGCCATCTGTAAACGTTCGGCGCAGGGCTAGCACCCAAAAGTTTTTTTCTTGAGGGTGGGGGGGGGGGGGGTGCAGCAGAACGACTTACTTTGGCAATTGGTGGTCGTTGTGAATGCGTGTAAATATTTTAGTATACCATAAGGAGCGCTCGTGTTGTCCTCTTTGCCTTCCGTGCCTCGACTTTCGTCTGTTTCTTCTAGCACATTCGTGCTCGCGCTGCAGCCCTTGTTACCCTAAGAAGTTCAATTAAGAAAGGATCTCGTGGTGTGGGGGGTTCAGATTCGATTCCTCTGCCCTCTCTACTTAAGGCTTCCTGGTTCTGCGTGCGCTTGAAACGGTATTTTTTAGAAATCTCACAACTTTCTGAGCACAGCTAACTTTCAATAAATCGGCTCAGCTATTTTGAATTATTTTCGATCTCTCACAAGGACTTTTATGGAGCGCAAATTCAGTGGATTGGCGTGTCATACTTCAGGGGCTACGTCATCGTGTGCTATACATGAATGATGGGCAGGTACGAAGAATTCTGCATCAAGAAAGCTCGACGGAGGAGCCGAAGCGCGTAGCAGTTCCTGCACGCGGTGCGTGGCTTTTCAATACTGTTCGACTGCAGCGCCGTCGCTACGGGCAACGCGGAAGGGATCAGGCGGCGAGGAGTACACTCAAACTGGTAGGCACGTAGGTGTTCTTTGGTACACTCTAGTTCCGTTTTGTGGTACAGGGAGCCTTGGGGAAGTAAAAGTTACCGACAGAATCGTCGAGAACATTTGAACGAGTGCAAGTCATTTGAGCGCGAGCGTATATATATATATATACCACCGAGGGGCGCATTCGCCGTCATTGTGGAGTACCATATCTTCGACGTCGTCGCAAACCTCAAGTAAGTATATTTTAGGCCTTGCTCTCGGCTCGAGTCGTACATAGTTCGTCGTTGTATCATATTCAATCTTAATGCGATGTCTCGAGGAACTAGTCTGCTCTTAGATGTTTTAATGACTGATCGCTCAATGTGCAAATACGGAAGCACACCAGAAGCGGCGCTCGCGCTTTTTTGGGGTACAGAAGCGTGGTGGTTTGGGCTAGTTGCAGTCATGGGCACGTAACCAGTAAAGAGTAACAGGGTTACAGTGTTTACAAAAGTAACCTGTTACAGTTAATCTGAATAAGTGACGGCGTACTTTTCCGTTGCTGTACAAAATATGTAATAGATCAGAAAGCAAATGATAGGATTTATTTAATGAAAACATACGAAGGCTTGCGCGGGTAGTCGGAATTGCCCGTGGTGAAATACTAGACGCAGGAAACCTAGAAGATGGCTCAACACCAGCCTTTTTTGTGTACGCCTGATTATGTTGCGCCAATTTATTTGTTCACGCACCGTTGGTTAAAATGCACTTAATTTGCAATTAATAGTAATGATCGTCCTTGCAGACTAGACGTGGAAAGCGTAGTTGGTGCTATGGAACGACAGCATTATTCTAGGATGCTTATTAGCGATACCCAGAAGCGCATGCGAAGAGGAATGGAAAATGCGTCACGAGTAAAGACGATCAATGTGACTATTTCCGATGCTCAAGGTGTATATGGCCCTACGTCCGCTGGGCGCAAAGTTCTCTCTGGAAATCTACAAGCACGATGTTGGAATTGCGACGCGACTTAACATCGTCGGAATTGGCAGGAAAGGATCGTCAAATGGGGTATTGCTAAAGCAACTCGTGCAACGCGTTCTAGGACGGAGTTTGTTCAACACTGCTGGACAACTGGACATAACTTTGACCTATGCAATGCGATGATGCTAGCGCGTGAACGAAGTTTGGGAGGGGAGGCGGGAGAGAAAACAGCGAGTCGGAGTTAACCTTTTACAATCAGTTCCAAAACGGCCTTAATGAATGATTCGCTAGCTCCCGGTATTTGTGGCTCTCAACCGTATTGCGCCCTGCTGTGTTCTAGCCGCCTGTCAAACACGATTAGCTCAGAGCCTCGGACGAAGGAGACTAAACTTGGCGTCCTGATCATTCATCGATACACCAAGAAGAGCAGAGATGGCAGCTCAAGTGACCAAAAGATAATATATGTGAAAAAAAACGGACGTGAACTTGGTCTTAGCGACCTTCACTCCCATGCTGCGAGGGGAGCAGTGTTGTGGAAAGGTGAAAAGTGGATAGAAAATGGGAAAGTAACTTTAACGCTATTTCCGTCACAGTTACTGCGTGAAAAAGTAACAGTGTTACAGTTACAAGTTCCTCTAACTTGAAAGTACCTAGTTACAGTTACTCAAAGCAGTAACTAGTTACCAGTAACGTGTTACTGTAACTAGTTACTGCCTAAGACTGGCAAGTTCGTATGACATGACAATTGCTCTATATAGCTCGAGAACGGAACGACGACTTGTCCCTTTGTCGACAGTCTGTTCTTGCGCTGTAACAATCGTCTTGTGTGGTGGCTTGATTTGCGCATTTAGCAAGTTGTCGTTTACTGTCCTCTTTGGGCTTGTGTACATGGGAAATAGCTGCGCAGAAACAAAGGCAAACATGGAAAAAAAGGGGGGGAGTGGGTGTGTTTGTGGCAGCAGTGATAAGAGGACCATTCGTGAACGGGTTCACGAAAGCGTTGCACTTTGGCATTCGTTTCGAGAGTTCAACATGGCGGCACCGCAGTATTAGTTTAGAAAAAGTGCAGCTGTCGTGCCATTAGTTTAGAAAAAGTGCAGCTGTCGTGCAAGGCCAGTTCACGAATTCCCTGCATCTGTTCGTGATGCGAACCCCTTCCTTCCTGAAGATCCGTGCCGACATCTCCCTGGTTCCCTGAACGTATTGAACCGGTGCGCGTTTCGGGGGGCTGCCAAAAACTGATACCCAAAAACTTCATTCGAGCCGCCACCCGCCATGCAGAGCAACAGAGGATACGAAAACCCCAATCAACCTTAATTGGCAGCCTCCCAAAACGCGTACCGGTTCCAGGGAACCAGCGAGATGTTGGCGCGGATCTTCAGGAAGGAAGGGGTTTGCATCGCCCACGTGCCTTGGTGTACGCTGGGCCGCCTCCTCCCCCGCACGAAAGACCAGCCAACAATGGACAGGAGCCCAGGTGTCGTTTACAAAATTTCGTGCGCCGAATGCCCCTCGTCGTATATCGGTAAGCCTACCGGAATGACTCAAGCAACACGCCAACGATGTGCGGAAGTTCACAAAGGGCACAGCGCAGTCGCCGTACATGCTGAGACGTTGGATCACAAAATAAATTTTGAAGCGACGGCCATCCTTGAAAGCGAGCTGAACTGGAGGAGAAGGTTGTTACTCGAGTCGTGGCACATACAGAGGACAGCCCATAAAATCAACCGCTCTCTCGGAACCCTTCCCCCAGTGTATTTACACGGACTGCACTCCACGGCAAAACGTGAGAGAGAGAGAGAGGGGTGTCATTAGCCACCCCACAAGTGCTTTGAAGACGCCGTTGCTATGTAGTCTCCGCAGTCACCCCTGAGGAAGGAACCAAGTCGGTTCCGAAACGACGGGTTTCTTCAAAACTTTTGGTTGGAGTCTAAATCATCTCCCATCTATATGGTCCGCGAATCCTGGAACCATGTCATTTTTTTTCTTGAGGCTTTTCATCTTGGTCTAAAGCTTGGCCTGTTGGCGTGCCTTGATGTTGTCCCGACGTTTCTGTTGCCACTCTATCTGATGTTGCTTGACGTTCTCAGTGCTAGAATCGCACTTTTTGCGCCTCTTCTGCTGCTACTTTTCACACAACTTCACTGGTGCCTCTCTCAAAATATGGTAACCTCTGACCTTGATCTGTTCTTCCTTGTCCAGAGCCCAGTGACATTTTCGCTTCTCCTGAGCCCCTTTTGCACGGCACATTTCACGTTCCTTAAGGTGCTTCAACTTTTCCGCCTTCATCTCCTGTTGACGGACAATCTCCTTTTCAACCTTAGGCCGTGCACCTTTACTAGTGGACGAGTCAATGAATTTAAGCTGACTGTAGACAACATAACTGTCGCGGTAGAAGGCAGCTGCACTCTGTGGTACCTTTTCCGCTTTCGTGTTACTCGCAGCGGCTAGGCTTCCTTGACTCGGCTTGTGTCGCTTATTGTGGGTTGGCTTAGCAGCTGGTTCGTGGCTTTTTTGTTGTTTTTGCGCTTAAGTTCTGCAAGTCTTCAACCTCGGGGAGCCTCAATCTTACGGCTGGGACGCTGTTGAAGCTTATCCAGAGAACTGACAAGTTCCCATGCTGCTGAGTGGATATTGCCTTGGCACCCCGTTTCTGTTTTCAATTTCTTGGCCTGCAGCAGCTGGCTTGCTATCTGGTAGAGTCCTTGTTCTGGCTGTGCCGATTTGGTGACCGAGCCTTGAGCATGAAACACTTGACATTGGCGCTCCATGAAATCTCAATCCTTTTTGCCTTACTACATGGTTGACGTGCATATGGTAATGTATCTGGCAAAAGGTTGGTGGAGTGCTCGGCCCTTTTGCAGAGCGTTAAATTATCGTCATTTGTGGCAAACAGGTCAATAGGTTGATGCGAGATGTCTTTAACTGCAGTAACTTCTTGCTACTGTGGGCCTACCTGCGCACAATGTAGCCATGGCATGTTCAACGTAGCAACCCTCATGCAAAGTGCTGCATCCTTCGCTTCATATGGCTTCAACTCTGGCAACTCTTCATTCTGTTCGACGGGTAAGCATGGGGTTTGGGTGTTGTCCGGCAACGGCGAAAATGGCGAACAGGCTGTAGAAGATGTTGCTTGTGTAAAAAAAAGGCCTAGAACTATCGGACAACAGCATTAGACATACTTGGGAGTGGCTTCTCTAAGTATCGCATAACAACACCGGTACTGGAATGGCGAATTTCTGTTGGATGAGGTGTCCGGGCAATAAGCTCGGCATGGGCGGCTTCAAACCAGTCCTCTCCCAGGTTTAAAGGCAAAGGGTTTTTAGCCAGAACAAGAACCTCAAGCACTGCAGAAATAGACCCCAACAGTGATGAGAGTACATAACAACTGACATGATGGCACCATCACCTACAACAAATACGGGAGGCTTGGACCATGCTAACAGGTTCAAAGATCCAGCAACACTCGGATAGAGCATTGTGTGTTTGGAACCACTGTCCGGAAATGCATCAACAGGACCCACAAGTGGAATGCATGCTTTAATTACAGCACACTGCACAAATGGTTCTTAGAGTGGCTCTGAAGCTTAAAAGCAGGCCATGGAAGGAAAACTCATTTACTGGCTCTGAGCATTGCGTCTGGAACGAGGGCACTTGGATGCAAGATGGCCAGTCTGCCGACAATGATAGCATGTGGCCTTACTTAGGTTGTTCCCTGGGCGATAAGCAGGTGTGCCATTTCTAGAGCTAATTGCAGAGTAGCCGCTGTCTTTTTCTTCCAATGGTAATAAGGAAATGCAACACGAGAGTGGTGACTGACCTGGATCGATTGGTGATGAATATTTCTCGTTCATACTACCAATCTGCTGCAGAGGCATGGGAGGCACTCGTGACGTTTATGTTCTGGCTGCATTGGGTGGCTGACTTGGGAAAACAAAGGCATGCTCTAAAGTTCGTTCGAGTTGGGCGATGGTGGCAAGAAATGCACTCACAATTGGTGGCCGTTGTGGAAACGTCAAAAACTGCTTTAGTAGGTCACTCGGCACTCTCGGCTGTCGAGTCGGGCCCACCAGACAAATAACTGTTCCGGGCGATGTCATGAAGCAAGCGTTCAATCATGTCTTCCTTCGAGCTAGTCGTCTCCAGGTTAGGGTGTGAAAGTTTATGGCGTATAAAGTCCACTGTGAACCTGTGGAGGTTCCACAGTGGCCTCATTCCAGTTTATAAGTGGCATTGCGGTCGGTGGACGGGCGGGCAAGATTGAAGAAGGCTTAAGTCGGGCAAGAGCAGTGAGGTGGGCAGCTAGCTAAAAACGCCACCTCGCACGAAACGGACGAGTGGCTTCGGTTTCCTCGGCATAGTTCGTCGACGACTGCACCAAATGTGAGGACTCTGCAACGTAGGCAAGGCGACAATGTAACAAAAATGACTTTAATAAGCAGCAGCTACGGCATCAACACAGTCATGGTGCACGCGCGCTCCTAGGAACAAATATCAAACGGCGTCGCGACTAGATCAACATGTAGCACTAGGTTGCCAGATTACGTGCAGTCTCAGTCGGAATTTCTGGAGCCCTCCACTACAGCGTCTCTCGTAATCGTGTAGTGGTTTTGGGAGGTTAAACCCCAATCCGTGACTGCAGTCATCGATTCATCACAGGTAGGGATATTGAGTTATGTCCGAGTTCAGCACGTTTACTTACGTGATCACGTCGCTTTCTCTAAAATGCCACCTAGATTCACAGCGATGTACGGCCAACCATTTCCACTTGAACAGCCGCGTTTCGTGTTGTTAAATGAGGTTAATGGTGCAACATATGTGAAGGTGTCTTCTTTCAACCCTTGAACTTAATGGATGACGCGAACCGCGACAGCACCGAGCCTACTAGTTGCTGAGCTACTCATTATGACCGGACTACTGCCGCAGCATCAGTGAGTTTTCACTGCTCTAAAAAGCGACAGGCGAACACTCGGGATGCAGTCGCAGCTGGCACACGCTGTCCACGGAATTGGGAACATCGCTCAAACTGCCTGCCATAGACGCAGAATCAGAGTGTCATCAAGCATTAGCAGTAGATCCCACGAAACTGTAGCTCACGAGAGGAAAATAAACCAAGCCTTACAACACTATTGAAACGAGCACAACTGCAGTGACGTCTGAACATGGGCGAAGACAGGAGCGTGTAAAAGAGGCAGTAGCGCCTCCCAAACAATGCCAAAATTTCTCCCACCATGATGAAACAACCGTTTGCACCCCTCACTACAAAATCGCATCTAAGCCCATGTCTTAGTTCAACCAGGAAAGAGCGTCGTAACTATCCTTGGTTAGAACGGCGATTCGCTGTGATGAAAGCTGCTTTGCTGCTATGCTCGTCCCCCATCGGCTGGTGAATTACTTGTGGCAATCCAGCGAGTTGTGGGCTTTAATTTGTTGCAACGTGACGTGACTTGTCGAAAGCGCCACTAGTTCATGATATCGCTGTGTGTCACCGAAGGCAGCAGATCGACGTTCGTTGTAGCATATCCTTACTGATGCACAATTTGTGTGGGTCGATGTGTCATCGCACATTTCAATTTTCGCTCAGTAACTTACACGAGTCAGTCCCACAAGTTCTTCGAAGTACAACGGGCAAAGTGCGTACACGTTTCCTTTCGTCATATCGCACGAATGACGTCGACAAGCTCCTACCTGGCGGTAAGCTGCACTTATTGTTGACCATTGATGTTGATCAACATGGCGGTCGTTAACTTTGCCAGCCTGAAATGACGTCACGTGCAACCCATGTACAGGGGACGGTAATGCCGCGTATTCTGACCATAGCTTCAACTGTCGTGAATAGCTTGTTGACTTCTCCTGTATAGTAGTACTGCCTAATTTTGTATATTGAGCTTAAATTTGTTTTTAAGAAACTTTTTGTGTGGGCCAACAATTCGAGCTTCTTTGAGCAGCCTTCAGAAATCGCAGTGAAGTGAATGTATATCGTAAGCATGACCACCCATAAATCATTGTGCGGGCATTGTGACGATTACGCAATCCTTCTGAGTTTATTTCCATTGTTTTGTAATTAAGTTATTCGATTATCGGATACCTGATTTCACGGCAATGAACTTCTCTAAATCTGCAGGAAGGCTACGCACGCCATTCTCTTGTAGTGAAGACCGGATGAAGCAATCGCCACAATGGGAGCGATCACAATCTTTTGCTATGAGGCGCTAGCATTCAGAGACGCTGCTAGTGCATGCATGCCCTTTTTCAGGGCTCCCGTGGTGAAGCAGGTGATATGACTGGCTTTGAAAAAGGTCAATATAACTTAGGTTTTATGGTTTGTACCGTACTTCTCGAGGCTAAACATAATTAGAAATTTTTATTACTGGTCATTCCACTCGTATGTAGAGTGTCAACATTTTTGGCGAAACTTCAAGAAAAATGGCGAGTTTTGGCGAGATTTCGCTCATCGTTTGGCAAATTTCACACGAAAGTCGGTGGCAACCCTGGGCAGACAGGCCAGCGCTTATTTTACTTTGAGATGCCTGGCACCTAGCCCGTGCTTCTGCTGTTTGCCCTACAGAGTTTCATACAATAATACTCTGGGACACCTACATACTATCATTAAGAGAAGGGAAACTGTACTCTTGACAGTGCAACGAAAGCAGTGCCTCCTCTATTTTTCAGTGCCTGCTAGGCTGTGGAGAAAACAATGGAGGTGCGCTGTCGGTCAACTTGCGTGCCGTTGCCGCTTACGTGTTGGGGGGTGCCACTCACATATGGGTCACTAGCGGATGAATGTACGTGGCTATAGGGTTCGAATATCTGCTTTTCATCTTGGCTCGATGGAGCAGCATCTAAAACGTACACGGCTGCAGAGTGCTGAGAACGCATGTTTAAAACATGACGCCTTTATCTGAAAGCTAACCCATGGACAAAACTTGCGCAATTCTCGAGAACTGAAAGCACATGGACTTTCGTTGTCAGCTTATCGCGTTCATTACATTCTTTGATATGAAATGGTTGCGAACCTCGGTGCGATGCACTCGTCGCGTGCAAATTCGCAATGCACGAGTACCAACCATGACACCTCGAATCGAAGAAAAAAAAAAATGTGCGCAGTAAACAGGAGCGCAGGGTGTAATATGCTCCATGACAACACGGGCAATATAGCCACCTACATAGACAGCTGCAGCGTTGGAAAACTTGGTATACTGGATAGCTTTAAGTGCTTCAGCACATTGACAGCTTGCCACAGGAAGCTCAGCTGAGCCCTCACACCCTTGTGTACTTGCAGGCAAAACTCCTACATTCAGTCCAGTTTCTTCAGTGCAGACTACATTGCTGTCTTGTGATGCAGATGCAATGCCAGTCTTTAACACTTTTTTCAGTCCAGAGATAACACCTTGGACAACCAGCCGGTCATTACAATCTACTGATAGTCTCAATGTCCTAAATAGTGATTCAATAAGATCACTACTAAATTTCCTCGTTGGCACAAAATGGAACTTCTAGGCTGAGAGCAGGTAGCAAATGCAGGACACAATGGAGTATGTTGTGAGTAGGATTGCTTCGTAGACACACCAACATTTACCTGGGTCGCTTGATGAGAGCCACCTGCGTCACTGAAAACTGGAGCTTCACTGTCAATTTCCGTCACGGCTTGTTGCTCCTTTCCTGCAGAATTGGTTTCATCTAATGTTAGCCATGGACTGACGGCCTGATGGTTGTTCGCTGCTGTTTCTTTTGCACCAATGTTTTTCCGGCATTTTCTGCGTTTTCTCACGTTCTTTACCTGTGCAGACTCAAGAGATCTCTTCCAGATGCTCTCAGTAACCCTCTCCTTCAAAATCTGTGGCCTCATGTATGAGTGCACGATACCTTTCTTGGGGTGGCGTCGTTTGCCTTCGGCGAAGTCGGTGTCAGCTGCGTACTCTCAAATGGTTTAAGGTGGTGTTCGGCACCCATTCATCCCTTTTTATTGCTTTTAGCCACTGTTCCCCAAGTGCCTCTTCCACCAGAATCTCATGGAAGTAGATGGCACGATTCCCGCGCTTTCTGTCCGAGTGACAACGTGGCACGCAACAGTATGCCATGGAGTCCTGTAAAACAACAGTCAGCGCCTGAGCAATATACTTCAGTAAGGCAATCACGTCGAAAATTGCTTGCACGCAACATCATGACTCGCCACAGTCAAAAGAAAAACATTGTTAGCTCACCGCTCAAAAGAGAACGGATGATCCTACATGCGCTGCTCCCCGCCGTATTCATGTACGCAATGCCATGATGGAGCCCTGTAAGACAACAGTCAGCGGCTCAGCTGTACGGCAATCGCTTTACAAATAACTTCCGCACTGAAACGTCGGAGGCTACAGAGAGCTCTTTCCCTTCAAAAGAAGGCAAGTGTTGACTCACCGCTGTAGCGCTGACCACCTGCAGGAAACGGGTGGTCCTGCTTGTGTTGACCGTTACCGGATTCCCGCACGCAGTATCATCGCAGAGATGTACTTCGTTACAGGTTTACAAGTGTACGTCGACGGCAACAAACACAGCAAAAATGAATATGCAAAGCGCACAGGCGCACATGTAAACAAGTGACTGACCGAAGAATATACATGGGTTGCACGCGACGTCATTTCCGGCTGGCAAAGTGAGCAGCTGCCATGTTTGTGAACATCGAGTCAGGATAGTCAGGCCAGAGAACACGTGAGTTCAGCTAGGCTGCACGTGCAGCTTACCGCCAAGTGGGTGCTTGTCTGCGTCATTCGTTCAATATGGCGAAAGGAAACGTGCACGCACTTTGCCCGTCGTATTTCGAAGAGCTTGTGGGACCGTCTAGGGTACATTACCGAGAACTTGAAATGTGTGATGGCATCGACCCGTGCGAACAGAGCAGCGGTAAGGCTGCTACAGCGAACATCGATCAGCTGCATTTTGTGACGCACGGAGACATCGTGAATTAGTGGTGCTTTCGACAAGTAATGTCATGCTGCAACAAATGAAGGCATACAAGTCACTGGACGGCCATAACTACTTCACCAGTGAATAGGTGAAGAACATAGCGGCAAAGCAGCTTCCATCACAGCGTTTCGTCTTTTTAAGCAAGGATAGTTACGACCCTTTTTCACATTACGGTCAAAATAGAACGTCTTGCTCAGGACGCGTGGGCTTCGACAGGATTTTGTAGTGAGGGGTGCAGATCTGTGTTGCACCATGGTGGGGTTAATTTTGGTGTTGTTTTGAAAGCCGCTAATGCTCCTTTCATACATTCCTGCCTATGCTCATGTTTAGACGTCACAGCAGTTGTGCTCGTGTTGCTAGTGTAGCATGCTTGGTTTATTTTCTTCTTGTGAGCTACGATTTCGTGGGATCTACTGCTGATGCTTCATCACACTCTGGTTTTGCGTCTATGGCAGGCAGTTCGAGCAATGTTCCCGACTCTGTAGACGCCGTGCCAACTGTGACTTCATCCAGAGTGTTCGTCTGTCGCTTCTTGGAACGATGAAAACGTGCTGATGCTGCAGCAGTAGACAGGTCATAACGCAGCAGTAGGCTGGCTGCCCAGTTGGGGTTCACGTCATCCATTAATTTTGCGGGTTGCCCTGTAAAAGAAGACGCATTCACATATGTTGCACCGTTAACCTCTTTTAACAACATAAGACGCGGTTATTCAAGAGAAAAAGGTGTGAATCTAGGCGGCAATCTGGAGAAAGCGATGCGATCGTGTAAGTAAACGTGCCAAACCTGGACATAATTAGAAAATACCTCTACCTGTGATTAAGTGATGACTGTATTCACGGGTGTATTTCTCTTTCTTCAGGTTTCCTCGGTTAATGCGTGGCAGTCAAGTGATTCAGAGCTCTTCGAACAACATCGTTGTTCACATGCACTGATTTGTTGCATCACTTGAACGCTATACTGTAGCGACCTACGACACACATAACACGTTCAGTAGTACTGGAGCGGGGATTATGTGTGTTTTCTTTCAGCTGTTTTGTCATGGCACTCATCTGCACTTACGTGCCCATTTGAAGAACGTATTATGCGTGCACACATCATAAACGAAGATACATAATTTCTTAATTTAGTTTCATATGTAATATCGAATGTGAACATGCTGTATAAGAGAATAAGCTGCAGATCGCAAAGATAATACCAGGAACTTGTATGATGCATTGTAATGCAGATTTGGTAGCCCTCCGGCCTGTTGTGACCGTGTTGCAAACTGTCACCTGCGAACAGTATATTGCAGCCAGGTGCCCTGTTGATGCGCATTAAATTGCAACTGGAACTATTTAATTTCATGTAATTCCTTGTATGCATCTTTTTGTAAAATCCCTGGGCTGTGTTAGCGCTAAGCACCATGAACCTTCATAATGTCTCAAGTTAAGAATGAGTCATTTGAAACTGTCTTCATTTCGTTTGGTAAAGCTTGAAGCAACCCACACACCTCACGGAAACGTTTTATACTGACGCTTTTATACAAACCCTACGCATGAGCGACATCTTTCTCTTTATATCTTTCTCTTTCTCTCTCTTCATATATCATCTCTTTCTCTCTTTATATATATATAATCACCTTTGTAATTTTATAAGTCTAGGTACTTGTGTAATTTCTATATAACCGGCTCAAATATTACACTTGCACATTTGTAAACATTCCACATTTTGGTTCAGGCAGCTATTCAACTTGTGCAACAGAAATAGAGATATTTGTAACTTTCATGGTTAATTTTCGTTCAGGCAGCTATTCAACTTGTGCAACAGGAATAGAGATATTTGTAACTTTCATGGTAACTAGATATTGGTAAAGCATTTTCTAAAATAAGTCTTCTATCCTGAAGCTTGGGAAATGTAACTTTATCTGGTATTCCTTTTCTTTAGAATATCAGTTAAAACTCAAGCTTCGCGCTCGATGAGCCTTGATACCTCAGAAGCGAAAATGAGCCAATAGTATTGCGCTCATATTGCTGTTCTTACTCTTTCTTACGTCTTCCCGATGTGCTCTGTTCATAATAAAGCACTGGTCGAGGCTAACAAACTATCGAGTAAAGCGGCGGGCACATGGCTAGAAAACCGCTGGTAGCCATGAGCACTGGTGCTCGTACACAGTGCTGTGCGATACGGTCACTGCACGAGAAAATTTTTGCAGCTGACTGCATGTTTAATTTACCTTTTTTTATTACTCTTGACTCTTGCATGCTTGATTAGCCGTGCGAATGGTTTCTTTTCAGTCCTTTCTTATGCCAGTTCATTTTTAGCGCATTTTCATGCACGCACCAATGTTCTCAAGGTCCATCACAACAGATACGCCATGCTTATGTCGCTTGGCACATGAGTTTTTGCATTCTTTTGTTGCCCCAGGTACTACCACAATGTTTACACGTGAGTAAGGTTCTTCCCACGCCACATTATTAAGGGTAAATGGGCTTCAATTCCAGTGTGTGGAAACACAATGTGAAAAACTGCAGCGTGTTGCAGATGTCTCTCCCTTCCGTGCACTTTCGAGTGCTGAATGCCCACATGTCCGAGGCAGCAGCGGTGCGGCACGGCAGTTTACGGCAAAAAGCCCATGCGGGAGCCGGTGCTTTGGGCACTCCGCCTATTTTAGGTCGCTCTAGTGCAGTCCTCTGCGTACAAGAACTGCTGTGCTCTTTGAGTTTCCCCGGTGCGCTGTTTTGAATCCGGCTTTTTTTGTGTCTGCCCGTCATTCACGTCTAGCACATGCTGTCAAAACTCATGAGGGATGACAGGCCAAGGTACTGAATATAGCTCAATAGGGCCTTGTGAGAAATAAAAAATAATTTATTTTCTTGCGGTTAAACTGTTAAAATGGTTACTATAGGTATGAAAACTATGAGAAAAAAAAACCTGATTGGTACAGTGAGGCTTTACAGGCTCATTCATTGTTACACATGCTACCTGGAGTTAGATGTGCTTTAAATTACTTTTCGACTGTGAACATCAGCAGCAGCACATGGCCTATACAGCTGGTAATGCGGTAAAGAGAACTTGGCTTCATATATTCTAACAATCGTAATTATTGGGAGCTGAAATACCTTGCCAAATGTGCATCGAGCCACAAGGCCGTAAGTATAGGGGTAGAAGAAAGCAACTTCACGCTTGTCGCGAGCTGTTCTTCGCCCCCACCCCCCCCAAAATTCTCTGTGCCAAAGGTTTAACATTAGTGAAGCTGAGTATGGCGTGTCTCTTCACAAATTCACAATGTAAATTCGACTTTTTTGACAGTATAAGGTCTCGAAAATATTTAAATTCTGAGGACGACACATGCACGGGGTATATGACCGTGTACAAATAGCAACTGTTTTAAGGGGGCATTTTACGCATACAGTTCATGTCCGGGGCAGGGATGTGCGAGTTAACTGCGTACCTGTGCAACTCATCCCCTTGCATACCTGTGCAACTCATCCCCTGATGAAGGGAGGACCCCTCCCGAAACTGTTGGGAAATAAATATATTTATCTTTGTTGACAACGCTCCCGTTGTGCCATATCCCATACCTTCACGAAGACTAACTGGCCCATTGAATTATTACTCCCACTATATATGTATATATATATATATATATATATATATATATATATATAGTTATAAACTTCGAGAATAGTGCAGTATAGGAAACAAAACAATAAGGTATTTATTTAATCCTAACAGTTTCGGCTGGTGGACCAGCCTTCTTCGGAGGATCTAAGCTAAAGGATACAAGTTCCCGTGGCAAAGGGCCACCCTCGCAGTTTGAAGACCCCCAAAACGAAAAAAAGAAAAAAAGAGAAAAAAAACGAGACAAAACGGCAAACGAGGCAGCAACAGACAACAAGAAGAAGGGGAGGAAGAAGAAAGGAGCGACGGAGAGCCGCCGGAAGCGGGCGGGTAATCCTTGCATTGTTACTAGGGATAGATAAGACGGAAGTAGGGTGTCGAGTTGTAACGTCGGACCATGGCCATAGAGCAAATAAAAGGGTGAATAATCTGTGGTGTCGTGGCGCGAAGAATTGTACGCGAAGGTCACGTTAGGTAGCGCCAGGTCCCGGTCATGGTGGTCGGAGGACACATACATTGCGATCATGTCTGTGAGGGTGTGATTTAGGCGTTCGGTAAGGCTGTTTGTTTGGGGATGGCAGGAAGGGGTAAACTTGTGCTGCGTTGAGGAAGAGCACGGAAGATCGTCGCTTACTTAGGACAAAAATGCGCGGCCGCGATCCGTGAGTAATTGGCAAGGAGCGCCATGGTGTAGGATCACATCGTGGAGCAAAAAGTCCACAACGTCGGTAGCGGTGCTAGTGGGGAGCGCTAGAGTGATGGCATACCTAGTCGCATAGTCTATAGCAACAACGGTGACCCACTTGGTACCCGATTTCAACCCAGCAAAAGGACTCTGAAGATATATACCAACATGGAAAAAAGTTCAGTTGGGATGGAGATGGATTGAAGAAGTCTAGCCGGGGGCGCAGTAGGTCGCTGCCTACGTTGGCATTTATCGCAGGAGGACACGTGACGGCAAACGGACCTGGCGAGACCACACCAAAAGAAGCAACGATGGACACGGTCGTACGTCCGATATACATCCAGATGGCCAGCAGTTGGTTCATCGTGAAGCTCGTGCAGCACGGTTAAACACAAATGTTTCGGCACGACAAGGAGCTCAGAGCCATCTGGCTGGAGGCTAAGACGGTACAGCGTGCCATTCAAGAGGACGTACACGCGAAGTGACGCGTTGTTCAGAGCAGATTCGACACGGTCAATAAGTTGTCGCAGCCCCGCCGCGGTGGTCTAGTGGCTAAGGTACTCGGCTGCTGACCCGCAGGTCGCGGGTTCGAATCCCGGCTGCGGTGGCTGCATTTCCGATGGAGGCGGAAATGTTGTAGGCCCGTGTGCTCAGATTTGGGTGCACGTTAAAGAACCCCAGGTGGTTGAAATTTCCGGAGCCCTCCACTACGGCGTCTCTCATAATCATATAGTGGTTTCGGGACGTTAAACACCACATATCAATCAATCAATCAATCAATCAATAATATGTCGCAGGGAAGCATCACAACATTGTTCATTACCAATCTGAAGAAACTGGGACATTGACATGACGCTGAGGTTAGGCTCGATGTCTGATTCGTCGGGCTGATCAACAGGGTAGCGAGACAAGCAATTGGCGTCCAGATGGAGACCTCTAGATTTGTAAGCAACCGAGTAGGAATACTCCAGTAGGCGTAACGCCCAACTGCCAAGTCGTCCAGTGAGGTTCTTCAGAGAAGGAAGCCAACACAGCGCGTGATCATCTGTGATGATACGGAAAGGGCGGCCGTACAAGTAAGGACGGAATTTTGAAACCACCCAGACAAGAGCGAGACATTCCCGTTCTGTTATAGAGTAATTGCGTTCAGACTTTGAAAGCAGGCGTCTTGCATTTGCAATTACATGGTCGTTTCCCGCTGAATTCGCAGCAAAACTGCGCCGATTCCACCACTCGCGTCTGTGCGCACTTCTGTAGGAGCAGCGGGGTCGAAATGTGCGAGAATAGGAGGTGTTGTTAGAGCGGTGATCAGCTGAGAGAAGGCGTCAGCTTTAAGAGGGCCCCAACAAAATGAAACGTCTTGTTTGAGAAGGTCAGTGAGTGGCTGCCCGAGTGCAGCAAAGTTTTCACGAACCGGCGAAAGTAGGAGTAGAGGCCCACAAAACTGCGATCATGGACAGAGCTGGGACTGGGAAGTTTGCAACAGCGCGTACTTTCGCCGGGTCTGGTCGTACGCCAGCAGCATCAACAAGGGGACCCAACATGGTAATTTGAAGAAGACTGAAGTGGCACTTGGAGAAATTGAGTGGCAGGCCGGCCCGTCGGAATATGTATAGAATGGTCGAAAGGCGTTCAAGGTGGGTTGCGAAAGCTAATTGCACTGCTAGTTCATTTTTGCTAAAACTTTCTGCCATCATACACCTAGTATTGTGGTTGCAGGTGTCTCGTGCAAACAGGGGGAAAAAAAAAAGAAAACAGATTCATAGCAACCAAACTCTGCTGCGCGAACAGGACAGATACATGAAGCCATGAATGAAAACAGAAGGATCGAGCGCTGGCTTTAAATGCTTAATCCTCAATGTGTCATATATGTGCGTGTACACACAGTGCAGCTTTCTCTCTGATTATTAAAGCCTAAATAAATGACTAATGCATCCTTTAATTCTACTGCCGGAAGGCATGTGCCTTCGCTGATGGGGCACAAGATCTAGGTTTTTCCAGAAGAAAAAACCTAGATTATAGTCATCTGAACTTAGAAATTAACGACGCGCCCCTTGAGCGCGTTTCCGCGTTTAAATACTTAGGGGTTCTAATAGATGAAAACCTGAATTGGAAAGATGAGGTTAATTACATATCCAAAAAGCTTGCTTTCGCATGCTTCACGCTCATTAAAGCCAAATGTTACTTTCCATATAACGTGCTACGATCATTATACTTCTCTATATTTCACTCTCAACTCGGTTATTGTAGCGAAATATAGGGCTTTACTTATCTAACGTATATAGCACCGATCATACGATTGCAAAAACGCGCCTTAAGAATTATTTGGCATCGTCCTCTTGTTGCCCAAGCTCAGATTTGTTTTCATCTACTCAGATACTGCCTTTCACGTCTCAGCGAAATTATAAAACCGCGGTGTTGATAAATTCTATCATTAACACCAATTTTCCACTACCTGTGAGTGCGTTTTCTACACCGACCCGTAACACAAGGCATGCAGGCAACGGCAACTTCAACCTCCCTACTTGTAGGAATGTATATGGCGAACGGTTAATACAATTCACTGGTGCTAAAATCTGGAACTCAATTCCACTTGAAATTAAACTTGCCCGCAACTTTAAATTCAATTGTAAAATGCATTTTGTAAGTTTTTCATGTTCTTAACCAAAGTTAAGCTCACGTCCACACTTTTTTACGACTCATCTGGCATAGTTCTTTTTCTTTCCTTCTTTTGATTCTAGTTCTGAAGTGAGTTCGATTGTATTGATTCTTCAACGCAGTTAATTTTGTGCACAAATTGTGCTAAATATTTTGTGGTATCACTATCTTCTGTATTGTTACAATGTATGCCTTTAGTTCTTTATCACTTGTGTACTAAAAATATTTTGCAGTAATTTAGCATTTATTGTCATGTGTATTTAATTCGATAAAATATACCTTAAAAGCTACCCTGTCATTGAATTTGTGTATAGATTCATAATCATATTAACTGCACCTCTGCTCCTGACATGTAATAAAATAATCATGAATAGATTGGACCACTAACTAGCCACACAGGCTAATGGTCCAAATACTTTTGTAACCATGTTTTTGTATTACGTTGATTGAATAAACACTGATGATGATGATGAAGATAGTGTCGGAATATGGGGGATCCCGTGCCGACGCGCCAGGCATCTCAAAGTAGAGGAAGCAAACCCTGGATGCTGACTGAATAGTGAGGTCCTAGCTTACTGCACTCCCTTCCAGTGACACACCACAGACATAACAAAACACGGGACAACGTGCCAGACTGTCGCTGCGAGCACAATATTTGAAAACGGAAACATACCGGCACTTTCGTCCATAGGTCACTTTTAGAGCTCACTCATGATTATACCCCACCCTTGGGGCTTGCATTCACGAATGTTTTCATCATGCAGACTGGCTCGGTCTTAGACTCACTCAAATTTTTCTCAGTTGGACTCAATATTCATCTGGTGTATGAACATTTCTGTGTTGATGTGTAAGTAGACATAATTAGTATAAATGCAAGTCGACATGAGGCTGATGGTAATGTTGAAGCTGAGTAATTGGACAGCCAACGAATGTGGAGCTCACTCATGATATACACCTCGTCCATGGGGCTCACTCGAACTCACTCATGGCTCGATCTGAGCGAGTTTATCCACCTATGCCCTCACCTGATTGGCTTAAGGACTGCTGGCACTATGTTGGGGAATAGTAAAATGCCAATTGCCAGCACAATATACACGGCCAACAAAATATTCACACGTGTATGTTCACTAAACATGCGATAAAAGGCTTAGAATATAAAAAGACCAAAGTAAGAGATAAAAAAAAAGAATTGTCTTTTTAACAAGAAATGGCTTCAAAAAGGTATAATAAAAAAATATCTTCTCTACGGAAATTATTGTGAAATAAAAATCACGGGGGTGATAAAGATGTTCTTTCCACCTTTGTGAGAGGATTTAAGGCACTGTACCGTGTGGGGGTGCTGACACCGCCCCTGTAAAGCTGTCTGCGCCGCGTGGCGCACGTGTCTCGCCCCAAGGCTTTATTTCGGTGGTGACCACCGCCGAGCGATAGATGGCGTTGTGTTCGCTTTGAGTACCATTGTTGGTAGAGTGGTAGCGCCGGTGGTGGCCCCTGGCGGAAGGCGGGCCTTGGTAGTGGGCGAGAGTTGAGCGAGCCTCTTCTGCGCGTGGCGGCTGCCGCGAACGGTTGTCTGTAGCGCGGGTCCCCGGTGCTTGGCACCGCGGGCTTCGCGCCGGAGTCCCGCGTGGAAAGTCAGGCGTTGGCGACGCCGCCTTGTGTATGTGTTAGTGTGTTGGGTGTGCTAGTGTGTGTTTATCATGTTATTGTGTGTTTAGTGTGTCACTGCGTTAGGTTGTTTGTATGGTAGGGTGTTAATCAATATTGATGTATCATTCGGCGGACGATATCGTCATCTAAACTAGTTAATAAATGTATGTATGTTGTGTGCTATGTATCGACCGCGTCTGCTGTGTCCGTTCACTCCAAGAGCGTGGCGTGGCGAGGCGCTCGTTCGCCGCGCTGAGGCCCCACAACCGTGAATGTTTACCAATTAGCAAAACTAGGGTTCTTTGAAGCTATAGCAATTAACTTTCTCAAAATTTAATGAGGAAATCTTAGGGTAGGCTCAATGCTTTGTGTCCAGGCAGTGAGCATGACCTTGCAAGAAGCCAGTCATCAAGTGTACTCTCATGTGCAAGACCGCTTCAGTGCCAAGAATGCCCTCTCTGTGTTGGCTTGTCTGAATGGAACACCAATTAAGGTGGAATTTGTGCCTGAGATACGTGCTAGTATTTTATCCTGAAATATGCATTATTGCTCAAGTTGCAAGACCTTTGTTGTTCCAGATGACCAAGTTACTTCATGAACTAAAAAATGATGAAAAAGATTTGTTTCACTGCGGAACGAAATAATAGGCAACATTTTGTCTACGTTCCAGTAAAAAAAGACATTTTTGATGAAACAAAACTGCGAAATTATATTTTGGCAATCTCTCATGATCTATTTTACATATGCAGCTCACCTCGCTTGTTGTTCTAATGTTGTAAGTTTCGTACACTCTACAGCATTATACGCAGATATCTTTCAGGCCCCTGTAGAGCTATTTCGGTTGCGATGCTTGGTAACCTGCATGGACAGATGTTCAGCTCACTAGTTCTTCAGCGAGCCTTTCAGTAAGGTTTTACACATAAGCTGGAATGATAAGGTTCTTTAGGGTAAAGTAGTAGCCTAAGTACTTTAGCAAACTGGCCAGTAATTGGGTGTGTTGATTGCAGGTGTGCATTATGGCAGTGACGATCAAGGCTTACCTGGAAGGCGGGGAGATCCGCCGATTTGTCATTGAGGATCTGCGGGACTATCGCACTCTTCATGATAGAGTCAAGGCAGCTTTTCCCATCCTGGCTGGCAATATGAAGTTCACTATTTCTTGGAAGGGTGCGTACATTGACAAGTGCCCTTGGGGTGGTGCTCTCTGGACATTAGTCGTGTTCATGTCTAATAAGTGGACAAATGTATTATTTTGTGATTTGCATGGAATCTACTGTATCTGGGAAGTTATGTATCCAAGCTGCCTTAGTACTTTACAGAGTAGTATGTTCTTTGTATTAAAAGAAACTGAGAACTGATCTTTCTTACTCCAGTTTTTTTACAGCACAATGAAGGTCTCCCCCTTAGTAATGGTTGAACCTACAGCCATTTATTTCAAAAGCGCGTGGATAATTTTCAAGCAGAATTTTTTTCAATCTAGGAAGCCTCTGAAAAAAACTTTCTACTCCAGCTATGCTGGGAGACTGTAGCAATACCAGTACCATACCTGCCAACTGTTCCGCTTTTCCTGTAAAATGTACGAATTTCGACTGCGCCTATGATTTTACGAATCTTGCCTGAAATTTTACGAAAAATATTGCATTTCTGATTTAAAAAATAGAATATGTAAAATAATGTGGCCTCCGCAATTGGGTACGGCGCATTGGCGTAGCTAGTGACACAGGCCACAAGAACGGCATTGTGCTATGTTCGGCCACCAGGAGAGAACAATATGTATTGGTGTTATCATTACATACCTGCCAAGTCTCCCGCATTGTCCCCGGGACTCCTGGATTTCCACCTTTTCTCCTGTTTGTACGGTTGCCATGAAAATCTCTCGGAAGTCGAAATTTGTGTGCGAGATCCGGCCGCATTGACATACAATGCCGGTCAGTTCATTTCAGGCTTTTTGCGATTCCACCTCATTTTATTATAAACGAATTTGAGAGGTCTTCATCTAAACGTACAGTAGAGTCTCAGTGATGCGAAACAGTGGCAGATAAGAATTCATGAAATTCTCTAGATTGATTGATCGATATGTGGGGTTTAACGTCCCAAAACCACTATATGATTATGAGAGACGCCGTAGTGGAGGGCTCCGGAAATTTAGACCCCCTGGGGTTCTTTAACGTGCATCCAAATCTGAGCACACGGGCCTACAACATTTCCGCCTCCGTCGGAAATGCAGCCACCGCAGCCGGGATTCGAACCCGCGCCCTGCGGGTCAGCAGCCGAGTACCTTAGCCAGTAGACCACTGCGGCGGAGCTGAAATTCTCCAGATAAATTCATGTGTTTATTGGGCCGAAATTCAAATGTTCCGAACACTTTTTCTGAACGTGGCGTGTGATATGAACTTCAATACTGAAACCATTAAACGAAGGCCGATTGAGAGCAGTGTGCTCGAAGTTTTGGAAGTACATTTGTGACCAGCGCACGCACTGTCTTCTTCAGTACGTGTGGTTGTCGTCGCCACAACCGCTGTAGACGAAACCGCAATCGTTCGACACAATCATGTATGGCATCGACGCTACTGACAGAACTGTGAAAGCGTGCGCGCAAGCAATGCTTGACCAGTCAAAGCAACGCTGCTTTTCACAAATTCTGTGGACAAAATCACGGCAGCTGTGTGGATTGAAAACAAAACTACTGTTTGCCGCAACCGCTACGCACAAAACCGCGATCAAGGCGATGCAATAGCGATCTACGAGTTACGAGGGTACGTGGCTGACGTGGTGGTAGATTAAAGGCAGTAAACACGTAAAAAAGGCCAGAAGCCCTGTACGAGGAATCAAGTAGTGAGCAAAGCCAAAGCTTTGACATCCGCTTTCGCGGCAGCCAGCTGCGCCGCCCCATTTGTTCACCCGTGAAGACATACGCGAGTTGTTTTGAGGGAAATAAATTTTTTTGTCAGTTGTTTTGATGACGCGAAATTTTGGGAGCATTCGCGCTCCCCCTTTGAGACTCTCACCTTAGTGGGAAACCCTACCCCGTGTGTTCAGCCACTTCAAGCCATTATGAAACTGCAACGCCGATGCTTAGGCTCGCGTTTGGAACCCCTCCTTCTTCTTGTTTTTCGCGTTTTTTTCCTTGGTGCATAAAAATGAGTTAAAATAATTTAGTGCAAAACATAATTATGCTTGTTGGTAAAGGCAAATCCAGCACAGCAAAAAAAAAAAAAGTTGATAACCTCTCCCGCCCCCCTTCACCGTTCGGGGGTTTGACGAATTTCTCTATTGCATCATGAACTCATAGTTATGTTCAAAGCTGCACTTTTAGAGGAATAAGTGCCACTATGTTTAACCGCCTTCATTTTGAAATTTTCAGCCACTTTTGAATATCAGATGCAGCTATAATAAGTTTACCAAACATTTGTGGCTGAGCGAAGTTCATTTACCGTCCCATAAGCCAGGCACTCATGTATGTGAAGGGGCACCACGGCCTATGTACGGCTGGTGCAGAAGCCTAGCTCCAGCCGCACACAGTCGTACCGTACACGGTTAACGTCCCCTTTCTGTAGCTCGAGTCATCACAGCTACATGGGTTCGGGCGAATAAGGCAACAGGCTAGTTGAACAAAACAACTTTAGTGCTTCGTTAGCAATAATGCGTAAACGTCGCATAAAGGGACTGTCCACTCTAGGATGATAACAAAGGGTGGACGCCTTTGGTCGTTAACATTCTTGGCTTGCAGGGGACATCCCGGGGTTGTCTTCCGTCGGGTGGCTGGTGCAAGAGAGCTTATCGCCGTCATCACGCTCGTTTTGACCAACCTCCTGATTCACCTCTCTACAACAAGGGTTGCTTTCCTCACTGAGGGAGGTTAATCTGTTTCGCGAGCCGGGAAAGGGGAATAGCGTGCGCCAACTGCGGGCTGACCGGTCCCTTCGAAAGGAACTTCATTGTCTCGTTTTCAAAGCAACAGACATGTCCTCGCAACTAGGCTGCTGCGCTGCCGTAAAAGGGAAAGTAACCCTGGGCACACGTGCTTCGCGACATTCTTGCACAGGAGCACTATAAAGCCCGTTGTAACAGCCGACACCGTCAGGTCACCTATAATACTGTTGACCTAGTGTGCTACCTCCGTATGTTGGCCGGCGCAAGAGAGTGCGTCTTGCCGTCGGCGCGCTCCTTTTCTCCAACCTCCCGGTTTTACTCTCCCCAACGAGGGTTGGTTCTCTCGCTGAGGGAGGATAGCCCTCTTTGCAAGCCGGGAAATGGGAAAAGCGTGTGCGAGCTACCGGGTGACCGGTTCTTTCGAAAGAGGCTTCATTGTCTCGTTTCTCGACGGGACAGACATATCCTCGCAAGTAGGCTGCCCTAAAAGGGGAGAAAACCATGGGCGCGTGTGCTTTCCCACACAACTTATCGGCATGTGCCACTAGTCCCTCAGCTGCCACTCATTACGTCAAACAAATATAGTGCCTGTGCTCTACGCAATAAATTAAGACATATCTGCACATTTTCAGTTAGATAAAATTTTAATGAAGGTGTGTAGCATCTAAAAAAAAAACACTAACGCAGAATCAATTAACTACACACACCAGCTAGAGTCCAAGTTGTAGTGATTATATATGCGTCTTTGCTTTTTTTTCTTCGCATGAGGTCCAAACTATCATTTTTGTGACTTTTGTTACAAAATAAAAACACCATTTGCCTGCAATTAGAAAAACAGGGTTTTCTTTGGCTAGTGCAATGAACAATCAATCAACTTGTGGGATTATCTCTTTTTTTTTAAAGAAATACTTTCTTGGTGCGCATGAAACGTTTTAGAAAGAAGACATTATCTCTCTTTTTTTTTTAAGACATACTTTCTTGGTGCGCATGGAACGTTTTAGAAAGAAGACAGATAGGACAGAGCGCACATTTACAACCCATCTCTCTTCTTTCTGAAATGTTTCCTGCACACTAAAAAATTATACTTCTTTCAAAAATGCAATCCCAACCAGCCCAAGTAGCCACGTTTCTGTTTGTTCTCTGAGTGTTTGTCTCTCTTCTTAAAGGCCTCCTATATATTTTTTTTTCAAGCATTTTAAGTGTTTAGCATGCCGAGTTGCAATCAACGATTCTGCATGTGGCAGCGCTATAAGCCGCCAATGTGCCACAAATTCTAGGAAACAATCCCTCCTTAAGTACGGGCCTTTCGGGTTTCTGCATAACGTCAAAGTTGAATCTCTGACACACCGCACAAATATGCAGCTATAATAAGATGCAGCTATAGTCATTGGTCGAGCAAGAGCCTTTCGCTTCTGCTTTGTCTGCAAGTAGTTGTCCCTGCTGCTTTTTGTTCGTTGTGTGGCCCACATGCATGCGCGCGCTTGTGAATCGGCAACTGTGGCTCGTACCATGGGCTGGCACAGCAGCAGCAGCGGGACGCCAACAAGCATGGAGTTGAAGTTGACATAGGGACGTAGTCGCGGCAACCAGTAGTAGACGGTGTTTCGAGCAGCGCATCAGCAATGAAGTGTGCCGCGCGAGATTAGGAGGCGTGCTCGGCGAGAGGGCAAAGCGGCTCTGGGAGAGGATAGCACTGAAAGGTAGCAAAGAACAGACTGAAGAGAATGATTGCTAAGTTTTGATAATCAAATGTGTCTAACTCTGCTATTATGGTGCCGTTTCAAAAAATTTGCACGGATCCTTGGTCGTTGTACACTTGTGCACAACTTCCTTACCAGAACTGAATTTCGACTTCTGGGTAGTTTAGGGGCCCTTAAGGTTGTGAACTTATGCATTCATTTTGATGTCTTGCTTTGGGACAGCAGTCACTAAATCTTGCACTCTGTTAAACACCAAGGACTTGATTAAAATGAACTAGAGGTACACTAAAGGCAAATAACTATTTACGTCAGAGTGAAGGTATAATGTTTGGTATTGTCTAAAACATCAATATTAGTTGTGTTCTAGTAACAGCGCGACAACTTCAGGAAGAGACAAAAAAGACAGGAAAGAGCGCGACCTGTCAACTGAATTCCTGTCTTTTTTTGTCTCTTCCTGAAGTTGTCACACTGTTACTTGAACACAGCCATGATGAACCAACTCGCTCAAATTAAGCTCTTGTTGCTTCAATATTAGTGTTTGTAGAAGTGTGCTTATCGAAACCGCGATAAACCCTCCTTTTGCTTTCTCCTGCAATACCCTCTATGGTATCCTCTCCCAAATCCCCTTTGTCCCTCTCAGCGAGGACCCTGTCATGCCCCTTCTATTCTCGCATGGCATATGCCATCGCTGACGCGCTCCTTGAAACATCATCTATTTCTAGTTGCCACGATTCTGTCAAATGCGTGTTTGTTGGCGAACCGCATCTACCGGGCTAGCCAGTGCTTACACGAATCGTCTCTGTAGGTATCCTGCGTTGTGCGCACGCCTTCAAAGGGTCGTGAACACGATGGACTCGTATGCACGTGTGTGGGCAACACAATGAACAACAAGCTGCGCAGACAGCTGCTTGCAGACTAACCGAAGTTTTAAGCTCTCGCTCGACCAATCAGATCATATATGTGGCTAGCGTAGATATCTCAACGGCACGTCAGGGGTATCAATACAGCGCATCACGAAGAGGCCTGAATGGTGCAGAAAGAAGGAGGAATTGTTTCTTGGAATTTGTGGCACGCTGGCGGCTCATAGCGCTGACACGTGTAGATTCGTTGATCGCGATGACATTCTGCACACAATGTGCGTGTTTACTTGAAAAGTTTGAAAAATATTGTAGGTGGTTCAGGGGCCCTTTAAGCTATATGTACAACACCATATGCGCCACAGGTGGGACATTTTGAAACGACCCCAATGACTTCAAACGACCCAACTTCAATTAATCACTAGTAATGCAACCAGCTGCAGTAAAAAAGAATGTTCCATGCATTACTACACGCAGTATAAGGCTGTTTATCTCTTTCTGTCTGCTTCATAAAAAATGTAACTACGTGGCGTTACTATGGAGAATGGCACAAGTGGTTTGAAATTTCCGTTTTCGTCTGGTTAGGCTGGATAACTGGTGCCATTTAGCGGGGCCCACTTGAACCAAGAAAGGAGAAAATTTTTCAATGGCTATTGCTGCTGTGGTGGATCCCGCTACTTTTTATCTTCTGCTGCTAATGTTGGCAGCTACGCAGGAAAGGCAGGCAACATTGGGGAGTGCAACTGTGGCGTGAAAAGGTCTGTTTTTAGGTACTTTAACCAGTCAGATCCGGTGAATCTCGTCAGATCTCACAGAAACCACTGATCATGAAGTCCGATTGGGAATCACCGTCGTGGCTGCTGCTACCGCCCTCATGAAGCGCACAGTCCTCGGTTTGATCGGGTGCGTTCGAACGCCCGATTTTCTTGAACCTCTTTCGGCAATGCTGGAAGATATTAGGTCTGACGACACGGCGATACAGGAAAAACTAAGCATCCGCACACAATTGAAAAGGCCTCTTTCAATGTCGGGAAACTTGAGGGCTGCATTCCAGGGACCCTAGTTCGGGGGAAGTCCTCCGAAGAAGGGACTTGGCACTCGCAGCCTGTTTGACTGCGCTCGTCTACTCGGCGAGGCACGTACCAGGCCGAAGCATTGAAATGTCGAAAATTGCGCGCAGTCTTCTGCTTCTGTATGTCTCCTTTGAGTGCTTTGCAGTGACATGCTTTAATGTAGCACATCGCAAGGCAACCGTCAAAACACGTCGACTGGATGGCGAAACCTAAAGTTCCAAAATCGAGCGAGCGTGCGTTGCAGCGCGGATACATATAACGAGGGGAACAGTTGGTGTGACAGGCCCTCGCACGCCTCCAATACAGAAAGTCGTTCTTGCCGTGACGCGAACATGCATCCTCGCTATTATCGCGGTGTTAGAGATTAGGAGGAGGCAAACGCTCCAGCAGTTCCGGAGACCCGTCATCAGGTTTGTGTTCGAGTGTGGTATTCCAGGGATCCTAGTTCGGTGGCAGTCCTCGGAAGAAAGACTTGACACTCGCAGCCTGTTTGACTGCGCTCATCTGCCTGGCGAGGCGTGCAGGTACCCGGCTACAGAACACCTACTAGCTGAAGCATCGAAATGTCCAAAGGTGCGCGTGCCGGCAAGCTGGCTCGGGCGAGTTGGGGAGCGCGAAGTATGCGAGTGAATATTTTTTTTTGAAAAAGCTGGCAAAATATTGGGGGTGCACAAATTATGCAAGGGCACAAACTATGCGTGTAAATACACTAATTGTAGGTGCATGCTTGTGTGGCATATACAGATTCCTTCTTGTGTTGAAAGGCGCTGCATCTATGTATTCCAGATCCAGAGGGAGACGAGATCGTCATGTCCAGTGATGCAGAACTGGCACAGGCTTTGCTGAACATGAAAGACGGGTTGCTGAGGATTTATGTGACCGTTGATAACCCATGGGAGCGAGGTGGAGCTGCTCCATGCACGTCGACACAGGCAGTTCATGCTGGAGTTGTCTGTGACACTTGTGACCAAGAGATTCGGGGAGTTCGTTACAAGTGCCTGCAGTGTGAAAACTATGACCTCTGTGGGCCATGCCACGGAAGGAAGGTGCACGAGGAGCACGACTTGCTGAAGCTTGTCAACCCTGGCATTGTGAGTTTGTTGTCTCCCTTGAGCAAGTCTTGCATCTTTTCTGTGAAGCATGACACTACGAAGGGGTGGCCATTTGAGGTCACCATGCAAAATTGGCCTATCAGTGCATCTTTGATTTGAAGCATGAAGCTATTTGCTAGCATGATACCATCTGATGGAAATTTGCTCATGTAATTCTAATATGCTCTAAATGGGGTCATATAAATGAGTCTGCCTATCCAAATGTAGCATGAAGCTACGAAGAAGAACTAGTGCAAGTTGAGGGCAGACCTTGTTCACATATTGAGCACTGTAAGTCTGGTGCACTAAACAAATGTAATACTGCTTCTTGCTATAGCTCTGTCATATATGATAATAATTATTTATTTATTTTCATATACTGCAGTTCGTTGAAGGGCTATCGCAGGAGTGGGTACAGAACACTAAAAAGTATAAGAAAGTAACTTGAAGTAGGTGAGATAATTCGCATTGGACCTGCGAAGGCTGTGTGTTTTTAAACCCCATCACTGCAGCCGTGATTGACCATTTTTATTGATAAATGTTTCTGTAGACGGTTCTGTAGAGCATATTTTCTAATTGCAATCGCTCTGCCATCTCTCCCTTAGAAAAGTGCAGGTGTGCTAATTTATGCCGTGCTCAGTTGGAGACATGTTACAGTCAGCGTGCGGGCAGTAGCCGATTAAAGCAGGATTTGGTGTAGCCTTCTCACACGTCCTTCTTTGCTCACGCTACCATCTATTGCGGCGAATGCTTAGCTTTTTTTGTTTCTGAGAGTTTGTGTTCTGCTCCTGTGTTCATGCCAGCATCTTGTGCACTACAACAAATTGCCCCTCTTTTTTTTTTTGTGACCACTTGTAGAGTGAAATTCTGCCTGCATATGTCTGAGACGTGTTTTCTAATAGGTTGTGTCCTGTGGTAAATAGCACAATTTCAGTCACTGGGATAGATGATTGCTTGTAGACGCAGACATTATTGTGCGAGGAATTGAAAGTGAACTTCATAAATCACTTGCTATGTCAGAAAACACATTGATTGCAATTTATGAATTGAAATCTGTCATTACTGAACACACAGCCACGTACAACTAATTTTGGAACTAGTGCTGGTGTTGAGATGTGTACCATCACACCTCTCATTGAATGCGTGGTTGTTATTATGGTAGCATTAACAAGCCTGTCTCCAACTGTGGCCATTTTGAGTTGGCAAGTGCAGTGCACGCTCACAATCGTGTCGAGAGTTACATCACTATGTGTAGCCAAACGAGCTCAAATTCAAACTTAACATCATTCGCCCTCGCGCTCCTAAATGGGGTGATGACGTTTTTTGCCAAGCACATGTACATTGCTGAAAGTGCTGTGACATGCAGCAAAGAAACGCTCGGTTTCTCATCGTCCGCAGAGAGTTGCAGGCAGGGAGAAAAGTCCAGAGAAAAAAATCCTCTCCACAAAGTGAATCATGACAAGGGGGCGAAGCTCTGGAGAGTTAAATCGCCTGCCCACTCATGCTTGTACCGTAATTACTCGATTCTACCGCGCCCTCGATTGTAACGCGCACCCGGTTTCCACGATGAAAAAAAAAAGTAAGACATCGATTGCAACGCGCACCCATTTTTCTCGTTGGCCCGCACGATCACACCACTCAGGGAAAACGACTCCTTTCGGGAGCTTCTTCTGTTTAAATATGAGGTGCGGGGGAAGCTTGTGCCTATCTGACGTGCAACGGAGCATTGCCGTCACTCTAGTTTTACCGTGGCCCGATGTGAGCACGCGAACTTGCTTTGCCCCCTTCTTCTCTACGGTTGTGGTGCCAGGCATGTCGAAATAAAGAAGCGTCTGATCGGCATTCCCAATTTGCCCAAGCAGGTAGCCGTTGTTGTGCCGCAAGTTTAGGACAAATCTCTGAAACGTGTGAAGCTTTTCTTTGTACTCCTCCAGCAACTTTTGGAATATGCCCGTTCGCCTTCGGAGGGAAAAGCCTTTCCTTTTCATAAAGTTAGTTAGCCAGCACCTGCTCGCTTTAAACTGGCTCCGCATTAGCCCTTTTTCTAAGGCTAACTGCATAGCCTGCACTTGGAGCAGTTCTGTTGTCACGGGCCGCTGTGCCGCTCACTGCTGAATCACATACTCACCGAGCAGCTCTTCAATTTGCGCAAACCGACTCTGCTGTGGTCCACTGAAGCCTTTGCGTGAATCTTTGCTGTCGACAATATTCTGCTTTTGTTTTCGCCAGTCCCGCACGCACGTTTCGGGAACTCCGAACGACCGCGATGTGGCCCGATTTCCGTCCCGTTTCGGCACACGCGATGACTTTTCTTTTAAAAGCGGCATCGTGGTGCACTCATCGAGTTTTTGGAGTCGGCCCTTCCATGCTGTCAATGCTAATGCACTACAAGATGACGAACTCTTCAGCAGACGTACGAAGTGCCGCACATGGGAAACACATAGGCAGAAATGGCCGACGCACGTAGAGGGCGGCCATTTTGAAAATGCTTATGGCAATACGATGACCGTATTCATTTTTTTTCGTACTCGATTCTAACGCGCATGCGATTTATGAACTCGCTTATCGGGAAAAAAGGTGTGCGTTAGATTCGAGTAATTACGGTAAATGATTGCCAATACATGTGTACAGTATATACAGTAAAACCTCATTAATTCGAACTCGGTTGTTTCGAAATCTCACTCAATTCGAAGGATTTTTGCGGTCTTGTATCTGGCAATGCAAGTTTGAGTGGATAATTTGAAGCGGCGGCCGGCACCAGTCCGGTTAATTGGGAAAACTTTGGGTGCCATGTGCCAGTTCCAAATTCCGATTTTGTGGCAAATCCGCTGAAACGATGGCCCTTAATAGCCACAAATCAATCCAATGTAGCGATACTCATAAGTGGCAGCTGAAGCATCCCAGCCTCTCAACTTCCAGCAGAAAAAAGAAACAAAACAACAACAACAACAACAAAAAAACGGTCTCGTGGTCAATCGAAACGTAGGCCTGCAGAAAACGAGATGGGCTTCTCTGCAACATAGCCATGGCGAGCGGGCAGCATATTGCATGTTTCCCGCATAGTCAGCGGGTCATGGTTTACCCATTCTTTCTAGAATTGCAAAGAAATTAATAAACTACGGTTTAACAGAATTCGCGATGTATGCCAACCTCAGATTACTCGTTCCTACAACAATTCGTGCCTTTGCACTGCTGGCAAAGTTCTTGCCAGCAACACCTACTTTAAAAACTAAGTTCAAAAGTTTAAAAGATCACTTTTTCCAGCCAAAACACATTGTGAGTTTCGTCATACTAGCCATTATTAAATTCCTAGTTATACCAGAAAGAATGTGCGAATGGTCACATTATGACGTAACGAGGAGCAGTCAACATGCTTTCCGTGTGTCATTACTGTGTTGCAGTGAAGATGTCTTGTTTTCCTGCAGGTGCACATATCAGGTAATGACGGACGACAGCATTTTTTTTTTGTGGCAGCAGCGAGGCTCATCGTGCCTTCATATTTGCGGCAAAATTAAGACGAGGTATTGCTGGAAAACCTATTCCTTGGTGCCGCAAACTAGCCGGCACAGCAAACAACAAGCACTGACTACTTTGAATAGTTCCAAGTTGCTTGCATTCCACTTTTTGCATGTACTGTTAATTCAAAAACTTATTTAATTTGAAGATTTCCCACGGCCCCAGCGACTTCGTTTTATTGGTCACGTTGGGTTCTCCTTTGTGGTCCTTGAAGTGTAGAGCCAATGGTTCTTCGATGGGATCTAGCCTGAAGTTAACTAAGACACCTTCTATTCACGTTTTCATATTTAGGTATTACAGCAAAAGCTGTGTATGGCTAGAAGAAATGAAAAACCATTCAGCAGCTGTTACGAGTAGTCTTCATTGGCTGTGTTATCAGTTAGGTTGTTCGCAGCGTGTTACCCAAGCTGACGCACCATTGGCTGCATTGTGAGTGACGTCGTCTGTCCCGTCTCAGCTGTGGCGCTGAGCACGCGTGCCTCAATTTCTCCTAAAACCTTCCTCATGGGTATGCTGTGGACAACACTAGAACAGCGCCAACAGTGTAAATGTTAGAGAGTTCGCATTCGCCGGGCCGATGGTGCAGTCTGGGCTGAAAAACTGGCCCTGGGGGCCAAGTTCCGGCAGCGACTGTGTAGTCATGAAATTGCGAATGGGAATGCAAGCACTGGAGGCAGGCAGATCCTGCAAACCATGCCACCAAGCTAATTCGCGATATCAAACGCTTGAAACAACGTGACGTCAATGTGATCATTGCAGGAGCGCATTCACTGGAGCGAATGCCTGCTTTCGACAGGAGTTTCTTCAGTGGCACATTGGCTTTGGCTGCAACGTCTGTAGCCGCTTGTGGTTTGTGAACACATTGCAAAACGCATTTAACAGCTCATTACACTCCTCCGTGATCATGCGAGACATAATAGGCAGCATGTGAAATAAACACTGTGGTAAACCCAAGCTAAACGTGTGTCTAACCTCACACACATGTAGCCAATGATTGTGAAAGCCTTCAGTGCAGTGTCAGCTTGAATCCACTGTTAAACACGGGGACCGCACGTTTCAGCTTTCACTGGTTAAACATTTGTAGAGGGGGGAGTCTTCTAAGTACTTCAACCATGCATGAATGCTTCGTTTCCCGACTAAACTGGGCTTCAACGAGGGCTGCGTTGTCGGGTAAATTTTTAGGAAGGCGTTGCACTATTTTTTGAATGAGGTCGTTGACCACTTGGCCTTTGATTCCGTGCTATAAGACATGATGCTCATGAATAGTAGCATGAAGCGATTTAATTGCTGCTTCTCTAACTCTCGTTCCTAGGGTGGCTTGCTGTCTGTGTAGACATTGAGCCGCTGTATGCCAATCACTTGCCTCCGAAGTAGCAGCTTGTTGGCAGCGTTGCTGCTTTGCCGCTGCTTCCCGAACTCTTGCCTCCGGGCTAGCTTTTCTGAATCAGCCTTTCACAGGCGAGAGTGCATTCACCTGCATTATCATTTATGGCACAAAAGAGTATGTGTGGCCCAGAACACGATAATTCTTCATTGTCACCAGTCATAGCACAAAGTGCACATAATGCCTTACAGACTGTCCTCTTTGCTTTCCGTGCCTCGACTTTCGTCTGTTTCTTCTAGCACATTCGTGCTCGCGCTGCAGCCCTTATTACCGTGGTCTGAGAAATTGGGCTCCATGCAACAGTTTTACATCCAGTACCAACCACTTATCCAAAAGTATTTTGCTTTTTTGCGATGACAGTACCAAAATTAATTTTGTGAACTAGAAGCACACCATCGTCAATTGTTCTGAAACCGCATACATCCCAAGATATTGATAATTGGATTCAAATCAAGGGAGCACGAAACTAGCCATAAAGTAGCCATGACGTTTCTTCTGCTGCCCCCAGCAAAGAGAAGTAATCGGACTGGTGCAAAGTAGCCGAACCTGGCAATCTATGAAGCTTACCTTCTCACATCATGGTTGTGCACTAGCATTTCAAAATAATCTTTCTCTCTGCTTGTAATGAACCACTTCATAAAAACCTTGCGGTAGAACCCTTTCCATTGGGCATGCAATAATTTAAGTGTATAAAGAACATTTGCTAAATGTCGCATGGTGAGGGGAGTGGCACATGTGCGTAGCATAGTATTACAGATGTGCACTTGTCTTTTCAGCGTCCCTTGTGGTCATTTCCTGGCTGGAAGCGCTTGTGGCGCCACTGTAGTTATCCTCGAAGAGGAGGCTGCCCAGCCCCAGGAGGTTCCCATCGTTTTGCACACCGGCCAGACCAAAGACAGCACCCCCAGGAGTTCCTGCGTGGAATTGGAGACACTGTAGCCAATCTTCTTGAGCCATTTGGTGAACTTCTTTGTAAACATTTAACAACGGTAACGCAAAGAAGGCACATAGCACCAACTCTCAACAGTCTCAATGGGGGGGGGGGGCACGATAGGGAGGGGAGGCTGAGCGCCTCCAACTTTTTATAGTGGTCACTCTTGCTGCACGCTGGGGAAGCCAACAAGTAAAGTGAAGTTTTTCGTCGCAACAGTGGCAACACTTAATTACGGGAGAATGAAAATGTTACGAGGCAATGCTACAACATAGTGAAATTTCTCCAACATTTTCTCTGTTGAATTTCTTTGTAGGCTTTTTGTGGTGCGGGTCGCCGATGCGATGCCTTTGCATCTTGTGCTGTAGTATTGCAGAGCAGGCAAGCGATGAACAGGGGCCTTAGAATATTACATCACTTGTTCATGCTTTTATTCTGTTCAGGCTTTTATTCTGCTGTGACTTATTTCTGAAGTTACGAATGGGAACGAGCAAACTTTTTATTAAAGACCGGTCAAAGCATTTGCTGCTTCCGGAAAATGATTTTCTTCGAAAAGGATATATCGTCCCCGCTGCTCTGTCGAAACAGTTGCGAGCCAAAAAGTGTGACGAATCATTTTGGATGTGGAAATCGGGCTAAGGGCGCCATTCCTCAGTCTGTTAAAGTGTGATTGAACTTTGTGGTATCCAAGAAAGCGAGTCATGTCACCTCTGTGTATGGAAATTCATATCAAAATGCAAGCGTGTCCATGTCAGGCTTTGCTCCGTTGCCTTTGTTTTCACGACCTGCACGCTTGTTCCATGGCTGTTTTCTAGCGTTCACGGTTGAACGTTCCCCAGCAGGGGCGCCTGCGCAAATAGGCGTTTGGTGTGTAGCAACACCACGGACCCGAGCTAACGGGGGAGTTTTGACTCCCTCCCACACCTAGCCGTGCGTGGCTTTGCCATGTCCGGGGAAAAGGGGATCCTGGGGGTTGAGCCGACACTGGGTGATTGGACCTTTAAGGCCCCCCAGCAGAGGAAACGCACCTCTTTGGCCCCGGCTTCACGTAGACGGCACCCCTGGCCTGACCCACCCTGGGGAAATTGGCAGTCGCCTTTTCCTTTCTCTCTCTCCCTATATCTTCGTCTTTATCTCTCACTTTTTATCTGTCCTGTCCTCTAGTCTCTTCCGTTTACTTCAAAACTTGCTGGCGGCTAGTGTTAACCCTGTGCAAATAGCCTACCTCGGCCTAGGCGCATTGGGTTATAGTGGCGTTGTACGACTGGCATCTGCAGGTTTCAGCATCCACAAACTTGTAGCGTCCCCTCATTGGGCTCCGTGGTGGGTGGCCGCCAACGCTGCTGAACAAAAATAAGACAGGCATGCATGGAGCATTCCCCCTACTGTCTGATCGTACCGGCTTAAAGCGGGTACGCACCGATGATATAAATTTTTTCAACCAGCCAAAAGAAACATTTCTCAACTTCCATGTCATTCACCGAGAGAAAACTGGAAAGCAAGCCAGGACCGTATCCCCATTCCTAGTTGCCAGGTGTCTTGCTGAAACTCTCGGGGCTGGATACAAAGTAACCAAAATGGCTAGCGGAGATTTTCTCCTTGAACTTCGGGACAAAGAACAATTTGTAAAGCTAGACAGCCTCTCGACATTTGGTGACGTACCGATAACCGTAACACCACACAGATCTATGAACATAACTCGCGGAGTGGTATCTGACGCTGACTTACTTGACCTGACCGAAGCTGAACTTTTGGAGGGGTGGAAGAGCCAAAATGTCACTAATGTACAGAGAATTATCATCAGAAGAGATAATAAGGAAACACTGACAAAACGCTTAATACTCACGTTTGCATCCAGTAAACTACCAGAATCTATTCAAACAGGGTACACGAATAATCTATCATGCCGTACATACCAAACCCTTGTCGTTGCTTCCAATGCCAGAGGTATGGCCATGGCTCTAAAACCTGTCGTGGTCGCCAGACTTGTGCACAATGTGGAGTCCTAGGCCATGTGTCTGAGAACTGCAAACAACCGCCACACTGTGTAAACTGCGAAGGAAACCATGCCGCATATTCACGCTCCTGCACATACTGGAAAAAAGAAGAAATAATTACGTTGAAGGTGAAGGAGAACATTTCATTTAAGGAAGCACGGCGAAGAGTAGCACCATTCTATGGACCTACATACGCTGATACGGCGCGTCAGGGGGCACCGCCGCACCAGCCCTCGCCACTCCTTCGGCCCGCGCATAGCGAGCTGGCGGTTGTGGCACCTGCCCCCAAGGCGGCTGTAGCCCAGGCTAAACCGCCTACTCCCAAACAGAGACCGGAGACTCCAGAGTCCTCGGGTCTCAAGGCCTCAACTCACCAGGCGAGGCCCAAAATTTGAACTAACAGCCCGCACGTGCTGGCATCCAGTGCCTCCGAGGAGGCAATGGATACGTCGGTACCCTTGGTGCCGAAAGAGTGGCGTGGCTCCTTGGAGCGTGCCAAGAAAACAAAAAAGCAGATAACAGGGCCTGGTGATGGCCCTGTTAAGTGAACTCAAACTCCCTGTCTAAACAACCACTCTGTTTTCGTACACACAGCACTATTTTACATTCACCATGAACACTCAAATTATACTATGGAACGTCAGGGGTCTTCTCGGAAACCTTGATGACATCCAAGAACTTTTACACGAACATTCACCAGAAGTGCTGTGTGTACAAGAAACGCACCTTAATTCAAAACACACAAATTTTCTTCGTAAATACGTTATTTTCCGAAAGGACCGTGATGATACCATGACATCATCCGGAGGTGTTGCCATCATAGTGAATCAAAAAATTGCGTGCACACACTTACAACTCCAAACATCCCTTGAGGCAGTGGCTGTTCAAGCTGTTCTTTTTGATAAACTGATCACAATCTGCACTATTTACATTCCTCCTAGCTATCAGCTGCAAAAATGTGATTTACACTCTTTAATTGATGAACTTCCAGAGCCTTATGTTCTCCTTGGAGACTTTAATGCGCATAGCAGGCTATGGGGTGACTCTCGGTATGATGCGCAAGGCCGACTGATTGAACAGTTCCTTCTCTCCTCGAGCGCGTGTCTCCTAAATCGAAAAGAACCAACCTATTGTAGTCTCGCTAATAACACCTACTCCTCCATAGACCTAAGCATAGTATCTCCATCTCTTGTGCCTCTACTTCAGTGGAAAATCGTCAGTAATCTGTACGGTAGTGACCACTTCCCTGTAGTTTTGAGCACACCTACAGCAACTGAGTGTCCACCACGTGTTCCCAAACGGCTTATAAACAGAGCCGACTGCGAACAGTTTTATACCATCGCTCGTTTAGGTTGGAGTGACATATGTACCTTGAACATTGATGTTGCTGTCAACTACTTCACAGCGTTTTTGATTGATGCTGCAAAAAAATGTATCCCACAAACAAATGGACACCCTGGAATACGGCGTGTGCCATGGTGGAACTTTGAATGCCGAAACGCGCTCAAACAGTAAAACAGAGCATGGAGGTTGCTTCGGAACTCGCCGACAGCCGAAAATCTTGACACCTTCAAGAAAATGGTCTCAAGGCAGGAGAACGCGTCGGCAGGCCAGAAGAGAAAGCTGGCAGAAGTTTTTGTCGGGGATCAATTCATACACACAGGAGGCCAAAGTCTGGAACATGGTTGGTAGAATAACAGGAAAACAAGTACACTCACTTTCACTCGTAAACACTCAGGGTGATACCTTGGACGATCAGGCAAACTTCCTCGGTGCACACTTCGAACGGGTATCCAGCTCGTCCCACTATACTGACACTTTCCAAAAATACAGAACAAGAATAGAAAAGCAGAAACTCGAACACAAATGCACTAGATACGAGGCATATAACCAAGCTTTCAGTCCAGCTGAGCTCCGAACATCTCTAAACTCCTGCAGTACTTCTGCCCCAGGTTCTGACCGTGTAGTGTATGAAATGTTAAAAAACCTACCAACCGAAACACGAAAAACCTTACTTTGTTTGTACAATGCTATCTGGTTTTCTGGCACTATCCCTACCTCCTGGAAAGAGGCTATTATTATTCGCGTTTTGAAAGAGGGCAAGGACCTTTCGTTAGCTTCGAGTTATAGGCTTGTTGCACTTACAAGCTGCTTGTGCAAAGTCTTCGAAAAAATGATAAACTGTCGACTTGTACATTTCCTTGAAACAAACGATTTGCCCGACCCATTTCAGTGCGGGTTTAGAGAGAGTCGATCCACCACAGACCGCCTTGTTCCTATCGAGGCACAAATCGGAGACGCTTTCGTCCATAAACAATATTTTCTCTCTGTGTTCCTCGATATCGAAAAGGCTTAGATACAACATGGTGCTTTGGAATTCTGAGACCTCTCCCACCTTGGCGTGCGCGGAAGAATGTTTCACATAATCCAAAGTTACCTGTCAAACTGGACATTCCGTGTCCGAGTGGGCAGCGTTCTTTCCTAAACAATTGTCCAGGAAACTGGCGTGCCGCAAGGTGGTGTACTTAGCTGCACACTTTTTCTCGTCAAAATGAATTCCTTGCGCTTGTCCATTCCTTGCAATATGTCTTACTGTACATATGCCGATGACGTCCAGCTTGGCTTTAGATCTTGCAATCTAGCAATGTGTGAGTGGCAGGTTCAGTTAGGTTTAAACGAGGTCTCCAAATGGGCAGCGGAAAACGGATTCAGACTGAACCCACAAAAAAGCATGTGTGTCTTGTTCTCCCGAAAGAGAGGCATGCACTCAGAACCCGACATTTAACTGAACGGTCACTGTCTGTCTGTTAATGCGGAGCATAAATTCTTAGGATTAATCTTGGACAACAAGTTGACCTTTGTACCGCACATCAAGTATTTAAAAACAATGTTTAAAAGCCATGAATGTTTTAAAAGTGTTGTCACGTACTATGTGGGGCAGTGACGGGCAATGTCTCATGAATCTGTATAGAAGCCTCATTCGCACCCGCTTAGATTATGGGGTCGTTGTTTATCAGTCTGCGACTCAAAGTGCTTTAAAGATGCTGTACCCTGTGCACCATTTGGACATCCGCCTTTCTACAGGTGCTTTTCGCACCAGCCCCGTAGAAAGCCTTTACGTTGAGTCAAATGAGTGGTCGCTTCATCTGCAGAGAACTTATATGTCCTTTGTATATTTCCTTTAAGGTGAAAGCAGACAAGAAGCACCCCTCATACTCTACTATTAATGATTTGTCGAGCTCCATTCTGTTTCAAAACGGGCCTTCGATGAGGCAGCTCTTCTCAGTTCGCCTGAAGGGTCTAGCTGAGGAAACTGGAGTGTCACTTAAACACAGTTTAATGGCTCCTGTAGCATACCCGCCACCGTGGCAGTGGCAGACTATAGACTGCGATGTGTCTTTTTTAGAAGTTACAAAACATGCGCCTATTGCCCATATCCGAACATACTTCCTGGAACTTCAACACAATTACACACGTCCTGAGTTCTTTACAGATGCCTCCAAGTCTAACTCCTCTGTATCCTACGCTGCTGTCGACCCATCCTTTTCGGATGCTGGCCCTCTACATCCAGGCACAAGTATCTTCACAGCGGAAGCTTATGCGATACTTGTGGCGGCTAAACACATCAAGCAATTACAAATACAGAAAGCAGTAATTTATACGGACTCCTTCAGTGTGGTAACGGCTCTGCACACTCTTAAAGAAAAAAAAAAAAACCCTGTCCTCATCTCACTTTACTCCATTTTATGCACACTCTACACACTCAAACAACATGTTGTAGTGTGCTTGGTGCCACGGCACCGTGAGGTCCAAGGCAACGTGAGGGCGGATCAGCTTGCTGCATCCGTCCACGAAAGCACTGCCACTACACCCATATCAATCCCGGCCCTTGATTTTAAGCCGTCTCTCAAACGAAACCTCGGGGACTACTGGCACAGCAAGTGGGATAGACACACACAAAACCAACTATACATTATTAAGCCACACCTTGGCCATTGGCTGCCAGTATCAAAATCGCATCATACAGAGGTAACACTAACGAGGCTCAGGATAAGACACACATACACGACACACTCGCATCTTTTGTCCGGTGGCGACCCACCATTGTGTGACAGATGTGGTGAAGCACTAACAGTTCTTCACATTTTAATTCAGTGCAAACAACTATACACTCTAAGAAAACAACACTTTTCATTACCCTACCGACAATATATACCTTTACACCCTGCAATGTTCGTCGGTAGGGAACCACTGTTCACTTATAAATCGGTGCTAGCTTTTTTAAGAGATGTTCGCTTTTATCATGTCATATACGCAGGCAATACGTAGCGTGACCTCTTAAGAGAGGTTGCTGCTGCAGTGACTACATTTAAAAGCACTTGCCTCGCAGCCCTTGGACACAAGGGCGCTGATGAGGCACTTGTGCTAGTGCCAAATATTTTTACACGTTTTTATTATCAAAACCTTTGTCACCCTTTTTTACTATGCATATCACGCCACTGTCATGATTTTAATACTTATGTTTTTACCCGCATTATCGCGAGGAATTTTAAGGCCCCTATACAGCCACGCAACATAATATTGTCCACGTCTCTACTCATTGAAATGGCGCTCTTTGGCCATCAATTGGCCATTGCGGCATAAAGCGCCACACATCATCATCATCATCAACGGTTGAATGTTCAAGACGAGCTCCGGAAGCAGCACGAAAGGAATGCTACAACCTATGATGAAGTCACCGATGATTACCCGTGCAACGCTGGAACACTGCGCACAGTGTGAGGACGAAGCCTGCACTTGAGCTTAGCTGACAACTAATAAGATCCGTATAGTTGGTCGTGATAAGGAAATCCTGACTAGAGCGAAGACGACATTGAAACGGTGAGCACGAACAAGCATGGAGAATCGGTGCTTAACCCTTTGAGAAGCTTTAAAAAGAAAAATATAACCTACTTTAGTTCGATTGAACCTCCTGCATGATAAATTTGTCATTTAAACTCATTTTGCAGTGTACCGATACATATGATCATTTTTTTTTTTTTAAGGCACTACCACGTTCGACAAGTCGTGTGACGTGCCACTTTCTGCGAGCGATCTGAAAAGTGGAATTTTCTTCGCTCAAAATCTGTAGATAACCAAAAATAAATTTGCACTTTATCTTTAGCATGAGATTTTGTTCTATTTATGCTAAAGGTAAGCATCTATGACTTTAGGGGCAAAGACGTATATATTTACCGCTCAATTAGGATGAGTTCTATAACACCAATTCTTGTTGCAATAAAAAACTGTGTGCCTTGAAGTTAAGTTTTAGTAACTTGACATATTTACAGACAGCTCTACACAGATGGAGTCTAAAAGAGTTAACGCTGATGCTTTGCAGCGTGTAAGAAGGATGTGCACATTAAGAGCTCATCTTAAAGCAGTAGAGTTGCCCACATCAGGGTAAATCGCGCTTTTTCTCAAATAAATGTCCGCTAATTCTGTAATATTTCGTGTTGTTTTTTCGCCTTTATTTGAGCAGCATAACATGGTCGCGAATGTATACACAACACTGGCAGGTAACTCGCATGTTTTCGTTTACGATTTCTGCATAAATTGTAAATATTTTCTCTACAACAATTTTTCGAAATAACAATTGATTTTTAGCAAGCCCTTAAGATTCGTTGTATCGAGGTTTCACTGTAGCATGGCCCTGTCGAGAAGATGAGTGCCAGCAAAGGTGCTGTTGCTGCTTTCTCAACGAGCTCCTTTGGTAGCTGACGAATAGCTCAATATTTAGGGTATTATTACTGGCCATCTTGTTCCAGGATGGGGAAAGATTTTCATTACATTGATTCCCCCAAACGCCAGGAAGTTCCTATCGGGCAGTTGTGGAAGGAGGAATATGCAATCATTTTAACTTGAGTCGCAAGAAGACATGGGCTCACTAGCTTGAAGACTTCTAATGAAACCAGCCATGGCTCTACGACTGACGCCATAATAAAACATTACTGGGATTTTGTGTCTGAACTAAAAATTGAACTCTGAAATATTGATGTGCCAAAAGGACTTCTTTTGGGCAAGCTAGTGCTTACATTGCTGAAGTACACTTGACTGTGATGCAAGCACATTATTTGGAAAGGAGGGGAGCAGGAGAAAGTGAAGCATCCAACTTGTTTAATAACGATCTGAGAAGCTACTGGAAAAAAAGGGAGGAAATTTCCGGTATGCGTGAACAGGCAAATTATGATGTGTAGCAACATGGTCGACATATTATCGAGAAAGCGCATTTCTGTTGAATGCTATGTTATAGAAGTGTGACGCAATGGGACCATTTTCTTTTGATAAAGAAAGCTTCCAACTACTCTCTGGTGGTTTGTTTGCTGCTTTTGCCGAGAATCGGTACTTGCGCAAAGCATGGTTCACATCCGCAACACTGCATTGTGCAACCCCCTTCAAGTAACCATTGAATGACTTCACTATAAAAGGGCAATCATCGCAAACGTTTTTAGAATTCGTCAAGTACAAGCGAAATTAGAGATTTGTCGCGCACTGGAAGTTAAGCAAGGGGGGATGGTACTGGGGAAGAGAGCTATGTCACGTGCACGTCATGACCATGAGCACTTTTTTCTTTTCTTCAAATGTGCAGCTTACTTTAAGTGCAATTGCAAACAAGCACGCAGTCACCTGGAGACCTCCTGTGGCGACATCGGTACTTAAGCAGCTAGCAATGTTTAATCCAGCTTGGGTATATGGCAACATTTGTTGTAGCTGATTTTGAGAATTAAGTGTAAATTTGAGGCCTCGTGCTGCACTATAATGTTTGGCTTGCATCTTGAACAAGTTTCCTTGCAGTGCACGCAAGGAGAAAGTCAAGGCACATATATAGACAGATAGGCTTGCTGTTCTGTGGCTGCTGTTTGGCAGTGCTGAAAGGGTGTTGCCAAGCCCCGATTGCCCTGAAAATAGTGCTGGAACTGCTGCAGGCATCACAGTGGACGTGGCCGGCAGCACTTCTCCAAAGAAGGACAGTGCCACGGAGCCCATGGACACATCGGCGGCGGGCAGAGGTTGTGAAAGCCACTCTGCAGAGCCTCTTGTTCCAGCAGCAGCCAACGGCAGCTGCAGCGTGCAGGGGGGACCATTCACAGAGACCAACAGGGGCGGGGAGGAAGCTGCTTCTGAGCCTGCAGCGGTGGGTGGCTCTTCATTTAGCTGCATTGTGAGCGGCACTTTTGTCTCTCATGCTTTCCATTGCTTCCATCTTTCCAGCATTTTTCTAGTGCTTTCCATTTTTTCAGCATTGATTAAAAGTTGTCTGAAAGTAAAAATCGATGCTTCTGGCTGAAGTCAAGTGTTAACATGCTGTTGTGACAGTGAATAAAGCTGCAGTTAGACTGGGAAATACTGCCCGGGCAGTACAAGCAATTTGTGTTGTGCATTGATGGCAGCAAGAACAGTACAGCAGTCATCCGTCGAGTAATCTGATAATTTATGCACCTTCCAGTGTTATTGCTGCTGCTTGTGTGGACTCTTGAATAGAATTATCGCAATCTATTTCAAAGCTTCCCAAACGGTCTTGAAGCTTTCCAAACATTGCGGGACAGTCTGCTCCAAGCATCACTTACAGTTTTTGTAGGTGAGAACCGAATACATTAAAATAAAGCAATAAATGCATGTGGTAATATGTTGTCAGAGCATAACATTGCTTAATGGGCCTGTCGAGATTATTAAGAAAATTTGTGTTCATTAAAACACTTTTAGGCATTGTGAGAACCCTCATTGGCAGGTGGCTTTTTTCAGCACTCTGTACGTTTTGCAAAAAATTTTCACCGCATTATTCTTACACACCCTCAACTTTCCTTTGATTTGTCACAAAAGTACCGTGAGCATTATGCAATCAAATATGGCATGACTGCTAATATGGCTGTTGAAGAGGGACTCGTTTGGCTGTTTCTTTCGAGTGTGTTGGCAATTTGCTATTGAGCAAAAAAGTGGCACTGAGACATGGTACCATTCGCCCGAAGCAACTTGTGTACAGTGCATTAGTACTGTGCCAGGATGATTGCTCTACTGCACACAGGCATTATGCCGTGTGAGTGTGCATACATATATGGAGGCTGACGGGGTATTGATGGTGTTTGCCTTTTGCCTGTTCTTTTCAAGCGAATGTTGCATTTATGCACAGAACCTGCATTCTGAGAAACATGCTGCCCTCTTTGATGCAGGAGGTTGAGGTGCCCTCTGGCTGGACTCTCTTGAATGTGCTGCGGGACTCCCATGTAGGTGACGATCTCCCTCGTTCCATGAGCCTGGCTGCTCAGGCTGGAGACAAGCCTGGTGAGAGCAAGACTTGGTAAACTTTATAGGCATCTCGTGTGTGCAATGGACAGTTTTCAACCACACAAGTGCCACCAATTGGCGGTTCTCCGCAAAACGCCCATCGCCACTCAGCTTGGTCAAGGGCACTCGAGCATAGGACGGAGTGAACGACCAATAAGTGGCTCAGGCGTCCTTGAGCATGGGGAAATCAGCTTGGTCAAGGGCACTTGAGCGTAGGACGGAATGAACGACCAATAAAAAGTGGCTCAGGCGTCCTTGGGCATGGGGAAATCGAGGATTGCTCATCGTTTCTCCCAGTCTAGCTCAATGGAGCCTTCAGAGGTTTCACATGCACAGCTTAGAAAGGCCTTGCATGTGGATTACACCATACAGATTTGTTTTTGCTATTTATATGTCCATCACATGAAACACCATTAGTCAAGAGTAACATGCTTGCTGCTTCACCCATAGTGAAGTGTGCTACACATTTTGCACAATCGTGTCTCTTCACTAGAGATGAACAAATTTGGGTTTCGAAGCTAATATTGATTTGGTTGAATATTCCAAATAGCATATGTAGCACATTATTGCAGCATTTTTAAGAACTTGACTAGGTGCAGGAGGTACTTTTTTGGTTCCAAGTGGAGTGGAGATTTGTATATCAGTAGGGTGCAAGTTATAACTCGTTACTATGCACAAAAGCTCATTTTCTCTGTTTCTTTGCCACCTCAGTGCCGGGTCGTAAGCCTTCCTTTTCTCTCTCTTCAAAATGAAATTTCATTAATACCAGTGAAGGTGATATGCAAGTTTTAAGTGTTTCTTCACAGTAGCACAGATTGCTCGAAACTGGTTGGTTTCATAGAATAGGAGCCCTTGTCGCTGCAGTGAAAACATCTTTGCTGAAGGATTATATACCTACATTCATTCCTTTCGAATACTTCGAAATTTCTTATAATCTAAGTTACTCTAAAAGTGCATTCCAAGCGCCCAAATATTTGCACATTTCTACAATAATTTAAGGAGTCGGTAAAAAAGTGTGCTTTTGCTAAGCATGAGGAATGTGTATGTCTCTCCCTGTTTTGCTGTTCTCCTTTGCACACATTTGCACTGGCTCCAAGTTTTGGCTCTATTTGTTGACGCAGTCGACACTGCCTTGGGCCAGATGCTGGCCATGGGATTCAACAACGAGGGTGGCTGGCTGCGTCAGCTGCTCGAGGTCAAGCATGGAGACATTGAAGCAGTCCTCGAGTCGCTGCATCCTTCTCCCAAATGAGGCCACTTGACCAGTGGTTGGAATAATTTTTTTTTTCCATGAGCACTGTTTTGGTAGTATTCATGGTAAAGAAGAAGCTTATGTGCACACCTAAAGATAACACATATGGTAGCATTAATTTCATGTGGCTCCAAAAGACCAGTTCATGATTTTGCTTTGACAATGTCTGCCTAGGCGAGCAATGTAAACAAAAATGACTCCTAGTTTTCTTAACACACATTTTGTTAGGATCTCCCTTCACAAGGGCAGGTTGCAGGATTGCACCCCAGCTGTGGCGGGTGCATTTTCGATGGAGACGAAAATGCTGCAGGCCTGTGTGCTCAGATTTGGGTGCACGTTAAAGTACCCCAGGTGGGCGAAATTTCTGGCACCCTCCACTCTCATAATCATGTGGTGGTTTCAGGACGTTAAACCCCACATATTAATCAACCTTCACAAGTCAACTACGACCAATTAACTATGCATGACTAAGTGTGCCAACATTTCTGAAGGCAAGTAGAACTTGTTTACAGATGTTTAAACAGGCCTTTGCTTCTGAGTCGGTGGTTGCAGCTGCACATATTGTGGAAGCTCGATTATGCATGAGCTGCATTTTGCAACAGATAAGTTTGGTCTTGGCAAAACCCTTAAAAAAATTACGTACTAAAATACCTACAGTGCAATATTACACCAACTTCACCAGTTACAATCCTTTTTTTTTCTCCCTCAAGTTTGATTCGCCCCAAGGTTTTACGAAATTAAAATAAAGATGCACCTGAATTTGATACTAGATTTTTAGCCAAAAACTGAAGGGCTCCCATATTGACAATTAGACAAGATAGAGACATGCACAATTTGCTTCACAGAATTGAGAATTTGTTCACCTGACAATGCCTTTACTGCAGTGACCCAGTCTTTTTTTTTGGTTTTTTAAAAGCAATGCAGCGGCTTTTTGGTGCTCCTTGCTTGTGTTCGCGTTGAAGGGCCATTAAGGCCCTTTTCTTTCTAGATGTTCTCGGCAGGATTGTTTCATCAAGAGCAAATTCGGGCCATAAAATTATTTACTCAAAATTGTGTAAATTTTCAAGCTTGTTTCATTCTATTATTTAGTGTGTATCATTCCATATTGCTTATCTTGCTTGGACTTTTTGTGTGCAGTATTTTACAAATAATAAAATAAAAATTAATTGGTACAAGTCTATGGGCTGCTGAACTTCTTTCTTAGAGCTACTCATGCTCAGAAGCCTCGAGCATGTAAAAACACCATCATGTGAGCATTATGATAAAAGCACCACATCACCAGTTGCTCCTATGGACCTTTGCAGAAATTGGCCTGCACCCCCTGCAGTGGCTACAAAGCACCCTTAGAAGCCGGAGTGTCGTCAGCTAGTTAAAGCGTTTGCTCACCTAGTTTCCCACAGCGTGCAGGCGTACAAGCGCATCGTTGCAGGAATGTCGCGCAGGTAATACCCTGCTTCAATCTGCACTCACAGAAAAGGCACAGCCCAGAGCAACATGTCAGCAAACACTAGTATTTATGACCTATTAATGACCTGGGAAAACGCTCACGTAGCCCTGCCGCGGTTGTCTAGTGGCTAAGGTACTCGGCTGCTGATCCGCAAGTCACGGGATCAAATCTCGGCTGCGGTGGCTGCATTTTCGATGGAGGCGAAAATGCTGTAGGCTCCTCTGCTCAGATTTGTGTGCATGTTAAAAAACCCCAGGTGGTCGAAGTTTCCAGAGTCCTCCACTACGGCGTCTCTCGTAATCATATGGTGGTTTTGGGATGTTAAACCTCACATATCAATGAAATTAAAATGCTCACGTTCCAGCAAAAAGGACCATTGTATTGGATACATTACTCTGCTTTTGCGGCGAGTACCCTGTGCTTCGTTGATTGTATTTCCACGTAGTGGAAGCTTTTCTCGTTTGTTTTATTCTCAGCATGACCGTACAGCTTCATTATTAGTACTTTACGTCGGGCACTATCACTTGTGGTATGCTTCTGTGTGGTATGCAGTGCAAGACCTAGGCACTTCGCAAATGATAATCAATGCAGGGGTGGAAGTGCCTAAACGGCAGTTTGCACGTGCAATGCCAAATTTCGTCCAGAGTTTTATGATCAACCGAGCAACATGCGTGGACTACTCAAAAGACGCAACCACGTCCATATGAAACCTTGCATTTTGGATCCTGCGTAAATCTTGTACCATGTGAACAGAATGCATGGTTCTTGTTAAGGTGGCGTGTGTGTGTGCATACCTCATTATGCGACACTATATATGTTTTAACAGCCAAATTTTTAGGCAAGCTATAAAGTTGCAAAAAAACTCTCCGCATCATTGCCAAGCAACCGCGGAGCGCGTGCCATGCTCGGCGGTTGCTTGGCAATGATGCAGCGAGTTTTTTGCCATATCTACAGAAAAAAAAGAACTACGTCTCCGGCGTAGTACTGACTGCAATAGCAACAGTTTCTAATGTTGTAATGGTGGTGCCGCATGCGCTTCCTTATCTTTTTGTTACCGCACCATTACTCATGTAACGCTGCTTTGCGCAAACTACGTCGAATAACTGGGGACCATTTACATAATCTTGGAACCTTCTAATGAGATCACACGCACAACGCATACATTAGTTTGTTCTGGAAATTATGCAACTACTAGCGATAACGCTGGAATCCTCGATGGCCCATGTATAAATGTTGCCGCGCTTTGCTGCGTGGAAGACTGTCGACGGCCGATGCTCTATGTTTGCTGCGATTAGTCTACAGCGTGTATTGCTTGTAGAGGGATGTTTCGTTTCCCAGACACAGGTTAGCCCAAATAAAAAAATTCACTCTCGAAAACAACAGCTGCTTCGTTGACTTCACGACCCCAACAATACGAAGGCTGACAGCTAACTCTTATGGATCAGACATTGCAACACTCACAACTACAAAACACTGGTGTAAGAGAATAAGTATGTCCGCTTTAGGGAGAAATGCTCTTATTGCACAATCTCTGCCGATTGAGAGCCCACCACGTAGCACAGATCACGAGCCGTTCGCTGATGCTTAGAGATATCGTGCGTGCCAGATATTGCAACCGCAACTGCAATATTGCAACCGCAATTTTACATGCGAGTCAAATGCACGATGCGCAGGGAATCGTATCTACAGTAGTTTACGTGTAACATGGCGGCGACGGCAAAAACTTGTCGAGATGCGTAAAAGCAGGATGCGCGGGGAATGGTATCAAGAGTAGTTTACGCGTAACTTGGCGGCGATGGCAAAAACCTGTCGAGATGCGTGGCAAGCGCATCTAAATTTCCTCACGGTTCTTATGTTGGCTGTGGCACTTAATGACTGGAACATAAGTTACATTTCTTTTTATAGAGCCCTATAGGTTTAGTGTGAAGAAAGCTTTTATTATAGTAGCTTATCTCTAGTATTGAATTGCTGTTTATGTTGTATGTGGTGTTTTAATCACATTTTGAACATTGCAACATTTTAACATTAATTTTTTCATTCGTTTGAGGTCTAGTAGCTGTCTAGAACGCCACTTATGTTTTTTCTTTGAGTTGCTGCACTTTCACCTTTGATGTCTCAAGGTTTAATATATATGAATTTAGGGCAAGTCTGGTCGCTTGATCGACATTGCATGCTTAGTAAGAACTATTGAAATGTTTTGTGTTTATCAGATCTAATTAAAAGTGATGTGCGGCCCAAGAAATCTGCTCGAAAACTAAATTTCAATGCTCCAAAACACACCTTTTGCTGCTACAGAGCTGCTCCAAAACTCCTTTTTACTGCTCAAAAGCTGTTCCAAAACCACATTATTCCTGCTCCCAAAGCTGCTCCAAAGACTGAAACCTGCTTCCACCACCGTCAATGTCAAAATTCCTCCCTTATAAAAGGGTTTGAGCCCCACTATGCTGCGTAAATTTGAATCGCAATTGCCTGTTTCAATTGCTGCATCTGACAAACTTTGCTTTTTGAGATGCTGAGAGTAGTAAAAACCAGCTACCAGTACAGCACGTCCATAGAGAGGACATCAAGTGAGTGCTGTGAGGTGCGGAATAGCGCAGTGCCGGGCTACATGAAGTGAGAATACTCTGTGCACTTCACTTCGCATGCACTGTTTGTTTTCAAACAGCGTAAAACATGCTGTCTCTGCGTAGTTCCTGTTTTCACGACTGTGCGTTGGATATGTGCTTGGCAATATTAACCCAAGAGTTTTGGACCTAACTGCTCAAAAGGTCATGACTAGTTGGCAATTGGAAGAAATATATAACGAGATGAGCGTTAGTGTGCATAATTTACACAATATTCTATTCTACTGTTCGAGCTCCCGTGATCTCTTGTAGATCCCACAAAACTGTAGCTCACGAAAGGAAAATAAATCAAACAACTGCTACACTACTGAAATGAGCACGACTGCGTTGGCGTCTGAACATGGGTGTAGGCAGGAGAGTGTTGTTTCATTACAGTTTATGATCATGCAGGGATGCAGCATTTGTGCCTATTGCACCAATTTGATATAATTCACGATTGTTTCACTGAGCTGTGCCAAAACCATGAAATTTGCTGAAAATGCACCACGCTGCGCCAAAACGTCCAGCCAGCCTCAAAATTTTCTCAGGCACGCTAATTTCGGGGAGAAATGAAAGCCATGATGGCCATCTACAGTTTGTGTCATCAGTCAAAGCGTGCAGACCCTAACTATAGCGCCTAGAATGTATTTAAAATATGACCAGCTGAAGTAACAATGTTGCGCACCCATCAGTTCGTTGACCGCAGTGGACGCCGTCCAATTGATGGGACGACAGAACTTCAAGACTTCAATGCTTTGCTGTAGCCACCAACACTTAGCGGGAAATGTAAACTTCCTAGCCTGAAAACGTGGCTACGGCTTGTTAGGAACTAAAGCTGGAAGCGTGTGCCGCGTTTCTGCACGAACAAACTTTACATGCGTTGAACGCCGGCGTTGCCAGTGATCGCGTTGATTTCCTTAGCAGTGGCACATCGCCACGTCTCTGCCACCATTCTGGCAATAGATATCCGGTACTGCCGCCAGGCCAACAGGCATGCGTCGTCGTTACTTTACCTGGTCGATCGCGCTTTCCAAGCAAGGCGAAGTGGCATCTAACCTCCCCGTGAAAGAAAATAAAGTGCCAAGTGGGGGGTTGGAGGTGTAACGGTTAGAAAATTTGGCTTTGGTTCTAACCCGTGCAGGGAATGCTGCTTGAACCAACTTCACTGCAGTACACCGGTGTCCTGCCAAAAAGCGTATTGAGATTTGGAAGGGCCTGTTAGCGTTACTCACGGGACTATGCACATTTTGCTAGGTTACTCGTGTGTTTGTATGTTGCATAATTCTGAGTGCAAGTATAATCATTGACGTATAAATAAGCTACTAGCAATCATTTGGAGCAGTGTATGACATTTTTGCTTTTCTAAAAAAACAAACTTGTGTGCCAGCCTTTTTATTCGCTTTAATCTTCGGTTTTATAAATCTACGAAATTTCAAGCTCGCGAGCTTGGCAGATGCATATTTAAATTCGCAGAGTCTGTCAAATGTTTATATGTACTCCATCATTGTTTGCTTGGTGGTGCGAATGCAAGCTATCAAAGGGGGGCTCATGGGCAGCCAATCGGGATTGGCGGAGCACCGTGAGCGTGATGTAAGGGGGAGGTAGGTTGTCCGGGCGTGTTCGGACACGCGTCTTCTTGCAATGAGAATGAACACATAGTTTGCACTAGACTGAAAGGCCCGGCGCAGAAACCACGGTGGCCATGCTCCTGGCACTCGTGCAAGCTGGAGAACGAGGCTCCAAAGGGGAGGGCACGCTCGATTCCCACATTCTCCCTTCCTAAAGGCCGAGGCCAGCCTGTGAAAGAGGCTGTCTGAGGCCGAATAGCGAGGTCAGCACAACGACAAGGAGGCTGGCCAACAAGGCAAGGTCCAACAGGAACGTGTCGTTTCCACGAAAGCCAGGAGCAAAAAGTTGACATCGCTTCGGTTGACATGAGTCCAAGGTCGGCCAAGGTCACCCAACAGTTCCACCAAAAGTTCCGTCACACCGAGAAAACCCATTGCCTTGAAGGAGGTTCGCAGCGCCGAATGAAAAGGGCAAGGCTGCACGTGGGGCAGTCAGCACGCTTCAAGTTCACCGGTCTGAACATGGCAGCCAGGAACGTATGAAGTGTGGTTGCAAGATGCGTGCAGCAGCAACTGAAAGATGCTCATTCCAGCAACTTGCGAGGGCCGGCGGGATCAGCAGGCAGCCAGGAACAGGAGCCGGAGCAACCACGCTTGGGCCTGGGCTAAAGCTTAAGTGGGCGGACCAGCTGCCGAAAGTGGCTGCCGATGCTGCCAGGTGGGTTCGGTTGGAAGGTGAGGAGGCAGAAAGCGGGAATTAAGGCCACAGCAGGGAAGACCAGGGAAGGGCAGGCCACCGGTCAGAAACAGGCTTGTGGCACGATAGAGTCGGCCACCGGGCGACAAAAAAGCGGACAGAAATGCCCCCGGCATAGCTAGCCTGGCGGAGAGAAAGCCTATTTGATGGTGCTACGCAACAAAAAGGGGGTTTGTAGGGTAAGGCTTGGACGAGGCATCAAAGAGTACTTTTTGTCCAGAAGTCTTTCTATCACTCCCAGACGTGTGTCCACGCATCGTAGCGGTTATTCTTCTTGACTATCGAGGCCTGGAATAAAGTCCAGCTATCTGCTAGTGGGAGAAATTCTTCCTAAGTGCGTTTATACAGATTATACCATTGGCATGACTTGGGGCAAGCTTTCTCACAGTTTTCGTCTGGTTTGGTGACCGCCTTCCCCCTTTCTAAGTCGTTGCTGCCGGCAAAGAAAGGTTTGAGGTCGGAGACGTTAACTGGATCGCCGACTTGCCTCCCTTGAGAGTCAGCCAGCTTGTGTACAGAGGCGACACTTTGGTCTGCACTCGGTATGGGCCAACCACTTGGCCGACAAAGAGGCCGAGATGCCTTTAGCGGCGTCTCTCAGGACATGATTGCGTCTGAGGAATAGATCGCCGACATCCTAGTGCACGTTCCTGTGCGACTGGTCGTTTTGAACCTTTTGTCCAGCCTGCGCTTTCGCCAGGTTGGAACGCGCCAGGTCAAGGGCTGCGTCCATCTGTGAGTGCACTTATTTCCACGTAGCCAGATTAGCCAGCTTTCGTGGCAAACTCTTGCAGAACTCGGTCCATTGGGTTAGGCAGCTCTCTCTTGAAGTTAAAGAAAGCGGGTGTGTACTCGGTTGAATGGTTCACGGTAGATTGCAAGGAGAAGCCTATCTCGTTAACACTGGCATCCCAATCCCTTTGTTACTGCGCAAAGGCCTACAAGGGCATGAGGTTTCGGTTAATCCATTCAGTCGGGTTGACCCGTGGATTATAAGTGGTTGTTTTGCGATGCTTGATGCCAAAGGCAGCACACGCATCCACGAACAACTTGGTCGCGAAACAGGACGCATTGTCCCTTATTAACTCCGCTGGAAAGCCAAAGCGGGTGAAGACTTCTGTCAACTTGTCCCAGTTTGTGCGTGCAGTCAATTATCGAAAAAGAAACAGCTCGGTCCACTTCGTAAAGTGATCTGTGGCAGCCAGGAGAAAAACATGGCCTCCCTGGTTTCTTGGGAAGGGACCCAAAATGTCACAGGCCGCGACTCGCCAGGGTTCTTGGCTGTCGATCGGCGGCATGAGGCCGGGAGGCTTGCCACCACGAGGCTTCACGCATTGGCGCACGCGACATAAGCGGGCATAGTGAAGGGCATCGCGCTTCATGCCAGGTCAGGTAGCAGAGCAGCACAACTTTTGAAGAGCCTTAAGGCCACTTGCAAGTCCGGCCAGCCGTGAGTTGTGGAAATAGCTGAGTGTGGCTTTCCTTAGAGTGCGGTGTATCACCACCTTGAAAAACTCCTGGGGAGCTTGTTTAGATTGTAAGTAACACAGGAGAACACCATCAGCATCAAGCAGGTACAAATCCAACATGCCCACAGCAACACCAGTCTGTGTCTGGCACTTGACACCGACACCAATGCCAGCTGTCTGACTGTGCCCAGCAGCTTGACCACTCTCTTAGGAGCACAGCTCTTTGAGCCCATCAATGATTTTCTGACAAAACGGATCGTCCTGTGGTGCCTTGAGTAGGCCCTCTCTGCTGACGACGATACCGTAAGATGTCACGGGGTCTACCACTTATGCGTCCTCACCCGAGGCTGGTGACTCCAAAGTGACTTCGCTTTCGGTGTTCGCACCGTTCCACCCGTTAGAGCCAGAGGCCCCAGAGTCTACTTGGCGCGATTGCTCTCGGGAGTGGCAGACACAAGTGTCTGACACCAAAATGGGGGCTCACAATTAGGTGTCAGCCACGATGTTTGCACACTCTTTTCCATAGCGCTCAACGAAGTTGTACCTCTGTCATGTCGGCGCACGAGGCGACCTGAGGGTTCGCGCAAACGCTTAAGCCAGCTGATGGCCATGTTGTCCGTTTCCACCACGAATGGCATGCCGTCAACATTGCAGTTGAACATCCGGAGAGAAAAAACTATTGCGAGACATTCCCTTTCAGCCACGCTGCAGCTGTGCACGGCAGCATTAAGTGACCGACTCCCAAAGGCGACTGGCCGGAGGAGGCCGTCGTTCTCATGAAGCATCACCGTCCCGCGACCCAGGTCACTCCTGTCCGCTTGGACAATAAACTCGAGGTCGGGCAGCTTCAGGTTGACTGTGGCCACTAGAGCTTCGGATCATGCCTTAAAGGCTCGCTCTTTCTTTGGGCCCCAGCTTCATTGTGCAAACTTTTTCAACAGTGTGGTCGAAGGCTCTTGGAGGTCCACGCAGTTCGGGACGAACTCTCTGTAGTAGTTTACCATGCCCAAGAAGCACCTCAGGCCCAGAATGTTCTCTGGTGTCGGGTACTTACTCCACGATGGCCTGTACCTTCTCCTCGCACAGCAGAACACGACCACTCTTGATGCTAAAGCCCAATAGTAAATTACAAGTCTCAGCTATTCGAGCTTTCTTCGTGTTCAAGGTGAACCCGGTGGCACACTACCGACCAAGGACATCCTCCAAGGGTGCCCTTCGAACGTTCGAGAGAGGATGACGATGTCATCGACGTACGCTATGGTGAATTGCCATTTAGCGTCCCCAAGAACGCAGTCAATTAATCTCTGAAACGTAGCTGCAGCTTCAAAACAGCCCAAGGGATCGCCGGTAAACTCGTATTGACCCCTGTGAGAGGTGAACGCAGTTTTCTCCGCGGCTATCATCAAAGGTGCTGAAGTAGCAGGCACAGCGTTAGGTCATAGGATAGGCATCCTTCCTAGTAACCTCGTTCAGCCATTGGTAGTCCACACAGAGCTGATAGGAGCCGCCTCTTTTGGGGACCATTACCACTGGTTAACCCCAAGGACTGTTCGAGTGTTGGCCTACTCCGGTCTCAATCAACTCTTCCAATGCTTGGCCAATTGTTTTCCTCTTGGTCACACTGAGAGGGCGAGGATCGCATTTCCACATTTGTGCTTTGCCCGTGCCAATACGGCGCCTCACCAGAGAGGTGCAAAACGGTCATTCCGTGAAATATCACTGAAATGGCTCAACAGTGACGATAGGCGTTCTTTCTCACGTTTACTAGCTGTCACGCGAAGGCTTTATTATATGCTTTAACTGGGAAAGAAGCGTAATAACACTGTTTAAATATGTGTAAAAACTTATCGTACGCATTATTCACATCTGCGAGGGCCGTTATCTCACTCCAATTAATGAGCAAAAGTCTTTCCCTAAAATCCTGAAGTGTACGTGTTGATATGTCTTGGTATGTTTTCATTTCATTTCGTTTTTTAGGCGTTGATTGCTGTTCAAGTAATGGCATGATAGGCAGATGATCGCTCAAATCGGAGATTATGATGCGGGAAATTACGTTTTCAGCAACTGTGTTGATTGCTGTTCAAGTATTAGCATGATAGGCAGATGATCGCTCAAATCGGAGATTATGACGCGGGAAATTACGTTTTCAGCAACTGTGTTTGTGATGAACAAGTCAAGCAAAGATGTGGATGTAGTGGTAACACGGGTTGGCATAGTGATTTCATTGCGAAACCCATTACATTGCAGTGTGATTAACAGGTCAATAGCAGGTGCTGAATCTTTCAATACATCAATATTCAAATCACCACATATAGTTAGGGTATATGCATTGTTGCTCGTGAACGAGAGCAGTTTGTTGAAAAAACCAAGAAACCCGCGTATGCTACCATGTGGTGGTCGATAAATAATTCCAAACATTTGTAAGTCTTTCCTAACGCACAAATTTCGTAGTCTTCCGTGGCAATAGTGTAGTCATCAATCAACTGAAATTCAGAAAAATTAGTTTGCAAGGCCACACCACCTCCTCTACTTTCTTTACGATTTAAGAAGAAGTGGTTGTACCCAGGCATCACAAGATGCTCAGTGTCATCATCGTACCATTTTTCGGTAAACATAAGTACATTGAACGCTGTATTACAAGAATAGATAAACGTAATTATGTCATCACTTTTTGATCTGACTGATCTAGCGTTAATATGCAGATGTTTAACCGATTTACTGGTTTTTATCTCTGCTGTAATTTGCGAAACGTGCGCTGGGAAAATTGCACCGTTCGCCATTGTTCGGACGCAGCAGTGATGGCTAGAACATCACGGGATTTTACGCCGTGATCTTGTCAAGATCGCTTTCGCGCTTAACTAGCAGGACAGGTGATGTGTCAGTTCAACGAGCGTAAATGGATCCGTTTTTTGGACCATGCGTATTTCCACCCACATTCACGCCTGCGCGCAGTCGTCTTTCCTAAGAGTTTCTTGAGATGTGGGCAGAGGTGCTCATTAATGTAAATTGGTGGGTCTTCCGGGGATTCTTCCGATGATGTCAGACCAAGATGATTATTTGTTAATCGTTTCTTTTGTGCTTTTTCTAGCACTTGGTCGTGCTTGCTCCGCTTTTGAAATTGTACGATGATGTTAGTGTTCTTTTTGTCTCTGGTGTTTCTTCTGTGGCACACTTCTATATCTGCCCTTGTGATAGCTTCGCCAACAGCATCACCTAACTTCTTCAGGACATCTGGGATGCTTTCATTGGGACTTTGTAACACACCCTTGATTTCCAAATTCCTGTTTCTTGAATATTGTTCGGCTTTGACCAGGTTTGCTTGGCATTCACCAAAATTCTTCTCAAGCAGGTTTACTCTCTGGTGAAGTTCCTCGTTCTGTTTCATTAAAGCTTTGTTTTCATTTACAGCAGTTGAAACCAGACCGCTGGATTCCTCGAAGCTCTTACTGGGGAATTCCATGCTTTTCTTCATTTCCTCCAGCTCCCCGTGAACTTTGCGTTCCTATGTGCGCATGTTTCTTTCCATAGCTTCTGTAAATGATCTAAATTCTGTTTTGAAGTCTTCCTTGAAGTCCTGAAGAAGTCTTACGTATTTTTTCGTCATGGTGACAGTGCAGTAGCGCTAATGCGGTACACTCTAGTACACGGCTCCAGTACACGGTACACTAGTATAATGCACTGGTACAATAGTGGTGGCAGTGGTGGCAGCGGGACAGCATCAAAAACAACCGTAGAAGTAAAGACAGTAAAGTTCTAACCTGTAACACAGAGAGGATGCGATCAGGTACTGGCTGTAATGCCGCCACCACCACCGATCGCCGTCTGAGTGAAGTGCGCCGTTTTATAAACGTAGCTGCAGACACGTGTCCAGTAGTGGCGTCAGGTGAACAGCGTAGTTTGCTGCGGCACATAGATATGGCACAGCGACAGTCTATGTGCGCATGAGTGGGCAGTTGAAACTTCCAGCAATGATGGTCCCGCTTGACGACAGGCGACACCGAAGGGTCAGGGAAATCCAGCGGTCCACCTCGACGAGCAGGGAAAGCAGCACCAGCGCTTTCAATGTGCCTGTAACACGGAGAGGATGCGATCAGGTACTGGCTGTAATGCCGCCACTACCACCGATCGAGTGGCTTGACTTCGTACACACGGATGGACAGAGGGACTGGACGCTTGTGAAGAACAGCCACATTTGCTCGCTTCACTTTGCGCCGAGATGCTACAGGGCAAGTCCTGTGTTGGCGAACCGGTTGGGTTTCACTAGCAGTACGATGCCCCTGTGTTAATCTGTGTTAATATATCAGTTTATTTTTTCGTAGCGCTGAAATCAAATCCATTACGCTATTTGCTCTCAGCTTGTTGAAGCTCAAGCAGTGTGTGAACCAGTCTTCCATCTTTGCAGGCTTGCTCATTGTTATTCATGCCACAGCAATGATTTAAAATTTCGTCAACAGTGCAAACATAGCAACGGAGGCACACACGGTACACGCACTAGACACGTTCTACGACGCTTCTGACCGGAGAGAGCAATCTAAGGAGCTAGCCGTGTGCCACCTTTCGTTGACATGAACAACTGCAACACCCTCCGCCATCCCCTGCTGGCTGCGATGCTGCCTCCTCCCCTTCTAGCCACCATACCGCAGCGATTCACTGTGTGAAAATCCGGAACATAAATTGCCTTTTAAGAAGTGACGCCCGCACACACGAACGTTGTTCAGTGTCTTGAGGTCCTTCCGAATGATGCGCGCAAGCCATGTCCTCCTTCGCCTTACGGAAAGCTCTTTTGTGCGATAGCACTGGTGCTTGACTACTTTGGGCAAGCAAAACATTCCCATGCTGAGCCCATCCAGGTGCGATTTGCACTTGCTTCGTACGTGGTAGCCAAATACAGTACAAATCGCCATTGCGACAAACCGTGTTTATGAGAGATGCGAGTGCAGCGCAGCTCAACTTGGTGTCGTCTGGTGCAATGTGCTCGGCCATGGCGGCGCATGCCGAGATCATATCCCAGAGTTCCTCGGTGTGACGTAGGTGAAAGCTATGCATACTGGGCTGGCACTCAGCAGACCTGGGTTCGAGCCCCACAGTTTCATTGGCACTAGCTTTTTTTCTAATTTCGTGTGTTGTGATTTCGAGCACCGGCGGCAGCGGACAACTACGGCAGCGCGTGACCCAAATTTTGATCGCATAACAGCTTTCGCTGTAATAAGTCTCCCCGGCTTGTAAATATTTCCAAGCGATTCCCTCACACTTGTTGAGAACTACGCTTGCTAACGAGCTCAGCACGACCGCTGTCTGTTCGAAAATCGCACATCGACTCCCTCCTCCTCCCAAGCAAAAAAAAATAAGTAACACTCCTCTTACCTAACCAGTCGGTCGCCATACGTCATCTTGCCATTTCGCAGAACACTATAGTTATACCCGAACAGTGTCAGTGGCACGCTGCTGCATATGAACCCACCCATCGCACCTTGACAACATATTTAGGTGCGAAGTTTGTGAATGCGTGGCGCTACAAAAGCCAACATTTCGACAAATGGACTCGGTCTCCTCAACGACTGTCGTGAATAAATGCACCCCCCCCCCTTTTTCATGTTTGAATTGATAGCTGACCCCGCACCATTCGTACCAGCTGTTTATGTCAAGTAACTTTCATTTTTAAAATACTTTTTCTTCTGAATTTTGAAAACTGGAAGTGCTGGGCCCAAAGTCCTCTAAATTAAAGGAAAACATCACTTGTTGCTTATACCTCTACTAATTATTGAGTAGGGTGTAGCATCATCCGCAGTGAGTTGGGGTGAATATATAATGCAGTATCTGCATAAAAATTCCAGACACTATGTTCTCACTTGCAATGATCGAATTTAATGTCTTCATTCATTAAACATTGGATTGCTGGTTTTCTAATTAGTTTTTTTTATTACCTTATGACACCTGTCGTATCACAGAAAAAGTATACGCCGTGCTTACCTTGTCACCCTTTAGATCGAATGCGGCTAACGCCATCTAGCCGTAATACTTAGTGAACCGAAAACTAGATTTATCTTTTTTAAATGCGAGGCATTTCTAAGCGAAATTTGGTGACTTTGAGCCTACCTACCTACCTACCTACC